>CM038713.1:14907599-16107599 GCA_021613375.1 Megaleporinus macrocephalus | reverse complement strand
TCACTTTCAGATTTACTTCACAGCTGACAAAAAATTATCATAAAACATATAAAGCAATATTGCACATTTCAAGTGTACAATATACATCTCGTGTCTCTATCAGGATAAATGAAACATTTTACATTTTGTTGATGAGAGCATGAACACTTTGATGAATAAGGGAAACGACCTTGATCTGTAATACAATTGAGGTTGAGTCACATCACTCCACTAGTATTTCAGCTGCCAGTGTTGGGAGTTAAGCATGAATTGCTGATCACTGTAATAAACAGGTTGTTGCGGTACTCATAAAAGCCATAATGTGTATATCAAGTACAAAATAGGTACTTATAAGTATGTTCCATATTATATGATTTCAAATAGCACTGTAATGTAAAAAAACAAAAACTATTTGGATTTTTTTCTTCTGCAGTTCTTGAGGCACAAAACCGCTCAGGTTAGGTTTTTTGGAAGCTGAATTGCCTCTTCAGAAAGTGTTAAACTGTGCACTTCTGTAGCCCGCCAGGACTGCAATTTCATGACCCCATTTTTAATGCAGTACACATTCACTTAACATGACATGATATTTGTAAAACTTAATAAAGTGAATTAATCTGGGCAATACCTGTCCTAATAATTTAAAATAGCCCTTCAAATTTGACACAAGCCTATTTCAGGGACATGCAAAATGCATTGTATTGTTTATAACTGTTCTAACAAACCTAAAGCAAATGGGTCAAAGAATCCAAACCATTCGACATGATTGATTTAAGGCCTACATAGGGACATGCATAAGCATTGAGCAGTAAAATTAATAAGTAACACTTTAGTATTTACAAACAGCTTGTGTCAGTACTTGCATGATTACCTTTTCTGAGGTAAATTACACTGAACTGACATAAGGGCTATTAAACTAAAGTGACTGACCATTTTAATGCTGTTGTAAGCATCCCTGCCGAGTAATGGAACTTACCTACGAAAGTTCTGTGAAAGGTTTTAATGTCCTGAAACTAAAGTGTTGATTTTCTACATACATGTTTTTTGCAAATAATTTAGGTTTGAGTGCATCTTTCATTTGGCCTTGCATGTTCCATGGAGACAATGTCAGTTCTTAACAGTATTATAAATAAAAGCAATCCATAACTTTAGTTTAGGGCCCTCGTATCAATACAGAATCACTTAACAAAACATCTTATGTCATCTTACAAATACTGACATAAGCTGTTCATAGACATTTAAGAATTTTTTAAAATATATTGTTCATTGCTTATACACGTCCCCATGAAGGTAGCCTTCTGATAAAGTGTTACCCAATCCCTTTATCTTCTTACTTCTATTTCATATTTATCCATGCAATGGCACTGAAAAAATGAGCTGGTAGAAGCTATCTGAAAACATGAACGTTACAACTTGGTTGTTACTGGTTTTCTAAACAGATACGGACAGTTACATATGAACAAACTGACACAAATCAAAAATGTAGAGATAAAAAGTCTGCATATTTATCATTAACATATGTAGCTCTTACATCAGGTATTTATTTCCAAACCTGAAAGGCAATGGCAAAACTTTTAACATGATTACTCTTTGGCTCTGAAAACAAAAAAGTGGACAAACAGAAATTGTCAAGAAATGTAGGACTGCACAAATCTCAGGAATGGCAATATATCATCATTCACACACTGCCTTTTACTTTTTATGCTTGTGCGTGTCTCAGGAATTCAAAGGAAAACATCAGAAAAGTGAAAAACTGCAAAAGAATAATGTGCACCACATGAAGAAGCTAGCCATGCCATGCATAGTTGTTTTTAAAGTCTGGAGTGCTTTGTCGAGACAGACAAACAAACAAACAAACAAACAAATAAATAAATAAATACATACTATAATATAAAACATGGCAATGGGAGTGCTAGTGGCCACTTGTAAAAAGTACTAATCATATTTACTTCTTGAATGGTAACAAATAAAAATAATTGCATATATTGTTCTTGCATAGAGAAGCCAGATGATGATGTATTCCATTAAAGCATGTCGCAAACTAAATCAGTGTTTAAATACATTGCAAATGATTTACTCTGCTGCATCATACATAGCTTGTTTTATAGTTAAAAGACATAGTAATACACATTTGGTTGTTAAATATATTTTTCTGATAAATATACTTTAAGGTGTATGATGGCACTGGCTGCTTATAAAAATAACACTTTTCTGAGGTTGAGTCATAAAACATGAAACTTATGAGGGACAGACAATGACGTTCTTTTTTTCCTCATTTCAAGTCTGTTCATGTCTTTTTCTGGTTGTTGTCAAATATGCTGTACCAACAGAGCTGAGAGTGAAATTATTTGTTATCAGAGCATACGTCTTTGAAATGTGTCTTTCTTGTTCAGTGAAGAGCAATTCCAGAATAAGCCCATATATAATAAAGCAATTAATGGGTTCAGGTTTTTTTTTTTTACCCCAAAGCTGAGGAAAATGTTACAGCAATATGCTGTTCACTTGGCACATGAGAAAATGACATAGTTGGACAAAACAAACAAAACAAAATGTGTAAGGGACAGATAGAGGAACACATTGACCACAGCTTGTTACAAACTATATTTTTTGACTGGCACTCATCAAGCTTCCATCAATAACTTGACGTCATGACAGGCATTAATCATAAAATCACCATTCATCTATGTATTCATCAGCGGCCCTTGCATTACTTATTTATGGAAGCACCGAACTGCGTCATAATCAGGAATCTTTCCATTTCCGGTAATCTGTATTGAAGAAACTTCAGTTTTGTTTTAAATATATATTACAGTGCTGCGTGTCTCTCCTTCATATTCTAGCAATGCAGTATATCTTCAAGTTGCAAAAAAAGTCTCACAAAAGAAACACACCTCCCATCTTGGATTTTATCCTTCTGCTCAGATGTGTCTGTAAAAGTCTCATATTTATTATGTAGTCATTTTGATTTTTTTTTTCTTTTTTAGTAAATATATTGCCACATTCATATATCATGCATTTTACTGCATTGCTATTGCACAGGTCCGGATTATTCAGGAGAACGAAGGCGGAAAGAAAGACAAAAGAAAAAGAAAATGAATATCAGTAAATACCTCTGCCAAGGACTTGCCACAGAAAGCAAGTGAGTGCTGAGGACGGGAGGTGGGCACGGGGGAAAGAGGGGAGGGTGGTGGATAGCGACAGCGGCTGCTTTTTCGGTCAGGGTTCGCCCTTCTTGCAGGGCGTTTTTACTGCTTGTGAACATCCTCGCTGCGAATGATCTTGTAAATGATCCAGTAGAAAATGTTAAAAATGAGGAAGACGAGGGGGAAGGCCACACGGGACACGGTGTCGATGCGCTTGGCACGGCTGATGAACAGCTTCCGCATCTCCTCCACGGTCTTCTCGGGCGGGATGCTGGAGGTGGGGGCGTTGTTGTTGTTGCCCTTGATGGCCATACCGTCCTTGGCCTGCAGACACGCCGGGCCCATACCGTACGCAGCAAAGCTGAAACGGCCTTCTCCTGCCTCGTCCTCCTGCAGAGAAAAGACAAATTTTGTATTTCACAAGGAAACAGGAAAACCACACTATTTTATGAGACATCACATTTATTACATTATTATAGGAGTTTTTGCTATTTGTGCTTTTTGAACTCCTGTCTACACTCCTTCGATAAACAAACAACCCTTTCTCTTTCCTCTGAATGTTAACCACCACAAGATAAAGATTCTAATGGTCCTTTTCTGTGCACTAACCTGTTAGCCTTAAACACAATTGAAAAAGCGGCCCTTTGTGCTCCTTTATTGACTCACTCTATCCTGTTAGGCTGATCTATGGTCCATATCTTCCATGCTGAAAGGCTTTATTCGGATTACATGAGTTTATGGGAATTAATTATTGACATCGCAACTCTGGGAGAGCGCAAGGTGCAGGTGAAGGTTATGGTCTTTCAGGTGAGTTAATTGAATGAACTCAGTGTTTTCACCCACATTTATTCAAGACTGAGCAGATTCTACACTCACTCTGTTAATGAATGCAGAATCAAAGCAAGTACCAAGATTAATTACACCGAATTGTAAGTCGATATTTTAGCATAATCGTACATACAAAAGCAGAAACGTAATGCAGGGTGCATTAATTTTAAATTTCTCAATGCCTTCTTAATTTCCTTGTGATGCAAAGGATAAAAATAGTAACAGGACAGTAGACTGAGATGTGCTCTTCCTTGAACTTACAGTGCTTCTAGGACATGATAAGCAAGGTACAACTGCACTGGCTACAGTAACATACATAACATAGAAATTAATAGCTACATACTTTTTGACAACCATCTACACAATTATCTCACAATTTCAAAAGTGCCCCCAAAAGTGTCCCACCACAAATATGCACTAATGACAGATATATGTATATATAGAAAAAAGGATGGCAGTGATGGGTAGAAAAAATCAACAAAGACAAAGAAAACATTGCAAATATGCCAATATAACAATATAATTATCTTAAGGCTAAAAATGATTGTATACAGCAGGAATAACGCTGTATTAAAAACACAAGCTGCTGATTTGGATAACCAATGAAGTAACTGAATGTTTACCGGTCAAGTTGCACAGAAATTGAGCTACAAGCAACTCACATGTGCCACCATTGTCACCAGGCTAAGCCAGCCTTAGTAACCCCAAAGGTGTGGCTGTTTCATTTTTTTAAAGCTGTTTCTGCGGTTAAAGGGGATCATAATTTTACTTTAGGGGTGTACTAAAATAGACTTCTTTAGTTCTCCCAAAACACAATATTTTTCTCATACTGTACATCAGTGTTTACCCTCTGTCTTGTCTTAGAGCTCCTGTGTCTTAAGCCAAAAAGCTACCTAACACACAAGGAAAGAGAACCCCTTTAAGGTCCCCTTTAATACATGTTCTTTCCCGCTATCTCTTCATTGTTAAGCCTGCATTTTTTCTTTTACGCTGGACTTGACGTCTTTAGGATTTAACTGCGCCTTTTAGACCTGGTGCTTCATTAACACAGTGGAGTCAGTAGGCGGTCCGATGTGCAATCTGTGTGATTAGCCACAGCCTCCGTAAACTAAACGTTCATTTTAGATGTGCTGGGATCACATATTGCAGCTGTGGCAAGGCACCTTCTCACACATGTACATCTGGCACTGATAATACAGACTTGGTGGGGGGAAGAGGCAGCGTCTGTTTAGTAAGAGAGCAGCCATTTTCTCTGCTCGACTCCATTTTTAGACACTTCGCCCTCTTTCTGTCCTTGTCTTTTTGCCATCCCATTTATAACTGTTAATGCGTGCAGGGGTAAATGGAAGTTTGTGTGTGAGCGCACACGCATCAATGTGAATGAAGGAAAAGCTTTCCTTCCTTATCGTCCTTCTGTTTAGTACATGCACCCTTTATAACGCTGGGGTGCTGTGACCTTCGCATGTCCTTCAGCATCCTACCCGCTCGCCATTTGTAAGTATTACGGATGCTCCACTTTATTCTTGCTGCCATATGATTAATGTGGTGGCGTGGGGACGTGACGTGGAGCTGCAAAGAGGAGCAAGTGCTGCGAGGCTGCGGCTCTGCGTCATCCCAACACCCCCCCATCCCTCCCCCGCCCGCTTCGGCCCGGCCTGATTCATTACCTCCCTCTCTAATTAAAACGCTGCCATTACTGCACACCACAGCGTGCCAGCCACTCTTCCCCTGCCTCTCCGACTGACGAAAGAAAAGAAACAACAGGGCCGAACAGCGAGCCGTGTCCTTAAGAGTTTTCTAGTAAAACGCAGTACCCTCGGCTGGCCATCAGAATGCAGCTCACTCCAGCGTTTCATCGGCATGGCGACATACCTCTCGGCTCTTTCATCCATCAAGGCTTTTTGCTCGTGACTGATGCATCCACAGCCTCTGCCGAGCTTGTGTGATTAATGTCACATATTAACCGGCTCACTATGTGACAGCCAGTCTCAGCTTTATCTCTCATATACCAAATATTTTTGCATACAATACTGAGCGCAGATGCTCCTCTTAGAACGACTTGTTTCCTGAATGTCACCTTTTAGCATTATCAGCAGCAAGGCCAGGATGATGCATTACATGTTTCCATTTATCTCCATACCCTCGGCCTGTATTCCATTACAATGCATAACATTTACATAAAATCTCTTGCCTTTGAGATTTCTATCAGCTATTAGTTGACTGTGTGTATGATTAGAATGAATTTACAAGCAGGAAAGCCAAAGAATATGCATGTATTATGCAAATGGCCCAAACGTGCATGATTTCCTTTGGAAATTTATGTTTACAAAATAAGTTGTTATGTGCTTTAAATGGCTTGAGTTCAGTGTGAAGCCAGTGACTCAAATAAATGAAATGATCTTACGCAAAGAATGAATGTTACTCTGTCTCCACTACACTTAATCCCCCTTTTGTCATTATCACCTGCTCTTATCGAAGACGATTTAGGCTACTTCCCATCCAACAACAATGTCTACGTGATGCACTTGCATTTTCCTACAAAACATGTGCCAACCTACCTGAGGACACTATCGGAACACAGTCTCTAATAGTGACTTAGTTTTTGCTCATATTTACATAGATAATCCTCACCCTTATCAGCAGCACTCACGGTTGGAAGGGTGCTTCTAGGCTAAGAGGGGAGATGGTCTCTCGTGAGTGATCCACCCAAGCTGCAATTAGCCTTAACTAGCTGATTAATCTCCCATCAGTAAGCTAGTCCCTAATCTGCTTATGATTTATTCCAGACCATGCAGTGGCATCTGCAGTTATAGCTGGTTATTCATAAATGTTGTGCCTATCCAGAGTTATATTAAAAGATGAATTAAAACTGAAAGAATGTAACAGTCTGTGAAGAGTTTGTGTATCCTTCGGTATCCCTTGTCTTTAACACCAAACCACACTGATTCCAGCTCTGGTTTTATGCCCTGTTGGCAGTCAATGCAGGTACCATAGAACACAGGCTAAAATGGTGCTTAAAATAGCAATTTGCACATTTGCAAAACTCGACTTCAGAATAACTGTAACCCACTTGTAACACTACTCCATACATTTCTATTCAAATAAATTGCCATTAAGTCATTCATTCTTCAGAATCAGTTTTTTTGTTTTAGCTTCTATGCTTTTCAAAAGACTAGCTATCATTTTTTAGTCCAGCTCTGGGCTGTTTTTTTGTAGGGCATTGGCAAATATTTTCTTCTTTTTACTTTTACTTTTTTACTGTTGTGTATCAGAGGGTGGCAATTATGATGGCCTTGCACAGTTGTTAGAGGCTCTATCTTCTCAAATAGGAGTTTTCTTGTATAAGGTTATATAGCCTTAGCCCTTTAGCAGCCTTGCTCTATGCAGGTTATTTAAGGCCATTGCACACAATTGGGCTTGAAATGGCACCTCTGCAGATTATTGATTGCAGTGCAGTAATGCAGTCTGTAACAGTACTTCTCTGGAGGTGCATGCACTCATGTACTGCCTTGCTTATTTAACTAGCCTGTGTCATGTGACCCCACTTAATAAAAATCTCTCTCGAGGTGCTCACTCCATCATTTGCCACTGGTCTCCATGTTGTCCAACAGGGGGAATCCTGCTTCTTCTCTCTGCTTGCCTGTTTCTCTGAGGCAACGAAAGGCGGAGGGGGTCAATAAGCTCCTGTGCCTATGCTGGGCAATTGTTTTATTGTGGAGTGTGGGGCAGTGACAGCGCTGGGCTGCAGTGGCGGCTGAATGATGGCCCCTGCGAGGCAGTATGGTGGGTCAGAACCCAGCTGTGGATCACCGTGGCCAGGGAGCTTCATTAACTGGGGTGGTGATACTGCAGCAGCCCTGCTGCTACCGTTCAGCCTGTTAAACATTGATCAGCGCCCTGCATCCCAACGGAGGATGGTGATACTACACTTTAAAAAGATATAGTCATTTTGCTAGCCTTGGTCTGCGGAAGGCTACACTCTCAGTCTTACTATAACTCAAGTACTTCTCAGACTGTTCCTTGTCGAGCTCAGAATTAAAAGTGAACCCTCAAAATAACATGGTCACATGTAATTTTCAATTAGCAGTTTTCAAAGGGGCCTAAAGGGAGACCTGCACAATTTTTAGAGGCTACCCAGGCGCTGCGCCTATGCCTGTAGACGACCGCATTGATAAAGTAACATATATTCATGCAGCTTACAGCACCAGACCAGGTTGTTAGAGCAGCTCTCAGCTCTCATTCAGTCATAAAGATCAGTATTACGAGAACTCTTTAAACACAGTTTAAAATCTGTGTTTAGAGTAAATGGATAATCCATATATCTATTATCCTGCAGCATTAGGTATGAATTATAATGTATAGAATTATTACCAATTATTACCAGCATTGACTTTTTCACTTGGCCAATTGTGCTTACAAAAACTACTTTGGCTAAAAGAAATTACACAAAAAATCTGCCATCTTGGCTGTGACAAAATAGAATCATCTAATAAAATTTGAAACCAGTGCACTCCATTTCACAATATTATTTCAAATTAAATGGTTGACACCTTTTACGGTTTTAAGGGAAACTGAAATAGTAAGCAGGCATGAACTGTATAGTGTTTTCTCTGACGTTTTATTCTGTCTGCATGATCACCAGTCCTACCACATGCAGTTCTGCTAAAATGCAAGCTAATATATTTAATCACATTTCTAGTGATATCATCTGGAATCCCACAAACGTATTCATGAGGTTGAGTCCCATAGTGGACAGGGGAATTTAGGGCATTCATGCCAAACAGTTGGATTTGCAGTCTGTGCTGTTTGCTGCAGGCTGCTGAATGGCAGAGGGTGCTATCAGCATGGGCTGTGTAGTTTTCTGTGTTGGATTTACCTGGAGAGAGCTGGGGGGAAAGAGGACACTAATCTTTCTGCACCTATTGGGCTAGGGATTACAACAATGGGATTCAGGGTTTATTTTGAGCTTATTTATTTAACTGTGGGAATAACTGTAAACCTTTTCCTCTGGAAAGCGCTCGCCACAGCAAAGCACACTGCAGTAAGAGCTTATGAGTGGTTATGTTTCAACTTATCACTACTTTTCTGATCAGACTCTTTCCATGCAATAGGATTTGGTCAGTTTTATTATATTAAATGCCAGAAGACAGTTTAGAACTATACTATTAGTATTATCGATATCTACTACATTACTATTAGTGTTATCCAGCATGAATTAGGGATCCGGGTGAATGTTAATGAATTGAGTATCTGCTATAATAAGCCTCAGTTCTGACCCTTTTTTATTGTGCTTTACTTACGACACTGTAATAACAGCATCACCCGTGTTTCTACCCGTGTTTGACCTAGCCTAGCTTTATCTGGACACTGGCATGCAGCTGTTATGTTTTTGCTTAGAAAATAACCAACTTTTAATAACTAATATAAATAACTCATAAATGCAACTGAACACTGATTAGAAATTATATGGTTCTATTTACTAGGGTATTATAACTATTGTTAACTAGGGTATTAAAAATAGGTAAATAAGGTGTTGCCCAGAATGCTTTATGCATATAATTGTTATTTATACGGTAGTATTAATTAACAGGCTGGCATTTTGCTGCTGTCAGAAAAAAGGGTACCTTTACAAGACAAGGAAAACCATTTAACATTTAAACTTTTAGGGAAGTTAATGCAACAAGAGCCTATTCTAAGTTTTTTTTTCAAACAAAGAGTATCTTAATTTATGTGACTAAAAAATACAAACACCGAATTTTAATGTATCATTCTCAGCTGATGTTCAACAAGAAGGTAGTTAGATCAGATTAGCAAAAACTGGATTGTGTTTACAACAAATTGGATGTGTTAAGATATGTACTGCCAGAATCCCACCTGGTTAACATGCTTGTCAAGATGTTATCACGAAAAACTAAACAGCTCTTTATCCTAGTACTCTATGTCTAAGCATGGCTTAAAGCTGATGTTATAAAATTGGGTGCTTCTCACTGAATTGCCATGGAGCAGCGCTACTCCACAGGCACCGCTGTTCCGTCCAGAATCTAATTATGCTCAGCACTCTCCCTGATGAAATATTAACTCTCTGTGTGTTTTGTACTACTAAATGCAAACATTAGAGCACAGAGGCTTTGAATACTTAATAAAGTGAATATTTAGCTAAGTTGAACATTAAGTAACCTGGGTACATGGACCAAGTGTGTATAGGTATAGATGTGTGGTTGTGTGTGTGAGCGCATACCTGCAAGTGTGTGGATTTAGCATAAGCATGCAAGACTGTGTCTGTGAACTATGTGTATCTAAGTGTATGTAGGGAGTAGGGGGTTATGTTAGATGTGTGGGAGCATGTCAGATATTATTTAGATTATTCATAATATATAAATGTATTTTGGATTTCTACTAAAAAGAGTCATTTAGACCCACAGTACCTCTCATCACACCGGATTGGCTAAAACACATTATTGAGGACAGATATTTCACATAAATTTTAACAAGGCACATAATGATATAAAGAATTGTAAACTCAAATCTTTACTATATTTTTACAATTAAACAACTACTTGTTGGCATTTGGAAATGTAAAAAATAGTTTTTACATTTAAAGTTTGTTTTAAAAAATTTAACACGCTGGCTCATTTAAAGAGCAGCATCTGGCTGAAAAGACTTCGGTAACAAAAGGGATTTTTCATAGTGTCGTACAATAAGAATCGTCAGGTTTATGCTTAAAACACAGCATTGGCAGTATTTCTTTTTGATTTTGGCAGATTTTATATTTTATACTTTTTTCAATTTTATAAACAACTTGAAGGAGCTATCACACATTGCATTTTAATGCTGCTGCTGCACCTACACCACAACATCGCAGCATAACTATACATAACTCTAATGATAAAATGGTATGAAATTTTGATATCCTGGTTATTGTGACCAAAATGATCATGGATATCAGTATTATCATCGTGCTGAAAATGTTTAAAAAGTGCTGATACACAAACGGAAACTATTTCTCCAATTTTTCTACTGAAAACCACTAAATTAGCAGCACTTTGTGCATAAACATTAAAATAACAGGCGATATCTTAAGTGAACATATAAAATCTTTTGATTAAGGTGATTTAAGCTATTAAAGTATCCTACCTGGAGCTTTATGCAAGAAGTAATCTATAAATATGTGCTACAGTACAGCAAGGTAGCTAGTACAATTCATCAAAATACATTCACTAAAAAGTAGTGGGTGGTGGTAACAAACAGGGCTCCTTTGCAGTGATTTTGCTTTCTGCAGGTTCTGCAGACAGGGTGACCATTTTCAAGTTTTCTTCTGTACACACAAATCTCCACAGGCTGTCACTGAGCCACCATGCTGCATGCTGCACCTGTGTCTGGTAGTGTTGCTAACATAAAGTGATGCTGGTTGATGCTGGATAGTATATTAACATGAACATGAATGTGCTGTGAGTAACCACCGTTTTAATGGTAATTAAAATTAGAATTGGTCAAATAAATTTTCCAGTAAAACAGGTAACTGTCTTGTCACTACATGATTTGTTGTGCTAAATGGCCACTTCGCTTTTATTTTAGATGCAGCACTTCTTTTGATTATTTTGATGTTGTTTAAATAGGCAACTGATTAAAAGATTGGAACATTTTAAATAATAATTTGGCCCATTAAAAAGCAAATGTAGTTTACATTGCAAGTTCGGCTAATACAAACAGATGTTTAGTACAAAGGTCTTGTCCAAATGTTTGTTTTTGACTTTGCCCTGGCTGTTTCAGTTTCAGTTAAGAATTTTTAAATTTAGTGCATCACTACATAAAAGCATAAGGAATTATCACACTACTGCAACATGCTTCAGTGTGAGTTAGAGATTGTTCACCTTGAGGTGTCGTCTCCGCCTCTGGAAGCGCAGCAGCTCCTTGTGCTGGCGGGCGATGAAGTTGACAGCGGCGTACTCCAGCAGAGCAGAGAAGACGAACAGGAGGCACACAGCCATCCAGATATCAATGGCTTTCACATAGGAGACCTGGAGCGGGGCAACAGAGACAGGGTTGGCAGTATGGAGTGCATAGTGAGAACATAGCTGTTGAGTCATTTTCTGGCCCACGGTTCACTGATGAGTCATGCATGCCTCAGCCAAAGGGTTCAAAAGTTGCCAGTTAGGAAACTCGTAAAAAACCCTCAGACAGGAAAAGGCAGAAGAAGCATTATGTTCTTGCCAACCTAATGCACTGGGGCAAAGAACTACTGAATAAAACATAGGTTCACAAATTAATTATTGCTGATTGTTGTTTATATTATCAATAACTAACCACTGACTACATGCACTGGGTGAGTTCAGAAACAATGTTTTCAGAGATTCTGTACAATTTAGCAGCAGAATGGGAAATGTTAAACATCTAATGTACATTACAGGCCAATTTGTATTCCAACTTCAAATATACTTTTATTTCAGTTCCAGATGACACTAGCTCATCCAACAATTAATAGGTGTTAACAGGCAGTGTCCCCCAAATCACCCTCAGCCCTGGGAAGGCTTTACACCAGACAGAACGTTGCTTTGAGGATTTGATTGCAGTCAGCCATGAAAAAGTTAACGAAGGATCACAAACGGCACTCCAACTCAAAATTATTGGATGGAGCTCCAGCACTCCAGAAAATGCTGTTCCACTGTTCCTCAGCTCAGTGCTGGGGCTCTTTATACCCCACTAGCTGATACCTGGCATTGGGCATGGTAACCCCAGGCTCATGCACTGCGCTTCTAGAGCATTGCATTCTATTGGCAGAACTTTTCGATGGGGATTGTAAAAGCTGGGTGTGCAAAACTAAACACCTGGCAGCAACAAGTGCATCTTACAGTAGCTGAATTTACTTTAATCTTGTGGGACCAGCTGTGATTTCTTAATTAGAATGTCTGGAGAAAGCCCTGTTAGGATAAATACAGGGTGGGAATAAACTGAGCCTGAAGACTGTAAACCAATCTAGTGCTTTGTGTATATGAAGCTCAAAGTATGGTGTGATTGTGCGCTCATCAACATTGTTTTACACACATCAAGCATGCTGTTAGCCCATGGATGTAAAAGCTCCCCCAAAAAAGTCAAATTAAACTAGTAGATGTCAGCTGTGTAGACGGAGAGCACATTACATGTGGTAACGTTACCTTTTGAAAGTTCTTTTAGCTACAGATAGCATTTTGCTGGCCCGCTTGTTTTTCCTGTGTAATTGATTGTGTTCTAAATGTCAAAATTCCATCCCTAAAATTCTTTATTTAATGGTTTTTAGGGGAGCATACACTTGTTTGTGGCAGATTTTACCACAGTCACCAACTATTCACGTTTATATGCAGCCACACGTTAATAATCCGACTAATAGCTTAAGCCTGTAAATCCTTCACGTAAATAATCTGTTAAATAGAAGAATATAGCTATGTAAACACATTATATTTTCTGTATTAGATTATATTTTCTGTATCAGATTATATTTTCTGTATCAGATTATATTTCCAATCAGAAATATAAAATATCTCTGTGCATGTGCATTTGTGTCAAAGCTGGAGTTTTAATGTTTATAATATGACAGGAGACAGATACTGGTCTGCAGAGGAAACCAAGTTTTGCTTCAAACTTTAAAAGACTTAAAAATAGCTAGTACAGAAAAAAAACAGATTTCTCAAATTGATGTATTACAAAGCCAAGAGCCAGAATGGTAAAAGTGGTGCGGCTGGCTTATGTGTCTCAGAATGTTGCATGATGCAATGCAACGCTTCCACTTGCTCTTTCTTCAGTCCATGAGAAGTATATTTTCCTGAGTATTTTGTAAAGCAATTAAAAACACAAGAGAGCCAACTGAAAACTCAGGTAGAATGCTGCTGGACTGAACTTGTGATGCTAGTCATGTTAATGTCTGCACAAAGTGATACCCTTTGCATGCATGTTATTTTGGCTTTGATTACTTGTGGTGTGCTTGTAAATGGAGATCAGACTGTTAAGTGTGCATATAAACACATTAGTTTTAATCTATAGTTTGAATAAATTTGGTTGGATTGATAAATTATATTATATTATATTATATTATTGTATCCGCTGTTGATACGTTAATACACTGTCTTGACAAAGACAGGAGATTTAACATAATGAGCCAACTGTAGATGCATTAGATCAAAAGCAAGCAAACACCCATTTGCTGTATGCAAAACAACCAAAACTAGCGCTGAATCTTTAAGCCAGAAAAAGGATATATGATGAAATATTATGAATATCTTGGCCAAAAAAACAGGCCTCGTTTTATAGAAAATAACTACCAATTAAATGGCAGTCACAATTTATTGAATTCATTGAGAAGGGATGTCTGAATGATGTTAAATATACAATACAAATATAATAATATATGAATATATAGTGCATGTGTGCAATCATAAAATAAAGACATGCATGTGTGGTTTGTGTACAATGTGTATACACACAGATGAATGCTTTTGTGCCTTTTCTTCTCCATCATTATCCCTATTAGTAATTTAACAACAGTTGTTAACATGCCATGCCAAATGATTATAAAGCCACTTTAATGTAAATCTGATTATTAGCAAACAGTGATCTATGAAAATGCTCAGGGTGGGATGTAGAATGCCTGACTTTGGCTGATAAAATGGCTCAGCTACTGGCCTGTCTGTTTGGTAAAGGCTCAGTTCATTTGATGAGCCAGTGAAGGCAACTTGGTATTGGTATTACTGAGAGCATGGTTCATTCTAGTGATGAGCACAAGAGAGCTGGCCTGCTGGTGATGCGCTCCCTCTCTCACGCAGATGCTCCACAATACACCGTATTTCATTTCCTTATTTACCTGTTACAAGACTGTAATAACACATCTTACAAGATCAGAATTCAAATCAAACATGAGAGCATTAACATTCTCATAATATCTGATAATGTGCATCACTATTTTGGGTATAACTAGAAAAGAGGGGGTGGGCGTGGAAGGCAGAGAGAGAGAGAGAGAGAGAGAGAGAGAGAGAGAAAGAAAGCATGAATTAACAGAATCCTGATGAACGGAGGGTGAATGTGATAAATTTAGCAGGATTAAAGGGGAAACAGTATAATGAATGGCATGAGAAATCTATCTGCATCCAGCACCAAAACAAGCAAATCAGTGCGTCACCTCTAAATACAGTATGTGTGCACTCTTTTGTCTCGGGAGTGCAGTGACTATTGTGACAGCACAATGAAATAAATGGCGTATTTCAAATTGTAAAGCACACAGAGCTCCTAATGTGTACAAACACTGGGGACCAGCAGAGATGATATAGTTCTACAACACTGGGAGATCACTCAGGTTGCAAATTAAGAGAGAGAGACATTCCATCCAATGTATTTTCCATGTTAAGCATGACTACATGTGTATTCTCTATAGCCAGGTCATTCAAGTAAACTGTGTGATGGTTTGTTTTGCTTAACAAAGGTCCATATAAACAAACTAGACGAATGGCAAAGACAATTACTTTTTAATCCTAACCATCAATAATTAGTCCAGGCTATGCATAAAATAAAATAAGACAAAAATAAGGCAGGCTAGTTCCGGTCTTTTCACCAGGTATTAAGATAATTAAATGCTTGAGCCTTCTAATACTTATTTTGTTTTGTTTTTAAGATCATGGTTTGGTCCACTGAAATATTTGCATGTTCTGCCAGAAGACAGCTTCTGTTCTATATATATATATATATGGGACAGTTACCAGTTTTAATGACATACCAAATAATTAAACACAATGATCATTATACAGGTTCAAAGTTTAACTCCAGTAAATGCACAGTTGGTACCTTTTTAAGTTATGGTGGAAGTAAATAGGCTTCTGCTGAAGTCTCAATGCAAAGCACACATCATACAGACATCATTGCTGGCCAAAGAAAAATATATCTCCATTTATTTACATTTTCATTTTTTAGGCACAGTTGCTGTCCTCCATTTCTTCTAAAATTGCTTAGAACTAAATTTCTTTATGTTAACTTTTAAGAATTTAAAATTCAGTCTTGCTTTTCTCCAGAAGAGCTGCTATACTTGTTTTTCTTTGAATAGTGGCAGCATGCAGAAGTTTAAACACTATTGGGTAAATTGCGTGTTTTGTTAATTATCTATGTAAAAAACAAGTTAACACATCTTCTACTGTATGTATGTATGTATGTATGTATGTATGTATGTATGTATGTATGTATGTGTTTTTGTAACTCTACCTTAAAAAAGTGTGGAAAGAGAAATTAGCTTTCAGTATGATATAAAAATTGAGAACAGTTTTGCTCATATAATTTTTTAAGATTAGTCTGTAAGTAGTTTAAGCCAGTGCTGTATTAAGATTTGAGTTTCCAGTTCTGCAGTATAACTTTCCTGGTGAAGGTAAAAAGTAATCCTACATTAAAATATGCCAACATGTGTTCTCTGTAAAGACTACTTAATTTTTGCTTATAAAAACAGAAAAGTAACTTTTGCATATCGTCGCTGTTAAATGAAAAACATGTATCTCTATTTTTGTCGATTTCTATAGTAATATATAGTAATTTCTATAGTAATTCTATAGTCACTCTAGAGTATAATTCCATTGTCTTCCATTGAAAATGAAGACAGTATTTGGTCTCTCCTGTAAAGTTGCCATTTTGGAGATACCTGTTTTTCATTGGGCAGCGATGATATGATTGTGTTATAAGTAGTTAGTAACAAGTAGTGACAATCTATTTTATTTTAAATATTTACTAAAATTGTGCTTTTACTGTTATAAAGAAAGATAAGCAGTATTATTCTGTGGTAAAACAGTATATTCAGTATATTGGTCACTGATCTCATATTTTCATTACTACCTTTCTTGTATTTCAGCTGAATCATAGTACTGGATGCTTAATGGGATGATGTCTGACTGCAGCAAAGCAGACATGCGTTTTATCTCATTTGATGATATCTGTTCCAGAAACACTATGCAGACCCTCGTATAATGTACAAAAAGGTCATTACATGCTGTTGAGGAGTGCGTGCACAGATTTAATTAATTCAATTTCAAGCCTTATAATCAATGCGACAGTTACACCACTCGCAGGCGGTGAAAAGAGTTATCATTTAAATTAGATTACTGGAGTTGAATTTAAATTTGTCTTTCACTGATTCAGCTGTCAAAAAAATAGATTCAAAGAATACTGTTAAAATATGTATAGTGTGCCTCATAGAGATAATGTTTTGTCTGTAAATAAGTCAGACTCTACAGTGCCCTGCACATGTTCATACTGGAGTTTTGAAAAGTTTGAAAAGTTTTTAATCTCCTTGGAAACAAGTTGTTTTAGTATACACCTGTAATGTGTATATATGTATGTGTGTGTATATATATGTGTGTGTGTGTGTTTTTAAATAATTCATATTATTGCTGAAAGGCCAAATAAATATTTTAATTATATAAAACATCGATAATGTACATTTCAATATCATCTGATAACAAAAATGTTTTAGTAATTTTATCATCCTTATTGTAACAACAAACTGTGTATTACTGCTTTGGAGATCTCTTCAGTGTAACTGCATGAACTACACAGAATAATATTTAGTAACATGGGATGTGCTTGGAATCCCTGCCTGAAGCAGATGAATCTGATGATTGTGGTACAAAAGAACTACTGTATGTACTTTGAACTGCAATCATTATTGCTTCAAATTTAGCATTTGAATACTGAGCTTTAGGCATGCAGGTGAGAGAAAGAGAGTGCTAATGAAGTGAGAGTTGAATGTGTTTATTGTTGACCAGGCTTACCTTAGGCAGAGAGGCTCTGGACCCTGAGCTCTGGGTCGTCATGGTCAGCACGGTGGTAATGCCCAGGCCCACACGAGCAGGGGCGGCATCCATGTTGATCCAAAAGGACACCCATGACAAGATTACAATCAGCAGGCTGGGGATGTACATCTGAATCAGGTAATAACCCATCTGCCTCTCCAGATGGAAGCGAGCCTCGATGCACGTAAACTTCCCTGAAACACAAAACAAATAAATACAGTTAACACTGGTCAAAAGGGAAATCCCTTTTTGAAATATATATATATATATATATATATATATATATATATATATATATATATATATATATATATATATATATATATATACACACACACACACACACACACACACACCAGGCTTTATCTTTAGGTTTATCTTTGCTAATGGAACTGTTATGAAGCTGTAGTCAGCACAGCCTGACAGCACAGTGGAGATCATCACTAGTGAATGTAATAATGCTATGATGCTAAGGCTACAGTCTGCACAAAAACAGAACAGAATGTTTAAAATGTGGTACAAATGATAATCACTGAGGATGGTAAACAATTATGTGAGCAGAAAGTGAGAAGGTACAGCTGTGGCACTACAACAACTAGTGCAATAATTAAAATTACATCTACGGTCTGGCTTCTCCACAGGGACTCATTGGGGGGTGGGGGATTAAGAGGAAACAAAGACAAGTAAATAGATTCCACAGCTCAGGCCAGCAGGGATATGGCGAATCAAACCAGACTGTAGCTAATAAATCAGAGATAAGCGACACAGTAATGGAACATTTCTGAAATAAATCAAATGTACACAGTTTACCCATAGCCTCAGATGTATCCAGTCAGCCAAGAGCAGTTTGGTATGTGGTATTTTCTACTTTAGATATATTACAAGGTTAAAAGTGGAGCTACAATCTCAATATTATGAACAAGCAACTGAGGCCTGAGTTTTCTCCATGGTGTGGTCCATTTTTGTGGATATCAATACATCATACAGTAGGGACACTTTAGGAAACCTGTAGAAGATGTACACTACAGTGTCATGCTAAATAAATATTTTGTTCATTTAAACTGTTTTATATTTTACATACATAAACAGAAAGTATCATATTCATGCTCAGCTACTGCGGATTCTTAACATCTCCAATGTGTTTACTTTTAAATACAAATTGTATTCCCATTTTGTCCACTCCATTTACAATACAGGTCCACTCTGTTGCTTTAAAATTACTATAACTGGGTGGTGAGTTATTTCTCAGCACTGCAGTGACACTGATACGGTAGGGTGGTGTGTTGCGCTTGTGAATCTGACACAGCAGCAACCTTGTTGGTCCATCTTGTGGATGACAGCTCATCTGTTACTGCACAGTTTGCATTGGTAATCCTCTAAAGTCTGTAACTGTATAGCTACAAAGTGCACCTATATGATAAATGGATCTTATAAAAGTTTTCAGTAAGTGTATAGGTAGGGGTATCTAATAAACTGAACAATGATTGTATATAAACAAAACAAACAGAAAACTGTTTTAGCAGCCGCAGTTACAATATACTACAATCTGGGAGTGCTGCAGCCTCTTTAGCACCCCTGCTCCACACGACCTTGATCATTTTAATTTTTCTGAAAAATATTGTGACTTTGATACCATAGCAACAGCCTAGCAACATTTTCCAACCACTTTCCAACTAAACAACAAACTAGCAATGTCCTAACAACAAACCAGAATACCATAGCAACACAGGAACAACACCATAACAGCTCATAGCTCCACTATAAGATTTCATACAAAGCATATTTGGCCAATCAACTACATTTTGGGTGAAGTAAAAATTATTCCTTTAACATAAATGGTAAGTGGTGAATCAGGCACTGTATGTATGCATGTGTGTGTTATAGCAACAGGGTTGAAAGGATGGCAGCAGTACACAGGCTTGCCCTTCAAGAGTGTGTTTATGCTGGGGAAAGCAGAGAAGAGAGGCAAGGGGGGTGCAAAGAGCTTGTGGTGGAGTGCAGACCCTCAGGGTTCTAGCTGGTGTTTCACCACCAAACTAAAATGGAGAGGTGACAAGGCCACAAGCAGAGACTGCATACTGCAGTAATCTCTCTCGTCTGGGAAGAGCATTTTCAATATTTGTCAGTGGTCAGACAGTAACAGTCATTTTGATTAATATGTGATCGTCTGACAGATTTCAGCATAAACGATAAATGGTACACAGAAACGGGTGTCAAGTTCAAAGAACAATCTGAATAAATGAGTGGAGAAATGTAATGAGTGCAGATGCTTCCAGACAGGTGTGCTGCTAGACACAATCATGGAACATCCATAATGATCTATGGCACGAATAAAAATGCAGCCAAGGCTCAGCTGACCTTGATTTTGGAACAAAGTGGCAGAAAAAAAAGTGATTTCAAAAGAGGAGTCGGGCAAGTATGGCAGAATCTTCAGTCTCAAGGACTGCCCAACTGGCTAGCGTTTCAGTAGGAACAGCGACTAATGAGACATTCTGGATTAAATAAGGTTGAAAGCGCTCACATTCAGTGACTGTGATGATCATGCATTAGTGCAAGTGCAGCTATTCCTCAGGTGACTGAGCGTGATCAGACTGTCAGCAAAAACAGGCAGTCCACAAGCGCAAGGTTATAGTGCATAAACTCCTCATTACAAAAGCTCATTTGAGAGTTCAGTGGTGTGAAAACCACAGACACTGACCAACAGAGATATGCAAAAAAGTCAATTGTCAGATGAGTCATCCATCACCATAATCTCCACAGTTAGACGAGTGCATGTTTAGCACACACCAAAACAAGACAGTATAAGCCGTAATGTTGACTTCCTACATTGTGGTGGTCTAGAGACTCTGTTACACTTTGTGGCATTCTGCTTCTACGGCATTGCTCAGAAGTGATTATGGAGGCTCATGTTGGGCCGGCACCTTAACATGCTGCTTGTTTTCAGATCCTTTCATTTATGACCCATTTTAGGCCTTCACAGTAATTATTAAATAAATACATTCATGTGCAAGAGTTTGTTTTAAGTTTTGTTGATATTATAAGTGAGAATAAGGTAACACATCATCTACAGAGAATACATTTATGCACATTTTAATGCACAATTACTGTTTAAATTCAGCAAATAACTAAGCAAAATGTGGCCTGTGCAAATGTTATAGTAAATAAACAGAACGTGTCCACTAAAATTAGTAGATAAATTGCAGTTTTAGGTATGTAACCTGTACCATATTGTTTCTGTGGATGATAAAAAATATAAAAAAAGATAAAAAATTAACTAAACTAAATTGGCATCCAATGCAAAATGGCAAAACATTCCTCAGTAATGTGTCAGAATAATAAATGCTGCACCATTTAAAGTGAAACATGAAAATCTGAACAAAAAACTGGCTAATGGCAGGCTGGCTTTAGCCCTGTGTGTTTCATTAGCTTTTCTTTTCTTTTGCTTTTGGCAGTCTGTAAAAAGAGAGCTCTAAATGTTTGCTGAATTTGTCCAGTCAGTCACAACAGCTCCTTCACATTTTAATTGGTTTTGTGGCATTCGCAGTGAATGCTAATGCTGCCACTTTACTGATACTCAGTAACCGTAACTGCAATGACTTCTGCCAACTGTGACGTCACATACATACCCCCTATTGTAACGTGCTATTTGAGATGACACTCTACCTAAAATTCACATTTTATTTATTTATTTATTTTAACAGACAGTGATTTTTCTCCATTAAAGGCTATATAGAAATATTACTTACACAAACATATGCTGACTGACTGAACAGTAGTGTTCGGCATTAAAATCTAGTTCGGAACTTGTTTTAAAATTCCAAGAACCAGGTATGCGTTTAGGAAGAAAAACATTTGATTCCACTTTTTTTTTTTTATATATATGCTTTAAAATAGATGACCATGTTTACTGCAAAAATATCTGTAAAAAGACTCTGAAATTACCTGGTTTTCTGCATTAATTGGTCATAAAATGTGACCTGATCTACATCTAGGTCCCAAGTATAGACAAACACAATGTGTAACCTAATACCACACTAACAATTCTAATATTTTATGTCTTTATTGGACACAACTATTAAACACTCACAGTGCTGGTGGAAGAAGCAAGTGAACCCTTGGATTTAATAACTGGTTAAACTTCTTTTGGCAGCAATAATCTCCAACAGGCCTTTCCGGAAGTTGCTGATCAGATCTGCACAACGTTCAGGAGAAATTGTGGACCATTCTTCTTTACAGAACTTCTTCAGTTTAGCCATATTTTTAGGATGTCTGGTGTGAACAGTTCTCTTGAGGACATTCCACAGCATCTTTATAGGATTCAGGTCTGGACTTTGCCTGGGCCACTCCAAAAGTTGGATTTTCTTTTTTTGAAGCCATTTTGTAGTAAATTTACTTTGTTTTACTTTTTTTTACTTTGTTTAGGGTCACTGTCCTGCTGCATCACCCAACTTTTTTTGAGCTTCATCTGTGGTGTCCTGCCATGTACACCATGCATGTTCAATGATTTGCATATGGTAGACTCATGAACAGACATGTAAACCAGTTCCAATGATTCCCTCAAGCCTTAAGCTGTTACTTTAGGGTTCTTTTTTTACCTCTCTGAGTATTCTGCGTTGTGTCTTTGGAATCAAGGGCGCCCACTTCTAGGGAGAGTAGCCACAGTACTATATTGTCTCCATTTGTAGACCATTTGTCTAACTTTGGACTGGTAAATACCTAAAGTCTTGGAGATTACTTTGTAACCCTTTTCAGTTTTATGCACATCAATGATTGTTGACTGTAGGTCTTTGGAGATCTCTTATTTGCGTTTCTCGTTTCACTGATTGAACTCCAGGTTTGCTAACTCCTGACTATAATTAGCTTTTGTTACAGTCATTAGAATAAGAGTTATTCCACTTATTCCACTGGCACTGTGAATGTTTAATGGAATGTTTGAGACCTAGATGTAGATCAGATCACGTTTTATGACTAATTAATGCAGAAAAACAAGCAATTTCAAAGGGTTCACATACTTTTTTGCCATTGTACAAGCTATCTGCCAGAACCTGTGTACTTAATTTTTTTGGAGAGGCCTTGCTACTGCATTAACAGAAGGTATACATGCTTAAGTGGAGCAATATACGTGGAAGGTGGATCTGTTGGTGCTCTTCCAACTGTGGTCTCCAAGTCATATAAACGAGCCCCACAGACAGCATTAGTACTTCTTTCTAATGAGGGGACCACTAACCAAGGAGAAAAAATTCTTTACTAGAAGAGAACATCCAATTTCAGTTCTTTAACCACCCAAGTAGGGAAAGTAAAAATATTAGAGCTCATGCTGCATTTAGGTACTCAGAAGCTTGTTTTAAAACACACACGTCTAACAGAAGTGCATCAGATGTATATTTTCCTCATTCGCTGCATATTTAGCACTTCTTGCTCATGTCAACCAAGGTTAAAGGTTGAAGGTTGCGTTATATGACATATCTCATAATTGTTTATCATCTAAAACCCTATTTCAAACATGATTTTGTCAAGTATTTAGCCTGACAAAGTGGGAAAATCAATAATTCCAAGTTTTGGACACTCAAATGAAGCATTAGTACTGTTAGCAAAGTTGCCTTGACCCATAACTACTGGAAAGGGGCAGTGGTAGCTAAAGAAATTGATAATTCTACAAACACGGATATGGTAATAAAAGCTATTATTCATGATCACACAGTTGAGAGATAGAAATTAAGTCATTCTTTATATCTAAACATTTGGCTTTTTTTTTTTTTTTACCATACTGGAATTTGAATCTTGAAATCGATAAGCAACGGAATGCATAAGCCAAAATAAGCCAAAAAATTCAAACGATATCCAACCCTATTAAACAGCTGACTTTTCATGCCATCCACACTGTGGCTACATACATGGAACAAAAAAGAAAGAAAAAAGAAAGAAAGAAAAAAAGAAAGAAAAGAAGAGGGGTGAGCGATCTCAGAACGAGTGTCTTCTGAACCTGTCCACTCGATCGGCTCATTCTAATCTGCTTCATTATGCGGGAGACGGAGCTTGCAGTAAGAGTAGCAACTCCTCACAGACAGACGGACAGGCAGACAGATAGACAGGCATGCGCATGCTCTCCGACAGCTAGCTCTATCACTTGAGTGCTGTCAAGCTTGGGCGAATTGCTTGGATTTTACTTCAGGAATGGAACAAATGATTCAGATAGAGTATTTGAATGGATAGATTGAAATATGGATTTGAACATTCCATTTATTTGATGTGGTGACGTCAAAGAGCCTCTGTGAAATAACTGCACGCTTTTGTCATAGGCCAAATATGGCTTAAACAACCGATACAGCCATGTGTGACTGCATTTTACACATGAAAGGACACAGAAATCACCCACATGACCTTCATCTTCACACTTTCTACACCTCTTAATTCCCGAGGAGACAACAAAAGAGCCACACTCCCCGTGTCCTTTCTGTTTTGGCCTGTTCTATTTTAGATCCAGACTAGATTGGCCTTCAGCCCTTTTTCCCACTTTATCTGGAGGGTAACAAATCCTGACTGGCGAGGATGACCGGACAGATGGTTTTCAGCCCAGCTGAATGACCATGAAGGAGAAACAGAGCATAGCCACAACGCTTCTACACTGCAGCCACACACTATTATCTGCTCAAAACACTCACTGTAACAGAGATTCATAACGAGTGTGTTTATGCATGTGTGTGTCTCTCTGTGGGTGTGTTTGTATGTCCATCTGTGTTTGTTTTTTATGACATTTTTAATAATCTTTAGTCTCAGCATGTGTGTGCAGAGGTTATTATATCTGTATGTATGTGTACAGAGATTTGTGTATCTGTGTTTGTGTGTGTGTGTGGGTTAGGGTTTTGTCATGTATTATTTTTTAGTTTCATTGCAATATAGTCTTTAAGCCGATTTATCTACAGTTAGTCGATGAATTCATACAAACAACTGACTAGCAAAATATAAGTTTCTTTGCAGCAATACTGAACAGTGAGACTTCTAGATGTTTCTGTAGATGATGTGTAATGAATGCAGGTTAGGATTGTCAAAGTAAATACACGAAGCAATGCATTAATGCAGTAAATGTTTCACAGCACTAACTTTTTAATTCTGTCCCAAAGTCCCAATGAACACAGAGTAAAATCTTTAAAAAATGTTTGTATTGAACCACTGACCAAACCCAACTGAGAACCGTGTGAGTGTGGCTAATGACAAGCTGATTGACAGCTCTCTGTCCAACACTCCTAGCCTTCTCCCCTCTGCTTTTATGTGATGGTAACTGGGCAAAAAAAAGGATAAACAGATGTGCACAAGGATGGAGAGGTGAACAAACGTACCAGACAGACGTACCAAGCAACGCGTGGATGAACAGACGCGCAGATGGACAAACGAAGCAATGCATGAATGAGGGAACTGATGAAGACAAACAAACAAATATACAAGCTGTAAACTAACAAATCAGCAGCAAAATTGACAACCACAGTTCTCTTTAAAACAAGATGGAACGGAATGGTATATGAATGAGAGATACACAGAGCAGTTGAAGCTGTTAGATTTTATTTTTTGTCTTTATATTAGATCCAGTAATTTGTGATGCTTAGCTTACTTTTATTTAGAGTGTGTACGATCACGTAATTGACTATTGACACTTTTGAATCATCTAGAATGATCTAACATCATGTCAGCTGAGACTGTTAAGCTAAACTTGCTGCCAGTCAGTGCTATAATACACATAATGCTGATTCTCCACTGGCCATTGTGCCTGCAAATAACCAGAATTTTCATGAACCTATGTGCTGTCTGTTTACTGCAAAGTTTCTAAGAAATTGTAATCTAACAGAACATATTGGTAAACTGCATTCACCTTATTTTCCATTCACATAGCTATTACAAAATACTCTGCTTCAAGGGTCACATTTGAGCAAATAGACCAGAACTAATGTAATATTATTGTAATCCAAACGTAAACTATTTTGTTAAAAATAAAGCAGGCTAGTCATGTTGCATATTGGAATTTTGAAGCAATATAAGCGCACCACTAGTATATGTCTGTACAGTTCAGCCCTAGTGTTTGTGTTTGTTGGGGATGTGCTGGTTCTGCACTACAGAAATATCAGGGGACGCTCACATGTACAATCTCAGCATGTGTGTGCAAGCACCTGTGTTGTAGTGCTTGGTGCAGTAGCGCAGGTCTTTCTCTTCCTTCAGAATAAACTGGGGTAGCGTCAGTCCATCAGCCACTTGCACTGCCCCCTTCTCATCCCACTCGAATATCAGATCATTCATTGTGTAGCCAACTGTTAGAAAAGAGTTGAGGGTGAGCAAAATTACATTAACATTCTTTAATTTATGCAGGAACTACACGCATGTAGGCTCAATTGGTTCAATCTTTATTTTCAAGACCGTCCATCATTTATTTAACTTTTTCAGTGTCAAGAAAAAGCAGAAAAATAACAGAAAATTAAAGAGAAATGTACTGTTTTATTCTTTTCAGAAGACCGCTTTCAGAAATTTTAAATAAATCTACAGAAATATATTCCCATACCTCTAAAGTTCAGTGTAAGAAATTGGTTGCAATTTCTGCCTCTCACAATGCAGGTAATCCTAAACACAATCAGTTCTGCTGAGGCCTAGACTCTGATGTGATCGAGCCATAGTTCTTAGAACACCATCAGCATATTCATTGGATTTGCAATATTTTTATTACATTTTCTAACATGTTTAGCCTCTTGTGAGCTACACATCCTTTCAGACCCATAGTGTTGTCTTCTCACAGTAGAAGGACAGACAAACACATGTAGACATTGGCAGATCTGAAGTAAAAGTGGAACTTGATTTTCTCCTTTCTCAAAGATAAAAGATTTAAAGGAAACTCTGATTGTTAAGACTTGTGCATCTTAAAACAGTGTACATGTCCGATACTATTACAATAACACATATTCACCAAATGTGAATGTTTTGTTAATTATAAATAAAACATAAAACTTCCACAAATGACTATGATAACGTCATGGTTGCGGTGCTGTTGGTCCTACAGAAAATGCAGAGAATCATTACTTTTCAGTAATGATGCTCTAGCTAATGTTGGAAAAGCTGAATGATATATAAGAGCTAAATGAGATATTGAGCTCACTGTTCCTTGCCCAGTGGGCGAGAGTGCAAACATTTTGATGCAGCAGCAGAAATGGGAGCCCACAAGTAAAAGGTTTTTATCTATTTCTGATAAAGTATTTTGCTTGTTTTATACTACATATTTAAGTAAAAAACAGGACATGTATACCATACTGGGGACTTAACATGTCTTAGCAGTCAGACTGATCATTAAACATTGTTTGTCTGATTTTTGGCTGTCTACCAGGTCTGGCTCGGTTTTAATACATTCTTAACATTGGTTTTGGATGCTGCTGTTTTTTCATTTATTTTCTATTGACATCACCCTTTCTTATGCAGTGAATTACCTAATATCTAATGAATAATGATGGTCTGGCTGACTATAAATGACTGAAGACGGGCCTCTGACTTTGGCACAGTCAATGATTTATGACAATACAGTCAATACACAATATACTCAAAAAAGTGTAATTTTTCCTGAAAATGATCAGATTTGTCATATTGGCCACCCATAAGGCAAGGGCAGTGTGTTAAGACTCAAGAGGAAAGGTTAATCTGTAATGTTTAAAGCTCTTAAAGGAGAGAACAAGCATCGCATAACCAATCACACTGAACAACAATGACATTGTTTTCTTGCACTAAATACCAGGTTACTTGCCGCACCCCTGAGAACAATAACTAAATAAAAATCTATAAGTGCAAGGGCAAGAGCAGGCAGTAGCCTGAGCTTGCAGCATCTCCCCAATGAGTTGCTGGATCTACTTGAAGGCAGGACTTAAATCACTGTGCTCTTCATCTGTTCCTACGAGCCAGCAAAGCATCCATCTCTGAGCCAGTGAATAAATCCTGGCTGGCTGGTTGTGAGGAGCAGGGCGTACTTACAGCTCTCCAGCTGCATTATACAGGTCTGTACATCCATAGGGAAATTCTTCAGGTCCATAGGGCAGGCCAGAACCAGTGTTATTCTGTTAACAAAAAGAGCACAGCTAAACAACTGCAAATACAATTTCAACCATCCTCTTCTCTCAACAGGTCAAATACTAGAAAAAGTTTTAAAAAATGGTAAAAATATAATTGGCTAAGTTCTCCAATTATTTTAAAGTCTATTAGTCAAGACATGTTTGATGTCCAAATTTTGCTTCTTTAGTTTAGAGCCAGAGCTATAAACTTAACATTGCTAACACCATCAAAAGTCACCCAAATTTCTTTTTTTTGTTAATACAAACTTCTCTCAACCTGCTCAAGGTTGCCTGGACTGTGTTTTCAAACATAGTACGATGTATAAAAAATTAAACAAAAACAACAAGACTTGTAGATTCGCATGTCCAGACATATGAACGCAACAGATAACGTGCGATTTCTGTCGCTATTCGTCTTGGAATTTTCAAACTGATGCTATACATTTATCAAAAGAAACAACAGAAATGAAAGTAGGAAAAGTAATCTGTAATGTCCTCATGCCTGCGTGACATGCACATGCAGCAGAAAGTCAGAATTGCTGCAAGCTGTAGTCAGCTACATGGTGAAGGTTTGTGAATTAATCTATAAAAGTGAACAAAGTGGACACCAAGCATGTCCTGGCTGATCAACTACATCTGGGCTCACTGGAGATTAATTAAATTGTCTTTGTCAAGCATTTTCATAACTAAAGCTTTTATAGATCCAAATGAAAAAAGCACAGAAAACAATCCCCCCAAAAATTTGGTTATCCAGGTCAGGGAAACAGGCCCTTTAGTAGTGAACTTCATTTACAGTGCCGTTATTCTTGCATCTTGTTTAGGCCCAAAAATTATTCTGAAGAAGTGCACTTCACAAATATTCTGTTGCGTCCATCCTGTGATAGCATCTCTACAGTGGGATAACAACTATTTACCAGTGATTTTCAATCAAAGTGTGTGCCACGCCTGGCGCAATTTAGAGGGAGTTCAGAGCAGAGACCAAACTGAACTGAAGGGTTCATTTGATGCTGTCAAGTTAAGAGATCTTGAAGCTCCAGATCCTACACAAAGCTATTCATTACCCTCCTGTCCTCTAAGCCCTGCTTAACGCTGAGCGGAGAGACAGACGAGATCTCAAATCAATTTGGAAACTGGAAATGAATATGCTATTTTAAAAAATGCATAGGCGATTATCTATTTTGCCTGAGCTTTATCACAAGATATGAGACACGATACCAAGAAATAAGCTTCAAACGATATAGCCTAAATAAACATGCATTTGCTCCATCATGTAAATCTAAATCCAGAGATAAGGTTGCTAATACTAGACTTTTCACCTTATGCTATATAAGACGTTCCCATTTTTGGAGATCCGCAGTAGCTTGTTGTCAGTGGTGACCTCATGGAAATTGGCTCCTTTTTCATTGGCGAAGAAGAGATCAGGCTTCCAAATGGAGTCTAACATGGAGGGGTCCAGGTCTAGCGAGTCGTCGGGGTATTCGCTGTAGGCCAGCCGCGGGTCATTCCACTGCTGTCTCAGGAAAATGTTCACTCTGTAATCCTGTGACACACAAGCACAGCAGTGTCAACAGAGCAGAGGTGAGATGAGCGCAGCATGTCCTCCACATGCTCTCTGTAAGAATCAGCACTGCAAGTCTATGCTGCTACTTTTCAGCACATTCTGCTTGTGTAGTGTGGCTGCACAACATGGACTGCAATGCTGGTGCTAAATATTGTAATAAGTTATGCAATATATTATATGTTAAACACATTGTATTATGTTCATCAAACTTTTATTCAAATTTTGCAAGAACAAAAGGGTTTAGATTCCGTAACGCTAATTGGAAAATTGTCTTTGCGGTCTTCAGTGCTGTGGTGTCCTACATACAGTCAAGCCAGCTTGAGGGAGTCACTGTAAAAGTGCAACATACAGGGTTAAACATGGAAATGTCTGTTGCAAAGCTCAAATAAAAATGCTTTCTTTTACAAGCTTCAATGTCCATGTTTAATCTATAGCTCCAAAAAAAACAGCATTAGCTTAGCACTAGCATACTATAGAAATCTTATAGGGGTGCTAAGGGAAATTTCCATTATGGCAGAGAATTATCGTATCAATTCTGACAGAGATTTGGAGAGAGATTTATGATTTATAGATTTATGACCTGGCTCTAAAAGCTGCTATTTACTAACAAGTCAAGTAGTAAGTACATTAGGATCAAGAAGATTAAGCTCAAGATTATCTGCTCACAAACATGGTTGATATTATAATCATTATTATTAATTGTTTTATTCACAAAACAACATATTCTTTGTTTATTTATGTTCCTCTAGCTCCCAGAACTACTACTATATAGTTTTGAGTGCTGAATTGTAGGAATGTATCCATTCTAACATGCACAGACCCTCATCTTAAGCTGTGCCTCAGCACACACAAAAAACTGAATTTTGTGTCTGCATGCTGCAGCCTTTCTCTGATATCAACATGATAAAAGCCAATATTACTGTAATGATGAACAAACAACACATTGTGCAGTTTCACCATTTGACTAAATGTGATTTGAATGAGTTTGGTCATTTGAATGAACGACCATTTCTTTCCAAATTTAATTCACAATAATCAGTATTTGTGAAGACATTGTGGCAAAACGTGAGCTGTGTAAAAATAGACCGTTAACAGCGGCACCACTCCCAAAATTGTGACTGTGAGCTCCTCTTAAAAACAGCCATACAATTCCATCATTTCTGGGAGATCATTAAACTGTCTGGGAAGTAGCACACCTCTGGGTGACCTATCAGTGCAGGAGGAAATATACCAGGTGACCTTTGTGATGGCAATCAGCCACAACATTCTAGAGCAATTATATTAATGTGAGGTGACCCTTCAGTCCGGCGAATTTCAAAATATTTTGACGGAAGAGAATCATCTGTTTCAGGTTATTAGATTTACGTCTCTCGTAAAGAACAATCGCTACAGCACATTCGGAGTAGCAGTCTTTATTGATTTCAGCATGTCAATATTCTTCACTTGTAATAAACAACCCATGCTCGCTGTAAAATAACAATCAACTTCTTTATAATAAATATTCTGTGTCCAGTGGAAAAACAACAGTGCTGCACAGCAAGCTAGTGCTGCACATTTCCTATAATGTTATGGCCTCGGGTGATTTCTCAGGTGCTCTGCTCGCCTGCACTGCCGTCCGTATTGTTTTAGGAACATGCTAGATTACCACAAGCCCCGCCGCCACGAGTAAATCGTTCTCTCTAGTCAACTATAGTTATCTGACATCCATTACTACAGCCAATCTCTGGACAGAGAACAGAATGCCTAAAGCGAAAGGCTACCCTTTAAAGGCATAGCTATTTTCCAACAGAATGATCTAGCAAACAAGCAGAGAGTGGGCACACATTCATCAGCACAAACTAAAGGGGAAAGAAAAAAAAAGAATTCATATTTCCCTCTATGATTTCTCCAGGCTAAAGAGACTGATTTATGACAACAGCCTGCATATAATGGGATTCAAGCCCAAGGCCAGATCCCTTCCTGACGGTGACATATTAGAAAAAGTTTGGCTGTTCGTGCAAGTCTGCCACAACTTACTCCATGAACAAATGGCAGACTTTCTTGGATTTATGTGCTCGCTCCCTAACCTCCTCTAGAAAATGAAGAGCCGGTGAGCTAATTAAATAGCCACTCACCACTCCCCTGGGCATCGTACCTTCGAAATGGTGTAAACAATTAGGACAGGCGTGGTCCAGGGGGGATTGCTGGTCCCAGCAGTGGCCGGAGCTGGGCGGATCATTATGGCATGAAAAATTGTTCTCAGCAGCCTTATAAGCACTAAAGATTTATCGACGTCATTCTGGTTCCGAGCGCCTCACCCCACTCCATCGGCCAGCCTCTCTCACAGGCCTGAGCGGCAGTGCAGGACACTCGGATCAATTTCACTAGCTGTGGCGGAGAAAAGGAGTGGAAAATGCTGCATTTGTTCTGCATGAGCTGCTCCTACAGGGCGCAACAGTTTCTGGGCAGCTCAGTGACAGGGTTTGGCGTCCGGGATTCTTGTACAGGCCTCCTGGAGAACGTCTGAAAGGACCGTGAAGTGCTGGTGAAAGGGTGTGAATAGATATCAGCAGGCGCGTTTCGTCACCTCCCACGTTGCCCTTAAGTAATATAGGATGTTCCGTGTACATCTGTGTTTATCCGACAACATAGCAAGGGAAGTTGTCGGACTGTGTGTGAATCAAAAGTGAGGTGTCTTAGGGCAAAGCCGAGTCAGCACTTGCGTGTGTGAGTGTGAAAATGCACTCATACACTTACTGTGCATGCTTAATCAAACGTTCAATAAAACAGCAATGTGACACCACAGCCCAAAGGCTTTCAAAGGCATTCAGGCCTTAGGTGCCAGTGTCCTTAGTGCATCTCCTTTAGAACTCGGGCAAAATAAGCAACACAACAAGTAATGTTAAGTTAGAGTTTAAGTAAAAACCTTCAGCATTTACAGTGCTGTGCAAAAGTCAGACACCACCCTTCGGTCATTTTACTTGCAGTCACAACTAGTTACAAGTCATTTATTTTACTTTTCTGTAGATCATTCTGATGAGGGTCCTTGTAAGATCTGGTAGACCACCAAAACAGTCATCACCAGATAAACAGCATTTTCATCTTCAAGTTATAAGAGAAAATCAAGCCTTAATCTCACAGGTGTTTCTGTGAGACAACTCTATAATCTATAAATTAAAACGATGAAACTGTCAAGAACCTGTAACTGAGCATAAGCAATAGATAAAAATTAAGAACATTCATACTAGAACATTAAAAAGACATCTAAAGTATAATACAAATATAAAATACAACCAACTTCTAATACTGAGATAAACATATTCCTAGAAATTTCTCTGAGTTGAGGTTTGTTATCACATCATTACATGATTTATTACTACAGTCATTACATGAAATAGTTTCGAATACAGGCCTGTCGGAGTTATTATTTCCATTAATTTTTTTTTTGCTTCTTTTTATTTATTTATTTTTCTATTTTAGTTTACTTGTATTTCGTCATAATAGTGTGTTGATAGTTTTAGTTTGTTTACTTATCATTTTAAAAATAATAGTTTAAGTTTAGTTTTGATTTACACTTTGTTGTCTATGTTTTACAGTAGTTCTGTAATAACGTTTTGCCTAAAATCTGTGTTGTACTTTTAGTGTTATGAGGTCAAATAGTCCCAAAATAAAACTATTTTACCGTCGTCAACAATTACAAGTTTCTCTACAGTTAACCACTTCAAATCAGACAACTGTGAATGATTTTATTTATATTTCAAATATGCATTGTTATAACTGGAAATAATGAAATAGTGAAGTGTGGCTTCTAATTCTGCACAGTACTGTATTATGTTTTAGCTCAATAAATATTAATCTTACCATTGTCGTTTCGGCAATGGATCCAAAACTGTTAATAAAAATGTTGCATGTTACGTTCACAGGGGGGCCTGTGGAGAAAAAGCAAAAAAAAAAAAGACATATTAATCAAGCAAAACTTAATACTAGTCACACTAACAACAACAAATTAACCCAATATGCTCAGTTACAACTTTATGCTACATTTAATATTTAATGAGTACAATTATCATAACTTACCTGCTCGTTTCTTTTGATGCTTAAGACATGCAAAGGTCAGTTTCAGTACCGCTTACATCATAAACTACGGCTACAGTATTATCCTTGAAATACATTATTTACCAAGGTGACACAGGCTAAGGGTATTTTCCCTAAAAATAAAGGCAGTCTATTGTAAGATGAGGTAAGATACTTCGTTAACAGACAAGCTAAAATAAATTCCTCTCCAGAGGACAGCCTCAAGGTTAAAGCAAACAATGCAATGTTGAGGTGACCCTCCTCAGTGGGCCGGAATACCTGCTAGTACAAGCATTAATAAGATTAGACCATGACAGGAACAGACTTTCAATGAAACCTGAGAGGCAATGCTGTAAACAAGTCAGCCATTATTCTTTACTTGAGTCGTGAGGTACATGTCTACTGCATGATTGCCAAGATGCTTTCTTTCTGGGATATAAATACATAAATCTTTATAAATAAGTCTTTCGAGGAGACAGCAGTGCTTGTGTATATCAGAATCCCTATGGTTGCAGCAGAAGAATGAAAAGGAAAGATGGCATCACCTCTGTACAGGGGTGTAACATTGAAAGGGGATATTCAAAGTGACGCAGGACTCACAACCTCATAAATACTGTCAAACTGCTCCACACGTCTGATGCGGTCACGCATAGGTCTGCTAAACAGCCTGTTGATAATGCAACTCTGTTTTTGCCCACAGTCCAACACTACAGAGCATTTCACAGTGCTTAGTAGGTAGATATCTTGCAAATATCCTCTAAGATTTGAAAGTATATACCCAGTGGAAATTATTATCCTGGTATGCAGCCTAAAGGTTTCCATTAGAAGACAAAAAAATGACATGATCTGGCTTAATTGTAGAAGACACAAGGGTTATTTCTTCACAAAATGGTGTGAATCAGCATTCTGTGAAGGAATAGTCCTGCATTTTCAGCCTAATCTCTGTAGAAGGTCATTAGAGCTAGACATGTTTGCCTGAGCTCTGCAGGACCTGTCTGCTTACATTGGCTTTGATCGAATTCGGACTTGGGATCTCATGGGTAATTGCTTACACTGGTTAGGTATTAGAGGTTTCTAGTACTCAAATACTGAACTCACTGTTTGGGTATGTCTCAACATCAACCAGTCTGTAAAATCTGAGTAAATAAGATTTTATAACAGCTATTACAAACTAACTAAACTAACTACCTATGTTAGCTAGGTCCTGAAACAGCAAAAACGAACTTGGTGGTGCCATGCTGAGGTGAAAAGACCTTGTGCAGAAAACACAAAGACCTTAGACATTTAAAATTCAAACCAGTGTTTTAGACAAAATTTAGCACAATGGTGCATGTGGCCAGTGCTCGTCAGAAAATGGATCCAAGGTAAATAAATTTACCTGCATTCTAATAATGGCTACTATTGTCACTACATGCTAATTTAACTGGTTCTATCATTATAATCAAATGGTTGTGGGGATGATGATTATCCAGTTTGAGCCAGTTTTATATAGAATTTTGTTGATCTTATGTCAGTTTTGGATGCTTGGTGGATAATATGGTTTGGGTTGGAGCACATTCTGACAGAAAAATGGGTTCAGACTTAAAACCTGATGATTAGGATCACAGACAGCTGCAACTGCAAAAGCAACCCCCCATTGATTGGTAATAGCAGTATGTTTTGTTGTTTCACTGAACAGACGCTGCAGATGTGGCAGACAGGTTCAAAAACACATGCCTATTCCTTTATGGCCACTTATATGTGCACTGGCTGGTTCCTTATCCTTACACTGCTGGTGTTCTCTCTCCACTGGGTAACACATTGCTTGGAATAATTTGTCTGATCCTGACATTCCTGGCTGCATGTGACGCAGTGCTATAGGGAGATGTAGCATCCTCGCTACCGCTGCAGTTCATTTGCCGGGCCCTCCAATGAAGGGAAAGGGAGAGTGCTCATTAACTGTCAGGCCGTGGTGACTCATTGCCCAGAATTATTTGCTTTACCATGCTTTTGCCAAATGATCTGCTGGGCCCTGCAAACAAAGCACTCCTGAACACGACTCTGCTAAGAAAGGCCCGCAACAGACGGCACTAGTCGACTTTTCTATTTTTTTGCTCAGCCTTTGCGAATCAAATGCTCATTTCAGCACCATACCACTCTGCACATTCTGTGCTGAAAATGAAGTAGTTAAGAAGCTTCACACGTTTCACTGCGCTTCTGTATATTGCGCCATCATAAACATGACACAATGCCACCCCGACAGGGCTGCGCTGTCCCCCCCTCCGACGCAAAAGAGCGAATCCAAAGGAGACTGGCTTCTCGAAGCTTCTTCGATGGCAGCTACCAGCAAGATGAGACAGTTCTGCTCTTAAAAAGCTGAATGAAGACATTCGCAGATTCATTACTGAGATTATTTTGTCACTTGCGCGCAATAGATCACTTTTCCGGCTTCCCCCTGGGAGAATATAACCTTCATGGGCTGCAGACAAATTACAGGTTTGCCCACAGATGCAAATGCAGAGGAGAGAGCAGCGTGCCTAGAGAGCAATTCACCATTTTATTAACCAACGCTGCAACTCAGCACCATGGTGACTCGTTTATAGCCGCTGCTTTCAGACCACACTGTCTCAGCCAAGTCATCAGCAGCACTGTTGGCAGCAGAGAACTTTGAGAATGATGTCAAACCAACTCCTGTGCATTCAGTTAAAGTGCCCCTCTCATGGAAAACTGAATTGACGCAGTATGTAAACACAAGTTTCAAAAAGTACCATTCACGGCCTGGTCTACATGATCAGTATCCAATAAAAGGCCATTTGAAATGTATTTTGATGCCACAAAAAACGTTTTTTTCTCCCTGTACCACAATTTCTATTTAGAAAATGTTGGAAATGAAGGATTTTTCAAATTAAACACACTAGAGAAGTATTTTATTTGCCACCATATTCTTCTTACTGTAGTTTTTATGATTTTAGATATTGTAACTTCCTAATGTTTTAAGGTGTTTCTGATCTTATTATTAACTACTAATCAACTAACTTTACATATTTCATAAAAAAATTGGTACTATATTGATACTTTAATGTGAACCATTAACAATAAAAATGTAACAGTCTGAAATAGGTATTTGCTAGGGGTGGCTTGATCATGTCCAATACCACCCCTGATACTGCAGTCTTGATTGTCTGCTAATGCTGAAGCCATCTGACTTTCTGCTAATTCCAAAACCATCTACACAGCATACCGCTCAAACTGTATAATATTCTACTGCCCTTCAAGGAGAAATACTTAAACCACAACGATACCACACAATGTACAACACTGCTGTTTCATTTCATTACAACTTTCTGAAACACAGGAGTTTAACCATTAAACATTCAGAATCCAATTTAAAGTGCACCCTTGTGCAAAAGCTTAGTTATGCCATCATGTGATTAATTTAGACTAATGCATTATATCAGCGTTTTATATTTAGCCTACGGCAGATTAGCTTCACCCATTCAAATTAAAGTTAAAAAGAGTGTTTCAGCCTTTTCTTCTGTCTTTAGTGTTGTATTCATTTTGAAATAAACTACAATAGAGTGCGCCCAATCAAAACCAAACAGAGCTCAACTATATATTAGATATTAGAGACAGTAAGAAAAAAGTCTGTTTAATTCTACAGCCTAAGAGATTGGGTCATTTTCATAGTAGTCATTAAACCCACATAATGTGGACGTCAGAAGTAGAAATGTAGAATATGGGCCCCTTAAAGCCTAATAGAACATTGTTTCCAAGGTGGTGTCCCCAAATGACACTCTTTGAAAAAAAAGCAAAGGGAACAAATTTATTGCAATCAACATGCACTCAAGATGCCTCTCCGATAAGTGGAGTGCCACTGATGAAAATGCACCATATAAATAAAGAAATCTTAATGATATTGCTTAGGCTAAAAATCCAGCTGCTCTCAGCAGAAACACAATGGCCAGACCACATTAAATATTCATATTGCTTAGGCTGTACCTATAAGGTGTTGGCACGGCAACTTCACTTTTTACTGCACTAATATACAATATATTGCCCACATGCACAGACAAGTGAAGCCCTAGTGGCTCGGCCTTCTGTGAAGAAGAAGAGAAAACAAAGTGCTCTAGAGTATCCTTCTCTAAAAGTGCATAGTGCTGTATGTCAACAGTGGGGTAAATGTCAAGAGCCCTTCACTGCTTTTCATGTATAAACGCCTGAGTCGACTCACAGTGCGTCTACTGGCACAGAGCATTTTTTTCAATTAGTAGCTCAATATAGAAGCTACTGCTATATAAAGATGTCTAGCTCCAACTTGATCTAAAGAAGAGAGAAAGTTCAAACTGAAGTTGCAAATAGCCCTGGTGGGTATACACTTTAGAAGGAAAGAAATTATGGAAGACAACTCATAGAACCGCATTTTCTCCACTGCACCAGCAAGCGTGGGATTTGGTGTTAACACAGGAGTATTCGAAGATTCATTTTCTACAGATTTCTGCAATGTCATGGTGAATAGCTTTACAACTCCCCAGTGGGAACTAGAGAAAACTGCTTTATTATGCCTGTGTATAAAGTAATGCTGAGAAAAGAGATTCAAATAGCTTTCCTAACTAGCTATATAAATACAATCAAACAGAAAAAAGCTGTAGAATCAATGCTGTGCAGGTTAGAGACCACCCTTCATTTATTCACTTTCCAGTCAAAACAGCCAGTAAGTACAAGTTAGCAATATAGAAGATATTTTGGAGGAGATTCAGAGCTTTAAGCCACCCAAAGGTTTTTCTCTCTGGCATGTAATTTGCAGACCTTTAGATAAAACAAAAACTATGCAACACAATAAACTAAGAGGGAAAAAAATAAAAAGCATATAAAACAGACACACATGTGCTCAGTTAAATCACTTCAGGAGATGGTCTGAAATGAATCTAAGCCTCCTTTGTTAGCAACCAGAACTTCTTCCTATGCAGTATGTCACTTGGCAGGTGATCTTTGTTTGCGAGGAAGATAATCATGGAGAACACAAATGTTTATAATGATAGGAATTGAATATGGCATCCCACACAGCAATCGGATTTCAGTCTAACTGGAGATGCAGCATTTGAGCACCAAGTGTAATGCATGTGGCTAAAGTCTTATCAGGATACAAACCAGATACTAGTCACATGCAGTGACCAGGTGTAAACGGGATCTCAAAGCTAAATGAGGAGGAAAAAAAAGTTTAAAGAACATGGAACTTCTAATATCCATGCAATTCCTAGTAGACCACCAAAACTTTCATCATCAGATAAACAGTACTTCCATCTTTGAGAAAGAGAAGAAAAATCAAGTGTTTCTGTCCAATTCTCCACTGTGAGAAGACACCTCAATGCTGTGGGTCTGAAAGGATGTGTAGCTGTTAGGAAGTCGTTACTGAGAAAAGTAAATAGAAAAGTAAATGATTTGCAAATCAAATAAAGGAACTGCTGGTGTTCTCAGAACAATGAACTGGCCACCCCAGAGTCCAGACCTCAACACCCCACTGAATGTTTTTTCAGATCATTTGTGTTTGGGAGGCAGAAAATTACAGAATGAAAGAAAATGCAAACACTGGAGGTGTGGAAGAATAACAGATAAAAGAAGGTGTCTTGGAAAAGATGGAAGCCGTGATAAAAGGTAAAGGATGAACACACTACTGATACCATGTTTAGCTGTTGGGGCATTTGTATGCATTTTCTGTTAAATATGTGTTCTGCCCTTTTACCTGATGTTGAAAATAGAATAACCTGCACCTAATGGAGCTTTTGCCTAAAAATTAAATAAATCAGTGGTGGTCTCTGACCAGTCAAATGCCGGGAAAGATTAGCAGATATGTTAAACTAAAATCCAAACAACTTACTTAGCTAGCTTTTAAAAACACATCTAGGAATGCACAATGGTGTAGAGTAATCGTACTACTATCATCAGATATTTGCTTTAAAAACAGCATTTAACAGATCAATATTTAATAATGTTTCTATTGTACTCTTGAAGAGCCGACATTTTAGGTGATGCTAGGCTTCTGTGTTAATGTATTTATTTTAGGGCATTTTAACCCTACAGAACTAAATGCTAGGCTACATTTCCCTGTATTGCTAATCCAGGTCGATATCGTTCTAGTTTTTACATTTTATAAATGTTTCTAATGCAGTGCTGGCAGATATGTACGTGGTACTTGATACATGGCAAAATGATTATCATAGGTAGCTCTATAAATACAACCAATTAAATAAAAGGAAAGTAAACTGATTACTATTCTTGGACACTGTCCTAAACAAAAATATAAGGAACTTGAGTATTTTCACATTACATTTATTCTTCATCTAAGATTACCTACATGAACCACAACAACATCCACATAAGGAGACTTGAAGGTAGGCCCACCATCCATCATCGTACGTTTCATTCAGCTAGAGGCGACCCTCACCATTAGAAGGATTGTATTAAAATTCATAAGAGCCTGGCAGCGGTGGGCCAAGATTGGGGAGAGCAAGGCTACACGGTGACAGCCAGTTGCAGAGAGAGAGAGATAGAGAGAGAGGGGGGAGGGGTAAAAGAGAGAGAGAGAAAGAGAGAGAGAGAGAGAAAGAGAGAGAGAGAGAGAGAGCGCTTGCACTGTCACATGCCTATAAGTAATGACAGGCTGCTAAATTACCAGAATCCCTTCCTGCCCTTAAGGCTAGCGCTGACTGACGGGGGGACATGACAGCCTTGGAGGAGTGTGCACAGAGAGGGACATAAATCAATAGCAGGGCGGCAGCACACAGGCCGGGATAGAGAACCAGTTGACTGCAGTGTGATTATACTGGATTACGAGGTTAGGTTTTTCCCCTCAGTTTAGATGGATAGGACACACTGGTCAACAACCTCATGGAGGTGTTTACTTTGAAGTTCTGTTCACCATTTCAGTTATTCATAAGTAATGACCTCCGGAAACAATAACCCTTATATTCACTTTCCAAGCTGTGTGAATTTGCTGATACATTTTGGATACAAATGCATTGCATTTTTTGCATATTGTAATGCACATTTTAATGCACAATTACTGTTTATTTGAGTTTAACATATTAGGGATGCCCAGACACTGGTATGAATGTTTTTAACCAGTACATAAATGCTTTTGATTATACTTTATTGATTATACATTATTACCAGCACATAGAAAAATGTGAATACATATGAAACAGGACTCTAAAATTCTTACAGGGAAAAAACAGGAAATCTAAATTCTGCCATAACTTTGGCACAGGCTTAAGTCACAAAATAAGCAGTAATATATGCAGAAGTGTGTCTGTGGGTAAGTGTACGCATTTCAAACTGACTGACACTGATTTCTACCATTTCACTTGTTAGCAACAGCAGCAGCTTATCCAGCTTTGTTTTCCTTTACTGTAATATATCCCTCCAGTAATTATATTGATTTCTTTATAAACAATCAGAAATGTGTTTTTACTTTGTTTGACAGTTAAACAGCTTAACAGTCTTCTTCAGTTGAAGACACAAACACCAAGGCAGTCAGAGAGAGAGAGAGTAAGCAGAGTCACTCTGCATTCTGTGGTGAACTGTCAAAACAAATGTAGCAATATGAAATCAACGAGCAAATGTATCTTTGCTGATGCATTTTTAAAGAACCAACTGAACCAAATGATGCTCAGATTGACTTGTTTCACACACAAGGTGCTATTTGGTCACACCTGGTCAAAATGCACATTTTGTTGATTGAGTGAAAGTGAGTTAACGTATCCTCTACAGCAGTGGTCACAAACCCTGGTCCTGGAGATCTACTTTTCCTATAGAGTCTAGGCCCAGTGCAAACTCACACACCTGCTCATTAACTTTTTCAGAAGCTCTTGCACTAGTGCTTGGTAAAAATGGGGTATGGGAACTAGTAGATCTCCAGGAAGAGCATTAATGAGTACTGCTCTACAGACTACACACTTTTTTTCTGCAGTATTATTATGGACATTTTAGTTTAATGTAGGACTAAAAATATATTGAGTTTAATATACTGAAATAAAATAAAACAGATAATGTGCCAAAACATTTTATGGAAAATTGTTTTCCAATATGTTAAGTTATAATAACAGCAATTGTGCATTAACATGTTCAGAAGTGTTTTCTCTGTAGAGATCATGTTAACATGTATAAAAGCAAAATATGCTCATAGGTGTTTGTATATGACTGTACCTTTGCACATTTACACAACCTGCAGTTTGATGTGATTATTTATTAAGACAAAAAAAGTAAAAAAAAACAAACAAACAAACAAACGAAAAAAAAACAAGAAAAACACTGATTCACAGGGGAACCTGTATTAGACTAGATTTTCTGTATCCCTATCTTATACAGCCAATACTGCAACATAACCACTATCTGTATGGTGACACTGTATTATTTGACACATGTTGTTATCTCTAAAGTAACCATTGAAAAACACAGGGTAATGATAACTTGATTGAACTCTGTATATTCATGATAATCTGAATCATCTCCATAGTGGCAGAAAAATACTGGCATCCAACAAAATGCTCAGATTTTGCTGACATTTAAAATAATACGATGGCATATTTATTACATGAGCATAATGTTAACGCAATAACACAGTGTTGCCTAAACATCCACACTGGCACTGCCATCACCAGATGCACATAAAAAAGGAAATTGACATTTCAAATGTCGGTTAACTAATTAATTTAACTTTTTTTTTATTTATTAAGTCACATTTAACAATACAGGTCAATTTCCCAGACAGGCATTAAGCCTTGTCCTAGACTATACAGCATTCCAAATGAACATTCTCCATTAATGTAGCCCCAGACTTGACTTTACAGGCTTCAAAGTACTTTATAAAGTATCCTGTTTGTTGTTGTTCACTATTTGGTGTTTAGTTAACAATCTATACTCCATTAACTATCAAAATAATCAGATTATTCGATTGTACTCTAATGTAATAAACAATGACTGCTCTAAAAATATATAGTTAACATAGCGCAGCATCAAATATCAAGATTCTCTCATAAACAAAACACATATCATATTTAAATTTGTCCCAAAGGGTAATCCTGGGTTTTAGGTTAATGTTTGGCTGCGTCCCATATTCCGTCAGTGAAATCCACAACAGAAATGGCGCAGGTTTAAATTGCCTGCCAGTTACAGGAGATATGTGACTGTGACCATAAGACTGGCTGTCAGCCCTGCTCTATACCAGCAGCATTTCACTGTACTCTGTTGTATTGTGGTGTACAGCATGATCTCAGGGGATTATTACAGCTGTCTACACTCTTTTTAAAAAGCATCTTTTAAATTGTGCTTTTTTTCATGAGGATATAACAGATTTGGTTGGAAAGATTTCTAAATTTGACTAAATTATTCATTGAGTTTCTTTGTGATTTGATGAATTACAACTCATCTTAACCTTAACTCTAACTATAAAAAAGATCTAAAAAAAAACCTAGATGCTAGTGGCACAGACATACACAGCATTACTTTGATAGCTAGAAAACTGCAGACTGAAGACGCAGACTATTTAGAGTGATTGTTCAATGATCCCAGCACCTGATCAGTGATCATAAACCTGAATATGACATATCCAGTGATCAGAATGCTGTAATGTACTACTTCTCGATAGAATCTTATAAAAAAAGCCTTTAATCTCCTACTACTAAAAAGGTTAAACGGTCCGAACATCCCCTACATGATTCTACTTGGAGCAACTTTCTGAGACTTTCAGTCTTTCATAATATGTTACACTGCCATAAAATCATGTTATTTATTCTGATTACCCATCAGTAAGTGGTGGTACAACAACAGTAAAAATAGTTAAGTCTGCAAAATTCTTTATGAAAAGCACCAAGAACGTCAAAGATGATCATTCATTTTGACAATGTCGCTTTTAGTGGCATTTACTTTGGGTGGCTTATTTGGAGGCTGTACTATAACTGACTATAACTGTACTATAGCTCTTGTTTTAAGTTGTTTATATGCTTCCACACAGTAATCGTAAATTACAGTCACCAACAAAGCCATAAAAACAATCAGTGTGGAATCATCTTGCTTACATAAAACTCAGTAAATAGGAAATTACTTGCGATGAAAAAGTTAATAAAAGTTTGAATCTTGAGAAACAGAATGTGCAGATATGTTGCTATAGGAATACAAGATGACCAAAAAGCTTGAAAAGCATTCTTCTATATCACTATACTCCCCTATATATTGCACATTGGTTTATCCAACAGGACAGTAAGCATATTGGCAGAAACTGTAAAATAAGTGGAACTCAATAACTGGAAGAGTAATAGCCATTCTAAAACTGCTTCTGTCCAAACAAAGAAAGTATTGAAATCCACTATCCACTCTTTATCCAATATGCTATTAAAAAGGTGAACATCATCATTATAACATGAGAGCAACCCACAAAGCAGAGCACAGAATAACAGTCCCAAATCTGTGCTCACTACAGTTTTCCAATTAACAGACAAATAATGTACAGCTACAATTCAATGAATCATTCATAAAAAGCAATATAATATTTAAAGCAATTTTCAGGACATTTGTCAAGACTACTACAAAGACCAAGTGCTTATCTTTTTTGAGGATAAATGATAATTAAAAGCTGGATGATGAATAGAGAATAATGCCCTGTAAGGCGATTTGTGGATACAGCTTCTATTCATTTGAGAAGCTGGCGCATTGACAAACATCCCCGAGGTTCAGCATTACTCAACACAAAGCTTTTGCATCCGGGAGCGAGGCGCATCTATAACAGGCTGAACAGTTCTTAATAAAGCTAAATAACAGAGCTCTAATAAGAATTTAGTGCCAGTGTGAGCCCAGAGGACTGAAGACATTGCTAAACTTCTCTATTCTATTCTATTCACCGTACACCACAGCTGAGAAACAGCACTAGCTGTTATGAGATGAAACCATTAGCTTTAACCACTAAAAATACATAGGTGTGATATTTCAGCGATTAATCCGAAGATTTACTATTCAGAAACTGGGGGTGATCACTACAGCAAGTTTTACAATATTACACTTTTTTAATGTTTGTGAACAATAAAATGAGTCAAAAGAGCATTGCTACTTTTAGAAAAGATGATGTTAAACTTACAATGTGATGCTATAATATGAAAACAGAAATAGCCGGTGATACACAAAAAGCCGTTACATGTATTTCCTTGGTGGTCCCTACACAATCTTTACTTTTTACTATACAGTTTATCCCAGGTTTATTACTATACAGTGGTTGCTGTGTGTTGTATTTACGCCACATGTAGCTGCTCAGTGTTCCAGTACTGACAATGATATAATATAATATTTGTAAAAATACAATCACCAGTAACTACTGTATTTCATCTTAAAAGTAAAATATTGCTACTGTCAGAACAAATTTATTTCTATTGTTTTGTCATCTTTTAAAATCCTCAGTAGCTTTTGACATTGTCTAAAATTTCAGAACAAATTGACTGCAAGAAATAGACCAAAATATAAAAAATAATCTCTTCACTTCAACTTGCATTGAAACTTGAGAATATTTATAATAAGTGACCATTCTAGAGATTTTGGAGTTTTGTTCAGTCAGTGATTATGTGTAATTTTGAAGGTGAAGAACTAAGGTGTGGGCTCACATAGGCTCTTACAGTTGTAAGGGTTAATAAGCAAGAAAAGTGAGTTTTTGCACAATTACAGCAGTGTTGCTCACCCCTCTAACTGAACTCAGTCAGGTGTGAAAACTCATTTTGTTCTTAATCCAGCAATCTAGAAAAATCAGTGGTTCAGCGATAACGCCTAGCCCACACCCTTGAGACTTGAGGGCAAATACCATTCAACATTGTTAGCTCTAAAGCCAAGCTTGCCAGCTCAATACAGCACCAGGAACTGCAGAGTATATCCAGAGCAGAAATCCAAAATCACATTATCCATAGGGATGCCAGGTTTAATAGCAAACAGCACAGACTGAATGTTTTCTGAACACTGATCCAGGTGTATGGACACATAGCTATCATCAAACAAACCACTGCTATAATAGGGCTGTGAGATACAGACACAACACCATAAAGTGATTATATGGCTACATACTGTGACATATTCAATATAATATGCTAAACACACCTTGATGGTTAAATATGAACATTTCATTTGGATTGTTGGATTTCATAATTCATCAAAAACAGGAATTAATCTGAAACTTGTTCAGGATGCTCACAGCACAACAATATTTTTTTGTGAATTATTAACAGACGCATTTGCATATCTGCAATCCAAACTATATATTGTGCAGCCCTAGAACACTATTAAAGTTGCATGCAATGTCATAGAAGAATTAATTTTGAATCCATAAAGAACCTTTTACAACTAGCAGGATATTAGGAAGGTGTAAATGAAAATCGAGAGATGTAAAATGTGTCCAGAATGAGGAACAGAGCTAGAGACTCTGAAAAACATCTAAAAATTAGGTTACAATAACATGAATACCCACAATTCACCACATTTCAAAGTAGAGATTAAAATATCCAAGGAAATGCTTTTGCTTGGCAAAAAACAAATGTTAATACATCAATAAAGTATATCATTTATTATTTAAGAACTTTTTGTTCACAGATGTTTTACATGTCCAATATAAAACATGTCAAATTTAAATTTACATTGTATAAGTTACTACTGCATATAAAATAACAAAAAAAAAACTGTCAGTGATTCCAACCTTTTAACTCAGCTAGGGACGCATTGAACTGGGAATTGTGGGCCGATGCCAGTATCCTAAATACATTTGTAAATCTGTACAATACCACTTCATAAACATTCATGAAATGTGGAAACTGTGACTAGATACAAATAGATTTTTCTGAAAGATTACAGTAAACAGACATTTCAACAAAATAAACCAGCATCCTCTTTACACTCCGCTTTTCCAGAGCACAGATACAGAAATCAAACCAACAAACATACAGCATAAAAAATTGCTTTGAAAAACACCTGATCAACTAGACGTCATCAAAGCTGACAACAGAGAAAGAGTAACATCTGATCAACAGAACTGGCTATACAGGCAGACGGTAAATGGTTTTAATGATTCTCTCATTCAGCATCTCACAAACAGTGTCTCAGAAGAATGTTATGGAGAGAATGATCTAGAAACACATAAGCAGACATCTACAGGTACTGTGTTAGCCCATTTAGCCCAGAAACTGCACATAGTCTAGGTGCTGCCTTAGATAAGTTAATAGGACATTGCTCCAGGTGCATTAACCACTAAGCTTGCTTATTCCTGGATTGAAGAAAAAGGAAGTACCTTTCTTGTGAGTACCATCCGATTTGGAGCCTTGTGGGTCTAATAAAAAAAAGATCAGGATTAAACACATAGTATTCTAACAGCAGTAATGTTAATGTTGTTATTTCCTCTAAAGAAACAACAACAGGAAAAAAAGGAAATAAAAAAATTAGAAGCATGGCTCAATCCTTCGATTAGTTTTACTTGCCAACACTTTGGGCTTTGAAGTGTATGGCAGGGAAAGACTGAGGCCAACATACTAAAGGCAAGAGCAGGTAGGAAGGATGCACTTATCTGTCCAGAAGGATAGCGGGCAGGAGAGAAGGCGATGCATAGAAATGAAAGGAGGGGTGGGGGAGGGGGGTTGCAATGCAGATTTCATTATGGGAGGCAAAGGTGGGTTAGCAAAATGCACTAAGAGATGCAATTCACTAGAGAGAAGGGAAAATGCAAAGACTACATGTCAAACTGGCTTCACTTAGCTTTTTTTCATTTTTCTCGGCTAGTAAATTGAAGAAAACCAATTTCCTTAATCCTTTCCTTAAGGCTCCTTTACTTTCCGTTGATTGTATCTACTCCCAACAGATTGCGGGACTGTGCCATACAAAAGGAATGGGAACTTACTTTGCAGTGAATGCGTCGTGCATACTGTAGCCTCACAGCGGTTCATTAGAGTGTGCCATCTATAAATTGCGGCATTTTCCCTTTTGTATTGGTAAGCAGACAGCAGTGCATGTTGCAGTGCACCAGTTGGCTTTTGCTTAAAAAAAAACTATAAAATAAATAAAAAATCCTATACACAATGGCCTGTTGCCAGCTTACACGGAGGGTGTTCTCAGTATTTCTGTGTATGGAGCAGCACCACATAATGAGTGTATTATATCCCCGGTTTGAGAAATCAGCGGGATTAATAATATGGCTAAAAAGAACAACAATGAATTTCTTGTTGAGAGTAAATGCCATTAAGCATGGTGGAATGGATAATACCGCACACAAGTTTAAGAAACATCTTAGCTTCCCTGTTGAGTAAAAAGGATTATCCTGGATATTATAGGGGGATTTTCTATAGGCACACATTCATTCACACTCATTCACACACACACAACACACACACACGCACACGCACTCAGGAAAGTACTGTGCATCTGCAAAGCAAAAATCATCATTATCTGCCTGGTGAGGAATGAGAATGTGTCTGGATGAAAGATTCTTGTTGACTGCAGTAATCCATCTGTGTTACTTGCAAGGGAACTCGCTCGTAAAATGAACTGCAATTACTTGGCATAAACATGAACTGCTGGAGACAGGTGACTTAAGCTCTGTAATGCGAGGCATTTTTCCTTCTATCATTCGACATGACCCCCAATCCCCAGCGCTGGAGTAATCCCGCACATCCCAAGAAGCTTATCCTTTGTGAAGCTTATCCTATATGAACTATTCAAGCCTCGGCACCTCTGACCCAGCTTTAAGTGCGCTTTGTTAAAGCTTGTATTAGATAATGGCCAATTATAAACATCAGTGCTAATCTATCAGCAAAAGAGCTACATTTCGTTTTAAAGCTAGCAACAGTCCTAAATACTTTATATTTGGATTAAAGCCCGAGGACAAAACTGCTTAAGGATGTGCTTCGGCAGTCTCAGTTAACTGTTCGAGGTTGAAGTACTCATTACAGACCATCATTGGACAATATTCAGACCAACAACAGACCAAACAACAATTTTCTGTTTTATTGTAACTGTAAATGTGAACGCTTTGCCTGTATTTGTAATTACGCGTGTTACACTCTGGATAATTCTGTATGTTTGTCATGTACAAATTACATTTCACTGATTATGAAAATAAGTCAATGCATCCTCTACAGGTAACACACTTTAATTTGTCTAGGAAAAATGAAAATATTAAACACATATATATGTAAATTATTTTAAATTTGTTTTTGCACAGACCAAATCTGATGCTCATTTACATTTGTAAGTGATTCTTAGATTAAATAACTTTATTTTTACGTGGCACATCAGCCAAATAATTATGAATGTCAATGAAACTGAATTATAATTCATATTTATTGCACTATAAAATAATCAGTTTAAAGAAGTAGGCCAAAACATGTCAATTCATAATATACTATTATCTACATAATATGACTTTCATTATGTTACAAGACTCAGTTTAGATCAGGGAATTTAAAAAACTTATTAATAAACTGGCTCACAATGTCTAGATTTTTTTTTCCAGTACAGTAAAAGGGGGGAGGAAAAATCCATGTAGCCTATTATCATGACATTTTGCATTAATGTATTAATACAATTATACCAAGCACTGAAATGATATAAATTGCAAATATAAATGTAACTTTGAAATTATTTTTAATCCAGTTTAATAAACTGTATAAACAATAAACGTAATTGAGATGAGATAAACAGAATGAGAATATTGACTTCTTTAAACAAAACAGATGCTGACTGTCTGTCATTGTGGACGTAATTTGCAGTTGGAAAAAAAAGTAATACATCGCAATGTACAATGTTTAAAATCGCAATAATGGGCCTTTGGTGATTCACACTCCTTTTATATTGACACACATTAGAGAACGCTTTTCTATCTCCTATGAAGTCATCCTTTCAGAGATATGAGCTTGCCACAACAGTGAAAACATGGAACATACTAAACCCAGACCTGAAATTTAAAAAAAAAGAGTGTCATTGTCATTTTTTCCAAAGTAGAACAAAAGAACATTCAGAAGAACATACATCCCTAGAATCGTCCACATACCTATTAAACCAGAACTACACAATCTACTCTGACACTTCTCTACTCATTTTTGAGACATGTGTACATACACACAGACATACAGACATAATCTGGTGCCCTTAAGTAATGTGCGCTAAGCTGCAGTGGTGGCGCACTGCTGACTTCAGATTTGAGAAGTTCTCAAATAAATTTCCTGCAGTCCTGGGAGACTTGGGACAATCTGTGTGAAATGAGTTAAAATGTGTATAAAATGTTAAAATCTAACGAATCTAACTTGTTCTCTGCCTGTGCTGGATGACTGCACTTTTATTCTGTATATTCATTGGCCTGCAGCATCCTGCAGTTCAGCTCTGGCTTTTCACTCCCCAGGAGACAACAGCAATATTTCTGCCCTTACCTTGTGCCAGTCAGCATCGCACTGGACAACCAGTTCAAACCCAATATTTTACAACACATGAAGGAAAGATTGTAGTTTCTTTTACACATAAAGTCTTTTAATTTGTAGTTAGGAATAAAAGCAAAAAACATTTTGCCACAACATGCAATAACGGGCAAAAACTTTTTATAAATTGCTGGTTTTATTCTCTGGCAATAACTTTCTCTTTAAAAGAGGCTTTATTTTGCATGCTTACACATAACATATTAATTTCAACATTCTTTGTAGATCTTCTAAACAAGTCAGAGAACCACGCAAGTAGGTTCACCATTACCGTTGTATGTGAATGCTACACTCCCACTCATTAGAGAATCCTCATCTATCCTATTAAAGTCTCATTAACAGGTGCAAAAATTAACATCAAGCTCCACCAGCGATTCATTTGTCTTCTCTTCAGGTTAGAACATGGATGGGAAGGAAATGCAAGAGAGGTAACAGAGACATACAGGACATCCAAAAAAAAGAAGCAGTCAGTAAATATACCACAGCAAACTGTATATTTACGAAGGTTCACCTGTCTAAAAGGACCCATTCAGAAGCAAAGTGACAGTCATTCTAAAGCGTTACACTGATCATCACTGTAATGCATCGTGGCAGCTAGTTTGAGAATCTGGAGGGGGATTGAGGGGCGCTGTTGGTGGGTGGTAGAACTGCGGCAGGGCAAAAGCAACCCATGGTAGTGATATTTGGCGGGGATGCACTGCACCTCATGGCTGTCGAGCCTGCTGCTCCTCACGGCGACTGATGAGGAGGGACAAGGTTAACGGGGAGAGCGGAGCCGCAGCTGCACTGCACAGCGTTCATCAGCGGAGGCTGGAGATTACAGCACAGCCCAGCTCCTTGAATGTGTGTGGAGGAGAGACCCACTCCCCTATCTCACTAATACTGCCGCACACACTCCCACTCCCCAATTCATTTTACACTACAGCACCTGCAGCTGTCAACAAGCACAGGGCTAGAGAAAAAAAATCTTACTCTGGCAAAAATGTTAACCCCTAAAATGTATATGTGGGCCCTTCATTTCAGTTCAGTTCAGTTCAGCACTCTCATACATACCAGACATGTAAAAAAGCATCAGGTGCATGAAGGTGGAGATTGGACTGCATCAATTTTGAAATACATTCTCAGGCTATTATCTGTTGTATAAATCCAATCAAGCTTGGTGTACTGTTTTTATATTCCATTACTGTGTTCACTAGGGATGCACTGGAATTGTTATGGCCAAGGCTGATTCGTATTTCTTTTACAGCCAAACAGGCATTTTTTAACCTGAAGCTCGAGCTGTGTGGGCTCAATGAACACAAGAGTCAGGCTAGCATATTTTCAGTACTGTTTATCAGCCAAAATGGCAATATAGATAACATTATTTGCTATTTAATGGGCCAAACTGCCATTTAAAAAGCTTGAAACGATCAGAAAAATCTGATGAAGTGCTACACTGAAAGTACAGTCCAACTGGCTATTTAGCACAATGACTAAATCCTGATTATTTTGGCTTAGATGTAGCAACTGCATTTAAATACAGCATGAGTGCATTTAGGTGCTTCATGTTATTTACAGCACACTGCAGCAGAATACAGACCAACCAAAATAATAAAAACAAGAATATAAACTAGTGTTGTCAAATTTCATGAATTAGAAGCACAATAAATTATTAAAGACACCATTACCACATTTTGGTACATTTTCATACATCCAGAGTAGTGCACTTTAAGACGTCAAATGGCAAGTTGCTTTTAAATGGCAAGTTTTTCTAATGGCTTTGTTGATTAAAGTAAGACAAATTGGTTTACCATGGTGATTTAGATTGTTATTGAAGATTTTGTCCAATCTTATAGGTTAACAACATTTACTGCTTTTTAAAAGAAGAAATGTGACTATTGTGATTAAGTATGTTAATCATTATACAACCCAACGGTCCCTATAGTCAAGTTAGAGTGTTTAGAGAATTTTATTCACTATAAGCCCAAATGACATTAAAATAATAAAATAAAACTCATAGTGCATTGCTGTATTTTCTAAAAGACTGCAACTGAATCCAATCATTAGAGTAAATACATAATTAATATGTTGGGAATGTACTGGATGATACAAACAAATATAAATGTAAAGTGCGGGAACTGCAAACATGGTCATCACTACATGGGCTGTCCCAAATATGCCAGGATAAGATTTTTTTACATTTCAGTTGTATATCTGCTAAATGATTTGAATGGATTTCCCCCACAGTGGGTCCCAGTCATGATCAGTGTAGTTTCTTCTCATGCTGGCACATTCGTAGCTTCAGGCAATTCTTATATATCCCCATTTCCCTCCCTCCCCCCTTGCACTGCTTGCTATGGCACCAAATTAGCAGGACAGGTACCAATGTGCAGAGGTGTGCTCCTCCAGATAGCTGGAAACAAATGTCTTCTCACGTTAGATGGCGTTTGTTTGGGAATAACCTTCGCTCAGGCTGAGCTGGGCTGAGGACACCCTCGCAGTTTCAAAGAGATACTGTGTCAGGCCCCTCGTCGCATGAATTTCATTACTGCACTCAATGGCAGAGGAGCAAAAGGCAGGAGCTTCCGGCTCAATGTGCTCATACGCTGTTGACCTGACAGCCATGACGAACCATTGAATTTCATAATGTCAAGTCATGTGACCATGGGCTGCCGCCTGGCTCTCAGACAATGATGTTAATTCCTTTATGTTGTAGAACACACTGGAAAGGCCAGGGCTTTTCTCAAATAATGACATCACATTGCTTAATTCTGCTTTCCAACTTTTTGTAATTTTCAAAGGATCACTTAATTATCACAGTCAAAGGAGGTGCTGTAGAAGTTCAGCCCACAGTGAATTTGATACAGGTTCAATATTTATAGGCAAAGGTCAGCTCAGGTGAGAAAACAATTATCCAACTTTGTAGTAAGACGTGGGTTACGATATTCAAGAGCGCAGCGTAGCACAACTTAAAATGTCAGAATGCATTCACCAAACGCTAACAGCGCTTACTTTCAACCGAGCAGAACATTTCTGCATACAGCACAAAAAAATTGGCAACCTTTGCCATGAGCAAGGTTAAGATGCACGCCGTCACAGAACCAGGGAGGGCTTTCACTATCCGAGCATTCAGGCAGGTTTAATAGTGTGGACAGAGTGTCACGACAATCATTCCTCTCACGCTCACATGACTTTTACCTACCTCCACTGTGACGGGGAGAATCACACAAACAGCTAGGACTATTTTTCTGCATAAGCATGTCATTCCGTCTATATTAGAATGCATGTTTTTTTTTATGATAAATGTGTGCAATTCAAGTTACATTCAAGTCCTTATAACACAATTGTGCAAAACAACAGGATATAATTTAACTGCATATACACATATTACATAAATATATTGTTGCTGTCAAAAGAAACCTTGTATCTCCATTTTATACAGCAATAGTATTTTATGACAAATAAGCAAATACGAATAGTCCAAAATTAGTAGTAGTTAGGAGAAATTTTTTATATAGACTTAAGTTTAGAACAGGTTTTCCTATCATGTAAAAATGACCATTTAAGTCATTTTACAGCTGCAGTGCAAACGGGGTGCAAATGTTGATATGCAAACCAAGTGTAACATGTAGTTTGTTACTAGTGGTGTAACAGTAGCTGCTCCCTTTAATTTAAACTACATTGTAGTACTAAACTGTTTTAACTGTTTCATTTTTCATTTTCAATACTGGACATCTTGAAATGTCTGTGGCGCCCGTGTGTGTTACAGTAACACCACTGACAAAAATTTGAGATTTTCGAAATACAGTGCATTGCCACCATAGCCACCTTTAAATTAGGGGTAAGTGATATGGCAAAATAATACTACCACAACTTTCATAATACATGATATGTCACAATATTTGATTTCATCAGCTGGAACACAGAATAGAACCTATTTTGCTATATTTTTAAAATTTAATCAAAAACTGTGAATACAATAAATGTTATAATTTTTTTTATTCATAATTTAATACATACTGCGTTGCACTAATACAGTTAAACAGGACTAATTTTGCTCTCTTTCTAATGAAGCATGCAGTTGCTTACTGTTCTGCAAATGCAAAATTCACAATGTGTATCACAATACAGTATCACTTTCTGGAAAATTGTGAATTTTGCATTGTCATATATATATATATATATATATATATATTATATATTATATAGGAATGGATATTATATTATATATTATCATAGTGCCCTGCCTTATTTCAAATACATACTGTATGTGGGAAACAACAAATATAGCATAGTTATTTGATTTTAATTTGAAAATCAGATGGGTAACACAACTCTTTGGGACATGAAGCTGTCTGTGTTTTAGACATATGAAAGGAGATTAGGAGTGGACTTATTTCTGAAGTCTGTCTTTCGTCCATACAGGAATAATTTTGTGAACCTTTTGGTTTTTCTGTATTTTATTTTATGTTTCTGTAACACCACTGATCAAAAAAAATGGGATTTATTATCAAATTAAAACTTTAAACATACTAGTAACAAATCACTAATAAAACATTCAAAAAGATAAACTGTCATAAACAATAAATTAAAAAGTACTAATTCTGAGTTCATTTTTCGGGTTTTAATATCAGTAAGACACTGCAGTAGTAGAATGACCACTTTCTGATATACAGGGGTTTTGTGACAGCGTGGCAATATACAATTACAAAAACATGTAGTTGCTTTTATTTAAACGTTTTACTGTATTTTCCATTCAGGCCGAGAGATCCTGGAATTCTAATAATGCTTATTATTTTATTATTGTTATTTGAATGTCGCACAACACACATTAACCAGTAAAGGGTCTGGCACATAAAATGTAAATTTTTTCAACATTATTATTACTTGCTAAGTAATCATGCTGTTATTAAAACTGCAATTTATATTTATCCTTGTTCTACGTTTAAACATAATTTGGGAGTCTGACGTGTTTAGTCATCATTAGCCGCAGTGAACACTGCTGAATAAGGAAACCTCTGACATGTATCTTTTAGAGCCTCTAGTTTGGGATCAGGCCATTTCTAACACTCTCAGTGTACATTTCACACTAAATCAGAAGTAGCGTACCACCACAGACATACTTTCAGGATACTGACACAAGGTTCTAAACCTTATACAGGAATGTAGCCAGCTTAGAAAGAGCCTCTCAAAGTCTTCGGCATGAGGATCCTCATTTCCGAATCCGATGAAAATCCGATTTCAGATGCTCATGTTATGTCATGCTTTGCTGCGTTGAGACATGGACATAGCCCGCAGCTCTGTTCACATGCAAATGTGATTTCTCAGCAAGTCTTTTGGAGTGCGATCCAAACTTGAACAGGCACTGCAGACAGCTGATGGGATGCTATTTTGTAATTCAGATTTTTAGATGGAGAATGGTACCTTGTTTTCTGGAGGGAAACCCAGTAAAGCTCGAGCATTTCAGTGGATGGCGCAGACATTTTGGATCAATAGCACAATTGATCACTTGCTTCCGTGGCTTTTTCTTGACCAGTGATCAATGGTTGAAATGCACTTACTTCAATATGTAATTTGGACCGGATCCTCAGCTCTTAAAGACACATTTCCAAAATCTATTCAACCACCACCCACCCAACCCCTTTTTTTTTATGCCGACATTGCTTGGCTACATTCCTGCGTTATCCAACGGTGTCTCGGTGGCTGCACCTACCTTTAAAATTGGGTCTGATTCTTGCATCGTAACCAGACACTTTTCCCATGAGTTTGTCCAAGAATTCTGAAGGGGGCATGGGGGAGGCAGCTTTCCGCGCTGCAGCTTGCTGGGACGCTGCCAAGCTGAAGAATAAGACAGAGGGACAGAGAAGAAGACGTGCATTATATTAATATTTCACCAACTGAATCACAGCATGCAGAAAGCAAATGCAAAGACTTGCACAATGATGTGTTATTTGATCTGTCAATGTTAATCACATGGAACATTTAAAAAAATTTCCTTTGTTAAACAGTTAACTCAGTTTGTAACAATGTTGGACACTTCTTCGAATTTGGCTACAATAAAGGAGACAAATCAATCTGAGCTTTTCAGAATGTTATCAATTGCTCTGTGTAGATGTATACATGTGACCCAACTAATCAAGAATAGTGAAACCTAATGCAGTGGCCATTCCCTGGTCAAAGTTCATCGTTCTCTAATCAGTAAAAGTGAATATTGAACCTAAGAACATACAAGCCCATTACAGTAATCAGTCATTAGACATCACAAGAACAATTAGTAACATGTGAGAGTCCCACTGTGAGCAGCTCATCCAGTTCACTCTAAATGACAGGGCATTAACTGGCCTGCAGGTCACATGACCACTCCAACTAGCACTATCACCATTGACACATTTTTTAATTTCTGAGAGGGTTCAGTGAACAGAACACACAGCTCATATTCTAAAGTACTATAAGAACAGCACAAAGCACAAAACTGGACCTATGAAAACACATAGAGAAAATGCAAGTGCAAGTGTTTTGGCACCGCTGCTCTAATTGCATGTTTTTTGGTGGTTTTCACATTTTCTACAGCAAACACATTTCTGCATATATTTCTAAACAATAACTGTTCATTTGCTGAATTTAACCTGGGACAAAAAGAATCTGGAACATGCAACAGAAAAACAGAACTTTTGCCTGTTCAAATGTTTTTCCTTTACAAGTATGCACATAAATAGAAATTTGGGATAATATTTTGAGACAAATATCATTTTTTGTATGTTCTCTGTAAAGTGTTGGCTTATTGTCACTGCCAAAAACAATCAATTAAACATGGGGGGTGGTTAAACTTTTTTTTACAACTGTAGTATCGTAAAAACGCTACACTACAGAACTTCAAATGGAGAGTTTTATTTGATTATAGGCTATATGAGGAAGATACTGTCATTTTTTAAAGCATAGCTAGCTATATTTTACCATGACAATGCCTCACGCTGTGCAAAAGTGTGGAATGTTAACAACATTAATTAATTCGTTTTCAGATAAATCTATAAATTCTTTGTTGTTGTCTTGTGCAATTTAATTGCTTTTAAATAATTTGATTAAAACTAGAAAGCCTAAAAACATAAAACATTAACTGTTCAGACAGCTTAATCCAAAATTAAGGTATAATGTACTGAATGCCTTATATTTGAATATTTCCATCGACTCTTGATCTTGACTTGACATTACTTATATACAGATCATCACAGTTTACAGTATGTTATTCTATACTAACAATAACGCAAAACTTCTGTGTGTACCTTTGTGTGTATTTTACAATATTGAACCTGTAGTGACACAAACATACTATAGTAAAAATAACAAATCTACAAAAACATGATGAATTTACATTTACAGTATTTTTTATTCAATGTTTTGACATCTGCACTGTACTAAAAACATTTAAACTGGCCTGACTATGCTGGTCAACCTCTTTAAGTACTGATTCGCATGCTCAGAAAAGCGTGTTGTGACAATTTATAGAATAATAATAATAAAATTAGTATATCGCCGGCCTCTAGTTACAAAAGCAGTAAAGTGAATACAATTTAGATACTCCAGCGTTGCCTATACAAGTTGCTCTTCAATAATACAGTGAATACAGCATCAAATATTAACGTGGGATATTGATCAATTCTAAAACATCTGTCTATAGCAGTATAATTCCAATATTATTGTGCATTCCCACAAATTATTAATATAAAGTCTAAGTGACCCTACACTTATATTATATTCTGTAACATCATATTTGATCTTATACTGTAAATAAAATACTGTTTCCACATGTGCCCTCAAGGAGATGCTTCTTTAAATTTTCTTTGTGTTCTGTCTCTCCATGTCTTGCTGTTCAGTATTGTTACATATTTGTAAGTTTACGATTTCTACGATCAACAATATGATTCTGTGTTCACAAATATCTTGATACTATAAGCTACATGTGGTTTGACTGCAGCTGCCCGCTACCCAAATAAACCTCAAAGATAACAACCATACCATGAACTTATGCTACCCTCTTAGTCACAAGTGAAAGTATAAATCACTTATAAAAAGTAAACATACACTGAAATACATAAATAAAGCAATAAATAAATGTAAACAGTGTACTGCCAGAATCTTAGTCATCCATGTAGGCGACAGGCCCAGAAAGCAGGCATGCAGGAGAATATTTATTTTTAAATGTACACAAGCAAAAGACTCTTACTCTAATGATTAAATCAAAAGAGAGAGTATAAAGAGAGTCTATGTTGTCTGGACTTCGGCACAACTTCTCTCTCTCTCTCTCTCTCTGTGTACTGATCCTGTCGTTCACGCTTATGCACAACTTGTCAGCTGTCTTGTCTAAAGGTCACTACTCCTGTTCGTACAGCTGCTGTTCAATGATGGATTTTCTCCCCAGACAATGTTTTCATGTTAAGTGTCATTGCAAACACACACACATAATATATGTATATATATATATATATATATATATATATATATATATATATATATATATATATATATATATATATATATATATATATCCCTAACATAATGATTTCAATTAATTGGCCCAAAGGACAGTTTTCCTGAACACCAAATCAATGTCTTAAAAAGGACACCAGCAATCATAACACAACCATAGCAGTATATTGATCACACTTATGTTCTTGAGACTGCATCTCTGGCCATTTTCACCAGCTGAACTGCTCCATTCCTTAAATTTTCCTGCCAGTTTCCTGCTTCATCCTATTTTCTTTTGACTTCAGTGGAATTTGTACTCTGTTCTTACTTAACCAGCAGTCAGCCTCATCCTGTTCCACACGTCATTAGGCTTACAGCTCATTAACACTTAACACACATGTGCGGCAAACTGCACAACTGGCATGTCAGACAATTCTCTAGCTTTTAGTGTAGATCCAGTGAACATTTTGAGACCTTAAAACTTATGGCTGCCCCATTCATTAGTTGTTAGTCATTAGTGCAATATTAGCTTTTGCGATATTGATTTTACAGAATACAGTATTTTGTACAGTATTTTTTGCTGTTATAGCTGCTGTTAGATATTCACACAAAAGTTTAATATTTTTGGTCGACATAAAGCCAACAAAAAATTAAATTACACAGTTTTTTTTCCCATTTCTGGAAGAAATATTTAGTGTGAAATGCTCTGTTGTCTTACAGAGCCAAAACAGAATGGTGGTGATAGGAACCAGCCATCCAGAGCTTTTGATGCAACTAAAAACTACCTACAAAATATACTTTCACTGTCTTACTATTTTGTCCACATTGTGTGAGTATATCTATATACCTTGCAAGACGTTTTTTATTTTGATAAAAAATTTGCATGCCTAAATTATAATGTATTGAACATCTGAAGACTAAGGTTTTATATATAATGATTGTAATGAAAATATGCTTGTTTTTCATGAATCACGTAACTGAGAAATCCAAAAGTGATGTATATATAATTTGGGTTTGTTCTATAAATACAAAAAACAGTATAATTGTGATACAAATACACTAAAGAAGAGCCACATGTGAGCATTACACAGCCTTACTCTAGAGCTTGCAGTGTCCCTGATGCTCAGATAGCTCCCAACAGGGATACTTCATTTATATAAATTTAGTAGTATTGAGTTATATCAATTATCAGCCCATGGTTAGATAATATGGTTGAACAAAGTGATACTTTTATAATATAGTTAAATAGACAGAATAACATGTTTTCAGTCAGTTTCAGTCAGTAACAAAAAAATATCTAGCTTCTAAAAAAATGACTTTTAATATAATATAAAATACTTATTGCATAATTTTTTTTTTCATGTGCCTAAAACATGTGTAGATGGCTGCAAGACATGGTTATCCAGACATGCCAAATTTAACACTGTAAATGCCACATTCCAGTGACAAAGATATGGTGTATAGATACAATGTCCTCAACATGACCGACAGAAGCCTCATCTGCCTCCTTTGTACTGGACACACTCTTGCAGTGGATTAGTCATGGTTCGTCTGCCTGTTATGTCCCTTTCACATATTTATAGCCCCTATAGTTCCCTTACATGAACTCAAACTGCTGAGGGGATCTTTACGACAGTGTGAAATCAGGGGACGCTCTATCTTTTCAAGGGATTTGTTATGCCTTTCTGCTGTCTGTTCATTTCAGTGTTCTCACTGCGAATGCGCAAGTTAGCATGACTCATTTTTTAAGCCCACTACTAAACCATGTCTAGTGATTACAGATTTTAAAGATCAGAGCTGCGCTGTTGTTCTAATTAATTCGGATCAATGCTTGCCGAAGCAGTCGTGAGGTCCTGACACCAGTGCTGACGCAGCAGGGTAAAAGGCCTAAGCATCCTGCCAGAAAATAATATGCAAACAACCCAGAGACTCCCGTGCTTTAATGTGAAGCTCCAATCATTAGTCCTAAGTGTAGCTCATTATGTTCTTAGAGCCTCAGAAGAACCAAATCCTAATTGATCCCATCCTTGCATTTTGTAACACTCGAAAAATCAAAGACCTCTTTGGCTCCAATACGCCGTCTGCTCTGGCCATTTCTCGCTCACAACCATTCAGCCAGCGGACACAAGAGAAGCACCATCGAATAAAACCAACACATGACAGTGGTAATCTGGTTTCTATCTAGCCGTGGTCAATATTATATGTTCTCTTTACTGTGATTAATTACATTACAATATGCTTTTGTGAGTAAACCATGGGCAATGTTGTTGCTTCTACAACACTACACAACTTCATCATTTAAAAATAATAATTTACACCAATTTCAGACAAACTGTAAACAACAATAATTAGAGAATTAAGGATGCAGTGAGAATGAGGCCGATGCTGATATCTGATATAAGTCTGGTGAAAGTTTCTAAGTGAAAATAAATGAATACATTTTCTACAACTGAAATATGACATTTTTCTGCACATCTTAGTGCACAATTTATATCTATTTGCAGAGATTAACATATTAGAAAATAACAAAACAGAAAACATATAATGGCCCAAAACTTTTGCACAGACCAAATATGTTTTATTTTTTATTTTTCAAATATGTTACATTCAGAAAATAAACAGTAACTGTGTATTAAATTGTGCAGCTGTGCGTTAGAAGAGGAGATATTAAATTAAGTTCCCTAGGTGAATTAACAAAACATGTAAATTGACCCAAACATTTGCACAAGACTGATACCAAATTTCTGATACCAATTTAGATACATTAACCTTTGTAAAACTGGATACAGATAGAGAACTATATTTATTTATTTTATGCATTTTATAATTTCAGGCATTTTTGCTTGAGTGCAATACATACATTATTAAATAAATGGTTAAATTGAATGATCTGTCCAATTAACTTCTATTACCAGTATGTTTCCAATATAATTTTCCATTCCTACAGAGTATATTATTTCTTAAACCTCATAGTAATAACTAGCTAATTCATCATTGTTATTATCATGATTTATTATACTATTTTTCATTTTTATTTCCTGCTTCTTCTGTTATATTATGATAGATTCATATTTTTTATAGCGCCCATATCCTACAATTTTTGGGCACTTCAGTTAGGTTCACTAACTGTATCTGCACTGGATTACGTACAAAAAATATATGACTATTTTTCAACTTCTTTTTATCCCTTAAAACTTAACTATGTTACTAATCTTTTTAGACTGATACATGTAAATGACCACAGTTCTGACTGGTTGTATTGTGCCTCTTTCAAAATAGCAGTCTAGGCTGAAACATTCCTTATAACTTCACTGTGCAGGCTAAATGAGTGGATATGTAAATGAATTGATTTTTCATGACTAAAACAGTTTAAAACAGGATGGTTTTGCAAACCTTTTTTTAAACATGTGCAATGTTTCCATACTATATTAAACCTTCAACTCCAAAAACACAGGCGAAATTTGGTTGTACATGATTTGGGCCGTTCATGTGTTTTAATGAATTTAAAGTTTTGTGATATTTTATTTTTTAACTACTTATTTTTAGACAGCTCCAGTTTTACACTGTGCGCTGCATTCCTACGACTTAAGGGTAACTCTAAACATCGCTCTCAATAAGCACAAAGGAAGTTCTGAGAATCCTAAAATTCTAACTGAGTTACGGCTCTACTGATTGGAGTGCACTGCACTGCTGATTCACCCTTTTCCCCCCTTGAGTGAGATTGATAGTTCATTGATAATAAGCTGATTCATTTGAAGTGCAATCAGTCTCAGTCCACAGTAATCAATAACGTATTATAATAGCTTTGAACTTTACAAATACTGTAACACAGAGTAACACAGAACTGCGCAAGCCCATGTACTTTTTGGTCAAAGCCTTTTAGGATTATAAGTGAAGATTCTTCTCTTTTGTTTCGTTTGCTTGTAATGCCAAAGATAATTACGTCCAGATAAAATGCTGAGGAGACGGAAACTAAGCGCTGGTCCACTGCCACCGACTGTGCTTGGCTAATTACCACACAGGGTCTCAAGTGATCAGACCAGACATACCGAGCCCCATTACCCTGAAACATCACTGCTTAGAGTGCACATTTTTTATATTTATATCCTTTAGTTTGCAAAAGTGAGCTTGAAAGGCCCAATTTATGACATGCAATCAAAATGCATGCAGTAAGATAAACTGGCCATGTTCTGGCATTTTCAAGGCCAACCCAAGGGCATGCTGGGGCTTCCCCATAAACCGGCATAAGGACTTTCATGAGAGACAGATATTGAGGATGCAAAGTGGTACAAGAGCATATAATTAAAGTAATATACAATCTATGCTTGTATATTCATGAAGGTATTACAGAGGAGCAGTGTATAATTATTCTTTTCATTTCTCATATAATTCAACAGCTCCACTGAGAAATTAATTTTTACATTTAACTGTTCCGGTCTACAGGACTCCATTAAAACGCTATATATTCCCAACTGCGACGATAAGGTACACATAACAAAAGAGCAAGGAACGGAGTAAAAAGCAAAAGCCACAGGAGAACCAGTCTCATAGGAAAGAGGAAAGGTCTCACAATCATGATGTACTGCAACAATAATTTGCAGTATATTGCATTTTTAAAAACCCAAGCTGGCTTTAATGGGCAACAAGCCCAAGCTCCACCACAGGCTGGGTTTTCTTATCATTTATTTATCCATGTATTATACAGTGCCACACTTTGCATATGCATTAATACATTTAATGCACACTAACATTGTAAACCTTCAATTTTCAAATACAACTGCCCATTCCTCTTACACATTTCCTGGTCTGATGATAAAATATCATGTCTCTTTTCTGCATGGGCAGTGTTCTGGTATTAGCCATGCATCATTCCCTCCACTGACATCCCCTATTTCAAACAGAAGGCAACCTCTCATATGACAGCTCAAGCATGGATAATGTGAAAGCAAACATGAACAACAATTAGGATGGTGCGATTCATAGAAGGCGGGGGAAAAAATCATGTTGGTGTACAATTTGTATTCATCAGTGGTATTGGCATGGACGGGGTAATCAATGTTTGGTAATAAGTCTGCATGTCAAATGAGGTCCAGGGTGCAGGCTGAGACTGGGAAAGAGATATCAATTAGGAGAACTTGCAAAGTTCAGCAGCAAACGCTGAAGCTGCAATATCCTGACTCCGGTTCATGAACTAATGGTGCACGCAGAATACGGAATCATTAAAGGAAGCCAATAAAGAAAAATGCCACTTTTGAGGCCAAATAGTATATGAACAACACACAGTGTTTTTTCCCTGTAAAGGTGTACTGAATTTTCATGCAGTAAGGTTCAGAGACTATTGATAAGGAGACATTGTGTCCAAAAGCCATTCAAACATCTGCTTTTTTGTTGTTTTTGTTGTTATTTTCTTTCAGGTGAAGCACCACAGAGGTCAAAAAATAAAATTTCAGGCTATTAAGAATGAAGGACATGCGGTAGCTATTGCTTATTATTATCATATAACATTATAATATACAGTGGTATAGTACTGGTGTTAACACAAGGCTCTTTAGAAATAACCCAGCCAAGTTTTAGCCCCACAACAAAACAAGACTATATAGGACATCACACTGTCTTTACCTGCATATAGATCCTGTATACTATTACACTATATCGAATATTGGTCCACATTAGTCCCCTTCAAATCATAAGCCTGTTGATTACATCCTTTTCTTCATATGCATCTGAATGCGGCGCTCTGCGGCCGCTAGTGGTCGCTGTTGGCGCAGCACCCTAATGCAGCTGCCCGAATGTGAAGGAATTACAGGCTACAAATATTACTAAATTGTCCGCGCAAGTTTATAAAGGCTCCAAAAACCAGAATGTATGGACTAACCGAAGACTTTCTTACTATCTCGACCTTAAGCCCTCTCCTAAACGGGTTCTTAGTGGAGAAAGAGAGATAAATAGATAGACATAGAGAGAGCCAGAGAGACAGAGAGATCGCCCTCAGCCATGTGAAACAATAGCCCCGCAAAGTGAATGGTCTCACAATGCAACAACAGAGAGACTCACCTGAAAAACACTATAGTTTCCCACAAATAAATCCCGAGCGCGTTTAATCTGCACATGTTGCCAGGCTCAGGAGCTTTGGGCCACCGTTAGCACAATTCCTGCTGAGATGTCAGACTTGGTGGTGATGGATTCTTCTGTTGCTCGTTTGGGATACAGCAGATCCAAAAGTAAGCCAAAAAAATACTTTAAGACCATAAAGACGATGCGAGCATTTTTCCAGACAGTGGCTATCGATTAGCTCACCGTGAGGTTCGAGTTCACGTTACAAGACCGCGGAGAAAGAGGGAGAGAGGGGGAGAGAGAGGTGGGGGGAGACAGAGGAGAGAGAGTAGAGCAGCTTGCGGAATCAGAGAGAGCTGCTTCGGGGGAGAGACACTGAGGTAACTCGATGAGAGGAAATTTCAGATTTTCACTCCATAAGCGGCGAGCTTTCGTATTCGCAAGTAGGTACAGCTGACAAAGGTGGTCGATCGTAAGTCTGTCCGGTTTGCCGGGTTGAAACCAATGAAACTCTCGACCTCCTCCTCCTCCTCCTCCGCCTCAGAGCAGCGGAATCCCAAAGAAGTTGTGTGAAAGATAGAATCTGTTACAGCCTGTACCTGCGCGGCCGCTGCTGGTCTTTCTTTACGCTTTCAGTAACATGCATTCCGGTGAAAACATGTGCTTTTCCAGCCACACGTAGTCGCAGGGACCCCGCCGGCGCTGACTGATGTGCTTCTGCAGGTGCTCTTATTTCCTACGTAGTTGTTTCCCAAGGGTGAGTCGTTACTGCTGCATGAGGCTAGTTCCATTGTCTGGTCGAGTTCAGGAGACGCGGCTCGTTTTCGGTTTCATCTCGTTCTCTCTTCCTCCGTTTAGAATCCCCGCGATACGTACGAAGCGGTGCGAATAGCGGCGCCGGGAGCTTCTTCCATCGCCCAGAAAGCCCCGCGTAAGCGCTGCCAAAGCCCTCCGTGTTCCCTGCTGCAGTCATTTACTAAACTCAAAAAAGCGACTCACCTTTCAGGACACGCCCACACGCCGCTCTCATTGGTCCGGACGGAGCTCGAGACAAGTGGCGCGCCACCGGATTGGAGGAAAGCTTTGCCATTAACACGCAGCCTTGCGTGCCGTGCATGCATGGCAATATCATTGCAGCAGCTTCAGCAAATTACTTGTAAGTGTGTCGTTTCTACAAGCAGCTTGCAGCTTTTTTTATTTCTGGCTTAAGCACATTTTGGGACACAGCGCCTCTGCTCTCAGATGTTCACCTACGCACTTTCACATATTTAGCAAATTCTCTTATATTGAGAGAAAAAAAGAAACTCCCTCTCCAAATGTATGAATACCAAGAAATATTCATGCCAAAGTACCAACCACGTCTGTCATAACGACTTTCACTGCAAATCAGGGTTCTTTTTATACAGCGAACGAAAGTCAAGAGCGTTTTCTGTAAATTTGCTGTGTTTTTTTTCGGACTGAAGAAAATGCACCCCAGAAGCAATGAAAAGAAATGTCATACAAATGTACAGAATTATTCATCATCATCCTTCAGTGTTTGTATGTGCACATGAGAAAAATAAACACACACTGTAACGGATTCAAACCATTTACCATACCTTCAGGAATGCAATAACAGATAATAACAATAACATAATATCAGAGAAAAGGTATTTTTTGTTAAAGCCCTCATATTGTGCTTGTAGGAATAAATCAATAAATAAGAATAATAAAAATGTAAAGATGCAGGATCCGGTCCCGTACCTCCATTCGAACAAACAAACAGTGATCTACATCACATAATCTACCTAAATGCATCATCCTTAACTTCATGCAGGATGACATGCCGATGGGACAGACTGTGTTTATAGAGCTTCCACAATCCAGAAAGGGAAACCTTTTTATTTAGATTCAGAAACAACTTCAGCAGGAAAACAGAGGGCCAGCACAGACTAGACATCACACTGTTTCTCTCCGTCTCTGTCTCTACGTACTGCTCGTCCTCCCCTCTTTGTCTTCAGCTTGCCTAATAGTACAGCAGGCAGCAGTGCAGCACCTATAATTGCTGTTTTATTTGTGTGTCTGAAGCTCATTGAAGCATGTTTAGCCAGTACATGCCAACCATTATTCTGAAGTAAAACATGCATTTATCCATTATGCTTTATTATGCTGTACGTATTTGTACTGTAATCATTTTATACACCGATCAGCCAGATCATTAAAACTACCACCTTGTTTCTACAATATCTGCCTATTTGACACGTTAACCATCTAGGTGTAGTATTACAGACTGCAGTCCATCTGTTCTCTGAATACTTTGTTAGCCCCCTTTTACCTTGTTTTTCAACGGTCCGGACCCCCACAGGATTATCACAGCGAGTATGATTTGAGTGATGGATCATGCTCAGCATTGCAGTGAAACTCACGTGGAGGCGGTGTGTTAGTGTGTGTTGTACTGGTATGAGTGAAACCGATAGAGTGAAGTTTTATTAGACACTCCTACTTTGCTGGTACACCTTTTAAATGTAAATCAGAGATTACAACTCATTTGTTGGTGCAGAGTTTGGGCTCACAGAACACTATTGGCTGGATGTTGCTGGTTGGTGGACTATTCTAAGACCAGCAGTGTCACTGAGGTGTTTAAACACTTCAGCAGCACTGCTGTGTCTGATCCACATGTACTGACACCCCACATCAACGTCACTGAGGTGCTGAAAATCATCCACCACCCAAATAATACCTCTGTTGTGGTCCTGTGGGAGTTCTGACCATTGAAGAACAGGATGAAGATGTAACAGCAAAGTATGCAAAGAAACAGATGGACTACAGTGTGTAATTGTGATGGTTTCATAGAGAAATACGCCCTGTAATTAAAGCTCTCTGACAAGTTTTCAAATCTATATGTTTATATATTTCATCACTGGAGATGAAGAACCAAACATAAACATCTTAATTGTGTACCGCTGTTTGATAACAGTGTCTAAGCAGTCATAAAAGGACTTAAAGACCACGTTCAACTGTTTCTTTTCTTCATTGGTCAGGACCTTTAGAGGACCACCACAGTGCAGGTATTATTTGAGTGGTGGATCATTCTCTGCACTACAGTGACACTGTTGTTGGTGGTGATGTGCTGGTGTGAGTGGATCAGACACAGAAGCGCTGCGGAAGTTTTAAACACCTAAGTATCACTGCTGGACTAGTAATGATCGGTGACCATCATCAATTGTGCAGCAACTGATGAGCTTTAATCTCTGACCTTACATCTACATGGTGGACCAGCAAGGTAGGCATCTCTGATAGAGTGGACAGCGAGTGGACACAGTGTTTAAAAACTCCAGCAGTACTGCTGTGTCTAATCCACACGCACAACACATACTACCCCACCACCTCCATGTCAGTGTCATGACAACTGTAAGAGAAAAAGTACTTAAAAAGGGTGTTTGTAACTGAGTTTGTTCCAAAATGCGCCGTGAAACACATTTTTTTTATGATATACATTCTCGAATGTGGCCTTTACACATACATTATGATAAATGTCGCCTTTTTAGAGAAATAAAAAAAAATATTTTTCCTGTTTCAAATAGAAATACCTCCTCAGATTATAATCTGCATTTCCTAACTGGGTGATGAAACCTCAATGAAATCATTTTACATGTGTGTAAAATTAATGTGCATGGAGGAAAAGAAATGCACTTTAATTCCATGGAAGATTGCACACTCTGGATACAGCGCACACCACCTGTCTTTCATTTATACAAGCCAATCGATACACCAGGCTCCTGGAGAGGACACCTAGAGCGGGACTCTGCACTTCTCTTCCCACTAAATTCAATTGTCCATTGAAACGTGATGCTGTTTCTGATGCCTGCAGTTTCGCACAGTGACATGGCCCTCACGGTTAGAAGTGTTGAATTAACTAACAGCGTTCATTGGGGTCCTGCTGGGCTTAAACAAACACCTACAATTCCACATTGTATGTGTTAATTCAACACTGAGCACTTAGTTTTGCTACAGTTTTAAGGAGAGTGCAGTGCCAATTACGATTCACAGAGCTACAGGGAATAGCATTAGCCTACATTTCAGTTAATATAGCCAGTGTATTAATGTATTGTCACAGTTATTAGAACATGACACCTAAAATCTTACAGGCCTAATTACTGCTTCACTGTTGAAGTAGCCGGTGGGTTAGTTATAGCCTTTTCATCTGCGTCCACTAATGTCTAATAAACTAAATCTTACAGATTTGACTATAAAATGAGTAACTAGTTGATTTTTTAGTTTAGGAATAATGTGCTAAGAATATCATTGGAGTGGGATCACTCCCAAAATATCACTAATAATATAGACTAAGTACTTTTTGTGATGATCGCCAAAACACAAAAACCCACAACCCAAAAGTAGCTTGCATAATTTCAAAAAGTGGAGAGGACATCCCCTCCTGCCCCCTCTTTATTTTGAACTAGGAACATTAAAACTAGCCATTCACGTTGAAGTTAAAAGAATGCTTCTGTTTTTTTAAGAAACATTTTAACCATTTCTTAACGAGGGAACGACACAGGGCCAAAAATTTGGAGATCTGAAAAATGTGTGTGAGGATGTTGGCCTTTTAAATATAATATTAAGATTCATAAACAACAAATATCAAAACTCCAGATTTTGTCTTGTTTGTTTTTGTCTTTGTCTCTCTAAGAATCAAATTAGCATTCTGAATGTAGAATTGGTCAACAGATTATAGACTGTGCTGGTGATAATATCCAGTACAAGCCACATTCATTTGGAGTGTTTTTTCTAGGCTTTGTCTTCAATCCAGTGACAGATTGACTGACATTAAATAGTTCACAGAGAAAATGTTCCGCAGACTCCTGTGATGACAGAATAATCCAATTACAAAAATGACAGTAAAGGTGTTGTTTTCATTAATAAGCCAGAGCCATTGATTGCTGCAAATAAAGAACGCCACAGGAGAGCCAACCAATTTTGAATGTCAGCCACACTGGCTTTGCCTGCCGCGCTTTATGAGATGGTTTTATGTTGTCTCAGATGGTGCCTGTCTGGCCATGGGTTTTTATTAAAGCCGAGCTGTGCTGTTGCGGATAGCCGCTAGTTCATAAAAAGTGAGTTTGCGGAGCAGAAAGTAGTGCTTCAGAATGTTTGTATCAGGTGTCGGACTGTGTGTCAGCTGTGTGAGATGAAGTGCGTGGGGAAGGGCATTTGAGCGATGGTCTCTGTGTTCGGATGTTTAAATGTTCTGGCCAAATGGGCCTTCAGAGGCCAACCTAAGCCCACCCCTGACTCTGTGAAATGTAGCCTATTGTTTCAGGCGACCACAGTGTGTTCATTTTCCTCAAAATTGCAGGCCTTCTGTTGCCCACAGTTTGGTACTGGAAGAACACAAAACTTTCTCTAAAAAACAAAACACCAGCAGTAAACACTATGGGCTGGTTTACCAGACATGGATTAAGTCTAGTCTTGGACTAAATCGCCAATGATGAATTATCGTTGTTGAATCAAGTTTTGTTTAGTCTTAATTTGGGACTGGAAAACTGACACTCTGTTTATTAGCGATATCACTCGTGCGTAAGTGATATCAGAATCTATGGGTGTGTCTCAAAACCTAGTGAGCTCCTACATAGGCAGCATTTTACGTCATAGTATGCGCTCTGGACATGTAGGCTGTCCCAATTCTGTAGGCTGTCTACTAAGGCACCTTATTTTGGCCCGATTTTAAGGAAGCATTGGATGCTTCCTCAGCTGCTAAGGCAATCCCATGTTGCAACGTAGGCAAATCTACGAGCAGTGATGTGGTTTTAAAATGTGAGTTATTTTGATTCTCTCTGGTGTTTTAATGTGTTTCTTGTCATATAATTACACAAACCAGTATTTTATTATCAACATTTCAACGAGTCATTGACCATTTTGCAGTTTTATTCTCGAGACATTAGCATTTATGCTAGCAGATTTTTGACTCAGTCTCTCTCTAACTAGATCGTCTCAATAATCTAGTTAATCTAGTCTCAATAAATAGTTTTATGAGGAGAGATGTCAGACAGAACACTGCCTACTTAAACAGCTGCCTACCTAGACAGTGCCTACTTAGACACTCACTAGGTTTTGAGACAGACCCTATGTTTTATGTTGGCCTACACATTACAGTACTGTGCAAAAGTATTAGGCACTTGTGAACATTATATTTAAAAAGCTATTCTTCCAGAGAGGAAACTTTTATTTGCTCAACAAAACACTTTATTTTTTAAATATTCAACTAGTATTAATTCAGTGAGTAGTGGTTTTACATATGTCAGTGTGTTATTTTAACAATTTCCAAGATTTTCCTTGTGGCAACCCAGTATTATTTGCAGCTCTCATCTAATACCTGCTTTGGCTGCTCAGTACTTCATTAAGCTAAACAAGATTGCTGCTGAAGGAACTGAATACATTCATAAAATCTCTGGGGCGTCCAGGAGAAATCTGGAACTATAACTTTATTCTTCAAACTGGAGCTCAAGATATGATCTACTTATTTTAAAATAAGATATTTATGCTACTTTGAATTATATTTATACTTATTTACATCTGGTGGTATATGGTGTTCTTACTGGTGACAGTACACTTATAAACAGACCAATAGAAATGCTCCAAAATAACTTGGAAAATAACTGGTTTCGACAACAATATATATATATGTGCGTGTGAGAGTGATGCCGTTGAATCACGGGCCTACCTTATTATGAGCATTTAATTAAATGAACAAAATCAAGGCAAAATAGAACTCTGCAAAAGCTTAAAATATTATTAAAGATGGATTCTCTAGAAACCAAGCAGCAAATGTACTCAAGCAACGACTAGCTATGAAATTCTCCCCGCTTTCTCCTTAATGCGTCCTGCTCGAATCAACATTCATACACCCACGAATGCCTTCACAGCAACTGGAGAGCTCACTTGACTCTCCACGGTATGAAGCAGGATGGCAGTAAGCGTCGATCATGCACGCTGAATGGGCACACCTGTGACTGGGACTCTGCATCCAGGAGCAAACGCGCACCAGAGAGACGACTGTAGCAGGTCACACATGCTAGTTCTAAACAGCAACTGTTCTCATTTATTTTTAAAATCTGCTCTAAGCTGTAATTTTACTTCAGCAGATGAACTAGCAAGTTTTTATTTCTTTATTGTTCGTGTCAAACTGCTCAAAATAGCACTGCTTGGCAAAGGAAGGAAGGATGAATGTATGGATGGATGAATTAGTAGATGAACAGTCATTAAGTTATTTTGTTTTTCAGCTTCAGAAAAAGCAGGAATGTTATTTAACAACACTAAAACTACAACATTGAGAGTTAGGGATATATTTAAGTGTAATGTCTCATCTATCAGCATGAGGTTTGTCCATTCTTTCCTTTTTGTACCTGCTGCCACATCAACTTTTCTATTGTTCCAATATTAAAACCAACTAGTTACAGATTTATCCTGGCTGTTCCCATAAGAGTTACTCATGTTATGTTCTCATTTGAAGAAACACTAGGTTGTTCTATATAGCACCAACGCGTTTCTGCTGTTGTTTCAAGGTATTGCTGGTAACGCTTATTGGTGCAATATAGAACCAAAAAGGTTCTTTATAGAACAACAAACAAGACATTCTCCATTAATCTGAAGAACAATTTCACCATGCAAAAAAAAAATTTAAGTGCGTAATGTTCTTTATAGAACATTGGTTCTAAAGAGAAACTCTACCTTTGCTAAAGAAAAAACATCTTTTTTAAGTGTGCACCTGAGCTGCCTTACAAACATCCTTCTCATGTGCACCTAAAATGAGCATGAGGAGATATTTCTGAGAAGATTGAGAGTAATTGAGAGTACTTGGATCATAAGAAGCAGAAAATGGAGGGGTTGAAAAATATTTCTGCTGAAAAAGCTACAGAGTATTTCTGCAAATTATCCCCAAAAGAAAATATGTTTTCCACTTGTTTTCTTGACAATGAACAAGTTGTAGTTATTGGCCATTTTAACTGGAAATTAAATGAAAGGATGATCTATAACAGGTATGTAGTATTGTAGATAGATAGATAGATAGATAGATAGATAGATAGATAGATAGATAGATAGATACATAGCCTTTCCAACAAGCCTTGGATAGCATTGGTAGTTTTGAGGAACCTGGAAATATGAACCCCAAAATCTCACCTGATGTTTTTCTGAGGCGTCCCTGTTGTTAGTGTTAACAGTAAAGCATAAAAGTCGACTACCCTGTGCGACTTTTAATAAGTTGTTTTAAGTCATGTTTTTCAGACGCCATTCAAGCTCCAAATGGAGGGCAGTAAGTGAGAAACAGAATGGAGGAGATGGAGGTGAGGATCTCTAGTTTAAAAGATATTATGAGGGAAAGATACAAACAGAAAACCACAGTCTTAAGTTAGTCATGATCCTAATGTTATGAAGATAATTTTTAACTGAACCGAAAGATTAGTTGCTATGGAGGCAGCAGAGAAAAGAATTACTAAGAAAATAAACGGAAACATACAAAAGTTTTGAGAGGTTGGTACCAAAGGGCTCCACAGTTTCTGTCTTTTGTCTGTCGTCTACTGTCCTGAGTTAACCAGCAACAAAAATTCAACTCTGTTGCACCTCTCAACATTACAGCTGTTTATTTAGCATACCTGCAGATTAACTTGGTTGGGCAGATGCATTCTGGTGCCTGCTGCACCACTTAAGGTGGAACAGGAAAAGGAATAAGATGCTGACTTCACCCGTGTGTTCAGGACAGGAGTGTGTATTGTATTTTGAACAGTTTGTTTGTAGGACCTGTGGTTGTTCATTGATTGTGGACTAGTAATAGATTTAAAACAACAGATACACAAAAATTAAACAGGCGAAGGCTTTTTGGTACTTGATGAAAGTTCCCCGTGATTTCTTGGTTAAACTGATTTTAAGCCACCATAGATGCAAGGTATATGCATTGTGAGAGCTTGTGACAGTGTTCTGTAAGTGAAAAACCACTGCCTGCCTTCTGCAGTTCATATTCCATAGCAATGCAGGAATGTCATTAGCAAACAACATTTTGATTCATAAATGGATGATATGATTCTGTTTACATAATAATAAACGGTGGCAACTAGATTTCACATGTTATTAGCAGTGTTGGCAATATATCTTTCTGGGCAGAAATTTGGGAATGCAGTGTGGGGTTTCTGTCTTTGGGAAAATGTCTCGCATTTGTGAAGTGCGTGGTAAATCCACCTGTCTTAGAGTGAAAGATCACATTCTCTCTTTCTCATCCTGGCTCAGTATGATTAGAGAGAGGACATGTAGGTCATGCCGAGTGATGCATCAGAAGAAGACGGTATGAGATTATGGCTTTCTCTACAAATTCCTTTGAAATGTTTGATGAAGCCTCTGTTAGGTGACTTGTGTTAGAAGCAGCTCCTCAAACTGTTACCAATAAAACACTGTATCTTTTACAAGACAACAAGCAGCTGTTCTGACTTTTAAAAAGCATCCGTTTATATCGTTTGATATGTGAAGGATGTTTTCTGCTAGAAGATATATGGAAGCTGTACAGCAGTCAAAGATGCATTTAAAGAGTTGCGGGCAATGCTTCCGTTAGTCAAAATGAAGTCATGCAAATTCCAGCCAGTTAAAGGAGTCAGATTAAGGTAAATATGGCATTTGGATGCCTGCCAGATCTTACACACACCAATGACAAATTTTTCCTACCCATGGAGAAACGGTTCTGGCATGTACTAAATTGGGAGTAGATCTTAGCTCACTGCAGAAAGTACTTAGCAATAATCTCTTACATAAGGCAGATGCCTGCCTGCCTCATGAATTTTAACAGGTGCTCTTCAGACCAGTACAGCTAGCCATGATGCATGCTTGGCATCGCCATACAAATGCTTTCACATAATGCAGTACATGGCTTCCTCTCCGCAACCAACCTTAACCTTGAGTGATAGTGCAGCTGCCACTGGCAATCACATTAAAAGCCACGTTTCTTCATATTCACGCAAGGGGAACACATTTTGCAATCTTCTTAATTTGCCAGACAGATAAATTGTAGTGCTGGTCCTCTGTTGTCATAGATTGTTGTGCCTCCAGCACACAATATCCTTGGGGTTTTTATTATTGAGTGTGATGCCATTTTAATGGGTCTATATGGACTTTGAAGGTAACAGTTTACTGAAGGACAGACTTCATAATGTTACCTATGTAACCCTTTCATGAATGCTGGCCCGACAAACTTACATAAACATTTGTAAAGGCGTATTCCAACAAGCCCAAATTTTATGAGAGCTGAAAAGCCTTTATTAATGTCTATATAGGCTTATGTCGGTTGTCATCAAAGAAGTATGCAGGTATCATGTAGCCCTTCAGTAAAGTGATAACTTCTCTGAATCTGCAAGGTTGTTTTGATATAAACAAACATTGTAAATAATGATATACATTAAATGGCCAAGGCTATGTGGACACCTGACCAGTACACACATGAGTTTGTTGGACACTCTGTTCCAAAACCATGGGTTCTACTTTTGCAGACCCACTAACAGCTGCCACTCTTCTGGAAAGAGTGTGTCTGTGAGAATTAGGGCCCATTTAGTCAAAAGAGCAGTTGTGAGGTCAGGCACTGATCTTGGATGACAAGATGTTCAGTGAGGTTGAGCTCAGGGGGGTTGAGGTTATAGGTCTCAACACAGTGTCTTCATGGACCTTGCTTTGTGCCTTGTGTCACACTGGGATCTTTCTCTGATCCTCACCAGATAGCAAAACAAACACAAAAGCAATACTAACACAAAAGAGATTTACAATTATGTGCATTATTGAATGTAAAGAAAAAAGGAAGAAAACAGAGTCCTATCAGAGTAGCAATGAGAAACAGCTCAGTCTATTGTAAGGCAGGAAAAAATGGTGGACTGGTTTGTATTACTTTGTAAACATCTATGATTAAGTAAGTAAACAGGATCTTCAGGAGGGAAACTTGGGCATGGCACCATCAGCAAGCTGGGAAAACTGGTCCAGAATGTCAGCAAACTGGGCACCTGGTCGAAGCAGATAAAGCAACAGAATCAGCTGCACAGCATGGGCAGTTATCCGCATCAGACCAAACAAGATGAGCAGATGTTCAGCTTGACAAAGAAACACAGAGATGGTTTGTTTTGTTTTGAGTGACTGAGAACAGTATATGGTCTTAATAAGCAAGTGATGCAACAGAAGGTGATTTTTAGACACTCTACGCTTCCGAGCTTGGTGTCCAGCATTGCCTACTGCTGAGTCTGAATTGTTGTTGCACCAAGACACTTCCAATTTCTCAATAATAGCACCGTTGCAGATCTAGCGGGGCAGAAAGTGTCTTGTAGCAAAGATGGCATCCTATGATAGTTCAAAGAGTAAATTCACAGAGTTGCTCAGTATTCTGCTGCCAGTGTGTGTAACAAACACCTTAGCTCAAGTGTCCAAAGACCTTAAGTCAGGTGTCCACATATTTTTGACCATATAGTCTACCTAATGATGAATGTCAAAGACTACAGAAGGAGAAATGAGCATGCCACTTTCTCTAATTGTGTTCCTGGTGCACTGGTTATTGAGCATAGTCAGCAATCAGTAAGCACACCTGGAAAATGTTAAAAGGTGGAATAGATCAAGGTACGTAAGCCAAGATGGGAGGCTGTGAAAAACAGCTTGTCAGATAACAGAAGTGTATGGCTGAATTTGTAAATACAATGAAAGTTTTATGGCCCTGTTGCCCAGCCCAGCCACAGTTTTATCCCCGTGAGCCGACGTAACACCACCTCGCCCCTCAGTCAGAAGATGACCTCTAATTTGAACTACAGCACGGAGAATGCGCATGAATAATACATCAGACTAGTCTACTTGTGTTATTGGTCTGGGAAGGATACAATTACACCCCCTCAGGTGTCAAACTGAAGTTGTGCAGTTTATTTTTTGTGAAAAGGATGAATCTTACTGATTCTCAAAACCAAAATCAGCACGTCTCAGAGTGTGGATTTTAGACTACACAAGTTAATTTAATGCTCCGAATGTGAAACACTTACACTTCAGTAATGCTAAGAACCGCTATTAGTGGCCAAGATAAACATCTTTCCAAAACCTGTTGACTTATTTTGGTGGAGGGATCTTAAATGACCTTCTCTGTCAAGCATAAATTCACTCAAGAATTATTCGACAGCGCTCAGTGATTCATGGTGGAAGTAGAAGAGTAATGAATTTGACTGTGTGCTGAGTTCAGACATTGCGTGACCTCTGCATTAGCATCATTGATTAGTGGATGCTCCTGTGCTGAGCTATGACACAGGAGCTGATTGGGCCAATACCACCTCCACAGCCTGAAAAGAGATGTAAGATTTGTTAGCAATTTTGTAGCCTTTAGTCCTTTTAACACAGAGGATGTGACCTGAAAATGTAAGTGCTCTTAACTGTTCAAAAAAATAAGCATTCATTTAAAATCTCTTTCACTGGTCAATAACGATATTTTCAGTTCAGTTTAGCCCACTATCCTATTATTTATGTCTAACTTTCAAATGCCAAAATGGTTTTACATCATCAACATCACATCTTGTTGGACTTCCCTCAGCGTATCATTTTACAAGATTTATGTGGCACGCACTAAAAAATGAAGGTAACTGCCGAAAGAACCTTGCATGAAAAGGATGTGAGTGAGTGTGAAGAACCTCTAAAAGATTTAAAGATACTTCACATGAAGCTTCTAAACCAATTTAGCGGTTCTTATCAGATTGTATTGTTAAGCTTCTTCAAATGTAATCCAAAAATATTCGGAAGCTTAAGTACTTTAAATGGTTCTCAAAAATGGACCTTCCATGACTATACATTGCTTTTTGATGGAATCAGCTGGTGTCATTTTGATCTTTATCGTTTGAACAGTGTCTCTGCAGGGTTGCATCCAAAATGCCTTCTGAGTTCATAATTACATCTATACACAAGCTCCTCAACACCGTTGTGAGAAAAACAGGTTTTCACCTCTATACTGTACAGTACTTTGAGTGTAAGTCTTCTCACCACAAAGATCTTTTTTTTTTTTTTTTTTTTCCAGTGAACACTGCGGTGAAAATGAACGACTGCTGCTCATCATTAGATGAAAAGAATTAACCCCATGCAGTCCCCTTAATCATGAAGTTTGATTCAATCAAAGTGGAAGATCTGCATTTATCAGGACCAGAACAGCTGTAGTAGCACACAGTGCTGCTAGAAAGAACATCATAGACCAGCATTGCTGGTCACTACTAGAGATGGAAGGATTGATTGGTTATGTATCAATATTGGCCGATTTTTAATCAAAATATGTGATTCTCCAATTTAGCTGATCCTGAGGCGTTCAATGGCGTAAAACAAATGAGCCTAATTTCTGTATTTCCAGCTAGCGTTTCATCCAGGAAGAGGAGCCCTCTCCCTGCAGTTCCTATCTGAACCACTAGGTGGAAATACACACCCTTTCATTTTCGACAGACTGACTGAAGTAGCGGCGTCGCGAGAAAAGCATGTGCTGATTGAAAGCATGTCAGTGTTTTACCGTATGTGACGCAGACTCATCCAGGACGTTTACAAATGTGTAAAATCTGCGTGTCTCGTTGAGGAACCAAGACAAAGACATTTAACACTACTAATCTGCACGCGGCTGAATACAGTGAGTATCAGCAAACAGCAGAGCTAGCACTCGCAGTTAGCACCAATCAAATAACCCAGAACACCATGCAGACCAGATCTGACCGGTACGAACAGTACAGCAGCAGCAATTCAAGATCTACATTTAATGATTACATTTAAAATAACTAGTCTGCATTTAACGACTGCTGGTTTTACTGCATTTATTTATTTATTATTTTAAATTAAGGGTCTAAGTTTAATGATTGCAGTATTGGAGATATTTGTTTGATTTTTTTTTTTGTTTATTTACAGTTAATTTTGTTAAAAATATTATGCTGTTTCATATGGGCTCGTTAAAAATGGTAATGAACCAGTTTTGATCATGTTTCATGACTTGCTTGTGCTTATAACTATATGTAGCACTGCTGTGGCTTATAGCCCCGCCCTCTATTGGTATCGGCTATCGGCCGATCGTGCTGAAAGGTGATCGGCGATTGGAATCGGCCTCAAAAATGCTAGTCACTACTAAAACCAGCAGGTGTTGTGTTTTGCATACATGAAATGCATGCTAGTCTGTGCTGGTTTTTTTTTTTCAGATTCAAGATTCAAGAGTTTTATTGTCATATGCGCAGCAGAACAGACAGTTACACTGTACAATGAAATTCTTACTTTGCTGCTCCTCCATTCACCAATAGATAAAGATAACAAATAAAAGAAATAATAAAAAATATATACAAAATATACAAAGTATAGCAATATAAGTTGAAGTAGATCAAAGTATTTTTATAGTTAAAAAATAAAAAATAAAAGTTACGTGTCCTTTTATGTGCAGGTATGAAGAGCAGCAGCCATAAAGTGCAAGTTGCAAGTAACAAATGTAAACAATAATGTTTGTATGAGTAGTGAATGTAAACAGTATTGTACGTAAACAGCAGTACAGTGAGTGTAGTTCAGCAGGGTGGGGGCGTTGCCAATATCAACAGTGACAACATTAGGCCCATCTACTTTGACAAAGACCATACAAGAGAACATCTACCTGCACGTGACTTTAAAATCAGAAATAGCATTTAATGTGTCTTCATGTCCTTATGGTGAACAGTTTGACAGTTTTGTAACTGCATAAACTACAAAATAGCAAGCAGCTGAATGAAAGTCAACTTATTTCACTATTTCCATATTAAGTAATGCTTAATGCAGCACTCATGTTTTGCTGGTACGCTTTTGTCTTTTCCAACTTGTTTACAAACCTCTAAATAAATAAATAAATATATGATACATATCATTTTGCATGCCAGGGTATGCTTATATTTCATTTGTGCCACATTGCCCACACTTAACCATAATGTGCTATTATATAATATATTATGCTTATTATAATATATATACTATGGACAGCAGGTTTAACTTGCTGCATAGACATTTTTGACATGACACGAGGAAGATTGATAAAGCTTACAGGCGAGGAATAAAAGGGCAGTGTTTCAGCCTTCAGGTTCCTCAGCAGCAGTGAATAGGAATTCTGTCATTAACTCTCCGCCGGGGCGATAATTGGCAAGGTCAGTGGCAGTTGACATCTGCTTGTCCTGCTAAATGCTATCAAACAGATCTGAGTGGCCCAAAAGATAGAGAGAGAGAGGAGTCAGCCAGAAGAAGCTGCGAGCTAAGACAACTCTGCTGAATCGTAGAGTCTCTTGTCCACCCTGCAGCGAGGGAATATACTCATTAGAAGTGCCTGCTGCGCACTGAGAGCTGCCATAATGTAGACTCAGTGTGCTTATTGCAGCCCATATTACACACGTCTCATAAAGCGAAGAGAGGATATGGGAATTTCTGAGGACATCTGAGCCGTGCTTCGTGAAACGGTCCCGAGATAAACTGTTATTTAATATGCGCAACCTGTGTGCAGCCTACACGTGCTTCGTGCAGTTCTGTTGTGTATTGTCTTTTTTCATAATGAAACTGCAGACACAAAATCATATCTAACCTAGCGACACTTCAGGAATGTGACCGGAATATATATATTCTTTTCACTCTGCTCTTCATCTATATTGTTCCGTGTGGGCCGCAGCCCAGCTGCATTCCCAAAGGGCATTATGAGCAGATGTAGCAGGCAGGAAGTCAGAACGAGCGAAAAAGAGCTGCGTTCGGCAAAAAACAGAGTCCGAAAAATCGTGCAGCACATGATGAGTCATCAAGCCAGCACTGCCACAGACAGCATTACAACTCACTATGTAAATACGGTCCTCTGACACGCAGTTCTCATTAGCCTGCCATTTATAAACACAAAAATGAGGAAGAAATGTGTCTCAGCTGGTGACTACATTATACAGTGGGTGGCATTTCCTGCAAAGTACAAATTCCACAGTCATTTTGTTCATCAAACTCAGTTTTACATTTTATCTCAATTAGTACCACACCTTGTAACTCATATCATGCCTTATGAAGTGGTGGCTCTCATTAGCACTCCTTTCACCCTCTGTCAGAATTTTTTGGGCCATATGTACTATCAACATTATGCCTAATTTTATTTAATAACAGGGAGAATGGCGTCTCCGTCATTGCCAGTCTGGGCCTGAAATGCCTGCTATAGTGCTATGCTATGGATATGGGACCTTTCGCCAGAACTGCATAGTGCTTACAGCATCACACCAACAGTGCATGGGTCTTTAGATAGCTATAAGAAGAAGATAGCTCAGTATTCCCAGTATGGACATCATAGCAGAGGCTGCGGAAAAAAAAAGAATACGTTGTTGAGGAAAGCAAGCAGGAGACCTGGCAAGGGTAAATCTCAGATCTAAAGAATGTAAGACAACCTCTCTGCTAACGGGCAAGCAGTGAAAAGAGTGTACGTCCCTGCCAGTATTATTTCTGAAAGATTGTAATCGAGAATGTAACCTTAGTTTTGTAATGTGGTTTTTCCAGATCCCAAAAGTCATCTAACCTCAGTCCTGTTTCAGGCTACCATGCAAAGTAGTAAATTCATCTCACGCCAAAAGGTTTGGTCAGTCTTTGTCAATTTTATGCCAAATATGCCTAAAACATTTGTAACCTCCTATAATCTCGAAATATTCATCTACTCATGAAAGTCAACATGGCTCGTTCTGTTCTGATGTTGTCCTTGCTGATGTTGTGGCAAATTCCGACTCCCCTTCGGGTGCATGCAAGTCATGCAGAAATATGGATGCTACAGATTACACTCACAAATTTGGTTATTTGCACATGGAAACAAGAAAAATTGCGTGTGATCTGTAGTGACCATGACTGTCTGATTCACATGCACATGAAGGAGAGTCACATCTTTTATCTTCCAGACGCCAAGAGCAGAATTTACCATTTCTTTCATAATGCTGCTTTAAAGACTAACTAATAACAATGTCTGCCACAAGCTGTTTAAATTTTGTAAAGGAGCACCAATCAAAATTTGGATATTGAAGCTGCGTTTGAAAATGTAATGTGTTTGTAAGCTCGCCGAGTCACGCGGTCGCAGTCACCTGTCTATTAAGGTAGACTAGGACACCCACACATGCTTCCTACATCACCTTGACAACCTACACATACACGCTCTGCACCCGGCACATCACCATGGCTACCCATCACGCACACCTGCACCCTATTAGCACTAGCGGCAGCAACTCATTAGCACACGGCATAAAAGCCAGCCACACGCTAACCTTGGTGTGTGGCGTTACTTTCAGTATCTTGAAAACTGTGAGGGTCAGTTCTTACCTGTTCTGTGGTCTATTCCCAGGTTCATCAAGCTTGGCCTTCCTACAGCAGGGTCCTACCAACCTCCCTGGAACCGGAGAGAACCAGCAGACCTCTGCTCCGGCCTCCACGCTTACCTCCAGTCGGCTGAGCCTCCCGGCTGCAGACACCGAAGAAGGAGGTCAGCGTCCCCACGGACTCCTGGACTTGTGACTCACATCCGGTACCTTTACTAAGACTTTCACTGCACAGTATATTTCCCCGGCCCTGCCGGCCGTCCACAAAGGACTCTTTAGTTTACGCTGCGCAGTCACTTAGTCGCCATTAGGTGCGCTGCTCTAATCTGTCCACGCAGGCCTCACCTGGAGCCCACACACACCGGGAGATCCTCGGTATCAGTTCTGGTTCCCCAGCTCCACCTGGAAGCCCACGGAGGTGCTTGGGAGAAGCTGCTCTCCACCAGCGATCTACTCCACCTTACATCCAGCTCCACAGGTCTGCTCTCAGCTTCCCCAGATCCTCCTTTCACGATTCCAGTGGACTTTCCTGGCCTCACGGACATTATTCATTGTTTTTCACTGCTCTGAAAGCATTAAAAGCCTTGCAAATAAATCATCTGTCTCCTATTGACTCTGATTCCTTAGTGTTTTGAGGGGTTATTTGATTGAGTCACTGTTAATTAATCACTAATACAGACAGGTGTCACAGTGAATTCTTCTGCAGAGAATTTAATAGATCCCAAAAGTAATTCACTCAAAGTCAATAAGGGAGAATCCACAGAGAGGTCACATAACATGCAAAAGTTCTGAAAAACCTAGACAGGCTGAATATGTATAAACGGACAATAGAAAGAGGCAAGGGAATGGGCCAGGTTAAAATAGTCTTTGCAGATGAGGGGATATGCAACAGGTGAGTGAGAAGGGGTGGGGCCAGGGTTAGTACTCTGGGGAGGCAGATCGGGTGTGAGTATGCGTCACGCTGATGGTAATTCTGCTCACTAGTATACAGTCTGCTGTAGAATAAGTCATATTAATTGAGAGAATAAGGATTTCCAGCATGTTTGTAAATACCACAACGTCACTTCACAGGATCACATGAAATAAACTTGAACAGGCCGGGCATATTCTTGAACACTAGCGCTGTGGACGTGTTACGTGGCGGTTTGTCAGCTCGTTTCTCGGCCTTTAAAACAGCGGCCACCTCCGGCTCCTTTCTTCTCTCCAAATTACCAAGCAAACCCTCGCTCACGCTGACAGGCCCAATTTCGTCTCGCTCTGCTCTGAAAGTGAGAGTGACGTTACTTAACTTCAGAGTCTCCATCCAAACCGCAAACAGCCCAATAAAACCCAGAGGTAAACACAGCTCGCAGACTCCTCTCATGTCTCCCCCGCCGATTATTGGAAAGTTGGTTCATTTTGTTGTTTGATCAGTTCTCAATGGCGCTAGGCTGCAGAGAGCTTCACAACTCGGTGGTATAGCTGTCACGTCCAGTGCCATCAGGGTGATCTCACAGGATGCAGGCCTGGGGTCTCTCCGCTAATTATAGTGAGTGCTTTGTTGTGCACTCTGCGGCTCACTGCGAGATGGTTTCTCAGTGGTCCTGACGTTCACATCAATAGCAGTTTGAGGATGATGGATCTTCAGTGCCAGCAACACAGGCCGCAGCTCGATTATAAATTCGCCTCGTCCTCTGATGTAAGAGGTACATGTTGAAGATCAGACACGGGGAGACGGAATAAGGTGGGGGGGGGAGCTGTACTCCTGGGTTTCGGGCAATTTTAGTAGTCCAAAGCCAGATGACAGCATCATTCTTCATGTCCAAAGAACAGCCCTCAGAGACTCTGTGTCAGTGACTAATCCTTCATTAGTGAAATGATGTTCTCATTAGTTCCTTTGTTCACCTAGAGGCAAAAGACAAAAGTTTGCATACTGTAATATCTTATATATTTTAAGTATCATTTTTCGGACACTGAGGGAGAAGCAGTCATATAAACATTCTGTGCCTGGAAGAAGAGAGGAGATATGCGGGTGTAAGCGGGGTGGGGGGGTACTCCTATAACACGGAGGCGTGTATTTTATGGTTTCATTTCGTCTGGGACAGGCTTCTGTTACGGGCCTTATCCAGCATCCGATCGTGATGAGTGGTGATATATGGCATGGCAAGATTAATACAATTTACCCACCGGCTTCGCTGTGGAGCCTCTTATCAATATCAAGGACCTAGCCTGAATTATTCTTTTATCATCTCAGCCATCTATGCCTGCATTAGTTTTGCAGCCAAGGCTAGACTGCAGAATAACAAAAAAGGTGCAAGATGCTGTCGTTGTGAGGGATGCTAACGCACAGAGATGCTGCAGTTTGGGAACATATTGTCTTGAAACTTGAACAGGCCTCTAAAGTAACAGTCAATGGCTGTATGCAGACTAATGTAGGCTGAGTCTGCAGGTTGTACAGCAGCTAAATTTAAATCGTATGTACTCAAAGTGTCACACCCCTCCTGCCTACGTACATTATTGCCTCCATACCTCCTAAATTTGGAGCCAGATGCATGAATGGCATATTCAGGCTGCCAGCAAACTTGTACCTTTTTAAAGGAATACTCTAGAATTGTTAACTCAGTCTTTTGCATTTATGCACCTTTGTGTCTTTTTATATGTACAGAATACAAAATAATTAGCTTGTTGCTCATAGTTGTACATTATAGTTATGTTAAAATCCAGATCAACTGATCAATCAGTCAATGCTGGTTAAGAGATAAAAACATATTAGCATAGAAACATAGGCAGAAGTCAGATTATATGCAATGTCAACAACTCCTAATGTTAGCACTAGGGAATCATATCAGTATCTGAATAGTATGGATGTCTAGATTTCACCAATATTTTAAATCAGTATCAGGCAGTGCTGAGAATGAGCCACCACCCAGGGGCTAACATAGTATGTTTCCTATAAATTCCCTATGTATGTATTCTATAGGGCAAGTGTATTTGATAGAAAGGACAAGGAGTGTAGATACAATAAAGTGGCCGGTTGGTACGTATTTTACTTTGTAACAGACTCTTTTAGTAAAGACCCCTATCACAGAGCTGACCAATAAGAGTTTTTTTTCCCTAAATAAATTTCCACTTTCACTTTCTAATTGTGTTGGCAGGTAATCTGACATGCTATTTTAGCCTTCATCTCAGCTCCTGAAGTCCTAACCAATAGGATACTTAAATTGTCCCTATCCATCTACATACCAAGCACCCTGATTGGACAATTTCTCTCTAACCCTTCACAACAAAAACTTGACAGTGAAATAAGTGTATTATCACAGTACATGCAGAGTTAAAAGAATAATTTCCTTATAATTGTATTGTTATTAATTTTATAATTAGATTTGATTATAAATAGAATTACAGACATGCATATTTTATTTCAAAGGAATCATTATATCTTCTCTAAAGTTATTTGTTCAGAAAGACTATTATCACAATAATTAAAAAACATCCTGTGTATTTGTAAAGAGGTTGAAATCTTTATTTTTGAGCAAAAGATGAGCAGTGAGGTTCTCCTTAAAGACTATGTAGTGCTACATCTCAGGGCCTATTAAGCTGAATTGAGGCAAACCACACTTAGCCCACTGTGTCTCCCCTCGGCTGAAGCACTAATGATTATACATAGACTGCTCAGAGCTTTTAGGAACATTTGTGCACTAATGATTCCTCAGCGAGCAAATATGCCACAGACATTTGTCTGGCACTACATTAGAGCACGCAGCGCCGTTGCTGCAATGCCTCTTTGACATGCGTTGCAAGGCAAATGACTAGTTCAAGAAAAGCAAAGCACCTTACAGTAGCTCTGTCACCACCACGGTCAGAGATTATGACCACCTTACATCTTATATATGTAATTGTGGATGATTTCATATTTTAAATAGTACTGAAAACTGGATCAAGATCCCTTAAACCCCAGGATAAAGATGTTCCAGTCTACCTACCATAACAGCCTCAGAAATGGCTTTATATCTGGATTCTGACTTTGCTCTTTCCCGTCTTTTGAGGCATACTTGGTATATTTGAGGCTTAGCTGCTATTGTTTGGCTGTGCTTTGCTTTTTTGTTTGTCAAACAAGGAACTCTCAGTAGCCCATAAAATCACATTACCTGTGCCACTGACTACACCAATGTGTTTGCGTTTGAGTCAGGGATTTGTGCAAGAGGATTCTTCTATTAAATAATTCAGTTGTTACACGGAGCTATGGGCATCTGATTCGATAGCCTTAGTCTATATCCTTCAGTGGTACAGTTTAACCCCTTAAACTATCCATTCACAAACCCACACTTCGATTACTCCCTCACATAGTGACATATTACAAGTCACTAAATAATGTATGTTTAATGTTCTGCTTTAGTCATGTACTGGAAATGTACCCTCATGTGCACTAATGACATTTGTGTTATTTTAAGTATTTTATGATTAATTTTTACATGATTATTTTAATGTAAAATATCTTTTACAAGTAAACTGCTTGTTTTCATTTATTGCACCATTGATAATATATATAAACAAAATCTGATTCTGATGCAGTTTTACATGCCCATTTATTTACCCTCTTTTCTCATTTTAACATAGTATGTTTCTTATATATTTCCTATATGGCCTATGTATGTGTTCTATAGGGAAAGTGTATCTGATAGAAAGGACAAAGAGTGTAGATACAATAAAGTAGCCAGTTAGTACATATTTTACTTTGTAGCAGTTTACAGTGACTCTTTTAGTAAAGACCCCTATTACAGAGCTGGACAAAACCTGGTTAGACTACAGCTGGTATTCAAACAAAACTTTGTATTATTCTTTTTTTCACAAATTTTCCACTTTCACTTTTTAATTATTTTGGTATGTAATCTCACATATTATTTTAGCCTCCACCTTAACTCATGAAGTCCTAACCAATGGGATACTTAACTTGTCTGTGTCCATTTACATACCAAGTACCCTGATTGGACCAAGTACCCTGTACCCTGATTGGACAAAGTTAACCTGGGGTGTGTTTTCCGATAATGATTGATCTTCGTGATTTACAAACAGCTTGAAGAATGACGCAGCTTTAAGAACCCCAATTTTGCGAGTGTTTCCCAAAAGCCTTCTTAGTCTCCAAACTTACAACTAGTTTCAAGTAGCTCTTTGTTGACTCCGCCCCCCGTGTCAGTGCTGAAAAGGCACTGCCAGTCGAGAACAGAACCATTGATTTCCATACGTTTCCTCATTATTATGCCACAAATGTATCGTTATGTAAACAGTTATAATAAAAAAGAACAACAAATAAGGATTTACATTACTTTTATGTAAAAAAAATGATTGAAAATTATTTTTATTTTTATTTATAATTATTTTTTATATTATTTTGTCTATCGCCGAGCCTATAAATAGGCACACGATTAACCTTCCTAGCATGGCACACCGGCCACACAAACGCAATTTTTTTCAGGATGTACATCAACAAATAATGTGTTGTACTTTAAGCAGTTTAAACTGTTTGTTTCACTTGATTACAATGATTCCACCTTGAAATAATAAAGTATCATGTACATTTATGCGCAGCATTGAACTTTCAGAGGCAGTTTGCTTCCCACTTCACCATGATACAAGCAAACACCTGTTTATTTTAGAAGTTTAATGTTTACATAATTCAAGCTCTTGGATATGATATTTGTTGACGTTGGATGTCATTTCCGTGATGCAATTCAAATGTGATTTTGAATTCAAGTTTCTATAAATACGTTTAGTATCCATGCATAGAACAATGCGTTTTTTAAAGGATGATTAGTGGTCTATTTTTTTTTAGACAGAATTGCAACGTGAACTTCGAGTTAAGAAGAACTTACCGACTTATGAGTAGGTTGGATTACTCTTACTTTTACGAACGACTTTACGAAGACTTATATTCGTAATTTTAAGAATGTTCTTAAGTATAAAGTTATGAAGTACTTAGTGTTACGAACGTTTTGGGAAACGCACCCCTGGTTTACAGTGAACCACTGCAGTTATCACAGAGAAGCAACATGTCAAAAAAGACAGGAAAACACCTTGAAATATTCTAGGTTGTCATACTACATGATATACCATAACGCTACCTGAAGCTAACATAACCTTTACTAGCTACCTGTCTTCAATCTCAACATCACACAAGGTAAATTAAAGTCATTACACACTATAAACTTTCAGTTTAAGATGATCTGCTTCAGCTGACAAAAAATCTGTGTGTGTGATTAATTCACACAGCATGGCTGCTACTTACATGTTGCTATTCAGGTTGTGGTGCTGATAAAGGTGGAGCTGCTTGTCTCTTTAGTCTCTTCAATGTCAAACACTGAGTAAAGCTACTCAATATATTGTTCAAGGTTTGAGAACCTGTCCAGAATGAAATGTGCAGAGCACATAAGCTAGAACAGAACATTTGATTAAGAAGCTGGCGCATAGGAAGCCAATTTCAGCCTCATTTAAACATGAACATCAACCATGCCTGCTGACAAGTCGGTCCCTTAGAATGGACATTTAAAGTGCTGACATTGCCTCTCTAGCTCGGAGCTGTAGATTTCGCCACGCAGTCCACCGTTCTCATTGCTGTTACTCATATTGTTGTATGTACAGTTTTGGGGGCATAAATCATGTCTCAGAATTTGTAAATAAAGGAGGAACTACAAAGAAAGACCACCCTCAACAATTAGGAAAGTAAAAGGGTACAACTGGCTGAAAAAACGTGTTTATGCCATCTTGCGAGCATGGGTACAATGTGTCACATGTAGACCAAGATGAAGACTTAATGCAAGTTCAATCTATGTACATACATATAAATCTACAAAATGAATATTACAAAAGGTGGAAAATAAAATATTTCAGATCACCTAATTTAAAAAAACATGCTAGATTAAATTCATCATTCATCTCTGCTGGTGGCATAGTGCATTTGGTCTGTGCCAGTTCTATGTACTAAGCTGCCCTTATTCAACTATGCCAATATAAAAAAGTTTTTTATTTAATGGCATCTTCACTGTTTAATGTTTAGATTTATAAATAACAGTTTAAGGGTTTAAACATCCTTTAGTCCTTTTTTTCCACATAACATGCTGGTGGAGAGCTTGGCCTGCTCTTGTTTCTCAAAACAGACCTTCATGTTGTAAATTTCCTTTAGTGAGAATTCCCCTTAAACCAATTCTAGGCCTGTTTGCTGCCCAGCATTGTTCTGTCCGTTTTCATTTTGTCCACAGTGTCGGCTGGAAGTGCTTTCTGTTGCAAGCTCTTCTAGAACCCATTTTGCAATGCCCCTCCTTTTTGACGTCAGTACCAGCCTCTTCCACGAGAGCAGCCGCAGACTGGAGATATGTAACGATCGATAGAGCAACGGAGTAGCGCTAGGGATGAATTGTCAGGCAAACAGAAACACTAGCCCACAGCAAAGGTTTTGAAGTGATAAGATACAGAGCATGTTCAGTTTTGCCATGCTGCATCAGTATTAATTTTTTTGGCTTTAACAAGGCTAACAAGACTCACACGAAAAAAAAGAAGGCGAGTGGAGTAAAAGAGTTATGAGGCAAATATAGCACAGGCCTTTGTCTGTATACCCTGAGGAGAAACCTGCCCTGAAGCAATGTGTTTCAGGCATGGCTTAGTCTATTTGTTGCTTATTGCTTTTCTCTATTGGTGTTGTGGTCAGGCACGGGCAATCCACATGCAGTTTGTATGATTTCAGGGATGATGCAAACTGTCTAAGTCACATTGTCGATGCGGCCCTTTGTCTCTCCTGAGGGTCTCTCCTTTGTGGTGACGAACCGCGACAGTTAGGCACTTGGCCCTCAGTTAACTATAAAGTCTATATGTCCTTTATGTCTGGGCTAAAATAATCAGGCCTCATGGATGACAGGCGAAAATGAGCCTGCTGGTTAACACTGGCACGTTTACTTGTGGTAATTAATGTAGATTGTTTCTGATGAATAAATAAACCAAGAAAATAGTCATGCTAATTAAAGTATTATTGTTAACCTAACAGTGTCATGTAAGCTAATGACAGTTCACGTGAAGATTTAGTGGCAGTTCTAGATTAAACGTTAACATTTGAAGCTTGTAAAGGACATTCATTTATCATCTAAACCGCTTATTCCCAGCGCTCATTTGATGGAAGGCTGGAAACACCCTGGATAGGCTGCCAGTCCATCACATTGCAGACGTACACACATTCACACCTGCTTGACTCGCTTGACTGCATGTCTTTGGACTGTGGGAGGAAACCTATGCAGACACAAGGAGAACATACAAACTCTACACAGAAAGGACCCTGGTTACCCAGTCGGGGAATTAAACCCAGGCCCATCTTGCTGTGAGGTGACAGCACTACCCATCAATAAGAAGAGTGATTAATATCACTCCTCCTTTTTCCTCTAATTTGAGCTTAAAGAAATACGTTTCTGTTTTGAAAGCATTGTGTTTTGTGATAGATAGATGACTGCATGGACTACCTTTATGCCTTCTGAAGATATTTAATATGTTTATTCAGTCTTGCCATGCAAACAAACAAATGCATAATGTACATTAACTTCGTCTGCTTTCTCTGTTTTTCCCATAACTGTTGCCTGGAGAGTTCTGACTCTGTGATTTTAGCTTCTCACCTCAAGCTGCTGTGTTGCTTTTTGTTTCATGGGCAGCTGCAGCTTTCAACTGATGATTTTGTTAGTTGCTGTTCACTGATTTATCCATAGTACTGTCAAGTGCTAACGTTACTTTTAATGTCACTCTAGTCGGTGAAAATAGCTTTTGTCAAGAATTGAATTTGCCATCAATTGAAATGATTTTTTGATTCTACTGTCAGTTCCAAATGGTGTTCTTAGTTAATCTGGCATGGTAGGCCTTCAGTGCAGCGCCTCAGTGTCAGAACTCATTTAGCTGTATGTACTTGAATACCACAGAGAAGCATAATCCTGACTGGATAATTTTCTATTGGACGTTTCAAGAATTTAACCCTGTTAATGACAAAACTAAAAAATCAAATAATAGTATTACTGTAATACTGTATATGCATACAATCGATGATTGATTTTAATTAATTACATTATTTAAAAATTAACAAAACGTTTTTTGTTTCAAATAGTTAGGTCTTATGTGAAGAAGGCCCTGACAGTTCCCCACTGGTCTTGCATCGAAACCACCATCAAAACCAGGCAACTGTGTGCATCCAGTTAGAGTTAAGTGCTGGAGGAGGAGCCGGGGTTTATGCTATGTGTGCATCCACAATCAACTGACTAGGCTTTTTTTTGAGTAGGAAATCTTTTGTACATGCTGGCGTAAAATTTGTCACTGTTTAAAAAAAAGCATCCAGAATCCAACATGGCATCTTTACAGGAGAAGGCAAAAACATCATGTCTAATTTAAAAGATTACATTTAAATTTTAATATAAAGAGGTTTTATTCTGGGCCAGTTGGGAGCATTTCTGCTGGTGCATCCATCATTACATTTCACACAATGTGTAAAGGGCAGCTGATGTGCTCAAATAATGTAGAAAAATAAATTGAGGTCCTTCTATTGTTTTGTTTATTTATTTATTTTTTTGAATAACAATATACTCAGTATACTCAGTAGGGAAAACACAAAAAAATAAAAAAAATTCAAAGTGAATCCTCATAATTAAAATCACATCTCATGTGAAAATATGTGCAGACCTCTAATACTTTATGATTTGGCTAGCTGTGTCTCCTGGCTGCAGACCAGAGCTCATGTCCTAAAGGTGACTGATAACTGTATTAGAGAGACAGCTGGGACTTAGTAACATGCTTTTATTTCTCACTTAGATGTGATCTAATCAAATTCCTCAACGTGTGTTTGTTATAATAGAGGGAAGACCCACCCGCAACTAACAGCTTTTCAATGGCATATAAACAGTGAATAAATTGCACAACATTTGCTGTTGGTACAATTCCCAGGATTAGAGTCTTCAGGGGCGGAGAAAAGGGGCTGAGTATGATTCACACAGTCATTCCAAAAAAATTTGTATTTAATGATTTCAATTAATATGCAGTTGAATCAGCAACAGTGTTGACTACAGTCTTGCTGCAGTGATATCTTCACCAATCAAATCAAACACAACAGTGCCACTGTTGCTGGACTGGGTGTGGCTTAGAAAAGTGAGTCTTTAGGAACACACATTGTAATGAACACAACTTTGTAATGATAATGGAATGGAAAAGTATTATAGTGCAACCGTTATATTATAAGAGTTATACATCTAAAAGTCCTCTATAAAAACTCATATATTTTGTTGTATAGTACTGTGCAAAAGTCAGAGACCACCCTTCATTTATTTAACTTCCAGTTTCAATGGACAGTAAGTATGTTATGTATATTTCTAAAGAGATCAGATATAGAAAAAACATTATAAAGAATTATATAGAAATGGTGTATCATAAGTGAAACCAATGAACCAGCAATTTTCAAAACTAGAGCTTGGGAAATTATTAAAACATAGAAAAAGAGAAAATGGGACCACAAACAAAAATGCAAGACTTGGTAGACCAAAACTACCAAGTCTTGTTCTCCACAAAGTAATACAGTAATGGAAGCTGTAATAAAGGTAAAGAGTGGATACATTACATGCAAAGTGTATATTATATTTAATTGCTTCTGTGTAATTTACTGTTAAATGGTATGGTTTCTGTTTTTTTGTCTGTAAATGCTGGAAAATGAATGATGTGTACTTAATGGCTGTTAACTGGAAATTAAATGACTGGAAATAAATGAAGAGTTATCTCTGATTTACACAGACCTCGCCATCTTTTTAATCCATGGTTTCAATAATAATATATACAAAGAAATCAGGAGAAATCACTGTGAATTATAAACCTGCGACCCAAAATACTGTTGATAAGTATACGATTCTAGTTAACCTCTTTCAAAAGTTGAGGTATCTGCTGTGTTTCACCATACTTCTCTACTCCCTGTGTGAACCGGGAGGTGCTAACACTGAGTGAAACTGCCGTAGGTATTTTCTAACAAATCACAAGGCTGACGTTTCTTGCCCCACCAACACAATACAGTTTAAGAGTCCGAGGAATTTGAAGGTATTTAAAAGCTAACCCAGTTTGTTCATCCTTTGCTTTATTCATGCATTGCTCTGTATATTTGTTTGTCCGTTAATCTGAAAAAAAAAAAACCCAACATACTCACTAGAAAAACAGTGTGTAACGTACATCAGACCGCATGAGGTTGGGAACGGAAAATCAGGAGATAAACAATACGCTATATGGTCATCTTCACAGCTTTACTCACAGGACAGAAAGTCAAGTACTCTATACACTCTCTTTATACTTAAAGTAGAGGTAAGCTCTGAGGGGCTGAGATCAGATATTGCATGTATTGATTATAGCCACCAATTTATACCAGAACAGTGTTAAACCCAATATATGGCAGTGAAGAAGACTGGGCTATTACACTTTGGCCGCCGACTAAGCTTAACATGATTTTGATGGTTTCTGCCACAATCTTACTGAAAAGCAACAAAAAAAGGTTGCCTCAAAATATTTCCAATGACCACTGAAAGACTGCCATCACCATGCAGCGCTGTAGGATGTGTTTATTATATAAAGAAAAACAGACACATTTATACTGTCTGTATTTGTAACAGAATTGTACAATCTAGTGCACAAAACTATGCTGACATACACCAACAAACCGTTCTATTTTATACTGTTCTAGAACAAAGTAGGCTAATATGTGTGTTTGTGCACCAACCAACACATTATATCATCCCACTGATCCCACTGGCCAGCGCAAAGCAATGGATGCGTATAAGAGGCATGGCTGCATAGGCTCTTGGGAAACGCCGCAGCTACTGTAATAGACACATAAAAACCTGTAGTTAGTTAGACTGTTAGCTTAAAGCTGAAAATATTCATTGCATGGGCTTTACTGTGCTGGCGTGTGGGGCTGTTAAGTGAGGTAGTGGTGTGGTGTTGCCAGCTTTAGCATTCTCCTGCAAGCATGTTGAGCCATCCAATGATGTTACGTTAGTTGAAAATGACGAAGTACATGTTAGCGCCTCAACTTAGTATATTGTCAACTTAGTATATTGTAAGATACTGTCAGGTACATGTTTTGTTCATTAGGGTACAAACTTCAAAAGGCCCAACTGTATAGTTTAGATTTTACCTGGAAAAAAAGGTATGTATTTGTATCTAGTTCATATTGAAGACTGAAGAGGAGATGCGTTATATCTCAGCTAATGAGCGTAGGAGCACATTACCAAAGAGCATTCCCAGAAGAAGAATCGTTAAGCCAAACATTTTGTTGCCATTGAAGCTACCATGAGCGCGGTCTATGGCAAGTGAGCAGCCAGCCAGCACTGGATTAGCGAGCCAACACGGGACCACCCAAATGTCAGGGGGTATTTTATATACTGGGTACTGCCAGTGATAATTTATGACCATTTATGACTGTAGCACTGCATGATGTGTGGAAGGGGGGAGGCAATGATAATAATAGATTTTGCTTGTACTGCTACTTTTTACCTCACTTACGGAAATGAGTAGCTCTACCTGCGGGAGAGTACACTGGAGGGGGCGGGGGGCGAGAAACCCTGAAGACAAATGAAATATTTTTGGTTTCATTTCACACTTGGGTTATTTCGTTGTCTTTGGAAGTGCACTTAAACCCCCATCTATGTCCCAGCTGAAGTTCACGGTAGTAGAAAGCCTTTGTTTGTTTCATTGTTTTATTTAACATTTAATGTACCGCGCATCACTACATCCAATTAAACGGGGCCAATTATGCTCAGACTTTAATTTGCAATCTAAATATTGCAGCCTCTACACCACTTGGAAACCCCATGAAGACCTGAAGTTTTTTTTTGTTTGTTTTAAATGAAAGCTGATTAACCTTATTTGATGAGCTGGTGATGCTCTGTTATGGTAACATTATTAACCGTTATAGTTATATCATTGCCCACCACTGTAAATAAATAAATACATTTTTTAACCCTCAAATAAAATAACAGATTCCAGGTTGTATGTGGAAGAGCATAATGGCAGGGTGAAACGGGAAGCTGGGCTTTTTCTGGACTCTCTGTGGTCTCATTTACTGCTGTTTCACATCAGCCTGGCACAAGCCTCCACAGCAAATTCATTCACTATTCCCAGTATGCACATAAACTGTACCCCCCCCCCCCTCTCTCTCTCTCTTTCTCTCTCTCTCTCACACAAAATGGCATACTGACACACACATAAGCGATGTGGCAGAGGTATGTGTGTATATATTGGTATGTTTGTATTGGTTTTGCACTGTTACAACTGAAAATCCTGCATTCAGTGCTGCTTTGAGTTGCTGCCACATTGCTGCGTATTAATCATTCTATCAGTGCGGAGAGTTGTGCGCTGCACCTTCGCAGGTAATTAATCATGCTGTCAAAGGGCCGGCCTTGTAATTCTATGGCGTGTCCGTTTTCGAGGCGTATATTTAGCAGGCATTTCTGGCTCCGCCGCTGCACCTTTTCCTGTGCACGGTAGCTGTAGATGTGAGCCAAAGCTATGGTGCTCACTGTAATTATTTACATGCCGCCGAGTCTCAGGGGGAGCAGGTCTGCATGGCACATGTGGAAGTGCCCCTCCTCTTCACCCAGCCAGGCAGCGACAGCTTCTGGTAGCAGTGTGGAGGTCGTGTCCTCACGCTGCAGCTTTGACAATGCGCCTGGAGTAAGTTACTAATTCAGTCTCAGTGCCGCCCCATCCCTCTGTCTCTGCCCCCATCTCTCCATCTCTCTCTCTCTCCCCCTCAATTGCGCAATGCCTCGCATAATGTGCCCCCACAGCCACTAGGGACTGAGCTAAGACTGCACACTTTTTTTTTTAATACAATTTGCCCAGCTATGAATCTGAGGCAGCAGTGACAGCTTCATCCTGGAGCTGCCACTCTGAAGTGCAGGATGTCTGAACCCACATGGTGTGAGTTAGTGGGTCATATTTGAATTGGAATATGGCTTTCATCATGACCCTGAGGTGGGTATGGGCACTATAGTCCTGGGGGAGGGCTTAAGTAATTCATAGATTTTGGAAGTTAGTTATGATTTTCTGAGTTTTTTTCAAGCAGGTACAGTAATAAACCTAAATACTATACATTTTCCTTTATTAACACAATGAAAAGCTTGAAAATGATCAACTAAGCAAACTGACATATGCAAAACCACTACATGCTGGATTAATACTACTTGAATATTTGATATAAAGAATGTGTTGCACATAAAAGCTTCCTTATGAAATTGTTCATGAGCTAAGAAGCATAGATTTTCTAAAAATTAACAGCACGTTATCCTCTCTGCCCAATGAAAATCTCCGTATTTTGTTTTTATTTTTTTAGTTTGTTTTGCATATTTTGAACTCGACCTTTACATTGTTTTACAATTTCATTATGATTGGACCAATAAAAACTAATCCAAAAAATACCTTTCTATTAACTTACATGGAAAGTCAAGAGGGTTCTCTTCTGTAAAGTTATCATTTTTGTTTTAGACAGCGATGATATACAAACAGCTCTTAAAAGTTAATGACACATTCACTGAAACTGCTATTACCATGCGAAAAAACATGCGGGTATCCAAATAAGGCAGATACCAGGCAGAGCCAGCAAAAACAGCAAATTCATGCGAAAACAACTAGTGTTATAACTGAAATATTCAGCATATATTCATAATTTAGACTGTCAAATGTGTCCAGTTACTTTTTCCCTTAGATAGGTTTATATTTGCCTAGCTAACTCCGTGTGAATGGTGCATAGCAGGCCAATTAACCCTGCATCTGTCGTCATCTTCCATTTCCATCACATTAATGCTAACTTCTTGTGGACGATTTAAACTGAGCTTGCAGAAGGACATTTTTAACCACAACCCCATGAATAGAGAAAATGAGTATATATCCAAATGCATACAGCCACATTCATACTGGTTGTGTATTTCTTAGACTGCAGAGTATTATTATAGAAAAGTCAGAGCCCACCTTAATATATTTCATTTCTGATTTCAGTCATTCACTACTGTTAAGTTACTTAAGGAGATACTTCTGATTATATTAGATAGAAGACAACCTGCTTGTATAAAAAGGACTTTTGCACTCTACTGTAAACAGACTTCAGAGATATATATGTTGTGTACCTTATGATATATTATACATGAGTCTCAGTGTATACTATGCAGTAGGCAGATAAAACATGAGAGATAAAATGTCTCTAAGAACCCATATAGGTAATATAACGCCTCCTGTTTGGTAGTAGGAATGCAAATGTGTGCCGTAGCGGTTGTTTGTAAGATATAATTAAGGATGAAAAGGCAGGTAGAAATACAACACACTGGAAGGACTCTCTCATGCTTCTGCAATGTTTTTTCTCATTATGTCTGAATACAGCTGGAGCTTCCACCACCCCTATCGCACTGAGAGCACTTTGCGAAAGTGATGTATGATTATTCATTAAGAAAATGCACCTCTGTTTCTACTTATGTGGAGCTTTCCTGCAAACGAAATAAAGAAATAAAAACAGCAGAAATGGCCAGTGAGAGGTTTGAGCATGCACAGATGTAGATGCAGGTATTTTGCTGCGTCAAACACAAACGTACGAAAAGCAAACACGCTGCACTTGGTTGCAGACGTTCCTCTTTTATCTGTTCATCCATGTGTTTTCATTATGGCCATTGTACTTCTCATGCGTCTCCACATCTGATATACTGCAACAGTCCACGGATTATTTTTTCACGATTATATCTTTGCAGATGGATTACTGCATGCATCGAAGATTTTAATGTATCCTCCGCTTGCCTTCAGGCAATAAGTATAAATCATCTACAATCAATACCCTCCATTTCCAGTCTCACTGCGGCAGAACAGTAAGTAAATGCTCCTCGGCTATGAGGAGTTAAGGCCGCAGGTTTTGCGCAGACGGAGGCCGTATTAATTGAAGGTTAAACACTAGCACTAGCTGGCTCTCCCTGCTGACCTGAGCCTCAGAATGGAAGGTGGACAAACGAGTGCTCTACTTTCCACTTTATTTTGGTACCATTGCAGTTGCAGCCTGCCGGATTCACTATGACTCTCGTTCCTCTTGCTCCAGCATTTGTGGCACAGCTTTTTTAGGCTTAGGTTTAATTTCTGCTGGTTACTATGCAGCATTATTAAAGCTTTTCAATTTTTAATTGTTTTTAAAAGCTAAGAGCTAGGAGAAATATGGATCGGGAATAACTTTCCATGGTGTATATCTAGAAGGCTTTGACATATATCTGACATAAACCTTTGTAGTATCAGGAAAAAGCATAATTAACTTTTAATGTCCTTTTAATGACCTGGTTGTTCCATTCAGTAGGTCTGCAGTTATTAACTATAGCTCAAATTATCCATGCACGGCTTATGTATTATCATCCCGTACACTTTTAAAAATGAGGATTCTTTAAAGGTTCATTAATGTATACATAGTTTTAATGATTTTGTTAACTTTCTAGGTTAAAATAAGTCTCTACAGTGCACATTTCAGTGCTGTTTAATTGCTATATTAAAGGGAAACCAATTATGCTTATTTTCAGTGTTTTATTTATACTAGTATTGATTTACATGCTCCACCTTTCCCCCGCTGTATTCACCCGCTGTCTGAAATGCTCTGTTAGTGTTCTTGTGTCTTTAACTCCTTGTGTTAAGCCTGACCTTTTCAATCAGCCCAGTTTGCTCTGATTAGTCAGCTCACTCACTGTTTTCTGATAGGAACCATGTTACAAGATGATGTCACCTTGTAACAGAGAAATTGCTGGACACTTCTAACACTGTGTTTCAGGCAGCTGAGTATTGTGGTTTCTGTAGAAGAGAGTTTCTTCCTCTGGCATGTACTTTGGGCTTTAAAACTTTGCAGGCTGTTTACATACACAAAAAGCTATATAGCACAAGAAAGGAAAAGGAAAAAATGGAAAGGCACAATACTAGTAATGATTTTTTTTTTCTAATAAAAATTAGAATATAATGTTCTGAAAAAAAGACATAATGTAAAATCAGAGAGACCTTCAAAACAAACAAAAGCTATATTTTATGGCTACTGTGGTAAATACAATTCTTCTGAGCACAGACATTTGCAGAAAAAAGCCATTGTTAGGTTGTTCTCAGTTAGTGGTGTCTCAATTGCATTTAAAAGCATTTGTTTAGAAAATCAACGTGTCATTTGACTGCGTGTGTTAAAATTGTTGACAACACAAAACACAATTTACTCTCCATTTTTTGGTATGTTTAATGGTTCTACTCTGCAATAGAGAGTCTGTCGTATGTGGTATTTTAAATAACTTTTTTTTGGTTCTGTGCAGCCCTTCATCAGGAGTCAGATTCTGATTAGGTAGCTGTACTCTTGTACAACTGAAACGCTGATGAATATAAACCCCAGCAATGCTGCACCGGATGCACCAGATAGTAATCCAGCATGTCACTACCAGGCTGTAGATGTGGAGATGTGAAATAAGTGTACCAAGTAAATTCGTCACTCCTTGTACAGGGACATATGTACAAGTATCAGTCGTGTCGCTAACATTAAAGTTATGAGTTCTTCTGCAGGCTCCATCCATCAAAAGAAAACTGCTCTTTTATACACAACAGACACGTGTATTCAAATGGAGATGTGATGGACAAAGCACCCGGTAATCTCAATAGCCACACAAAGCAGGTAAACAACTTGAAAGCTCCTCCAGCTGCGCGTATTATCATTTTAAAAAGGCAAGGCAGATAGGTGCCACATTAATTACTTCATTCCTTTCAAAACAGGACCCTATTTACATGGCACTTCAAGAAGTATGTTATTCCTCACTCTACTTTCTCTGCTTTATTTGGAGTGTGAGACTGAATGATACACCTTGAAACACTGCATTGTGTAGTTAGTTACAACACATTATTTTAAATGGCTTTCTTTGATTTTCTCTGTGTTCAACAAAAAAAAGCCATTCAACCATTGCCAGACTTCTTTAATCGCTGAGCAGTGATTTGGTTCACAGTGGGTCTCACATGATAATAGCCAGTGAACTTCGCTCAAATGAGTGATATTTAACTGACATTTACTGGGGCAAATATCCCAACCTCGCCTTAATTCCAGTTCAGGAGCTTCTCCATTCATCTAAAGATAGAAACTGACAGTACAAATTCACCTACATCGACTTTGGGACATCACAAAGGCAAGAAGTGAAAGAAAAGGAAGGATTTTTGCAGAGAGGCGGCAACATTTTAAGCTAGTTACAGTGAGCTAAGCTCTTAAGGACGAGGAAATGTTACAGTTTGTATTACAGTTTTTATTTATAGTAACAAATAAGTTAAATCAGCAGCCTCCTCTCAAATGGTACAACCCCATTATATGGTATATGGCTGATTTCTTAGCCCAGATCTGACCCACATACTGCAAAGTAAGTAGAACTAATGGATGTAGCCCAATTCAGACCAAATCATACCACATCTTTCAATCATAGCTTAGCTCCTTCAACTAGACATCGACAACTCTGGCAAGCTTTCAAAATTAAAGGTGCCACAGAATGCATTAATTCAGCATTTTACATTGTTCTCTGATGTTCGCATAGAAGGTATTGGTGAAAAATGCCCAAAGAGGTTTTACACGCCCACCCTGTGATTTGACCCTAGAATGAGAAGTGGTGAGTTTAATGAGCTTTGTTCTGATTTTCCTGCTTTACAGCGGCATCATGATTAACACATTGAATCAGCTTGTCAGAAATACGCAAAGAAAGTAAACCTAATATTATTTTTTTTCTTGTATCTCTGGTGTAAATATAGTTGATTGTCTCTTTGTTAGTTTCTAACATTTGTTCTTTTCAACAAGTATATAAAAATTGTTATTCTCTATAAATTTTCGGTTTTAAATGATATGATTCAATCATTGAAAGTGGATAATGGCTGATACTTACAGGTTGTGGCTGAGATTGCAATGTTAATGAAGGTGGAACTGGCCTGTTTGATGTTGTCCAAGGTTTGAGAAACTGCCTTGAGTTAAGTGTACACAGCAGACTGACAACCATTTAGGTTGCCTATGGTCCTGTTAAATATGGAAGCCGAAGTTGGCGTGCTATTTTCTAGCTTGTTTTGCAGATATTTCATTCCACCTTAGACGGTGCTACAGCTACATCCTGGTGCCTGTACACGCTGCAGGCCGAACAGGAAGCCAATTTCAGTCTTGTGTAAAGATGAACTTAAACCATGTCCGTTGACGGTTCGGTTGCTTTGGAAGGGTATGGAATGGGATTTCTCCACCTAATCGGCCATTTTCATTGCTGTAGCTCCATTGTTGTGGTTTCATTCTTCACAATACCTGTTCAATTAGAACATGACTTGGTGTATGTGAATTCTGGGGGAATAAACATTAATACATCCATTAATAAATGTTAGGTAGCAGTTGAGGATTTTGAAATTGGGCTGTTTACTGTACTCTTTTGCGAACATGGGATTTTGTATTTAAAGAAAGACTGTTTGAGGTATAAAGGTAGGTCAGGTCCTTGTACTGAACTTTTCCCATTCTGTGCCAGTGTAAACACAGTTTTTCATTCTATGTCACCATTAGTAAGTGCAAGTTATTGTTAAATAAGATAATCAGCATTCTAGGAGTGGAATTTTACCCATTTCACAACACGAGGAGAACTACAGGGTAGTTAGAACACCTCACACTTTTTATACTTTACGAACTGTAACTTGTAATCATTAACTAATATTTTACCAAAAAGCGTAAATGTCCATGTATGCTGCACTATGGCTCAATGGCAGATTGCTATATGGCTGCGTGCCGCCCCATGAGTGGACTAATGAAGAAAATGGAGCGAGGATTGAGCTTCCGGAAAAAGCTGAGGTTCCACCGCCACGGTTCCGCTAATCTCGGCGGCATTGCTTTCAAAGAAGCGCAACAACAACCTTTAAAGGCATCCCTGGCTCGGCAGGCCTCAGCTGCAGCCCAGCCTCGCTCGCTCGTTCTCCCTCTCCTCAATGACAAGCCATCTGGCAGCAGCGGAGCATTTTTAATGGCTTCATTATAGGATGGGGATGATGCTTGCACAGGCTGCACAAGCTGTGATGGGGAGGACTGCTCCTGTGCCCATAAAACAAACAGGGCAATGCCAGCTATAAGTCAGAGCGCCCGCACGGCTGCGCTAATGATAAAGGCCAGGTAAAAGCAGAAAAGTAATTTTTCATTAACACGGGTGCACGAGGCCGCTTGGAAGCAGCTTGAGAGTGTATAGCGTGCCCTGTATATTGCACAGGCTAATGCTCCAGTGGGAGTGTTGCCATAGACCTGAGAGTGGCGCATGCCGTGCTATCACTCATAACTCTATTTAGGCTGGCACTAACCCATTCAAGCTGTACATGCTCTGCCTCCAACAAGGCATCAGTGTATTCCCCAGGTAGCCCCAGACAACAGGGCTACATATCCGTGTGCAGAGAAAGGTGTGCACGCACTGTTAAGTGCATTGTACCGGAGGTAAATGTTTACCTAGCATGTTATGTGTGAGATTTTACTCTTTGGTTCCGAGTCATTGACAAGAGAGAATAAAAAAACAACTGGTGTCAGGTAGACCGTAAGAACATGCTTACAGATGCATTTGCTCGGTGCCAGCTGGTTTAGTGCTGTATTCTCCCTATTCATCGCCGTTTCCTAACAGGTAGATTCCAGTGGTGGATACCTGGTTCCACCACTGGCTCCGCCTCCTACATTAACATTTCTGCTTCATTAATATTTGTACTGTAAGAAAGACTAATAAGAGAATATAACATATCCATATGCAACTGATCAAACAATCGTTGCCTATTTAACAAAATGATTTTTGTAAATTATGTAATGATGACAGCCCTTTTTATAGTCTCTGTATGATTATTCACTGTTCTTCCTATGTTTACCCTTCAGTTTATTGTTAACAATAAACAACATATGGGCCAGGAGCTTCAGGTAATGTTCACATTAACCACTCAATAAGGGAAAAAAAATATTCTCAGTGGTAACTTAAATAACCACTCTGTACAGTTGTGGTTAGCAGAAAAGCATCATAACAACACACCAAACCTTGAGGTAGATGGGCTTCAACAGCAGAAGACCACCTTGGGTTGTGCTTCTGTCATACAAGAACAGAAGGCTGAGGTCGCAGACCTACCATTAAAGAAAACTGGAAAATCATGGCCTGATCTGATAAATCTCTGTTTCTACTGAGGCTTACAGATAGTGGGGTCAGAATTTACTACGAACAGCATGACTCAATGGACATGAGCAGCTTTGTGTCAGTGGTCCTGGCTAGTAGAGGTAGTTTAATGGTTTTCATGGCACTCTTTGAGCCTGTTAATACCAATCAGTCATAGCTTGGTTGCCATTATCACTTCATGGCCACAGTTTAACATTTTCCAATGGCTTCTACACAAAAAGTCTGCTCAAACTGGTTTCATAAATATGACAGTGTTCTTCAGTGCTCCCTTAACACCAGGTCTGAATCCAGTTGAATGCCTATGAAATGTGGTAAAATGAGAGATTTGATTAAAGTGCACCTAAAATCTACAGGAGCTGCAGGATGCAGTCACGTCAACATGGACCAGAATCTCAAAGAGATTTTTCCAACACCCTATGGAATCCATACCGTGACAAACTGAGGCTGTTTTATAGGCAAAGAGATGCCCTACCCAGTAGTCCTGCATTGTTTCTAATAGAGTAAGCCTTTGATGAATTTAAATGATTAAGATTTCTGGATGAAATACAAGAAAGAATCTCAGTATGTACAGTATGTACAGACAGCCTCCACCATTTTATCACAATTACACTGTACCTATTGTGAATAAATGCACTTCTAACTCAGAGATTAACTATAAATGTATTGTAGTGACAATGTAGTAACAACTCTGTATGTGTACTATGAGAAATTTTGAAACTGAGCTCTGTTTCAATATAGTGCTGGTTCAAGCCAAATCAGAACCCTAAGCAAAACTTGATGTTGTTAATTCCTGCAAAACCTAACCTGAAGCACATTAATACCCTCTACATGTAGTGTTCAATTTTCACCCCCTCTACCTTTTTATTTAAATAAGATGTTAATCATTATATTAACCCATTAGATCTTCTGTTATGTTTACTTATTTAAATAAGTTATTGATAAGAGAGAATCCAACTTTCAAAATTTCATACTTAATTCTCAAGTCCACTTAAAGGCTCCTGGGACATCAGTCAATAGTCATGATGACAACCATCTAGCTCTGTATAGCTGTATAGCCTATAGCTTTAAAATGTTGGATATTGCTTATTAGTAGTTCACCCAGGTAATTCATAGGGTGTTTAGAACCTTTTCAGATTCACCCAGTGAGAGAAGGTGAATAAGCACAATCCTCTTGTGAACTCCAGAAGCAACAAGGAAAGTTTGCAACAGAGAGGTTTCAATCATTTCTGGGCACTTGTTCACAGGTTATAATGAAGACTTGAAGATATGAGCAATCCAGTATGTAGTTACTGGTATCTTGTATTTGACTGGTAAAAGGCCCTTTGAAGCCAATCTGCTGTATGCTGCAAATTACATAAGCTTATCGAGGTACCCTGCATGCCTATTAGTCTTATCTTTTAAATCATTATAAATTATATAATGTTGCTCTTGTCATGGGGGGGTGGGGGATGGTCTGTATTTTGAATTTTGAATGGTCTGTACGTTGAATTTTTTTTGTCTGTGGTAATTGACTGTATGCCACAGTAATGGCAGATAGAGTGCTGGCTGAAAAACATTCCAGAGCGAGCAAGAGAGAGAGAGACTGACAGAGAGAGGCAAAGGGAAAGCAAGAGCCTGGCCAAGCAATATGTGGCCTTAAGCAGGGTCGTTTTAATTGGACTGCGGCCTGTAAAGCCCTGAGGCTGGGTGATGAATGCGTGAGGAGGCGCCTCAGGTTTCCCCGAACACGGCTCGAGTCAGCAGCTCCAGAGCAGCCCCGAAAACACCTAATGGCTCATAAACCTGCAGTTCAGGCTGCTTCCCCTATTGGCTTTGCTCTGCCTTTGCAGGAGACTCACACCTCTCCCTCCGCCAGAGTCCGCGGAAAACCTCTCTCGCCGTGCCGGAATGCCAGAATTGTTTTATTTTATGACTTTCATTTTCCTGTTTTTATATGCTCCCTTCTCTGAGGACAGTTATTTATCACGGGCCCTGCTGAGAGGAACAAAAAAAAAAGCACAACAAAGCACAAAGCGCAGGGTTTGGGGGATGATTTATCGTTCTTCGCTGCGCTCCACTTCTGCTCGCCGGAGTCAAGACAATTCAAGAAGACAATTCAACTTCGTCACCAGTGTTCACTTCCCCCTCACAGGCCAGCGCCATGTCTGCCTGCATGCATTCCCTCTAATGATTCACAAACGAGGGTCTGTGTGCGTGTGGGTGGGACGGCTGGGGGTGGAAGAGGGGGGTGGTTTGATGGGGTGTCTCTGCAGCTGCTGCTGATATGTGTGCCAGGGAGGAGGCCTAGTTAATTACCCCGCTAATGAACGGGCAGGGACAGGCGGATGTGCCGCTTACCATGAGAGCAGCCCACTGATTTCTGCTCAGGGGGAGAGCCCCCTCCTGGAGCCCCCAGTATGATGCAAAACACCCTGCAGAGGGCAAGGGTGCCCCTGCTGATGAGGTGTCAAAGCATTTTGCCATCACATTATGCCATTCAAAAGTTTGGAATAATAAAAGAAAACAAATATATTATTGTAATATGCTAGTCCTTACAAAGTTACAGCTCTCAAAAAAATGTACATGTCTGGAATAATGAAGTGTAAGCGATTTTGAACTGACCTGAAAAGCTGCACAGCATACAGAACAAAGTGATAATCAAATTTATATTCAGCATGCTTCAAATAGCCTGCTAGTCTTGGCAAAAATGACTGTAAACTGAAAATTAGAGTATTTTATATAGCATTCTTTCTTCTTCTGGCTCCCATCCATATTTAAAATATTGAATAAAACATCTAAAACCCAACCTTTTGGGGTGTAGTTTATAATATATTATTAAATCTGCACCAAAATAATGAAGATTATTCTAATACCAATGATTCCAGACTTTTGAATGGTACTGTAATGCACTGCTGTCTTGACAGTGGATCTGCAGGGCATCCCGGGCTCCAGCCCTGCGCCAGAGACTCAATGGGATGGCATCGTGCATGATTCAGCTTTTTGCACAGCATTGCCTCCAGACATCAACATTTGCTTTTATGCTCTCTGGATGCATCAATAAGCACAGGCCCTCAGTCAGAATGGGGCCCAAAAAAAAATACACTGAAAATGAATGCTTGGCCTCGCCGAATGTGATTTAAAACAAGCCTGGGCATCATGCATTTGTGGTTTTGTGCGAGCAAATGGACTTATGAATGACACTACTGCGTATTTACTCTAATATTATATTACACTGTGTTAAATTACAGAGTCTAATCTGCGCTTCCAAACAAATGCTAAAATAATGTCCACTTATGTTCGTTCATTGAAATCACAGATACTGTCTGTATTGTCTGTACAGTGTAATAAATAAAACACACTGAAACACCGTGAAATAGCCCATGTTAAACAATATATACACTAAGCAATATTTTTTCATTTGTGCATTTATGCATATTTATTTATGTATTGTTATATGCTTTTTTATTTATTTATAATTTTTTAAGCTCTCTTTAGGCTGTTTTGTTACTGTATCTAGAAAGTGCGTCTCATTTTACTTATTTTACAGCAGAGTTTCTGCTTTGATTTGATGGACATATGTATAGTTCTAGCAGTGTGAAAAAAAGCTTGTTAAAATGGAAGCGTGTGTGGCCAAATGTACTGGCCTGCATGCTTTATATGGCCTGTCACTTATTTACAGTGTTTTTAAATACCTAATTTTCCATTTTAGGCACTTAAACGTTTATATTTGGTGGCTAAATTTGCTTTATGCACCCGATACTGTGGCTGATTACTCAACATAAGCTATGTAAAAGTAAAAAAAAAATAGAAAGCTTTGGCTTGCGTTGTCGAAAGGTAAAATAGGACACTGCATGCAAAAGAAACCATTTAAACAAAAACCTTACAAAACATGAACCTGAACACTGCACGTAGAGCAGATACGGCTGTGATTTAGTTTCCAGTTCTCTGGAAAGAACCTCACCTACGTTCAGCAGAAATACCATCATAACAAGGGTCCCATGCAGTTCTCCTGTTAAATGTAATTTAACTTAAATCAAATGAATGCTTGATAGTGCTTTGTGTATTTATAGTACAATAAAACCAATAGAGTAATTAAAATACTACTAATACCTATCAACATCATTATTACTGTTATTATTATTATAATAAGTAGTATTTGTAGTTGTAATAGTGGTTTGTGGTAACAGAAGAATCGCTAATAAGGTACACCTAATTGAAGTACTCCCTTGTACTTCATCTAGACCATCTAACTAGCAGCATCTTAGATAATTTAGTTTAAGACCACTGCATTACACGGACTGTTAAAAATGCATCAAAGCTTTGTTGGGTATTTAAGGACTGATATTTAAAAATTAGTATTTGAAGACAGTAAAATGCTCTTTGAGTCAGTCCTACAGCCCAAAAAGCAGTCCTAACTTAAACATTCTTATAACTCCAGTGTTAATGGGTCTAAACTGCTGTAGACATGTGTTAATGTTTTTTTTTTGTTTTGTTTTAAACAAGAATGCAAAGTGCAAAAGCATCTAGTACTTCATTAGTATTTTTGTTTGTTATGTTTGTGTGGTTTTTTTACCCAGCTAACTTATGTAGGTTGGGGTAGAATAAGGCGAGAAAGTGAAACTGTTCCTAAGCTTAATTAATTATTGTACTGTCACCTGACAAATAGCATTTTTAAAGTGTTTAAAATTCTCCATGAGTTCCACAGAAAATACACCTATCCATTAATAAAAAGTATGGTTTTAATATTCCCTACTCTACTGTGGCTGTGGCCTTCAGATGATTAAGTAGGCTGTGTCATACAGCACAAAGTCATACAGACAGCATCCTGGTCAGAGAAAAATTTGGGCTCCAGTATATTGCACACGGACATTGCAGCAATATAAAAACGCATCGCTGAGCAGATTCAGAAGTAGCTCGTCGCTTGCAAAGCATAAAGTCACACAAATGGACAAATCCCTTGGAGTCGACGACTGCGCTACTGAAAGTGGAGTGCATGGATGCAGAGAAGCTCCTTGTGTGAGTGGAGAACTAAGCAAAGTTTTGTAAATCACTCTGATATAACCTGGACTGGGAACTAAATTCAACACTGGATTTTTGTCTAGATCAGCCCCCTACCACTACATTGACATACCCCACCCTCTCTGGACTACACCCCCTATCATATTTACAGTAAGTGGATACATAAAAATAAGAAACACGGTTTATCTAAGCGGTGACGTAGCTTGGTTGGGAACTGGAGGAACTACTAGTAACTAGATAGTTAATTAACCAATGTGTAATGGTAAATTAATATTAAGCTAGCAATGTGTAGTTTAGTATACAAGTACACTAAACAAACTGCCTAACTTCTTACCCCTTCTGGACTATCACTAAGGTAACTTTTTACCACCACCTCAGCCAGCCATCAGGATTTTAGTTTTATAATTTTTTCTGTGCTTAACTGATGACCTGTGCAGATGTGTGCACTTCAGTATTCGGTCTCCAATAATTTTATATATAGAACTACAGTAGGATAACAACCATGTCTCCTGAATTCACCCTGGAGTACCACTAGCTCCACCTTGTGGACAAGCTTGTTAAACCTGACTGAGTGAATGAGTGAGTGAGTGAGTGAGTGAGTTAGTAAGTGGATCAGTTACAAGCCAGGTCCATAAGTTATTTCACATCTACAAAAATACAAATCTACAAAACACATCTACAAAAATACAAATCTACAAAACACATATACAAAAATACAAATCTACAAAACACATCTACAAAAATACAAATCTACAAAACACATCTACAAAAAGACAAATCTCCAAAACACATCTACAAAAAGACAAATCTACAAAACACATCTACAAAAAGACAAATCTACAAAACACATATACAAAAATACAAATCTACAAAACACATCTACAAAAAGACAAATCTACAAAACACATATACAAAAAGACAAATCTACAAAACACATCTACAAAAAGACAAATCTACAAAACACATCTACAAAAATACAAATCTACAAAACACATCTACAAAAATACAAATCTACAAAACACATCTACAAAAAGACAAATCTACAAAACACATCTACAAAAATACAAATCTACAAAACACATCTACAAAAAGACAAATCTACAAAACACATATACAAAAATACAAATCTACAAAACACATATACAAAAAGACAAATCTACAAAACACATATACAAAAAGACAAATCTACAAAACACATCTACAAAAAGACAAATCTACAAAACACATATACAAAAATACAAATCTACAAAACACATATACAAAAATACAAATCTACAAAACACATCTACAAAAATACAAATCTACAAAACACATCTACAAAAAGACAAATCTACAAAACACATCTACAAAAATACAAATCTACAAAACACATATACAAAAAGACAAATCTACAAAACACATATACAAAAATACAAATCTACAAAACACATATACAAAAAGACAAATCTACAAAACACATCTACAAAAAGACAAATCTACAAAACACATATACAAAAATACAAATCTACAAAACACATATACAAAAATACAAATCTACAAAACACATATACAAAAAGACAAATCTACAAAACACATATACAAAAATACAAATCTACAAAACACATCTACAAAAATACAAATCTACAAAACACATCTACAAAAAGACAAATCTACAAAATGGGATGTTTATGCGGCTTAGCTTACATATACACTCCAGTCCTGTATATACTATGAGTGGTACTGTTAACAGTGTTTGAATACTCCACAAAGTATGTGAATTATCCCACTGTGGGACTAATAAAGGATTATCTTATCTTATCTTATCTTATCTTATCTTATCTTATCTTATCTTATCTTAAAAGCTTTTTATTAAGGAAAATGAAGGGTATCAGCCAGTAATCAAGATTTATTCCTTTGCTCACCACTGCTAACACAGAAAAACGCTTTTTGAATGTTTTACATAAGTCTATCACTGGGATACCTGACAGCAGGTGCTCGCTTGCTCTGTTGTTGTTTGTACAGCTCCATGGGGTAGCAGTTCCAGACACCGTGCTTGAGTGGCTGTGCTAAATGAACAATAGATATCCCAAAGGCTGAGACACTGTCTACTGCTCACGGTGATAGGAAGCACAAACGTGGAAATATTTCCGAAATAACCAGAGGGAAATCTGCCTCCTGCCATGTTATCTCCTCCCAGCCCATTCTTCGCCTTCCTCTTTGCTTTGCGGCCTCCTGTCAGCATTCTGGGAAAGATGCGTCTGCGTCGTATATTAAATTGGAAAACAGCCTAGCGCACAAAACGAACCGAGGCACATTACAATGTCATTAGAATGCTGCAATGAAAATTAGTTTCCATATATTAGACGGAGGCCAGAGTGTAGTTTCAGCTGCACACATGTTCTGTTTCCTCTTGTCTTGAAAGCTGTCCCAATTATCGATACATGCTGCGCTTCAGAACCCTAAATTACTTAGTGTAATAAACAGAAGCGCTAGTGTCTGCTGCTCGTGTATTTGTTTCCCTACCTTTAATTTGACGGTGAGGAGAGGCACATTTTGCCCTTGAGGCTGAACGAAGATCATCATCATTAGTCTTGAGCCGCATTTGCTTGCTGCACACTCACTCATTTGGCTCCCCCAGTGTTAATGGTCCTGCCAATGTCACGCCACTCCATCAATAGAGTCCTGATCTCCCTAGGCTTCTGTTTCAATGTAGGAGCACATTTGTGTGGGAATGCCACTGAGCTGTAACATAAACTGATCCTCACCACCCAGAACCAAAAGAAAAATGTTGTGCTCCAGGCAGAACCTATATGTTCTTGCATTTCAATATCTCTTCCTAAACCAGTTATATCAGGACTTAAAACCAGTTCATTCAATTCCTTTTCCATGTGCTGTATGTAGGTCTGCTATAATTATGTAGTAGGTTTGGTTATTAGGCTTAGTTAGCAATGTGCTGAAATCTCACCCAGCTTTGTTGTTTTTTTAACTCAAAAGAGAAAAAAGACTAAAAAATAATTTTCAAAGACGATGAAAATTATTATTTTCAGTTTATGACTGAAGTTCATGGCTGCTCCAATGCCAGTCAGTCCATGTTGTCTACATGAGGTAGTAAATCATAACACTACCGTTCAAAAGTTTAGGATCCCTTTGGAATTTAATTTCATGCAGTTCACAAACAATATTGTCCATTTCACAATTAATTCAAGTGTATCAGATGATTTTTAAAGAATAAAAATGTTTGTATTAAAGCCTATTTTTGTATAGAGGCTCATTTTACATATAGTCCTATTATCAGTAATTCTCAGTCCTCTGTCTAAATCTCCTGGTACGGCCGCCAATCCAAGTTAAGGATGTTATTGGGGTAACTGGTTGTTAGGACACCCTTGTTCAATTGTGATGCACAGCTGAAAAACATTCTACTAATAAGTGAGTATAAAAGAGAGAACAACATTCTAGGTTAGTTTAGTATCTGAAGCATCAGCAGTTGATGGCTTGCTGACAGACTCAAAATGGCCAGAGAGAAACAACCTTAGGGGCCCGTCAGTCCATTGTTGTGTTAAGGAAGGAAGTCTACTCCATTGAAAACTTTTGAGCGGTAGTGTATGTAATATACATACACACTCTCCCAGGCAAAAAAAACTGGGCCAAGTCCAAAATGGCAAAGCATTAATCTTTTAATAGTCTCAACAATAAATCATGATGGCTTCAAACTGTTGAAAACCGTTGGCAAGTTAGTTTGTGTTTAATGTGATTCAGAAGTATTCCTGATCATGATTCTGAAAACATCAAAAGAATCAGTAAAAACCACTTCGACTTTCTTTTCTGGAAATGCCTTTTTTGCCCGGAAGCATATATAAGCTTGTTTAAACTTAAATTAGTCCCCTAGTTTCTGTCAGTTCTTTTTTATGTTTTTGTGCATCAGCAGTGTTTTCATGTTAATTTAAATTTTATTCCACCACTAGACTTTCTGCTTAAGACATGGTCACACTAGGGAGTCGTAGTCTATGGATTTTTACTGTTTATTGCCCATAGGTTATAGGTGGTTCAGATAACATAGGCAAGCATAGCTACCATAACAAACAGCACACTGTTCATACTGGAGCACACTTAATATTAAGGATGGACAGTCTTCAGCCTTCTTCAGCAGAGGGCCAGAGCTGTCTGTATTAAGAACAGAAAGCTGTTCTGACTGAACACTCTAACCAGAAAAATGTGGTCTAACCAGCCACTATTAAAAACTTTCTTCTGTACCAAAATACTGATGTGGACACTAAAACAGCCTCATTCGCTTTACTTTTCAAGTGTACATCTTATACGTTTTCTAGTTTTCTTTGTTGTTTATGTAGTATTTTGTGCGAGCCACACCAGAGGAAGCAACTCTCTCTCACAGAAACCACTTCTCTCAGCTGCCTGAAGCACCTCTTTAAAATTTCAGCCTTTTGATCTGTTGCAAAGTGACATCATCTTGTTACACATTCCTTACTGCCCGCCTACCGACAAGCTTGGCACACCCTCACACAGCACACAGAGAGCTAAAACAGTAAAAACGTACCACTCTAAAATGTCCTGCTCAGGTCTGGCTTGCAAAGGTGGGTCCGGTCTACCAACTAATTCCACCTGACTTTCAGGATCATATAAATATATAAACCAACTCCATTGTAAGAACATCTACAGCGGTGTCGAGACAAAACAAGCAGCATGCCACTTTGACGAGCTGACCAAATAGAGCACACACTGGGCTTAATGAGATGTGGGGCCTAAAGCCACAGGAGCTCAAACAGAGCATTTCAGAAAGTGGGTGAATACAGATGTAACACAAGGAAAATACTGGGTTGTGGGAAAATTAAAACATGTAAATGTAATCTAGTAGATTCTAAAATAATGAACATAAAACATTGGCATAATAGGTTCCCTTTCACTTTCATTATGTGAAGTAATTCAAGACTAAAAATCTACATAAGCTAAGTGTTATTTTGATTTTGCATTATCCGTGCATACTAGTTAGATAACACAGGCTTGCAAAATCTGAAGCTAATCACTGTACATTATTTCTTTTATTTAAGAATGCATTATAATATTATTGGTGCATTTAATTCTAATCTAATTTCACTAATGCCTTTGATCTAATGGGTTGATATGCAATTTTGGTAAGCTACAAGTGGTCAACCAGTAACATAAGCATTAGCATTACTCTAGGTACTGCTGGCTAACTTACTGTTTAACACAGATATACAAATATTTTATATATTTATGCATGTGCTTAAGTAAATTGGATCTTGTGACAAACTTTTATATATACTGACACCACTGTGGGAAGAACAACCCCACGCCTTAAAGTCTACTCCTTTGTGCCTGACAGAAGCCCTAGTGTTCTTCTCTAATGTTGCTAAACATTTCATGAAATATGGTAAAGAACTTTGTTAAAATAAACATTGTATAACAATTTAAAGGAGCAATATGTTAGACGACACAATAAACATATATACTAATATTAGTGTAAAATACTCACAAAGTAACTAAAAGTATTAACAGATTGTAAAGAAGTAACTCTTTTTATGGTATGTATTTTGCTGCAGAGATATCTACAGAAGTTAACATGCTAACCTGCTAGCCCTAGCCCATCCTGTCTTATTGTACTACATTGTACCTGCAGGGGTGATGGCAAGTCACTGTAGCATTAAGTCCACCTTTAGGCCCTATGTGAGTGCAAGAAGAAAAGGCACTACCTGCAAAATTCAAAATCAAAGAAAACATGTTACAAAAATAGCACTGAAACTAAAATTAATATTAGTTTTGCTTTTTACCACTTTTGGTAGGTAAAATGAAAAAGTTTAATGCTCAAGCTCGATTCATGAGACTGGAAAATGAAGGGGAGGTGAAGAGGGAGGAGGATGGACTGAGTGGTATATGAATTAGAAAGATTGTATCATCTTACATATTGCTCCTTTAAAATGTCCAGATACATGTTGAGGTCACTGTATAATTAGCTTAGTTTACCTTTATCCATGAGTTGTGATGAAAAAAGCTAGATGCGCTGTAAACTAGCAACCTTGTTTAGTCATTGACAGCCAGTTCTGTGTAAAAACAGATACATTTAATGAAAGCACGTTGGTCCATAGGGCATGTGAAAAAGAAATGAATAATATCCTTTTTTTAAAGCTGTTAGGACATAAATAATAAGCCAGTTCAAGTTCTCATTAAGTTGTGGATTGCATAAAATGAAAAATTAACATCATTAACCAGTAACGGAAATTTCAAAGGAACATTTGTCTTCCAGAACAGTTGTGTTGGTGTTTTTTCTTGCTTACAGTTTTTGTGTTCGTTTCTTGCAGTCAGTATGGAGCCCCGTTCAGAACACAACATATTATTACATAATTCAGCATTCCACTCAACAGTGGGGTATAGAAGGCCCCAGATTTGCCATAGGGTTAGTAATAATAGTTTTAAAGAGCGCTAGCAGAGGGCATGAAACTCAGAGGAGTTGTGCCCACATAGCTCTTAATTAGAGCATCTGGACTGAAAACCTCGCCCACATGTAGGCATAGAAAACAAAACAAAAAAAATAACATCAATTTATCACCGTTACGGGTAAGGGGGAAAAATTGGCCCAATTTTGTTCGGACGTGCGCAGTGGACATATTCTGTTCTCATGGCAGTTTGAATGAAAGTGGGTCTAAGTGATGGTGTGTAGTCTCAGCAGGGTAATTAGAAAGAAAGGGCTCTAATGCGCAAGCTCAAGGTGCTTGGGTTCATACGTGGCTAAATATAAACCTTTCATGAGCTCGTTAGTGTGGTGACTCACTGGGCATTCCCACCACTGTCTTTAACCTAGACGTGAGCTGGAAGCAACAACATAAGCTGTTGAGAAAACAAGCAATTGCCGTTATCTTTGTTGTATGTTTAGGAGAATAGCCATCAGTATGTTCATCTGGGAATTGAATTTATGTTAAAAGTAGAGTAAGAGTTAGAGTAAGAGTTCTGCAAAAAACTGGACGTCTTAGTGCTCAAAACTGGTTAGGCCCGCAAAAATTAATAGTCAGAAAGCAGCACACTGTCATCAGTACTGCTCTTATGAAGCATCAAAAGTTGTTTTGAGTGTTAATAGCTCCCCTTGTGGAAAATATTTATCTTGAGTGAGTAAGTGAAGTAAAAGCCACATACACAGTCTAAAATCAAAAGCACTATATAATGCTGCATAATGTTCATATGATACACACATTCATTCTAACATATTGTAAAACACAGGACACATAAGAAGCAGTTTAGCTTCTATTATAAATGTATCATAGAAGAAATCACATGATTCAATTAGTCAAGTAATTAAATCGTAGATGGATTATTTGACTAATTAAATGCAGTGCGGGAGGCGTTAGCACTGGTGCACTCTCTGGACATGTTACTTTCCACAGCGTACCACTAAGACCAGCCTACATGCATGGCACAGTCAGGGCTAAGTGTCTGCTGTTTGTTTATTTTCTAGAACCAGTGTAACCCATTCTTGTAGGATGGTCACACCCCTGAAGGGTGCAATGATGTCATCCAGAGGTAGGGCCTGTCCTATAAGATGGGCAGAGGCATAGAACGGGGGGGGGGGGGGGGGGGGGGGCCAGCCTGAGGCTACCTGTACTGTTTTTAAGCCTTTACTTTATTTGTGTCTCCTTTATGGATGTTCAGTGAAGCATCATCACAGGCTAAAGCATGTGTCCCTCAACATATGTGTTGAGTGGAATAGTGGATATCCAGAAGACCTAGTGGAGAGACCATGGCACGAGTCTGCTTGAACTCCGTGGGGTCACCAGGACAGCTGACCTTTGAAGCGGGGGAGGCTATATAGCATCCTGCTATTGACTTGCTTGGTGAAAGTGTGGTGAGCCCCCTGCTACCCCACTGTATTTTAGTTTCCCCTGCTGCTTAGTTCAACAAAAGATTATTCACTTCATTCACTTAGTGCTATGTTTGCAGTGTCTTACTCAATGCCAAAAAGAAGAACCTAAAACCTCTCCATTACATGTTCTGCAAATGATAATACACTATTGCTTCATATATTAAATTCCCCTGCTCTTCAAACCTTGTGCTAATGTTTTATTTTTATATTTAACATTGTATTTTGCACTGAAATCTGCTTGTATTCTGGCAAAGACAGGCAAAGCAAATCTCCATATGCCACAAAAAAATCTGATCATATATCAGTATTTATGGCAAGGAGAAATGCTAAAGCTCAAACACCTCTCCAGTCATAAAGTCCATCAGTTTTCAGGAGCACGTAGTGGTATTAAAGGCATTCGTTGTTTTGTAGCTTCACTGGTGGTAGAAGCAACTGAATAGAGATGACCACAGACACACTGTAATTAAATGATTTTCAGCTGATTGAACTGAAATCATGGCAGATTCTCCAAAGGGAAACGACTTCATTTGACAGGAGCGTTACTCAACGTTTCAAGGCTTTGGCGAATGAGTAGTGAGCACTCCCGAATATTCCAGGCAAAATGCACTGTGCCATCACATAGCTAATGAATAATACAAGACTGCTAAATCTAATTACTGTAGGATTTGGTGGGGGAGCATTTGTTAAGCGTTAATGTCAAAGAGTAAGAGTCAGTTATTTACGTAGTGCAGTGCCAGGTTTTCAAAGGTCAACTGCTTAAGCAATGGCAGGGCCTTGCAGATGAGTCAGTCTCCACCTAGATCAAAGATGCACAGTGGTCTCCACGTTCTGTCTAGAAGAGAGAAAAATAAACAAGACAAAAAAAAGAAGCTTGTTCTGCCTCTGGGTATATGTCTGCAGTACTGAAATCTCAAACATACCCCAGACTTCTTGCATTAAATTGAAATGTCTTCTTAGAGGCATGATTCATACGTGACCCCACAGAAATGGCAGTGACGGCTACACTCAACAATAAAGGGTTTTAAAGGGTACTTTGAATTCTAGGAGTATGAAACCGGTTAAAACCATTATTTTGAGATTCTTGATGCTTTAAACTTGAAATGTTTTTTAGCATATCACTTCAAAAAACACTTGGTGGAACGTTTTCTTTAAAAAGGCTATTATAAAACAGATATATCCAGTTCTATAAAACTGATTGTTAAAGATGCAATCAAAATCGTTCTGAAATAAGAATAAACACACATCTGACACCACCTCACAACAACAAAACAGTGCCATGTCAAAAAAAACAAAAAACCAAACTATGTACTGTTAACAGAACAATCTTTGACTGTAATGGTGCTTGCATGGACCATCAAGTGTACTGATGAAGTAAGAACCCATATATCGTTGCTGTCCAAAGAAACAACATGCATCTCCATTTTTGTTCATTTTTCATTTTCTGCATCATTTGAATGTGGCAGCTGCTGTTTACATTGTTTTCATGTTCCAAAATGGCTTGGAAAAAATTCTGGATTTATTGACTTGCGTCAATGTAAATCAATAAAATCAGATTTTTTCCAAACCATTTTGGAACATGTACATTGTAAAGTTGCTATTTTGGAGATACCTGTTTTTCTTTGGACAGCGACAATACATTCATCATTACAAAGGAGAAAGGTGACCTAAATATTCAGTGAAGGGCAACCAAACATTCTTGTTGTTAAGAAGCTTAGCAACAAGACATACTCTGAAGGAACTATTTTTTTGGCAGAATAGATGTTTATCAATAATTTTTAGTATTAACTTCAAATTGTGTATTTTATTCTATTTTATGTTGACCTCTGTTTTATAAAATCAATAAGCTGTGAAAGGCAATGTGTTACAGTTGCTTTCTTATCAGAACTGGAAAACTCCTCCCCATGGCAAAATCACAGGCCTCTTGTAGCTTATTGATGAAGGAGCCAATAAGCCTCATCATCACGTGTGGATATCTTTTATTTTGAAAGGTCCAAGCTTTTGCTTTGATTGTGATTTTTGTAAGGAGCCTCTGCTCTCATGTGCAGAAACACATAGCAGGAAAACATGAATAAAACATAGAAATTCTGAAATCTTATAAGTAGTGAAAAAATTCCATGCTAAATAGCTCCAGGCCTGTTTCCTCTCTGATTATAGGAAGTTTATGTGGCACTGTTTGGTCTGTCTTTTTAAATATATTCTCTCACAGGTTATAATAGTCTATCATGTCACATGTGGTAGATGCAAACAATATGGTCAGATCTTTATGACCAAGGAATGCGTTGCATATAATCAGTTGATAGACAAGCCTGTGTAAGACAAATGCCAGCTTTAGCCAGAGATTTTAATTTATTGTTTATTTAAATTACAATTAAAGTACAATGTGTACTCAACGCTAACATGCTGTACTAGACGTATAGCATTATAATAACTTTGTCCAAATATTTGTGGACCTGACTTCATGTTTATCTGTGTAAATACAGATGACAGAAATGTATGTTAAAATAAATCTGGGTGACCTTTACTGAGAGCTGTGAAATCGTGATGTTTCAAGGCTAGATTCTTCATCTGGTTGCATTTCATGGGCACGAATTCCAACAACAACAACTCAAATTTTTAAAGCTGTGATTCTGAAGCCACTTCTGTTTGTCCTGTTTGACAGGAGGTAGCGAAGGAGAACTGCAGGGGACAAGAGTGAAGTTTTATGATTGTAACATTCCTAGTCTTGCATTTAGCATTGCGCGGCTGTAGTGGCAGCCACAAATTGCACATGTTGTCCCAGAGCTTCTCAGAGACGTGTCACTGGATGAAGTAATGATAACAAGCTAGCACACTTTCTTCAGCCTTCACAGAGAAGAAGTTGGTATTATATGTTGTGATAAATGATGTATCATTACACTAAAAGCAACTGATCAAACATATTATTTTTATTTTCGATCCAGTGGACCATTTACAGTTTACAGAGATTGAAAAAAAAATAAAATGAACTTTAATCTGGTAAACTAAATTAGAAGGAAGACTACATACAACAAATTAAAAATAAACTCCGACAAGATAAATGGTAGAATAATTAACAGAACACATAAGAATTTATTTAAAAATGGAAAAAAGTGGAAATTAAGAAAAATAAACCAAATTAATAAGGTTTGAACATAAAAGGATAAATAGGCAAAGTAAGTCTGTTAAAAAAATTATAAAATGTAATGAAGTAAATAAAAGCAGTAATAGAACTGAAATGAAATATTGTCAATATTGTTAATATCGTCAGTATTTAAACCTTTGATGTATTTAGTCAGTATCGTCAGTATTTAAACCTTCTAATGTACAGTATTCATTTCCTAGGTTAGTGTATGTATTGCTCATTATCTTATTGGTATATTTACAGAAATCAGTTTATTTAAGTGTTCATTAAAAATATTGTTTTTGACCTTAAATCATTATTTTAATTCTTATTTATTTACTTTACTTTTTGTAAATCTGTTCCTGACTGCAAATGTTTACATTGTCAGGAGTTCCTATCAAATTCCATGGTGAATACATAAGGGGTTTTCTGACTCATGTTGTGCATTAGACAAGTAGTGATACAAAAATGACTTTTTTATGTCAAATAAGGATTTGTGATAATTAAAAAAAAGCAAATTGAGGTATTCATGGAAGCTTGAATGCTGAAATGTTTTTATTGTAAAGATATAGAAAATATAATCTCAGCTGGGTTAAAGAACACTGACCACCTGCATTAATCATCAGAAATAGAGCATAATTCACTCTGTTTAATTGGTTTTAGTGAAGGGCAGTATGAAATTAATAAATATTACTGTGTTCATATGCTCAGTGGTATTTTTTAAAAATGTTGTACTATACTGGTGGTCTTTGGAAATATAAAACGTATTGTAATGTTATGTCCCAAGTAGGTCTAAAGATGGAAAGGTGTAGAAAAGAAAAAAGGAGGACTAGTGTATTATTGACTAATTTCATTATTAAATATCTGTAAAACAAAAGCTAACAATATACTAAACAACAAAAGACAAATCCTGCAAACTACAGCCTGCTCGGGCGTAACATCGCGAGACTTCCCTGATCATCACGACAGCGCGTGGAAACTTCCACTCATGGTTGAGATTACAGCTCTATTCTCAGCTGTAGGAAAGGATGGTGCAGCGTTCACGGATGATGGTGCTGAATCGCGCGGTTGCTTTCTCACTGCTTTCTAATTAAAGGCAGAGCGTGGGCTCGGCACCACGGGCCCATAAATCACACCAGTGCTCAGGTGCAGGCTCCAAACACTGCCGCCTCACTGTCAGAGAAACTGATGGACTTTGCTTCCATGCTTCTTCGTGCAAAAATGGGCTCCCATAGAGGCAAAATGGACTACTAAGAGGCTGCATAACATTTTACAGAAGATTTAGGGAATGGTCAGTGTTCGATGTGTCTGTGCATTCAAATGTTTTGGTTGGCTTTCTTTTCTCTTTCACTTTTCACTATTACGCAGTATTGCTGCTGTATTATTCACTATAACCCAAATATTCTATAAGTTTGATTGACACGTCCCCTCCTGGCAGTGTGGTAGAGCACTGCACAGACGATTTTAAGGGCCCCAAAGAGATGTACATTTTATTATTTATTTATTTATTTATTTATTGTTCGCAAAAGGTTCTTAGGTGTACTCATTTGGTTCTTATTTGATCATTTCATTCATGAAATAATCAAAAAATTGTTTTATATGCAGCCCCAAAAGCAGTGCATTCCCCCATGTAAGTGTTCAATGGTTTAGCCCGGTCTATAAATGAACTAGTGGTTTGTTTTCAATTCAAAGGTAGATGCTGCCACACAAATCACAGGTGAAACAATGACACAGAAAACCGGGTATGCAGTGTAGTATATCACCCAGGTTTTTTTTCTTAAATAGAAAGGATTATAAGCTTTAGTTACTTCAGTTATCAAACAGAAATGATGTGAGCAGTCTGAATAAAACCCCCATATCCTTACTGCATTTTTTTTTTGCTTAAATCAACAGTACCATGTAGCCTCTGTCTTGATCACTGAAGTGTAAAAATCCAAATTAAATATAAAAAAGAGAGTGGCACATACTTTATATATTTTGGCACAAACTTAAATCAGAACTTGTCCGTTATTGGCTAAATTGAACAAACTGTAGCAGGATAAATGAGTGTGTTTCAGAGTGTTTAAAATCTGTTAATTACAGAGTTTTGCTTTGACAGCAAGAGCACTTTGGAGATGCAATTAACTGAAGAGAGTATATTGCATGGTATATATGCTTATTGCTTATATTCACATTCATTGCTTGCTGTGAATTAAGAGTTGGCGTTATGAGGGTAAAACAAATTAAAGAGTAGGTTTATGAAAATGTTTCGCTAGGGGAAACGAGGTGAGACAAAGGGCTCATGTATTTTTCAGGTGAGCTATAATTCCTGCTGATACCCCAGAGCGTTAGAGACGTACAAAGCTTGTATTAGCAGTGCAATCAAACAACAACAGCAATGAAGGAGCTTTAAGCTAATTTATCTTTAATTTACTTTTGATTTGCTTTTATCTTTCCATATGTTCTGGTTCAGTATGAAGCCTCCTCTGGCAAGAAGGGCAAATTGAGCATGGGCACAGATCTTTTGTTTGAAAAAGTAGGTCCTCACATAGCAGACTACTCCATTCCGGATCCGGGTTTCCTCCGGCAGATCCATGCAGCATCCACAACCGTTTAGCGGATTCGGCCCCGCTCCGCTGTGTGTTCAGGTCATGACTCTAAACTCTGATATAGATCTGTTTTACTGATGATAGATCACCTTAACATTTGCACTCATTTCACACCTTCAGTACGATTTCAGAGTCTGTGCTAATGATATGAACAGTTTCACTAGGATCTCTACATGGTAAAGATCCTTGTTTAAGGATCTTGTTTAAACACCTGAAAGCCAGTCTTGTTGCTTCCATTCAAGGTGGGTTGCATTTAAGTCCATTAATTAAATTTGTACTTTGGATTAATCTGATGCATTATATGTTAAATAACACAGGTTGATATGTCTTTTATAGGTTATAATTAGTCAAGTGAACTTTAGTGGTGTTCACTTTAAGTGGTTTTGCTTCGCTAATGCATTTGTTTTGTAAATAGGGCTGGGTATCGCCACTGATTTCCTGGATTGATTCGATCGCGATTCACAAGGTCCCGATTCAATTCGATTTCCGATTCAATTAAACTCAATTCAATTCAATTCAATTCAATTCAATTCAATTCAATTCAATTCAATATTGATTAATATAGGGATATTTCAGTAACAATAATATGTTTTGTTTGAATATAAAAAGAGATTTTCAGAGAACTAATGAGTACAACGTACAAGGAACACCTACCATTACTAAAAACATTAGTGTTTATATGTTTATATTCACCGTATTTGGCCACACCCACTTTCAAGCATGTGTTTCTTCCACCTTTGTGTTGGAACTTCCGCTCAGCTAACCAAAATGAATATGGGAGGAGACCAGAGAGACAATAAGAAGTTCAAATGGGACAACCCTGTCTCATCCAAGGTTAATAACACAGTGGGTGGATTATATGAAATGCTGGAATGCTCATTTTAAAGATCAATCTCGGGTTTATATGAATCGTTATCAGATTATTCAAATGAAGATCGATTTGAATTGAAAAATTGATTTTTTTAAACACACCCTAGTAAGTTTTAAAGCAAGTTAGTTTATTGTATGATGTTAAAGTGTATTTGGTGTTCAGTCCCTTGCTGGCATCAGGAAGTTTGTGACCGCTCGCTGTTTCTGCTTACTAGGTGGCATTGGCAAACAGCACTAGTTCAAAGTTAAGAGTTATCAGTTGCAGGTTCCTTTCACTGAGCCATAAATGCCAATATGTGCCATTTCCTGACAGCCGAGTAGCTGCATCCCGTTTCCACATGACAAAGAGTGACTTAAGACCCTCGTTTATGAGTTTTATTTGGCTCAGTTCATACTGTGCCAATTCAGTTATTTTAGACGTTTATTTTTAGACATACATTAAATAAGCTATACAGTTAAATTGATTAGATACAGTTATTTATATAGTAAATGATCATCAGCTAAAAAACTGACAGCTTATCCAGCAGTGCTGGTGACCTTAAGGACTGTACACTGCCATTACAGAATCATACCACACAGCTGAACAATGAGACATCAACTCGCCATTTGACCTTTCACCTATGACCTATGACCTGTTTCATCGGATTGACCACCTGATCAGCACTTTTTCGTCCACCCAACTAAGTAAGTATCATTTAGTTCAGTAAATGAATCTAATTTATCTGATTAATCTAATGCATGTTGGAATGTTGAAGGGTATTTTTATTTCATAGGTTACACAGGCTAATATATCCAGTTAACATATTGGAGCCACAAAATACTGAATGTATTCAATATAAGTTATTCTCTGATGTTGTACATAGAAGATTAGTGACTTATAGATGTATTATGTACCATACTGTACTGTGTACTGAATTGAAAACTGTATTTAAATGGTCACGTCTGAATAATAAGTGTTCGCCATGTAGAACTTATATACCAGGGGTATTTAATTAGAATTCAGTTAGGTCCAGTTAGAGGAGATTACCTTAGGCCAATGTCCAGACCACCATCATTTCTAACTTGTGTTACGATTCAGTGCCGTATCCTGTAAACTGCAGTAGCCTAGTATCAGCATCTTATACCATCAGCAACTAAAAGACAAAACAAATAACAAATACTGAAATGCTGAACTGAATTAATTATTTATAAACTTCTAATAAATGTTTTTTCCTCACTTAAGGTAAAAACTAGGGCTACATTAAAAAAAACAAAACGCTTTTGAACAAAAGTGCATCTTAAAGTGTTTATTTGTAGAGAAAGTAAATAAAGCGTTCGTCTTCTTGTTAACTCGCAAATTAACATGTTGGTTCTCCAAAACTAGATGAGCAAGTCCATTCCAGAACTGTTCCTGGTTAAACAGTCAGTATTCGCTGATTACTTTTCTCATTTTAGAGCACGGTAGTCTTCCTGACTCGCTTTAGTCTCCGGCTGCTGCTCCTAGCTTCGTACCTCGCCTGTGTGCCCGCCACACGCCCCAATCTGCACAGATCTGATTGGCTAAGGATTGGTCTGTGAGTTTACTGCGCCGTAAAGCCCGGAAAAGCTCTGCCGCTTAAAATAAATACAGTCTCAATAAAATCACTCTAAATAGTTTATTGGTTTGGGTCCGCATTGAACGAGTCCGCGGCCCGCCTATTAGTGACCCCTTCACACGCTGTTGTTCCTCCTTTAAATACAAATCTTTAAAAACAAATATTTTGTGAGACATTCAGGCAGATATCTCCACAACTTCTAATAGTTCATTCAACTATTACAGCTGTAGTGACCAGAGACTGTGTATTTATTGCTGGGCACTTCATTAGTGCTGGTTCACAAATAAAATATATTTTCTCTTTAGGCTGCTTACATAAGAACTGATGCACCATGTCAAGTCTCAGTGTCCAAGAATTCTCAGATCAAGGTAGGAAATGGCTTGTTAATTTTGTGTGGAATAAAAATGTTAAGATAAAAATGTTCATTTTCACTCATGAATTATTTATTTTGTATATGCTTATGTTTTTTTTTTATTTTTTTTATTTGGAAAGTAGATATTATGGTAGATCCTGCCCAGAGCTGGGCTGAATACTTTTTGGATTTATTCATGCTATTTTCTATGACAACACTGGGGGGGCATCTTTGTTTACTTCGTGTTAGAACTTCCGATGTGCCCGCGGATACGTTGATACTAATTACAAGCAAAACGACAACAAACATATAAAATGAATAGCATAGCATGTTCAGTTAGAGGAAGTCTAGTAATTGGACGAAGACGAAAACTTGGCTTAAACAACAGAGTTACGAACACAGCACAGAAAGATCAGAGTGTTGTAAAGCCGCCTTCCAAAGAAGAGGACCTGCATCTATGGCTGCTCTTGCCATTCTGTGGAGGAGAGCCAGCACCAGAGCATCCTTATCCAGAGAAATGTCTCGCTTATGAAGCTCTGAGGAAGCAGACACTTTGGGTGCTTGCGAGTTAAGTAACTATTTCATGATTAGTGTTCACCACAGCAGAAATATAACTTCACCGTCTTTATGTAGGAGTACATGGCCGACCTTCCCACTGTGCAGGTACTGATACGCTTCACTACTTGTATCATTGCCGAACCGTCTACACCTTCCGAGAGTACAAAGTAATTAAAAATGTCTTCATAAGTAACCTCAGGCCACCTTTTCATATCCTCCACCCACTGTCTTAATAAACTTAAATGAGACAGTATTGTCCCATTCGAACTACTTATTGCTTCTCTGGTCTCCTCCCATACGACTGTATTCATTTTAGTTAGCTGACCGGAAGTTCTAACACAAAGGTGGAAGAAACACACGCTTGAAAGTGGGTGTGGCGAAATACGGTGAATACCGCGTATAGAATGAGCTCACAAGCATCAGGTTTATATTCCGGTACGTCGTTTAGGAGGAAGCGGTGGGACGTCGCTTGGCCATCAGGTAACGGGCTCTCAGCGACGCAGAGCAAACGAGCAAACGAGCTGCCGTAGACGTTTGAACAATGAAGCTGTACACATCGCATAAACGTCGTAAAGATCGCTCCAAAGCATCAGACGAGGAACTTCGTCAGTAAAGCAGATGGACGTTGTTTGAACATCAGGCAATGACGTCTATGGGACGCCATGCCAGTGAGCGAGCTGCCCCAGGTGCTTCAACGATGTAACTGTGAGGATCGCCTCGCAGACGTACCTGTGCTGTCGGAAACATAGAGCATAGAGGAATTTCTGTAGCGAGGTCGGGTGTTCCCGGTAATATGGTGACAATGTTCTATTTTAAAGCAAATTATGTAGCAATGAAACGTTTTGTTCTACCAGTGTTTGGCTGGTAGTGTTCTAAAAACGTTTGGCCTGTAATGTTCTATCGTTGTTTGGCTGGTAGTGTTCTAAAAACAGTAATGTTGCCGCAACGTTAGAACGGTAATGTTTTTAGAACACAATTGACCAAACATTGCTACAACATTTGATCAGTAACGTTGCCACAACGTTGGATGTGTAACGTTGCCACAACGTTTGAATGGTAACGTTTTTAAAACACAATTGAACAAACATTGCCACAACGTTTGACCGGTAGCATTGCCACAACGTTTGAGCGGTAACATTGCAGCAACATTTGAACGGTAAAGTTTTTAGAACACAATTGAACAAACATTGCCACAACATTTGAGCAGTAACATTGTTGCAATGCTTGAGCAATATTGTTGTCGCAACGTTTGAACGGTAACATTTTTAGAACACAATTGACCAAACATTGCCACAACATTTGATCGGTAACGTTGCGACAACGTTTGATGCGTAGCGTTGCCACAACGTTCGATCAGTAACATTGTCGCAACGTTTGAGTGGTAATGTTGCCACAACATTAGAATGGTAATGTTGCCACAACATTAGAATGGTAATGTTGCCGCAACGTTAGAACGGTAATGTTGCCACAATGTTAGAACGGTAACGTCATGCAACGTTAGACCTGTAACATTTTTAAAACACAATTGACCAAACATTGCCACAACGTTTGATTGGTAACATTGCCACAACATTTGAACGGTAACATTGCAGCAACGTTTGAAAGGTAATGTTTTTAGAACACAATTGAACAAACATTGCCACAACGTTTGAGCAGTAACATTGCTGCAATGCTTGAGCAATATTGTTGTCGCAACATTTTAAAGGTAACATTTTTAGAACACAATTGATCAAGCATTGCCACAACATTTGACCGGTAACGTTGCCACAACGTTCGCTCAGTAACATTGTTGCAACGTTTGAGTGGTAATGTTGCCACAACATTAGAACGGTAATGTTGCTGCAACGTTAGAACGGTAATGTTGCCGCAATGTTAGAACGGTAACGTTATGCAATGTTAGAACTGTAACATTTTTAGAACACAATTGACCAAACATTGCCCCAACGTTTGATCGGTAACATTGCCACAACATTTGAGTGGTAATGTTACCACAACATTAGAACGGTAATGTTGCCGCAACGTTAGAACGGTAACGTTATGCAACGTTAGAACTGTAACATTTTTAGAACACAATTGACCAAACATTGCCACAACGTTTGATTGGTAACCTTGCCACAACATTTGAACGGTAACATTGCAGCAACGTTTGAACGGTAATGTTTTTAGAACACAATTGAACAAACATTGCCACAACGTTTGAGCAGTAACATTGCTGCAATGCTTGGGCAATATTGTTGTCGCAACATTTTAAAGGTAACATTTTTAGAACACAATTGACCAAACATTGCCACAACATTTGACCGGTAGCGTTGCCACAACGTTCGATCAGTAACATTGTCGCAACGTTCGATCAGTAACATTGTCGCAACGTTTGAGTGGTAATGTTGCCACAACATTAGAATGGTAATGTTGCCGCAACGTTAGAACGGTAATGTTGCCACAATGTTAGAACGGTAACGTTATGCAACGTTAGAACTGTAACATTTTTAGAACACAATTGACCAAACATTGCCACAACGTTTGATTGGTAACATTGCCACAACATTTGAACGGTAACATTGCAGCAACGTTTGAAAGGTAATGTTTTTAGAACACAATTGACCAAACATTGCCACAACGTTTGATTGGTAACATTGCCACAACGTTTGAGCAGTAACATTGCTGCAATGCTTGAGCAATATTGTTGTCGCAACATTTTAAAGGTAACATTTTTAGAACACAATTGACCAAGCATTGCCACAACATTTGACCGGTAACGTTGCCACAACGTTGGATGCATAACGTTGCCACAACGTTCGCTCAGTAACATTAGAACGGTAATGTTGCTGCAACGTTAGAACGGTAATGTTGCCGCAATGTTAGAACGGTAACGTTATGCAATGTTAGAACTGTAACATTTTTAGAACACAATTGACCAAACATTGCCCCAACGTTTGATCGGTAACATTGCCACAACATTTGAGTGGTAATGTTACCACAACATTAGAACGGTAATGTTGCCGCAGCGTTAGAAAGGTAACGTTATGCAACGTTAGGTGGGTAACGTTGCCACAACGTTCGATCAGTAACATTGCCGCAACGTTTGACAGGTAACATTGCCGCAACGTTGGGTCAATTGTGTTCTAAAAACGTTTGACTGGTAACGTTCTGAAAGTATTTGACCGATAGTGTATTATAAACATTTGACCGGTAGTGTTCTTAAACCTTTGATTGTTATATGTATGTTAAATAAAATTGTTAAAATCAAGATGTTAAATGTTGTCGCTTATGAATTATTTATTTTCTAATTTTAACTTATTTGGAAAGTACTGTATTTATATGTAAAGTGTAGTAGGGAAAATATCATTTGCAGGTTGTGCATTTAGACATCCGCCCAGATCAATTTTATGGACCCGGCCCTGATATTATGGTAGATCCTGCTTAAAGCTAGGCTGAATACTTTTTTGTATGTGGGTATCAGAGCCATATAGAAAGAGAGTCGCCTCAACTCCATTCACTTCAATGGAATGTTTTTTTTTTCTGCAATGGCAGATCGTGGAACCTCCCAATAGTTACCGAAGGTTGGCAGCAAACAGTAGCAATGCAGTAGAGATGCAGCAGCATACACCGTCTCTGGTGGACTATTATGGGGTAAGACCTTTAAATATTCAGAGTGTATATCAGGGGTCACTAATAGGTGGACCGCGGTCCGAATCCGGACCCAAACCAATAAACTATTGAGAGTGATTTTATTTAGACTGAGTTTATATTAAGCGGCAGAGCTTTTCCTGTCTTTACAGTATACGGGCTTTACCGTGCAGTAAACTCACAGACCAATCACATGCGCTGTAAGATCACCAAAGTCCTTCACCAATCAGATTTGTAACGTTGCTGCACCGCTTGGCCGGTAACGTTAGTTCACCACGTTAACTGTAAATTCCCTTCTTCTAATGCAATGTCATCCAACACTGTGGAGAGGAAAAGATTTCTTTGGCCCGAAATGTTGTCTTAATGTTTAGCCAGTTGTGTTCTATAAACATTTGACCGGTAGTGTCCTAAAACGTTTGATTGTTATATGTATGTTAAATAAAAATGTTAAAATAAAAATGTTAAAATAAAAATGTTAAATGTTGTCACTTATGAATGATTTATTTTTAATATGCTTATGTTTAAATTAAATTGTAACTGATTTGAAGCTGTACGCATCGCATAAATGTCGTAAAGGTCGCTCAAAGGCATCAGGTGAGGAACGTCGTCAGTAAAGCAGATGGGCGTCGTTTGAACATCAGGTCTCTGCGACGCCGTTTAGACCTGCACTCGTCTGTTTCTCGTTTTTTCAATCCCTCTTTTTTTCTGCTATAGAGTCCCATTCATTTTTGAACCCACTCGAACATTGTGGTCTCATTTAACCTACAGCCACCAAACTGCATGTACTCACTCAGGGCATGTCCCCAAACACTAATCCACACATTACAAATGAGTAATTATTTCTCTCAAAATACAGAGAGATGGCTTTACCTGTTACTCCCAGAAAAAATATATAATTTCACTACTTGCATAAACCTATTCAAAACCACCCAACTGGAAAGTACAATAGACCTTAATTTAAAAGACATGTAAGTATCTCTTTCTCAGCTCCGAACAAGAATCAGACAGTTATTGCTTGATTTCAATTATGATCAGCTGATGCTAACATCGAAAAACCTAGAAACTGCCTGGAAGTAAAGAACAAAATGTAAAGCTTACAAATCTGCTCCACTGAACAGTCAAGTCTGGTTTGTTTATGTGAGGCTGGGCGTCTTTGTCAGTTTCATTTTAGCACAATTAGATTATTTAGCACTCCGCTCAGGCTCACACTGCACTGATCACATTTACAAACACGAATGCAAGCTGCTCAGTCAACCATCATAGGCAGCACATGTGCATACACACCATCACATACAAGCTGATTTTCTGTTTACATGCACTTTGTGTAAATAACATTCTCCTTTCAGAAATATGAGTAAGTATTTAAATTACACTACTTCAAGAGCATTTACATCACAGGAACGTTTGTATGAAGTTAGACACAGTATGTCTGTCCCAGATTAGTAACCTTACATGCCTTATATTAATATTTTGCTTTGAATTTGGATGAGAGTTGTATAATAGTGAATCCAGAATTTTCTTCAGTAGCCCTTTGCTGGTTTCGGGCTTAAGTGTTAATTTTGTTGCGTGGCCCAGTTGCATAGTTTAAAAGTTGTTTTGATGCTCTTTGATATTTTACTACTGAAAACAATTGCTGTTGCGAATTTAGCAGAGTAGCCTCGAGTCTATGAACAGAGCATAATGTGGCATTCTGTGCTACAACACCTGTACAGCACATCCTGTATGACCTGGTGTGAGATAAGCAGTAAGGGCTTGTTCAGTGGTGTAATTTTTAATATACTACAAACACATTTCAAGATTTCAAGTATCACAAATTAAATTCAAGATTCAAGAGTTTTATTGTCATGTGTACAGCAGAACAGACAGTTACACTGTACAATGAAATTCTTACGTTGTTGTTCCTCCATTCACCAATAGATAACGATAACAACAAAAAGCAATAATAAAAATATATACAAAATATACAAAGTATAATAATATAAGTTGAAGTAAATAAAAGTATTTTTATAGTTAAAGAATAAAAAATAAAAAATAAAAGTTGTTTGTTTTTATGTGCAAGTATGAAGAGCAGCAACCATAAAGTTAGTTGCAAGTAACAAATGTAAACAATAGTGTTTTGTGCGAGTAGCGAATGTAAACAGTATTGTATGTTGAATGCAAAGAGAACAAAATACAAAAGGACAGTTACATAAATACAACCCCAAAGCAGAAAAAGTTAGGACAGTGTGAGATTCAGTGTTTCTTACATTTGCTTTGACTTTATTTAAGTGCAGATAGTATAAACTCAAAATTGACTTAATATACATCCATTTCTGCATTTTGAAATAGGAAAAGGACCATCCAGACTGCTATCAGAGACAAGTCCAAAAGCCAGGTTCTGTCATAGAATGGGGTCCGTGTGTCTTTACTACTGGCAGAGGTCATTTACACTTCAGTGATGCAACATTAATGCAGAAAAGTACATAGAGGTCTTAGAAGAACATACGCTGCCTTCAGGAAAACTCTTCTCCAGGGACGTCCATGCATATTTCAACAAGACAATGTAAAACCACATGCTACACACATTACAATAGCATGGCTGGGGAAAAATAAGTGTGCAGGTGCTGGACTGGCCTGGCTGTGGTTCTGACCTGTGCCTGAAAGAGAATGTGTGGAGAATATTGAAACAAAAAATTGTGACAATGGCGTCCCCATACCACTGCACACCCTAAGACAACTAGGACACAATAACACCTGAAACACTTCATCACTTGGTATCATCTGTGTCTTTTAGGTGTTATGAAAACGAGTGGTGTGGTAGTGTGTGTCGGGTGGTCGTGAAGTACCTTGTTTAAATAGCGGGGAAGCGAGAATAAAACATTCACAAACGACTGCGAAGGCATTCTTTTATTGCTTGAACAACGAAAAACAAACAAACAAAAACACAATTTAGACTCTAGACAACCTATTTCTGCTTTTTAGTCGCTCGAGTCACAACACTCGACTTTCATACCACTCTCCACACTCTCTCGTCTCCCAGCATCTTATATACCCTGTTAGCCAGTCTGGACTAAACCAGGAAGGATATAAACACAGCACAGGGTAGATCTTACACCAAAACTTGTACATGTTTTGATATTTTATAGCATGCTATTGTCTTATGCCATTACATGTAAGTACAGTACTTCCATTACTTCATAAAATGCCACAATAAATATTATATTTTTTTTTCCCCAGGCACACTGGATCCCCCCTGCACCAGCGATTTTCCCAAGCCCTGTGCAGAATATAAAAGCTGGATGGCCCGTGCGCTGCCACTCCCTAAGGATACAGGAAAGTGCCAGTTCCCATCCATTGTGGGTCTTTTTTATCTTTTTTTTGTAGAAAGTGTCTTTGGCAGATGCCTCTAGAAGGATGGTGATAGGTTGGGCTGACCTACCTTATCATAAGTGGCAACATTAAAAAGTGTTAAATGCTTTACCATCCCAATTTTTTTAAAATGTATTGTAGGCCTGAAATACAGGACTGGATGTTGACCTGACAAAACATGAAATCCCAAAGTCAAAAGTAAATGTTAGAAACACTTATTTGCATTTTGCGTACCTTGGTGGGGTTGGGGTTGTAAAATCTCAGTAAGTAAAAGAGGATAAACATGAAACTTTCATCTCAGGTCACAAATTGGTGGTTCACATTCTGTTGTGTGCTTAACTGTAGAAGTTGTTCATTAATTTACTTGAACTTTTAAACCATTAGGCCAGCACCTCAAAGGACTACAGCTAATTGGTTGCACATAAATACAGAGCAATTTCAGAGCAATGTCTTCTGTGGGTCTCTTTGTTGGGGCCAGTGCTGTATTTTCCACTGTTCTACTCAATCAATACTTATGAATATTATACAGAATTGATTCTTGTTTGCAGTTTCAAACCACAGCATTGAATCACCAGCACCAAGAGACGCTGAACCTCTGTTTTCTTCAGTTACACATCAAAGTATGAATTGATGCACTTTTGCTCAACTCACACAAAGGCTTTGGAGCTTGTGACGGCATTAGAAAAGAATCTAAGAACAGTGTTGTCTGCTTCAGAAGGTGACTGTGCCGACGCGGCTCAGGGTTATATTATGCATTGAAATAAATGGCCCTGCTATAAAAAACCCATTTGCTCACCTGACACCCACACAATCAGAAACGTACAATGTCATTTTATTGATAAGCAAGGACGGAAGACTTGCTTTTATCTGTGTTCCCCTATAGAGCTCCTTTATCTGGCCTCTGGGCAACACTGACATCAAAAGAGCTTGCATGAATTTTAATGATTGATTTTCAACATACAGCATGGAAAACAAAAAAGTGACTTGAATTTTTATATGTTGCCTTCATATAAGCACAGTGGGTCATACAGCATCAAATGATGTTGAAAAAACTCATCAGCACTGACTTCATAATCATGAGATCTAATGTGAAAGAATCAACAGATCTGCCTCTTTATCAAGTGCTACCTTGTAACTACACTCCTTGGCCAGTTTATCAGAAACATCTGTCGTGTGAGTGCACTTTGTACAGACTGTAGACGATTGGACTGGAGAATTGATCAGACCCCCTCTCCCCATGTCCGTTAATGGATTGTTGTGATGAATCAAGTGTATCAGTCACAGCAGTGTTGCTGAATATTTAAACATCTCAGTATCACTGCTAGGTTAAGCATCATCAAACAAACCAAAAGCATCCTGCCAGCACTGGTCCTATGGTCATAAACCAACCACTGATGGTACCACTGATGGTGCTTATTTAGTATGATCATCATGACTGTGTTTAAACTAAAAAATGTTAGACTCTTAAACCACCCCGTGGAAAGTTGTAGTTTCTCTGCAGTGTCTAAGTAGATAAAGTGAGTTCCCCCATTGGTTAGAACTTCAGAAGCTGGACTGAAGGTCTGACATGTCAGATTAACCACTAACATCATTGGAATCAGCTAATTTGATTTCCAAACAATGGGACACGGACTGTGAATTGTGAAGTGCCTGACCAATGTATGTTCAAACCAGATGTTAGACATGGGCAACAGTGGGGGCTCTTTACTGCAAGAGCCACTACAAAACTGCTACATACATTTATCGTGTTAATGTCAGTTGTAAGCTTCGAATAAAACTTTGAATGTCTTTTGCAAACTTCAGATGCTTTGAATTTAAAATAGACAAAAAATGCTCATTGCCGTTCGCTTACCAATAACATGTACTACAATCTTATAAATTATTTTTATGTTTGTGAATGTAGATGATATGACTTGTGGGCGGAGCTTAACTGATTGCAAGTGAAGTGACAGTGACTGCATAGCAGTGTCAGGTATAGGAATATGGATCATCTGAACAAATTCTCCAGTTGTTTCATTGGTTTGCAAGCAGAAGAGAGTTTTTCGTACACTAATTAGCTAACTCTTAGTCTTAGGTTTCCTGACCCATACTTACTGTCAGGTCAGTGGGTCAGTGATCCAGTGACCAAAACTACACTGGGTAAACATCTTCCTTGATGGTATTATATAAAAATTTGGGTCATTTGTTTTTCTATTCTGATTGTGTCTCTCTAACCCATTTCGCTCCACTTGTTTCTGCTGTTCTTTTGCTACCACAATATACACACAGTTGCCAGTGACATAACCGTGACGTCCACACCAAATTGATCTATAGGGGCAGAAATTAGCTTTATTTGCAAGTTGCAATTTTTCCTTGTTTTGACATTTTGGCCCAAACCGAAGACCTACCTCTAATAGTCACTGTTTGCCTCTGCCGATGAAGATTAGAGGATGACTAACACAATTGGTCATGAAAAAAATGAGCCATACTCTCTAACTCTTCATCTACAAGGTGCACTGAGAAAGTAGGTATTTCTAATGAAGTGGTCAGTAAATGTGTTCAGTATCCAACAATCCCAGCAATGGAACTGCTACTGTTATCAGTGTAACCCACAGACCACTACTATTTTGTGTCTCTGCTGTGCTGAGAATGGACCAGCATCCAAATGATATCTTGTCATTGCTGGTCTTATTGTGGTTTCTTTCCATTGATGGATGGTACAGAGAGGGATGATTTATTGTGCTGCAGCAAACGGGCTACGGCCTGTAATTGTTAACCTGCATTGTCCATCTAGATGTTTCTGATAAATTGTCCTTTGTATAAGCCCCTAATGAAACCTGGAGATTAACCTTCATTTTATATAAAGATTTTTATTTCCCAACATTATATTTATATATATATATATATTTATCTCCTCGATTAGACAGGAACGATCCCACTGCTTCATGTATTAGGCTCTTCTAAGTTAATTAGTACGCCACAATGAACTGGGCTAGACTACAAAGTCTTACTTTGCTGTTGCTGGTTTGGATCTCAGAGGGTGCTTAAATGAAATGGAACTCTGTATTAAATTAAGGTTTTCTTTTCTTATTTAGGGAAGAGTATTAAAATGATAACACTAATATTAAATTCATCTTGATTCCACTATGCACAAATAAGAAATACAGTATGTACTAGTGTGCTGCGAAAACCGATGCCAAGACCAAAGAGCGAGATGCATAATTACGAAGGTCTTTGTCCTAAAGGTGGATCTATTGATAAAGCCAAGGTTAGATTTTTTTGTATGCACCATGAGTTCAGCTTACGTATACGGCTATTGTCAATAAGGCTGAATAAGTGTAGCCTGACACAAAAAAGGACATGCCGTATCCCTTGTGAGATAAATCTTACTGATATTTTACAATATTGGAGTCATCGCTATCTATATATGATGCATATGCATGCATAACCAAGCACATGATGTGATGATGCATCAGTAAGCCATAAAACTAGAAGAATATAAAAAAAAACATTTACTCCACTAAAGAGTAAATAGGTTCAAAGGAACAACGAACTATGGGTCATGCTTTTTATCCTTTTACCAAATGAAAGAATTCTCTGTTGTCTTTCCAAGTATTATTCAAAATATGGTAACATATATATATATATATATATATTTTGCCAACAACACAAATAAAATTTGATCAAATTCTTAAATATAAATATGTTTGATTAGTCTGTGACTTTTCCAAATGTCCTAATCATTCCACACAGCTGTAAAAACTTCATTAACTTCTAAACTTCATGTAAATAAAACCTGTCTATTAATGTGAATAACTAGAAAATCCCAAAAAACAAATCAAGTACAGACAAAAAACATAATTGAAATCCAAAAACCTGGAAAGGATTACAAAGCAGTCACTGAGGCTCTGGGACTCCAGTGAACCACAGTGAGGGCCTGTATCCATAAACCTCCTGGGAATGTCTAGCCTACCAACATTGTACTAAGAGGACGTCAAAGATTTACCCAGGAGGTTACAAATGAACCCACGTGACCATGTAAAAAAAAATGTGGCATCCATGGAATCAAGATGGAACTTTTTGGAAGACATGGGTCCCATTACATCAGGTGTGAAGTTAACACGGCATTTTTTCATAACAACAGGTGGTAATGTTCAAAGGATTTGGAGTGCCGTATTCAAAGTCAATTTGAATACCATTAATTTCCATTAAAATGCTGTGGCAGGAGTTTAAATGAGCAGTTCTTGCTCGAAAACCCTCCAGTGTAGCCAAATTGAAGCAAATTTACAAAGAGTTACTAAAATCCCTCCACAGTGAAATAAAATACTTTTATTTTATCAGAAATGTTTGTTTGCATTTCTTGCTGCCAACCAGTTATAAGGTTTACTGGGGCAATAACATTTTCACATGGGTGATATAGGTTTTAAATAAATCTTTACCTTTCATTTTTTGTATATATTGTATTAAAATTAGATAATCTGAAACATTTGAATGAGACAAATTATTAAAATAATAATAATAAATCAGGTGAGGGGCAAATACTTAATACTTAAATATATATCAACAGGACTCACTGTAAATTGCTTACAATATATAACAATTATTATACTTTTGTTGTCATGGTAATATTATATGTACTAACATTACAGGAGCAAATATGTATGATTTGTAGTTTCAAATAATCAAAGATTGACTAAAATTATTTGTCAGAATGTGAAAAAAATGTTAGTTAACAGTATATTAAGGATGTCTATGCATCATATTGCAGAGATATCTACTGAAGTTACCTCCAGCCCCACTCGTCTGGTAGTACGACTCTGCACCTCAAGAGAGTCACTGTAGTGTCTAGTCTACCAGCAGTCCAACATAAGAGGATGAAGAAGTAGCCCTGATGGCCTTAATCGTGTTTGGTAATCACTTGTCAATAATGTTGGAGCACGTTCTGCTCCTGGTTAGATCATTTAATGACAGATAACCAGTTTAACTTCTAGAAGTGTTAAGTGCAATGATGGCTGAAGCTCTTGGAAAGTGAACATGTTAACAACCTATTGAGAAGAATCCACAGTCATGATATAATTAAAAACAAAGTACTGGAGATGTTCTTGGCTAGTAAAGGGACAACGTCTGAACTTGCATGTATCATACTGGTCTTTGTTTACATTTACAATTTTAATATTCAGGTCTTGTGGCATTCAGTGGACACCAGACAAGTCCTTGTGTCAAGGACAGTGAGTGAGGACAGCACAGTAAGGGATTGCGTGCTATGTTTTCACGTTTGATTTCTGCTGAAAGTAATCTGAGAGTGCTGAGTTTCTATAAAAGACAGTAAAGAACAGTAGCTGACAGCTGATAAAAGAATGTAGAGAATAAAATATGTGTCTTATAAAGTTGAGCAGTGATCCTTTTTACTATTTTAACATTTGAGGGTCCATTGGTCACTTTGTCCTTAGTTCCCAAAATAAAACAGCTGTCCAGTAATTGGGCAAGAATGGCCGAAATATCTGGTAATTAAATGTGAAGGGTGTAACCAGCTGAGACAATTGCTGACCTTGCTAGCCTTGACATTAGGCTGGTGTGCACTGAAATGTGCTCAGAATTGAAGATATGCACCTGTTACAGCTGGCGGTGGCATTTTGCAAGGACATAAATGTTAAGCTTGAACTATACATTATATGCCAAACACATCAGAGATTTCTGAAACTAAAGGTTTGAGAGAAAAAAATCATTTCAAATATGTTCATTTCTTTATAGGATGAGCTGATGTGAGGACCTATGTATACCAACTACATTGTTTACTGTCTGTTTTAGCTGAAATCCTCCTCCGTCTCCTTTATTCTGTTTGTGCTGAGATCGTGTGGGGGGGTTTTGGCCTCCATCCAACTCCAGCAAAATGTCATTATCCCTCCCTCATTAGCACACTCATACTCATCACCCAAAATTGTTGGAATGACATTAGAGAATAGAAGCGCTGTCACTCAAGCAGTTTCCTGCTGTGAGTTTCTTAGAACTGATCAAATTCAAGTTCGCTGTGTTTCACAGACTTGTGAATCCAGATGTCACTGCAGAACCACTTAAGCGTGCTTTCAGAAGAGAGTAAAGACAGCATCCCTTTCTAATATGGGACTTTGTAAGCGCTGTTCCTTACAAATGGCCTTTGCATCATCTCGGTTGATTAGTATGCTTGATAAAGTGGTATAATTATGCACATTTAGGCCATTTATTTCACACAGTCAGTCAATAATAAGGACTGTGTGTAATGGGCATGAAATGAATTGCAAGCGTACTAACTATTTTGCTGTGCTGAACTTTGACCATATGGTAAGGCTAGAGGGCTGGACTGTGTGTGTATTTTCAACCATTCATTCTAAAACGTGTCTGCCTCAATGTGTGTCCTGCCTCAATGACTACCGTCCCGTTGCGCTCACTCCCATCATCATGAAGTGCTTTGAGAGGCTTGTCATGAGGCACATTAAAGACCAGCTCCCTCCTTCAGTGGACCCACTGCAACCGCTCAACAGACAATGCCATCTCCATCACGCTTCACCTCGCTCTCACTCACCTGGACAAGAGAGACACCTACGTCAGAATGCTGTTTATAGACGTCAGTTCAGCATTCAACATCATCATCCCTCAGCAGCTGATCAGAAAACTGAGCCTGCTGGGCCTGAACACACCTCCCTCTGTAACTGGGTGCTGGATTTTCTGACTGAGAGACCTCAATCTCTCAGGATAGGTAGCAACATCTCCAGCACCACCGTACTGAGCACCGGCGCCCCTCAGGGCTGTGTGCACAGTCCACTATTGTTCACTCACGCCTGTACTGCAAAGTACAGTACAAACCACATCATCAAGTTTGCTGATGACACGACTGTGTTGGGTCTGATCAGCAAGAATGATGAGTCAGCGTACATAGAGGAAGTGCAGCGGTTAACAAACTGGTCCAGAACCAACAACCTGTCTCTGAATGTGGACAAAACTAAGCAGATGGTTGTTGACTTCCAAAGAGGGCAAGGTTACCACCCCCCGAACATTACTGGCTCTGCTGTGGAAATCATCTGGAGCACAAAGTTCTCTGTGTCCACATCACTGAGAACCTCACCTGATCCCTCAACACCAACTCCATGGCAGCCGTAGCAGCGCCCAGCAGTGCCTCTACTTCCTGCGGAGACTGAAGAACGCTCATCTCGCCTCCCATTCTCACCATGTTCTACAGAGGGACTGTAGAGAGCATCTTGAGTAGCTGCATCATCGCCTGGTTTGGGAATTGCACCACCTTTGACCACAAGACCCTTCAGCGAGTAGTGAGATCATCATCGGGGTCTCTCTCCCCTCCATCATGGACATTTACACCGCACACTGCATCCACAAAGCCCCAGCATTGTGGACGACCCCATCCATCTCTCACACTGACTTTTTTTACTGCTGCCAACCGGCAGAAGGTACTGGAGCATCCGTGCCCCCACTGCCAGACTCTGCAACAGCTTTGTTCCTCAAGCTATCAGGTTTTTAAACTCACAGGGACTGATTTGAAATACCCCCTCACACACATACTCTATACTTACATATACACTTCTTTTAATGCTCTACTTGCACTGTCTGGAACATTGCTGCTGATACTGTGTTTACACTGTTTACTTCTACCTCTACCAAGTACTACCTCAGTAACTGCTGTGTGTCAGTGTGTTATCTGACTGAATAAACTCACAAATCACAGTATGTTAAATATCTCTGCACTTTATTAACTACCTCATGTTCAGAAATGAGTGCTGTGTCGGTGCTGCTCTGTCCTGTCTGTTTACTGTGTCTAATGTCTGTTAATTTATCGGATTTATTGTTTCTAATTAAAAATGTGTCTGCACGTTTGCACTTTGTATTCTTTGTTCTATGTTGCACTATGTTGTTCCTGGAGGAACAAAATTTGACTCCACTGTGTACTTGTACGTAGATGGAATGACAATAAAAGCCTTTTGACTTGACGTCTGAATGAGTATGGCTTACATCATGTGTCCACGGTAGGGCTCTGGACAAGTTCAAGAAATAAAAACAGAAGGTGGAAATGAGTGGCAGCTGATTTTGTTACAATAGTTTAAAAAGAAGGTTTTGGCTTATAACATATTTTCCTTTAATTCTTTAATGGTAAAGAGTGTATATGCAACGTGTGATAAGGCAACATAGTCCTCAAATATTATTTTCTGATTTATCCATATTTTGCCATTATTAATATAAATCTATAAAATTGGTGGAATTCCTCTTTTTCTATTCTAGAACAGGAATATTCTTTTGAAATCTTATGGGTTAAAAATTTTATTTTTTTCATTTTTCTTATGTCTCCAAATTCACAAGACCTTTCATTTACTAAATCATTTTACAATATTTATATGGCATGTACAATATTTTTTAGCTTAGACTCATTCATTCAGTAATTACAACCTGCAAATGGACAGTAGCTCTGCACACTTTCTCGCATGATTCTGTCATGACGCCAGCAACTATTTAGCCAGCCAGCATGATTTTTTTAAAAATATGGAATGTGCTTTATGAACGTTTTTGAAAACACGACAGTAAATTGGGGGCATTTCGTTTTATATATACACTGTAAAATTCTGTAGTCTATGTGTGAACATTTGCTAAATCTAATAGCTTTCCATAGCTTCCGTTTTGTTATAATGGACATATACAGCCAGTGGAAAGTAACAGATATAAATCTTTTTTTCTATTTACTGCAAAACATCTATCTATCTATCTATCTATCTATCTATCTATCTATCTATCTATCTATCTATCTATCTTTTGGCAACACTTTGTTGTAGCGTACTCTTCATATAGGCACATGACACCTACATAAGCTTATTATGACAAATTTGGAAATGTAATCTTTATAGTGAATGCTGCGTTTGGATTGAGCATTTATAAACATAAATGTAAGTTTTAGTCAGTTGTCATTACAAGTTATTTGTCATATAGCATTACAAAAAGTAACCTACAGAAAAAAGTTATTCAACATTTTGGGCCATTTTACAAATAAAAGACATTCCACAGTTTTTAAGCTTGAGACAGACATAATAGTGTATATGTTACCTTGTCGGAATTTTACAACTGGAATATATTTCAACCTTCTCAAACGTGTAGGCCATTCTTAGTGGCAGTCAGAGACATATCCACAAGATCTGAAATAATGAATTGTCTTATAAAATTGCTCTCATCCATTGGAAAGCCAAACGTGATTGGTTGATTCCTCTGTCACTTTGTAATTATTTTCTGTGATTAATTTAACACTTTAGGCCTTCAGTTGAGCTTCTGAAGTCCTGACCAATGGAAGAATTACTTGGCTCTTTGTATCTAGATAACACTGTGAAAAAAAAAAAATTAAAACTTAACAAAAAATAAAATAAAAAAAAATAAAACTTAACAATGTAATTAGAGTAGTTCTATAGCATGTGCAGATTTTAAATACCAATATGTGGATTATATTAAATAAATAATTTTTAAAAATTACAAAAATATTTACCTCTTCTCTGAAGGCATAGAAAGACTTAAGAATTCCCTACTGATAATATATCAGATTCAAGATAGCATACCTTTGCTGTCACAGCTCACCTTGTTAACTTCATTATAGTAACTTTATAGAAGAAGTAAACATCACCTTTACGTTTAAGATTCAATTCTATTTTTCTTGGTTTATTTGCAATTACTTATTGATGAAACAAAGATGAAAAGCTGGTGTTAAGAATTGGTATTAAAAAATCAAAGCCTAAAAAGGATGTTTTGAGATAAATTTAAATGTGTATCAGAGATCTGAGCTCGCATTAGAGCTTAATGCTTTAGAGGCATCAAGTAGTGGAACCGTGTATTGTTCATATGTTGAATAGGGACTGTAGCCAGTGGCATAAGGCTGCTCATTGCCAGTGTGTCACTGACAGTGCATGACATTGGAAGTGTTTTGGCGTTGAGTCACTGGGGAACTCCTCTAGTCACTCCCCAGCAGAGAACCATCACCCAGCACCACTGCCACAACCAGGGGGTATGACTGTGCCTTCCTATTTATAGTCATGTCCAATCCACACTCCCCTGCCATGGCCAATTTGCATGAATTTACCCCGAGGCAGTGGATTTTTGCTGTATTTTCCTGATGGAATGAGTTGTGACATTACATTTTGAATCCCTTTAAGCAGGCTAATTTTTTCCCTCTCTCGCTCCTTCATAACAGATGTGAATATGCATACATAATGTATGCATGATGAAAGGATAGTGTATGGCTCCTGCTTATTTCAATATTTCTGTAATGTTGAGCTAAACAGTGATGCTCAATAAAGATGCCAGAAAGCATTCTTGGGAGCAAAGCAAGCACTTTCAGTAGATGGTTCTTGAGAGAGCTGTTTTTGTAAATGAGATGTGAGCGAGTGGGGAACTTTTTCAAAGTGTAATGTTCAGTAAATTTGTATTTGATTTTAAAAATGAGCCATGCATGTCATAGAACCCACATTGGATTCCCTAAAAAACATGTTTGAAAAAGTTGCGGTTGAGGTCAAGAGTGGGAAGAACCTTTGAAAGGCTTGAAGAAGCCTCACATAACCCTCAAGGTAGGTTTTATTTATGCCTTTCAATTTTTTTTTAGAAACTGTGTATGGTATGGAGATACACTGAACTGAAAAAACAGGTTTGTCACACTTATATGATCTCATCTGTAAAAAATGAGTCTGTAAGGAACCATCCTTCCAACTAGAGATGAAGTTACAGAAAGAAACAAAGAATATTTTGATTATTAGAACCTTAACAATATATGGAACTCACAAATTTCCTTTTTGTATTTTGATTCCTGTTTTAAGGATGACTGATTGAATCAAGGGCTCATCTTTTCGAGACTTGTCGGGTCTGTCTCAAAATCTAGTGAGCTCCTACATAGGCAGCATTTTAGGTCATAGTATGCACTGCCGACATGTAGACTGTCCCAATTCTTAGATATCTTAAACATGCTGTCTACTGAGGAACCTTATTAAGACCTGATTTTAAGGAAGCATCGAATGCTTCCTCAGCTGCTAAGGCAATCCCATGATGCAACACAGGCAAATCTACGAGCAGTGAAGTGGTTTTAAAATGTAAGTTATTTTGATTCTCTCTGGTGATTTAATGTGTTTTTTTTGTCATATAATCACACAAAACAGTATTTTATTATCAACTCTGTAAGGAGTCGATGACCATTTTGCCGTTTTATACTGGAGCCAATAGCATTTATGCTAGCGGATTTTTAAGCCTTGGTCTATTGTTTTGGATGCCGGCCAGTAGTTTAGCAACCAGCTAAATCACTGGTTGCGTGCTGCAGTGGGCGGGAACAAGCCATGACCAAGTCTCTCTCTAACTAGAGCGTCTCAATAATCTGTTTTATGAGGAGAGATGTCAGACAGAACGCTGCTACTTAGACAGCTCACTAGGTTTTGAGACAGACCCGTCATTTCACTTATGTATCAAATACATAATGACACAGATTGAAGCTGTGTTTGTCAGTGACTTCAAATGACCATGACTATTCACTGACTGAGGTGAGATTAGTGGCTATTGATTTGAAGTTTGATTGGAAGTTCAAACAACCATAAAAGTCAGGCCCATGAGTGAGAGCACTAAAACTGTCCCATTAGAAAAGATGCAGGAAACACAGGGAAAAAGAATGTCCTCAATAAGGAATGCCTTTGATGTGTTATTAAAACAAATGTAGGTACTCTATTCACCTAATAACAATGGGATTCAATAAATTTCCTTCAGGCATGTACATCAGTACATACTTTGAATAATTTATTTGGCAAAATTACCAGGTTTGGGGCAGTAAAATGTAATAAAGGCGAAAGAGATCATTAAAAATGCATTCTGCATGCTTTGGGAGAATGCGTATTATTTCGGGAGAGGTCCCTTCTCCGTGCAGATCGCTAACATCTCAAAGGCCCATTTCATTCCACAGCCCTGAGGGAGTGCCCTAATCAACCCATATTATTGACTCTTGACATAAATGTATTATGAAGACTTTCAAATGGGAACCGGTTCTGGCACAGACAGGCTCTGGGCTGCTGTCTAAGAATCATTTGAATAGGTTTGTATAATAAGCCCATGCCACGGTTTTAGGATGCTATGCCACACTGAACATTTGAGTATGTCATAATTCCAGAGCTGAACTGCTTTACATCTGAGTTTACATATGCATGTTCTCGTAAATAGCTGGTGGTGTTGTGCTCATCAATATATGGAACATTACCTTGTAGATTTAGTGCTCCAGACATGTTCAGGCAGTTGCCAGATCGACTAGTGGAACATGATTCATCCAAGCTGGATTCTAAAATGCAGGAATACCATCCCCCATCACACACATAGGCAACCTCCAGCCCTAAACCATGTGATCTAGAGGTCAACAGAATTGTGAACATTAGAGGGAGGTCAGGGCATAGATCTCCAAAATCAGGTTTGGGCAGCCCTTGGCTACAACCTACACAGTTTAATGTACACAGCACAGCAGTGCACATACTCCCAGTGCTCTGCAATTAGAAACTATACAGCTTAGACTGTAGCAGGCTTACAGCCAAGAAAATAACAAATTTGTTCTTTCCCTAGTTTGCTCCTTAGTTTGTTTCCCTTATTATAGAAGTTCGAACAGAGGCAAAGTGCATTGTTTATATTATTTACAGAAGTAAAAAGCAAAAAAAGTTAATTCTTTAAAGGGAACCTAAATCTGTGCAGTGTTTCTGGTTCAGTAGATATTGTTTTTGGGAGCAACCAGTAAAAATGTATCAATGTTCCAATGACCAGTAAAAGACCAATATGTTTCACCATATCTATCTCCTCTCACTGTTAACTGGGTGGTCCTAATCTTAGGTATGTCTTCCATTGCCTAACCACTCATAAGACTCTTCCCCCGCCCACACAAAACAGTTTCAGGGTCAGAGAAACTCAAAGCAAGCTAAAGCAAGTTAGACCACCTCTCTATTGCTGCCTGTCACATGTTAATTTTTTTATTCACACACAAGCATTGTTTGTTCGCCTGTTCATTCACGTGTTGCGTTGTCCATCCTTTTGTTTGTTCACTCATTCATCTAGTTTGTCTCATCTATTTCTGTATATGTGGCCACACCCACACCTTTCTCAGTTAGATCTGATCAGCAGTTTTGAAGTCGTTTATATCTCCTATCTTATTTTTCAGTCATGTTTTGCTGGATTTTTAATGTAATACTCAAGTTTAGGACCATACAACTTTTTAAAACTGTGTTTCTAACTTTTGTTCAGCAACCAGGGTGGAGAGAGAGAGACTACATAACCCCTATTCCTATTAAATGATGTTCTACAACTGGCCATATGGCTACAGAACACTACATGAGAGCAGTCACAGGCGTACCACAGCTTTTACTGACAGTATCTGATCCCATGATGGTAGATGGTGATGACGCTGTGGACACACTGCTAGTAGCTCCCTCTCTTGGTGCAGACAGTGGTCACTTTGGGAGTTTGGATCCATCATGTAGCAGCACAGCACATCTTCAGTCTTCCCAAGTTCACTCATGTCACTCCACTGCTGCATTCTCTTCATTGGCTTCCTGTCGACACCCACAGATTTTAAACCCTGACGCTTGCCTACAAAGCCAAAAATGGACCAGCCACTTCCAACCTGAGGTCAAGCTTTATGTACAGCAATCCTGTACAGGACTGGCAATCCTTCAAGATGCATGGAAGACAAGCATCAAGACCTGTCCTGGCACCCAGGTGGCAGAACAGACAGGCTGTCCAAACACAAACTGAGTATCTCTTTGTGAAGCATGAAAATGAGCACTAATCTAAGTACTTATTGCTGGGTTTAACTGTGTGTTTTTCTTTTTAAGGTATTGGGACTGACGTTTTTTGCTGACGGTGCCTTTGCTCGTGGATAGTTTGACCTATTTGTATTAGCTAGTGTACAACAAAGCACTTCTGTATGTCAGTCTGGATAAGAGTGTCTGCTAAATGCTGAAAGCATAATAGCACATGTATTAAATTATTGCCAGTGTTTATGTAATATATTTGCATCAGGGAGAGGACTGTAATAAAAATTGCACACGTCTCCCCATCGCTGAAACTCTGCGTGGCAGTAGAATTACAGCAGAACGAGTTTCTACTGGGTTGTATTTTGTTTAAACCAGTATTGCACAGTACTGTATAATCTTGCAAAGCATTTGCCATTTGGAAAGTGTTTAATATGTATGTGTATACTAGAGGCATGTAAGTATATGGAGTACCAGTGGTCAAATGCAGTGGTCAGCGGTAACATCTGCCTGGAAAAATCATTTTGATGGACTAAAAGAGGAGGAGGGAGCAAAGCACAGACATGGTCGATCCAGATGGCAATAAAATCACAGTGTATTACTGGTAAATGGGGAAATTTCCATAGGACCCCATTTAATCCCCCCTGAATCGGTTACTGTTTCCTAAATTACAGCACCATGTCTTATGTGGTCATGGTGAATGTTTGCGGCTATTTAGATATAAAATCGCTGCCTCATGATATTGTAATAACACTGTTCACTGACTACAACCAGGTCGTAAAAACATATTAAATGATTAGGAAATTAAGTGTTACGGCACACATAGAGTTTCCTCGTATTGATGGTTCACCGTTGGACTGCAGCGTCTTTTATGGCACACCAATGCTGTCGTGTACATACATACACCTCATTTTATTTTCTTGTGTGAATGACAGCATAAGAGAGAGGCCTACATTCTTTTTCCTCCCGTTTGAATTGTTCCCTCTCAAACACCGTCTGCACCTTACTAAGCATACAACTAACAACCAAAGAGCCTTGTTCATGCCTGAAGCCATTTGCCTAGTCAGAGGGTACATAAAACATAGCTTTAAAGTTCTGTTGAAAGAGCATTTCTTTGCACGCTGACAGAACTATTCAAATGGATTAGCCAAAATTTTAAAAGAAATAAATCATCTTGAAGGTCCTTACTTTTCAATCTTCTGCTAATACATCCTTCAGTCTGTGGTCTAAAGTACTTGATGCAGCTCTTTAGCTTTGAACAAATAGTCTGAAGGAGATGAACAGGGATGTATTTGTGTCTATAAATGGAGACTTTTGCAGCAGCAACTTATTGTTTTACCTCGATTGCTACACATACATTTTTCCAGTCCACAATTTATTACCATTCTAGGCCTCCTAAGATGTAAACAAATGGCAAAAATGCCTATGTCAACCATTAATTTTCCATTAATCTGAGATTTAATGGTATATCAAATAATAGTATAGCAAATTAGACCTTGTAGGACTTTCAAAGCATCCAGATACGTACAGTGAGTTAAATGTTTCTGTTAGGTGTAGACCCTCAATGCAGATAATAGGTCATTCACTCAACCACAAATAGTATTGTTAAACAAAGGTTACTGCCCGTTCCTAAATACACCAATAAATGGACCAAACATCCTTATAAGACTTTCCTCATCATCAAGTTTTAAATTCCAACTCCAGCTGAAACACTCTGCTCGTCTTGTGTGTCTTTTAACGAGGAACAGTCAAGACATTATGGGACTTATTTCTTCACTAAAATGCTTGAGTTGAAGATAAACATGAATTGACTGGCATATGCTGAATTCACAATGTTTCTTCTAGACTGGTACGAACTAAAGAGGAAGGAGGAGGGACTGTGAATTTTCTGCTCATATGTTTTCTCCCATTGTTTGTAGTATGAATTCAACAAGTTACATCATTTTGCAAATTGGCCCTTTAAGGGCACAGATATGTAAACAGTACTGGTTACTTAGAAACAGCTGAAACAGAGGCTTAGTGTTAATGTGGTTTAGGGATAATGGCCACGCTAAAATTAAGTATGAATGAGTCTAAAGTATGAAAAGTTAAAACAATGTGCTTTTAAAGGACTGTAAGCATAAATCCTTATGCATCTATGACTAATAAACCATTAGTCTAATTTCTTTCTGTGTGACTCTATGGCAATAATCCATTGACCTAAATTGCAAAGCCTGTCTCATTTCTACCCCTCCCAGCTTATTCCTATCACTGGTTTAGTGATATCCTCTTTCTTCCTCCACAGCTGCCCTCAAATCTTTATAGAAGTTGACACTCATCCAAAACACAGAATCAAGGCGTATGGCTAAAGAAACTTCTTTTTTTTTTAGCTCATTTCATTCACTGGTTGGCAGATTTGAAGGTCTAGACACTCCACACCCAGCATGAAAGTTGCAGTGCATCAACCTGGTAATACCTCGCAGCCTGGCCTTGGTTAGAATTAAATCATTGGTTAACTCCTGGGCAATGCTGCTGACCCTACAAGCTTCCTGGCCAGCGTAATGAGTGCTGAATGTCCACAGAACACTGAACTTGGAGACTTGGCCATGATGTATTTCAGTGTTGATTTCGCAGAGCCTACAATGAAATAGATCTCCGTTTTATATCTCCGGACTTGATTTGCATTTTAATGGCGTGTGTCCGGACTGCGGCAACTCTCTAGCTATTCTATTATAGCCAAAGCTCTTTAATTAATTATGCAGAATGGTTGCACATCACAAGGGTGGGAGGGGCTCTTTCACGTGCAATGTTATTGGATTGGACATCATTATCTGAGCTTGCAGGGCATATTTGCCCAAGCAGAGGACGCTGCTCATTTTGTTTAGAGATTAAGACTTTGGCAGATGAGTAAATGGAAGATCATTTGATTTAATCTTAATACAAGCACACAATACCACTTCCCACTTAATCAGCCCTGCTCCACGCCCAAGACTATTAACATGACAAAAGGCAGGAGATATACAGGCAAGCGCATTGAAACTTGATATTCTGTGATGGTCTCAGGTGTCCTTTAATTTTGGAATATGCTGTTTATTCATGCAGTAACACAATGAGTGCTGCTGTTGGATTAGCTGTTGGGTTAGCATTAATCAGAGTAAATGGAGCCAGTGAGACTGAAAGCACTCCAGCCTTCAGATGTATCTAAAATCTTAATTACAAATATTCTCAAGTGCTTCTTGGCTTGAATATACAGCCCTGTATACAGGTCTGTAATTAATATAGAACATTTACATTATGCCGAGGGTTCTTAGAGACATTCTGGTTAAAACAACAGACCAAGCTAAACTAAGCCAAAGATAGCTGGCTCTCAAGATTTCTTAGATTTTGTGCTGAATAGTAAAATAACTGTTTTATTTACAGTTTAGATTAATGACAGAGGAAAGGGTTGCATTGTATATATATATATATATATATATATATATATATATATATATATATATATATATATTGTAATTTAACCAAGTCATTAAGAACAAATTTTCATTTACATTGGCAGAAAGCTGAGCTGCAGAGCCACATTGCTTGCTGGGTTGTATTTGTAAGCATATAGATCAGTGGCTAGTCAGGATTGAGTAACACCACAGGCATTCCCCGATGGTTATGATGCATTTGCATAAAGCAAATTAACAAGAACATTAATTAATGAAAGCAATAAAACAATAAAAACTGTGAATTTCGCTAAGGCTGATAGCTATAATGCTGCACCAGAGAACACTGCAGTAACACAACAAATAGCAATTAAAGTTTTAGGCCAGAACTTTAAAAAGTTTCTTTAAATTTTAATTTACAGAAATGTTTCTTCAAAAACACCCCAATGGAAAGATTCTTTATGGAGCCAAGATGCCTTTTAGAAAGCTTATTATTAGGAGTGTTTGACTAATATGCAGTTGGCAACCCTCAGGGCTAAAACTTAAAGTATTTTATATAATTTTTGAAACTCCCAAAGAAAAATGACTTAGTCAGGTCTTCTTTCCTTCATGATATTTAGGTGGATACAGCCAAGCTAGTTCTCCATAGTCTAGGGCTTCAGAAGCTGAACTGAAGGCCTAATGTGTCAGCTCAACCACTAACTAGAAACTGACAGTGGAATTAACCAATGACATTTTAATTTTGCAAGAAAAACCACACTCTAGGCCTTCTGGAAGTGCCAGATAACCAACCACTAGTATGAGAAGTAGACTGACCAATGGCAAAAATCAATTTGACACGGTCCTATGAACTGCACTGTATCCACGCTTGGGTGGTAAATCAGCTCAATCACAGGACACAATTAGGTATGATAAATGCATACATCAGTGAAATTTGCCGTTATGGTTCATGAAAACTCACTTAGCACAGCTGACACAGTGCTGAGACTATGCATCAAAGTGAAGGATTGTATTAAGAGAAAGGTCACCCTGTTTACAAATAATTCTTCATGGTCGTCAAGTGTAATTACTGCCTGAATACGGCGCCGTTTCCTCGTCATTGTTGGTGTGGAGGGAGTGGTAGGAATTCGGTGCGGCAGAGGCCGTTGCTTTGTCCTGAGTGTAGAGGTTGCTTTTTATCATCCTGGAGGTGTAGGAGCGGCAGTGCGGCACAGCGGTGTTCAGTATTCAGCTCAGCCGCCGAGCAGGAGCCCGCAGAGGCTTCCAGAGAAATACGAGCAGCACAGTCACACTTGGCTGCTGTCCCTGTATCCCTCTCTGCTCTCTCTATCTCCTCCATCTCCAACCTTAGGAGAAAACACAAGAATTTGAAAAGCATGGCAGCCACTTCTTTGTTCACCTGCCACAAGCATACCAACATCTTTCACCGTCATGTGTGAGAGAGCTTGTGTCTTCTAGGTGTTTTTTTTCCTGACCTCTCTACCTAGAAACCCAGTCTCAGCGAAGAAAATGCATTCTGTAAGTAACAGTTTTTTAAAAAAGGGGGTTTCAGTAAAAGCAATGTTTATGTACAAGACAAGACCAACTCAGTCACAGACCACAAGTTGTTCATGTCCTTACCAGGAAAAAAAGCAGAAAGCATATATTTAACTCAAGAGGAAGACTTGATTTTAGTTTTTTTTTTTTTTTTTCAAAGGGAATCTCTATTTCTTTGTGATCCAAATGCCTTCAAACACATTCCATGTTGAGGTCTGGGCACAGCAGCCAGTCCATTGTTCTGAGCACTATGCTTGGGGTTGTTCTCTTGCTGTAGAATTAATTCCTTCCCAGTCACACATTCTCCAGAGAGTACTGCATGGTGCATTAAAATGAGTTTGTACTCATCAGCATTCATGATACCTTCAATCAAAAACAACTCCAGTTTTTATTGTGCATCCCTAAACTTGCACTGATTTTCCACCTTGTCTGACTGATGGTTGTAGACATGGTTCGGTTCTTTAATTGCTTTGGTGGTACACAGTCATGTGAAGAAGCACAATCTATTAAATCTTTCTCTTTTTTGGAATATATTGATATTTCAGTGTTTGATCTTCAGATCAATATGTATATAAACTTTAGCTGCAATTGTTTATTTGTTTTAAAAAAATATTCTGATATATTATTTTTGTCTGTTAAAAAGTACACCCTTGGCTTCAGTAACTTGTATTGCCCCCTTTGGATGGGAACAACTTTAATGTAGGCGTTCTCTATAACTTTCTACCAGTTTCTGACATCTTCTGACATCTACTGGGAGAATGTTTTCCCCATTACTTCAAAGGGAGGTCTTGCAATATTTGAAGGGTTTCTTGCATGTGCAGCCCATTTTAGATCTCCCAACAGCTTTTCAGTGTGATTCAGATATGGGCTTTGACTAGCCATTCCAGAAACCCTTCAATTCTTCCTTTTGAGCCATTCATTACTGGGTTTGTAATGTATGGGATCATGATGCTGTCGGAAGGTCCACATCATCATCTTTAGCTTCAACTTTTCTTACAGATAGTCAAAGTTGATTGTGTGATTGCAAGTCGGCCACTAACTAAGGCAACAAAGCAGCTCCACCACTATGCTTTGCCCAAATGATGTCTTTGGTCTTCACCAAACATTCAGTCTGGTACTGTGGCCAAGCAGTTCTGTCTTTGACTCGTATGTCCATAGCCCATTGTTCCAGACGTCCTGGTCCTTGCCTAGATATTAATTAGCAAACTTTAATATTGCTTTAATTTTCTTTTAATAGAGCAACGACTTCCATCACACATTCCACTTGGGTCAAATTAATGCTGTCTTTTTCTAATGCTGGATGCATACACTTTTACATCAGCTGTGGCAAGAGCTACCTGCGGAGCCAGTGATGAAATTTTTCTTTAAGCACCTTACAACCTTTTCACATGTTAAATTTGCTGGAGTGGCCTAGTCTGGAGGAGTTATCGGTGCTATTAAATCTTCTCTGCTTGAAATGATCATTTGAACCGTGGAAAGTTTGATTTCCAATATTTTGGGTATCTTCTTAAATCCCTTCTCAGACTCATAGGCATCTACAACTTTCTTCTGAAGTCCTCAAATAGCTCGTTTGATCTAGTCTTGATGATAACACACACTTATGCACTTAATAACAAAAACAAACTTGACCTAGACTGTATCTAGAGTAAGACAAATAGTTCCTCTATAATATTCTCTTAACGGGGTTCTAATCATTAGCACTCTGATTTCGATTTGACACGTTTGCAGTTGGGATATATGTATGGGTGTACTTACTTTTTTGCACCATTACTTTTTTCTAATGATCACTTCTTTAATTATATCATCTTTACCTGTCAACACAGCTTAAATGAAGACTTCTAACATTTTCTAACAGTCTAACATTTTTATGGGGTGTACTTACTTCTTCACATGACTGTACATACTGCTTCACATAATGTACATAATGTTTCATCCATCCATAAAACCTTCACAGATCCACATTTTTTCAAAGAACCTTGTAAAAATGGTTCTGTCAGGGTTCCTTTTAGAGGTGCTAAATAGCTTTCGGTTTTTGTTCTTTGGAAAATCATTGTTAGATAGTTTTATATAGAATGCGTGTTACAGGTAAAATTTATATTCCAGAGATGGATTTTACTGACACTGTGATAAATCAAACCTGATACGCCGCAGACAGTCTTTCCTTACATCCAAATGGGAAATCGGAGAGAACGGAGTGCATCCCTTTTTTATTCTTTTGCCCTTTTTTTCAATATAGATTTTTAATCTCAGGCACCACATTCGTTCTTTCCAGACTGAATACTGAGTATCTGCACTGGAATTGTACCGCTTGGCCCCAGCTCCCTTTTTAGATCCAGGAGGCAGCCTTTGCCTTAGCAACAAGCACAGCTCCATTTAAGTGCCAAGAAGTTGCTCGCTGCTTGCGGACCCTTGATAAATTGCCTCCCGTATTGTGTTTCGAAATTACATTGTTTTGTTAACAGTCTGCTGCTGACAGGCAGAGCGGCTAAAAAAGGAACTCAAAGTAGGATAAAATCAACAGGTAAAAATATGCGTCTTCACAAGTGCTGATCAACTGCTTTGCAGGGGGAGTTCTCAGTCTACAAAAAATGCAAATGTTTAAGAGATCCTTTAAGCTTTTAACGTCTAAGAACCTGTCAGCAGTCCCAGATAATAGTTCCAGAGTAAGTCTTAAGATTAATTACTGAATATTAAGCCAAGAGTTGAATTCTTTGACCTTAGGCTTATTGTTCAGTCATCAAGCCTTATTCAATAACTACTCTGTCCCTAACAGGTAAATTAACAGTTGAAGTGAGGACCAGTATGTGTCTCCCTTGGGCTCTGAGACATAACCGAGTTAAAGTAAACAGCCTTCAAACTGAACACCAAATTACTTTGTGTGTCTGTTCCTGTTTCCTAATAGCCTTCAGATTAGATCTGTCCTATTAAATCATTTTAATTTTCTCCACCAAAAAGTCATTTTCACTCTGGCCTTAAAAGTTTGCACAGAACCCTTTCCTGATACAATGCAAGTGATCACATTGGTCTACCAACAAAGCCCATTATAGTTCACTCCGTATGCCAATGATTCGCTGCCAGACTTTACTCTTTCGCGTTGTGTGCAGATGGACTGAGCGGTTATGCTCGTGTTGAGAGGAAGAAGAGGATGTGAGATGGTTTGTAAGACAAACGCTGCATCCAGAACCATTTGCTACTGCTTGTGTTCTCACCCTCTGGACCAACTGCCCCTTGGCTACCCCAGAAGAATGTGGAGGAATTGAGAGAGGAGAAAAGGAGAAGTGGAGTGGTGAAGGACCCCCAATATTTAAAAGCACTACAGGAATGCTACAAAGCCTATAGAACGGGGTGAGCGAGATACACTTCTTAGTGTATTTGCAGTGCTTCTTGGATGCATAATTACACACACATATATATATATATATATATATATATATATATATATATATATATATATATATATATATATATATATATATATATATAATTACATAAATTATATGATAAGATATAATAGGAACATATCATCCGGTATTTTGGCTGGTATAGTGGAGTAAATGAATATATTGTACGCAACATTGACATTATATTGAAGGCAACTAGTTAATAAAGATAGCCTAGAAAAGATAGCCAACTTTTTTAGAAAGCATGGTTGACTTGAGTGTCATCTGTGACCATTTGTATTGCTCCATTATTTGTGAGATGTTCACTCGGTGTATAGAAAATTACAAGGCATAATAAAAAAACCTGAAAAGTTACATGGTTTTAATAGGACACCAATGATATCCTAACCTGACCTTGTGTCTGACTTTTTTTTCTCAGGCATGGCTGCCTTTCGGCCTGTTGCCCCATGTAGCTCTCTGAAGGGCCCTGATGGCTTTATGTACTTCAGTTCACGGCTGTTAAACCCACACTTCCTGTCTGACCTCCCTTTGCCCATTTCAGAGGGGACTTGATGCAGGTGCATTTGGCTGTTTATATCATGGCCTGGGCTGCTCCCTGGCTGAAGAGCAGACAGCAGTCTCTTTACCACAATAACCCAGCCAGAAAAAGGAGCCTGCAGGCCGACGCTGGAACGTAAGCCATGTGTTGTGTTAAATCTGCCCATATCTTCTGTGATTTTTTACTTTAGATCTGAGCCATGCAGCGCAATGCAGGACATGTCGAACATGGTACGTTGTGATGTTGTGAAAGAAAGCATGAAACCAACCAGCAGGACTACTGAGGCATAAAAAAACAAAACGGTTTTCTGTCAAAGCTCTATGTCATTCCACTGCTCTCCTTGAACACTTGCATCACTTGCACGAACAATCTTTGTAGGCTTTTGCTCCTGCTACTGTCTGAAACTGAGTCTCTCTGCTTTAACAGAACTTGACATACAGCAAAATGACAGTAAATGTCAAAATGAGAAGTCTGGGATGCTGGTGTGTTTTTTGTGGGCAAAGCAGTCAGTTAGTGTAGCACTGTGCTCTGAGCTCTTGGGGCATCCAGAGGACAGCAGTCACTTGACATTGACCGGAGCCCGTCTTGTGGTCATGTCGTCTGGGGGAGGAAGGAGAAAGGGCACTGTCTCGTCGCATTTGTGGATGACGACTCATGCTGATCATCTTTAGCACCGTTTGAGCCGGATTAGTTTTACTGATGGAGGTCCGGTAATGTAATTTGTAAGGGATTTAGCTGGTCGATACACACAGGATAAAGTTAGGCCTGTCTTTTTATGCAGCTATTAAACCACTAAAGCAGCTATATTAGCCGATTAGCCGTAATGCTAATCTGAGAATCTGAGGCTGAACTGTTGCACTGTTGTGTTCATGCAAACACAATGTCCGCAGTTGCACAGAATCATGTGTATTGAGAGAAATCCTACCTCCTCTCTGCAGAGAGTTGATCACCCCACTCCCTTATTTGTATTGTGACTGTTTTCTCCTGCCATTAGGGAAATACCAATCACACCCACTATCTACCCTACATTTCTATTCATGTTCTTATCTTCATCCACCTTACCCCCTTCTTAACCTCCTCACTTTCATCCTCTCCCCCACCCCCCCCCCCCACCCCCCCCCCCCATTCTTACCTTTAGGACTCCTATTTAAACCAAGTAGATTGGACTTGATAGGACTGGACTGGCCTCCAAGCTGTGCCTGAGACAGCTAATTGGGTGTTGATTGACCGAGCTGTGCCCATACACCTCTGTATGTGTTAATAAACTCAACACCAAAGTCTCCAGTCTCCTGACTCTTAAATGCTTCTAAATGCCAAATTATTACAGACAAGTGTACAGACAAGTGGAGCCCTCATGTCTTCCTTGACATTCAAAGCATTATATTTATTTAACTAGCTTACATTGCCTCAGCAAAGTCTTTACAAGTTTATAATTCATGAAAAGCACATCAACTAACTGTACATTCTGTTGGACTGGTAATGTCATAGTGACAGAATCTGCTAATGAGAACTGACATTTTTCAGGTTAGTTTAGGGTCGTCTGACTTTTCCAGCATTGGATGTCCACCCTGCTAGAAAAACCAACATATGTAGTGTTTGATCATGACCATGCTGGGTGAGCAGGCCAACACTACTGTACCATAAACCAGTTAATACCAGCTTAGAATTCTTGCGGATCTGCTGTTTTTTACCGCAGGGTATGGTGATACTGATGCTGATTTGTTTTAACTGTTCTTCTTCTGGAAATGCTCTTCTCTAGTTTGGCAACATGTCTTTCCACTGTTATGTGTATTAGGCTTTCTGTCTCTGTGTTCTCTCCGTGTGTGTCAATCCATTTCAGCTCCGGGATTGCCGTGAGTCCACTCCAAATTTTCCTGCATCTGATTCCTGGTGACTCCTGATCTTGGTCTTCTCTGGCCTATAGAATGGCTGCCCTGGAGAAGACACAAGAGAGAGATTTGTTTTAGGAGATTGTTGGTTGTGCTGTATATTTGATTTGTATTTTTGATTTACCGTGAACTGATTCTTGCCTGTTGATCTTGATCTTGGCTAAGTCTAGCCCCTTACCTTGTGTGTAGTTTGTATATATATTTGTAAACAGTAAAATACTGTGTGTAGGTGGTGACTGCCATTTTGTTTGGGATACGGGTTTGTTTTGGTTTTTATCTTGTTCTTATTACTTAGTATTGTTGTGCTTTGGAGTTAGTGTGGGTTTTGTTTGTTGTGTTGGCCTGGGTCACCACTAAAGTTGTGTATATATAACAAAATACAGACAAATTCAGTCTGTGGTTTTCTTCTTCAATTTGCTACAGCGCCTGAGGCAGACCAGTGCTGCAGTATTAGTTAGGAATATCTAAGACAGAAGCTTGCTGAATGATTGGCAAAGTAGCTGAACAGTGAACAACGTTCCCTGTAGTTGCATTTGGGAGTCTATATTTCCCAGACAGACGTGTAACATCATATGTTTATTTTCAAAGAGAGGTTAATTAGGAGGTCTTGGACGTCCCAGAACCCCTTGTATTTCTGACCTTGATATTTACAATAGTTCACATAGGCTGGTTTTCTCTGCTTCCAACAAACCCGGTCCAATTGATCATCTCATTTGAAAACCCTTCCAGAGCTAAACTTGGAATGTTAGAGCATGGAAATGTTAAATTGTTCAGAACCAATTATTAAGCATGATTTAGTTTTTTGGGTTTTTTTTACATAAGCTTTGCTCTTATGATGTCCTGCCTCTTCGGTATTTAGCCACATCACATTGCACAAGACGTTTCACACACCCCTCTAAAAAAAACGCTCAGTTCAGACTCATTCACTGTAATATACTAAAATATACACAATTCAATTAATTCTTATTGTGAAATCAAACGATGGTTGTGGATGACTTTAATAGCCGTGATCAGTTTCAATAATTCCAGTCAGGTGAATATGTAATAATTATGACAGGCTAGCCTGAAGGATAGCCCAGATTAAAATGTCATAGGCCATATGTTCATGTCAGCATTGCCCCACAGGCGTCACCCTCAATAATGATAACAACACAGTGAACAGCCATGTGAATTAGTGGGTTTCATCATCTGTCTAATCTGTCTGAATAGGCTGACTCTGAAGGAGCTTCGGGTTCAGCCAATTACAGAAGGTCATTCAGTCTAGAATTATTACTTGTCACGCCTGGTACTAACATTGCAGAACTGTATTTGGTTAAAATCATGAATCTTGTTGCAAATCACTGAAGTTACAGTACATCACCAGCTAAAACAAATCCAGGCTGAAGAGGGCTTTAATCAAGTGTGAATCTCGCGTTTTCACGCTAAATGCGCAAACCTTCTGCGCATAAACCGTGAGCCTAGGAGGCAGTTGAGCGGAAACTGGAAGATAAAGAGTGAAATACCAATTACACTGACCTCGGAATTTCAGGAAGGTGCGGTGCAGATAACGCCCGCAATTTCTTCAATTTCTTTCCAATCCATTGGTGTTAAAGATCTATCCGTCACCATTCGGCCTGTTCCAGGCTCACCTACAAGTGCAGCTCTTTTACTCAAAGATGGAAAGCCATCTAATCTTCTCCCCCAGCAGTAGAGGAGACTGTAATGATGTATAATTAAATTTGATTTGCCTCCTTTTTCTTTTTTATTTTGACTTCACCCAGTATCAGTTTCCACTCCTCTCTTCAACACAGGCCTCCATAAGACAAATGAGCCAAGCTAACCATTTATAAATGCAGTCCATTTGGATGTGGAAAATATGTAATAAGATGCTGTCTAATAAGACATATGCTAGTGGCTCGCAACCTAATTCATTTATCCTGCCTCCGCCACCACAAGGTGAAATAATTTATATGGGTTTTGTTTTCCCTCACGCCATCGCACTCCCACGTCGATGTCTACGTTTGCCCAGTGTCTGCTGTTTGGAGAGGGGCTGAGCAATGACCCACCCGTTCTTTAATTCATGGTGTGTATTCGCTCACATGACACATCAGCCAACCTGTTATCACATCACACAACATTGTTTGGCTTCATATCCTGCTGTTGTTTGCCCTTGAGTCACACATGAGGTATATAATCCGTGTGCGGTTGCAGAAAATCTCTGTTAACACCATCAGTGCGGTTCCCTATTTTTTCTGCAGCCCAAGGGAATTCATTCAGTTTACCTCCTGCATGATATATAGACAGGGGATATTAAAGGATGATTGCTCACTCTTCTGTTAAATCAAACAGCATTTGTTTGCTTAATGGCAGTGAATGTCATTGGCAGAAATATTGTTTTGTCCTCAAATTGGTAATCTCTTCTTACTGTGGTTATAAAAATGTGCACTGCGGTCCATTAATCTAAAGGTTCTGAGTTAGCTACATTTATTTTGGGATTTTCAAATAATATTCAGCAAAATATGCTGCAATTATTTGGTCTTCACTATATTAAATGTCAACACATTGAAAAATAACCTTTGAATATTTATTATTCAATATTGAATATTTGGATATTATGTTTCGTGATACTGTATCGATTCCCAAAAACAGAGTATCGATACACAGATTTCTGGCAGACAGTGAGTTATTGTGTGTTGCATTTAAACCTCTGACCACTAAATGGCAGTGTTGTAATCCATTTTCAGCTCCATTCCAACATAAACAAACAGCACAAGGGCGCAGTGCTATTGTAAGCAGTGGCAAACCTGTATATGTAGTTGTGTGTATTAATAGTAGGATTTTAAAATGGCAGTATATTACTTTGCTTGCAGTATCGCAATATATTGAATCGTGAACGCTGTATCACGATACATATTGTATCGCCAGGTTCTTGCCAATACACAGCCCAGTTCTATTCCATATCCATTATTGTTTTACTTTTTAAAAACTAAATACACTTCATATATCAACTTTTTGCACTTCCCATTCCAAAGCCATGGGCATTAATATGGAGCATCTCCCTTAGTGTCTGTAAAAGCCTTCGCGCTTCTGGGAAGCCTTTTTCGGATTGTGTATGTGGGAATTTGGGTCTATTCAGTCAAAAGAGCATTTCGGAGGTTAGGCATTGATGTTGGTTGAAAAGGCCTGAACTTGACATTCCATTTCATTAGGAAAATGTTCAATAGCATTGAGATCAGAGCTCTGTGCAGGCCACTGGAGTTCCTCTGTACCAAACCCGTCAAACAACGTCTACATGGACCTCTTTATGGCCTGTTTCACGCATACTACCTCTATGTGGTATGAGCGACATGGAACATCCAGCTTTTCATTTTGGTGCTCATGTTAACAGGTAAGTGCTTTCACACAGCCTGCACAAGTGGCAGAGCATTCCTGCTGCATCACTGAAATGGCAGAATATTTACAGAATAGCAAGGAGATGTGTTTACACTGAAATAACCCCTGAAAGTTCTTTAACCTGTGAACTGTTAGATTAAACAGTACTTGAGCGTTCCTTGCTGTCAACACATTTTTCTACCCAATACCATTTAGAATTAGAATGCTTGTTGCGGATCTACAAATGCACCTGTACAAATGATATTTTATTGATAGCATGATTGATTTGACTGCTTCTTTTCGTATGGTAAAAAGATGTTTGACACTCTGCAGAACTACTACTGTATGAGTGAACATCTGTCATTATGAGTATGTCATGCAGAGGAAGCATGTGTGAAACAGGCTTAGCCCAAACCCTGAAACACAGTCCCAGACCATTATTCCTCCTCCACCAAACTTTACTGTTGGCACTATGCATCTGCCACACCCAAATACCTGTCTATAATGAATACTAATTAAATAGAATAAATGTATACATATATATACACACACACTCCAATCAGCCATAACATTAAAACCTCCTTTTTGTAGTTATACTCATTGTTCATTTTACTGGCTGCAGTTACAATACAGGTGAATGTTGTAGTTCTACAATTACAGACTGTAGTCCATCTATTTCTTGATATACTTTGTTAGCCCCCTTTCACCCTGTTCTTTGATGATTAGGACTACCAAAGGACCATCACAGATGTTATTTGGGTGATGGGTCATTCTGTTAATGTGTGTTGTGCTGATACCAGTTTTTAAACAATGTGTCCACTCACTGTCAACTCTATTTGACACACCTACCTTGCTGGTCCACCACGTAGATGTAAGACACAGTAGCTCATCTGTTGCTGCACAGTTTGTGCTGGTCATTCTATAGTCCTTCTTCAGTTGTCAGAGGACTCTACCCATAGGACACTGTGAACTATTGGTGAACTATTTTCAGTCCAGCAGTGAGAACACACACCACCTGTTTTGGTCCTGTTGGGGTCCTGACCATTAAAGAACAGGGTAAAAGGGGATAAACAATATATGCAGTGAATCAGAAGGGCTACAGTCTGTAACTGTAGAACTACAATGTGTTGTGATGTGGAGCTGTGGAGCTGATAAAAGAGACAATGTGTGTAGAAGTAAGGTGGCTTTAATGTTATGGCTGGTCAGTGTGTGTGTGTGTGTGTGTGTGTGTGTGTGTGTGTGTGTGTGTGTATTTGCATTGGTAACAGCCCACAGTTCACTTTGTGATGCATCCCTTGTAAAGTAAGATTGCATGGTGCATTCCATAATGCCCAATAAATCATAATCTACTTGAATCATTGCAAAGTTATAACGAACTCCCTGCTTTTTATCTCACATTCTTGCAACAAAACATTCTTGTAACTGCCCAGTTGAAGTGTTCAACAAGGAACGTGTGCATGCAATAATGAAAACACAGAACATTTAAAACTGCCCTGCTAAAAACAAAAACGATTCTTGGTTTAACGGCACAGAATGGAGCTGCGTTCCTAACAAGCCCTGCATTAGTTCATTTTGTTTGTAACACTGTGCCCTGCACCTACGCTCCGTACATGAGAAACATAAGGTGTTGGAAGAGATGACCGAGAACCATCTGTGAGGCAATGGCTTTGTGCCACCTACAATTAGAGCAATGCAAAGCAGAGCTCACTCAGGAGACCTCTAAGAAATGGATTAAAAATATCTAAGATACACATTTAAATTCTAAACAGAATCTACTTTATTAAAAAAGAACCCTTTATTTTTTTCCATGCATAATTAGCTTAAATTGTCTTATAATCCTTTATTAGTAGTCAGATTCTGACCACAGGGCCACTTTTGACTGCAGGCTTTTGGTTAGTGGACTGTTCACACCAGTGACACTGAAACCTAGCCACTCACACCAGTGCAACACACACTACCTTGCCAATATCATGTTGTGCTGAGAATGGTTCACCACACCATATAATATCTGGTCTGTGGTGGTCCCTTTCTGTTGATGGATGGTGGAAGATGGTGGCTGACAAATAGCAACAGCTGGGATATAGTCAGTAACTGCTATAAGAAAAATTAGGCTTTCTTAAAAAATATAATAATAATTTTTTTATTGAGTGTAATCAGGTGAAGCAATGAACCCTCATGGTACATTTATATTTAAAATTGTATATATGACAGATGTACCAGGTTAAGGGTCAGTTTACCTACCACTGGCTATAAATAGTACCTACTGACTAACAAAAACGTATTTTCAGTAGTGCATATTGCTCCATGCTATTAGTTGACCCTGTGGAGTTCTCTGAGCATACGTCAAATCCTGCCTTTGCAAGAAGCAGTAAGAATTATTGCAACTGCAATTGCTAGCATACATGTTAATAATATGAATAATAAATTCCTAATTTTATCTTATATAGGCATAACCAACTCTTTGCAAAGTTGTGTTGTGTCTCTGTTTTATTCTACTCCATACCTGACGACTGAGCACATTGCTAGCAGATGCCCACATTGTAAAGGCTACCAATTTAGTGAATTACTGTAGTCCTTTGTATAGTTTACAGGGGAAGATACATATTGTATACTAATATAATGTCAGAAAAAACAATAGCTGCAAATATTCAGTATAAAATCACTGCATGGAGACCAGTGGGTGAGATGGGGTATGTGACTCAGGGTGGACAGAGTGGTCTTTAAATAAATCCATACTTCCTGCAAACCGTGTTCTTCTGATTCTGTGTTTGGTGGCACAAATAAGATTTACAACCGTAGTAAAACATCAATATACCATTCTGGTGCTTGGTGAATTGGGAATGTGAGGTAAACGCTAAATTGTCATTTGCTTCAGCTGTACTGGTTACCAAAGACTGAAAACATCTTTGTGTAACATTAGGCTCTGTTGGTACCAAAGATCAGCAGGTAAATAAACAGACTAATGGAAAAAGCACAGTTTCAGTTTTCCAGTGCCAGAGGTTATGGTACTTGTGCACTGGGAAATCAGCAGTTGGACATTTCACACAAATATTGACTTCTGCAAAGTATGCAGAATGTTAGTTTAGGTACTACTACACAGTCCAGTCACATCCATAGTTATACATATATAGTCATATATAGTCCATACAGCTAACATTCATTTAACCACCGTGTGCAGCACGGACAGTAGCTAGACTGGTTGGGAGACTCAATAAGGACCTAGTAGGTTGTCACAGGTAGGTTGAGCCATGCTGACTGCAGTGCATCCCACAGCTGCTGGAGGGTACATGTGGGAGGATCCATAGAGTAGACGCAATGGTCTAAGTGGTCCCACAGGTGCTCAGGGTAGCACTTGGAGGTCTTGGTCAGCTCTTTCAACCAATGTGGGACATTTCTAGCCATGTGAGCTGTTGCATTGTCCTGCTGGAAGATTCCATTCTCCCCAGGGAAGACAGTCAGCATGTATGGATGTACATGATCTGCAAGGATGTATTTATACCCAAATCAGTTGAGAGTGACTTTCACATGGATAAGTGAGCCCAGAGAATGCCACAAAAACAAAAACCCCCAGACCATAATGCTAAAAAAGTAAAAAAGTGGTCATAATAATTTGACTGAACTGTGTAATATACAGTATATCTAAAACAACCAACTCACTACTGTGGAAATGCAATTGTTAAGCCAGTACTGTACCTAAAAAAATCACTAATGGCACTTATTTATATATAATTATATATATATTAGCCTCCAATGTCCAGCTGATACACTACGTTGACTTAGGGATTGATTTTAACTATTTGAACTAAACTATTTGAAGAGTCTGTCATTTGGTGAGCGAGTACTGTTGACAAAGATCATTCTCTGTTTGAGCGTGTAAGTAACCGTAAAGCTGCACATTATGCAGGCTACTCACAGTCTAGCTAACCCAAGAGCCCTCTTGTGTTTGATGTTCACTCTGTGTGTGTGCATAAATAAATGGACACTGAATTTATCATTCCTCTGTCTTCTGGGAGTTATCCTCGCTGATGCTCCATGGAGATAGATCTCTATCCCAACCCCAGTTAGTCTATTACACCACCCATTAAATAGCACATATATTAGCCCACTCAGTGCAGTCACAAGTGAAATATATAGATGTGATTGGTGGTTATTATTATTTTTAATCCGGTACATAATAAAAAAAGATTGGTCCATTAATATATTATAGCTTCACCTCGGTTGATAGTTATTAAACTGAAGGAACTGCAGTTAACTGCAGTTGCTGGTGATATATTCATTATTTATATTAATTTGTTTTCTCATACATAACTCACAGAAACAAAAAAAGAAGTTCTGTCAAAAGTGTGGATAATGAAATAGTGAAACGGATCTATGTAAATATAACTGTATATATTTTACACAAGTTGGACTTTAATGGAAAGTTATTGTTGTGTGTCGTGTTTTGCAGAGAAATAAATCATTGCTCATATTGTAGTATTAGCAGTGAGTAAGACGCACAGGAAGCCATGATTCTACTATAGGAGGTGCTCTTTATTCGTGTATAGTATAGGAAAGCAATGCACTGTGTGTGTGGGGGGGGGTTGGTTTCCATTGGCTTCACCCCGATGGTGACTAAGCCACCAATAATATATTCCCAAACAATACGCTCACCAACATAAAATGATGCATAAAACATTTACGCATAACTTAAAGTAGCAAAAAACAACACTGAACAGTCCCCTACCATGAGCCTTTGCATGTGGCTATCTGCATATCCACACCTCCAGATTCTCTCAGGCAGGTTGCTGCAATATTTTTGCCATGATTTGTCATTGCATTAAAGACAAACAGAAAACAAGTCAGGTGCAGACTTGTACCTGTTGATGCAGGGTGTAATTAAAGGGGAAATAAAGGGGAATTACCTCATTTTTAAAAATCTCCGCACACTTAGCTCATTAAGATGTAAACAAGAGTAGCCCAACATGAAATGCTTCATTTGGAAAGTTATTACATGAACTGTTTACATATATATCCCCTGATACGTTGTTTTAAGAAGGCTCTGTCACTTTTAAGCAGGTTTTAAGTTAGTCTTAAACCTATACCCTGAAAATCCTTTCCTGATGAGTGATACATGCAGGGTATGGTATAAAGAAAGAAGTTTTATCGTTAGAAATACTTGACCTATAAAAATAAAACATATGAAAAGTCAGGAGGCACAGTGCTGTTTACTGGTCATTGTGGACAATAAATAAATTGTGATGTAGACGTTTTGACCCCTGGTCACCACCGTTGTAAAGTAATCCATAGTTTTGACTCTATTTCTGCAACGCTAGTACTTTTTCCAGGTCTGACAAGTAATAGTTCCTGAGTGAATTACCTTCTGTGACTGAAAACCTGAAGCTCCTTCAGAGTCATTCCATTTAAATCAGACTGATGAAGCCTGCTAATGTACATGGCTGTGCACTGTGTTGTTATTGTTATTGAGGGTGATGCCTATGGGGCAATTCTGACATAAACATCTGACCTGGGACATTTTGAGACATCTGAGCTGTTCGTCGTCTAGGCCCCCATTAGTGATTGTGTGCTCCTTTCAGATAGTAAATAAAATGTCTATATTTGAATAAAGACATCCTGACCCCTGGTTCCTGGTTCCACTGTAAAGAAATCCAAGATTGAAAGTCAATCATCTCACATCAAACCAATCTGAATGACTTTATTTGAATTGAATTGATTTATGCAGAAATGTTGAAAATGTTTACGTAACTAACAACACATGATACATTTGAATACTGTAGCAAAATGACTGTTATTCTGAACTATGCGTATTCAAATAAGCATGTCTAAATTAATGGTATTTAGGAATTTCTTTGAAACCTTTAGTAAAACTCTTGGTTGGGCAATCTCAATCTAGTTGTTTTGCATCTCTCAATTTCACCAGCTTTCCATTCCCATTCATTTTAAAAGCAACTGATAAGTCAAGGCCAAACATGTTTATGTGGAAGGAGAAAAGAATTCATTTAAAAGTGAGGGGACTGTAGTTACAGCTCACTGAATTTAATGAGTGTTTATGCCGTCTAATGGAATCGAGTGTGTGAATTGAATGCTGAGCATGTTTGTAAATAAACAAACCAGATTCACCTCTGAAACGACAGCGTGAGAGGTTCACCTCAACCGTAGGCCAGATTATGCTAATGACACAAGAATGTTTCAAAACTGTAGAGTTGCTTTTAAAAGCTAATTTGAGTGAACGTGTTGTCCGTGTGCTGTGTAAATTTAAAGAGGCCAGACGGATGTGTTTTTGTATCTTATCTGTTTCTGGAGTGTTTTGCTGTGTATATACAGGAGATTGCACCTGGGAGCATCTTTAATTTCACACGCTGTTTCAGATCAGCGACGGAAGGAATCCCAGGATCCGAGTTTATAACAAGTTTCATAAATATGTGCGGGAGCTCAGCCCTGTCCGGCTGCATACTAATACCACAGCAGCCCTGACAGCAGTTTTACAGGACGTCCACAAACTGGAGAATACGAGCTAGATGCAGAGGCGCTTTTACATCAGCATGGAGGTCACTGCTTTGACTTATGAGTACGGGCCTATCGTTATACGCTCCCTCTCTCGCTCTCACCCTCACTCTCATTGTCCTGCCGTCTCTGTAATTTACACAGTATCTTTGAGTGCTCTCATTAATCACAATTGCTGATCCTCCCCTAAGTACAGAGCTGAGTGAGTCTTCTCATAGTAATAAGGAATTAATGTCATTAAGATAAAAATGGTGCCCAAGCGTCAGTTCTCCACTGTGCTGAAAGTACCATTCTCATTATTCTTATCAGCATTATCATAATTTTTTTCTCCACCCCTTATTTACCTGTACCCGAGGCTAACTGCTATTACAGCTTCCAAGAGCTGAACTCGGTTAAAAGGGAAATGAACACTCAGACACAATTGAGTGGCCTAGTAGGCTCCTTGTCAGTACTTAAAATTTCAGCGGTTAGTTTATTGTTCATTTCTGTACTGCTTTCTCAGCAAATTACCAAGACCAACCAATTTTGGTAAGCTATTCCTCAAATATGAACATGTAAGCAGTTGTTGCAAGTCACCAATGAGTATCTGCAAACTGTGACTGATAAAGCTTTGTTAGGAGCCTTAAATGCCACAAAAAATCCACTCCTATAGGGTTCAAGCAGTTTGTGAGAACAAAGCTAACAGTGATTTTCCTGATTCACATGTTTTGGCCAATCTATAGTGAACACAGACATTTGAAGCCTCTGACTGTTCCATGTTTTCTTTGATGCCTCTGGCAGTTTTACTGTGACTCCTTTAGCAACAAGCCTGTATAGAGCTGCCGCCACTGTTTTCTGATTAAGCCACCACTGGTAATCACAAAGACCACCTTATATATATATATATATATCCGCCTATTGAAGCTTGATTTCTTTTTCACATCTTAATTACACTGATGGTTAATTTACGATGGTTGGACTTCTTTCAATGCTTGAAGGTCTAACCAATAGGAGAGGAAAGCTTGCTAAGCTATTTCTACTTACACAATAATGGAAAACAAATGCTGATTTTCCACTGAAAATTTTAAAAAAAGGTAACAAGATTCCAAACTAAACAGCGCAAACAAGAGTAGTAGTGTAGTACTTGTTAAGTTTAAATACAAGCAGAATCCTTAATACATTATTTCTAAATTAAATTAATTAAAATGATTTTTTGTTTCTTAGTTCCCAGAAATCACTAGGCCTTTTCTGGTTTCTGGTTTCCCTTCCCTTCGTAGTGTTGAAGCAAATTTAACCTAACTTAGCTAAGAAGTAAGAATTAAGGTATACATGTTAGGATTGTGCACACTGCCTGCCTCCATGTGAAGTTATGAAGTGAGGTCACAAATCGTTGCTGTCCAATGGAAAAACATGTGTCCCCATTTTTATTTTTCTGCATCATTTAATTTAATTTAATTTAATTTTGTTTTCTTATTAAAATCTTGTTAAAAACTTGTTTGCATCCGCTGTCCATTCGTCCTGCCTTCTCCTCCTCTCCTCTCTTACATTAAAAGTAAAGACTGTTTTTGTTCTTTCCTGTAAAGTTGCCATTTTTTTGTTTGTACAGCAACAATTCCCAGCATGCACCATGCAAATACATTAGACAGCTATTAACAGGTTGCAGTTTCCAGTTTGAAGGAAACACCTCTATGGTGATAAAGAATTTCTGATTCTTAACATATTAATAAATACATTATACTCTTTTGTAGTTTTTTTGGGTTGTTTTTTTAGGAACGTCACCAGAATGTGGTTTCCTAGTCCTTAACTTGGAAAGTATGGCTGCTGTAGCACCACCACTATAGGAGGCAAATAGACATGTTCAAATGTTCTTACAGTGGCAAACTAAAGAAGCAAGCTAAAATACCTCACAAAACATTTACTTTAAGCACACCACTGAGAATACTGTTGATCAGCCATATGCTATGTTAGTTAGATCTAAGTTCTTATTGCAGCTCCAGTGTCATGCTTGTAGTTGCAGCATATGAATTGTATAAACACTGGATGTTGTAAATGTCATCGACGTTTTGCATTAATTCTGTCTTTAAGGTAACTATTTATTTGATGAAGGATAGCCTGCTTGTCCGTATCTAAATAATCTAAAGTGAAGCAGGGTTCGGCGACATGGGCTAGCGGGCATAATCAGAACATTAGTGAGCTGCGAGTTAGGAATCTCCAGTGCTTGGAGTCATCAATCACCGAGGCTTGGAGGAGCGACATTGATGTATGCTTCTGTTATTCACCCTCTCTTTTTTAGCCTTTGAGTCGCAAAAGTTGGGCTCAGGCAGCAACTCTGGATGTTTTCCATTAAGAAAAACTATAGCTGTGGTGCGTAATCTTCGAATGATCTCTGTGTAACATTAAAAGACAGAGTTCCTTACAACACCTTTTAACTCCAATCACTTACCCTACCTGCCAAACCATTCATTTTGCTAGAAGAACCAGTTAAGTAGAAATGGACTTTAACTACCGCTGAATGGTGTCCTCATATTTAGAATTTATCACTTGTATTAATAATACAGTTTTACAAGGGGTGTAAAAATACATTGAGGCTTTAATATGCAGGTAATGATTCAGATGCATCAATTTTAGAATATTGCCATTGTTTATAATCAGTTATAATATTATTTATTAATGTCCATGCTTATGTTTGACCAAAATCAAGATCTCTGGCTATTTTGACATAAAAAATAAAAAGAAATTTAAAAGAATTTTTAATTTTAGTTTTTTGTCTTTATTCCATTAGTGTATAAATAGTGACACCTGTGTTTAGCTATATTCTAATATAATAATATTAAAATAGGCAAATATGATAATAATATTTTTTTATTCTATAATATATAATGCATATAATATTCCTAATATATTATAATATTTATTTTTATATGTATTTATTTGGTATTTTTATATTAATTACAAAATTTCAAAGTTAAATACACAGGAAAATAAGCTACATTGTCTAAATTAAAGCTCATTTCCAACATTTTTGTAAAAGGATCATAATTTATAAGTCCTTTTCTACAGAATCATAGTCAAATTAAATCATCATGAGGTCAGTGCTTTGCACGGCTGCTTCTTACCTTTCCTTCCCAACAGATAGTAGGTGCTCAACCATAGTCTTCAACAATTAAGTCGGTTTCAAACACTGTAATCTCTTAATCACATCATTTGCACAGAGAACAGTATACAGTAGCATTACTAATCCATTAGGCTTAAACCCCCTTCCCCGAGCCTCTGTCTCTGATGAGATGTTCCAGTGTTCCTCTGCTGAACAATAGCAGCGGGTGGTAATAAGATTCTGCGGTGGGAGAGGGTACAGCTGTCAGCGCTGGCAGGCTGAGAGGACGAACAGTGATGTGTTTGTGAACACCGGACCTGGAACTGAGGAAAATCAAATCTGAGGGTACAGCTTCCAGGAGCTGTTTAAAGCTGACAGTGGTGGCATCTTCTTTCTGCACATTAGTTTTTGTCCTTCTTCTTCTACTTTCTTCTCTTCTCTTGTTTGGCTTCTTCTGCTGCTGTAGCTCCAGGCCCAGCAGGAATCAAACGAAGATTAATTTCTCCTCTCAGAAGTGCAATCTCCGAGCATCTACAAGGGGAAAAGTCCTTGGCTGGCATCAATCAATCCTGAAGTTCTCCAGCAAAAAAAAACAACAAAAAAAAAAAACAGCCCAAGCGGCTCCAACACTTTCACCTCTGTGTAATATCAAAGCAGTTCAGCTCCTCCTGTGACTGATGATTATATAACGATCAAACGTTCAGTGAGGAATGAACTGTGTGACGGCTGCTCTGTTTATGCTGGTATAATCTCTCATCATTTGATTTCCTGCTAGGTTGTTATGACACCTGCAGATTAGCTGTGGGTAATCTTGTTCCATGGTTATGTAATACTCTGCCGGTATTATCTGACTGGATCTTTCACTTTGAGGCAAAAATAAAAACAAATACAGCGAGGAAGGATATTCATATTAATTATGATTTGTAATCATGATTGTGAGATCTGATACTTACAGATTGAAGCAAATAACATCTCTGATGGAGGAAAAGATCTTACTTTCTTCCCCATTCTACTGCACTGTCTGTCCTAAAGTGCTTCACGGGTATAGATGGAGCTTTGATTAAAGATATAGATTTCATAGGCATAGGTATTCACCTGGTACTCGGGTAGAAGGATATAATAGTGAAACCTGTATGTTTAGCTATATTCTAATATACTCTAATATAGATGCAGAAAATAATAATAAAAAGGCAAATCTGATAATACTGTTTTTATTATATAATATATAATACATATAATATACATAATATATACTCATGTTTATTTCTATGGCATTTTTGTTTTAATTACAAAAGTCCAGTACACAGGAAAAAGTGTACTTTACTGGAGGGCTGGAGGTTAGGGAGCCAGCCTTGTGACTAGAAGGTTGCCGGTTCAATCCCATGAAGTGCCCTTGAGCAAGGCACCTCACCCCTGAATGCTCCCTGGCCATTGGGTTAGGGCTGCCCACTGAGCTCACTGCCGCCTTGTGTGTGTATATGTGAGTGTATCACTGCACGGATGGGTTAAATGCAGAGATCTTAAATGTCCCTCCGGGATCAATAAGGTATCAATCTAATCTAAGTTGTGAAAAATATACTGCCTGACCAAAGAAAGTCACCATTTTGGGCCTTTGATTGGATAATTACTGCAGTGATTAATATGTTTCAGCTGGCAACGGTTCTTTTAACTGTACCTCATACAGCAAGTAGCTTCTCATTTCTTAAACAACAATGTGGGAAGATGTGTTCCGTGGTCGTGAAAAAATTGTTAGTGTGGGTAAAATTATTGCCTAGCATCAAAGAAAGAAGACTGGAATAAAGAACATCAAGTTCATAAAGAAAATGTGGTCAGTAAAATATATCTTGAATGAACAATTAGAGATCCCTTAAACATTTGGTGAAATTAAATCAACAACAGGACGTTAACAGCATTTCCACACACACTGAGACAAGAGCACACAGTACTGGGACTAAACAGCTGTGTGGCTATAAAAAAACAAATGTTAGTGCTGTGCAGTTAGAGTGTTTTTTAGGGAGCATTAAATTTGAAGTCTTGAGCAATCATATGGTCTGATGAGTCCAGGTTTACCAGATTTGCCAGAGCGATGGATCCGTTATAAGATGGGCAGGGCATGAAGTGATGCATTGTACAAGAATCTGGAGGCAGTGTTATGATCTGAGGTTGCTTTAGTTGGTCATGTCATGGCTCAGCAACATCATGTGGCAATAAAATGAGTCAGCTGACCACCTGAATGGTTATCCCATGAACGGTTTTTCTTTCCTGATAACATAGGCAACAATGCTGTGATTAATCAGACTCAGACTGTGAAAGCATGAGCATGAGAAATCATTTTCATATATGAACTGGCCACCACAGAGTCTTGACATTCATTGCCCCATCAAATGTGCTAGAAAAGACTGTCCTGTCATCAAACTCTGCTAAAAACTGGAACTGGATATAAATATATGTTGTGATGTTGATTGATTTTATTTGGCCTTGCAGTGTATTTGACTAAGAAACAACAGCAACTGCACTGACTGTAAAAATCCGACATTGATTTAAGCTCAATCCAAGTTAAGTTCTCACCAACAGCCTTTGTTTGGTGAACTCATTTTATAATAACTATTTTAAGACATTCCACCCAAAGTGCAGATTTGAATCAGTTTCAGTTGACATAAGTAGAATACGTTTCCAGATTTTTATTTTAGGAAATATCACAATACATTTCTGCCATGTTATTATCATGGATTGCTTTTGAAACAAAAGAAAAAATAAAAACAAGTCAGTAGTGAAGACCCAGACCTATCTGTACACAACATGAATTGAGATGCATTTCTTTATATCACTAATTACTCTGAGAACAAATAATCATGTGATTAGATTGAATGTAAAATATATAACAACTTCTAGGAACTGTAGACTCCTAAGGGCTAAGATACTTCAAAAGCATTCAAATAGCTGAGGACGTCTTTATTTCACTCCCAGTGAGAACATATAAAGCAACACTGAATATCTCAAAAATCACCTTTCTCATTCTCTTTTGTGAAGACTTTGCATCGCTGCCACGTGGAACTGCATAGCTTAATTCAAAAGTGGGGTTCTGCTTATCCAGTTCAATTTGCTCTCACCGCTAACAGGTTCATTCTCCCCACATTGCTTCTGGAAATTTCCATCCCCAATCTCCTCCATTCAGCAGTGTGTGGAAATAAGAGGAGCATGGAACATTAAGCGAGGTAGCACACAGTTCCCCCGGCATGCAGGGGAGTGGGAGAGCCGCCTAATCATGTCCTCCCCAAAGATGACCTCGCAGCGTGCTACAGTCATTACACCTCGCCCACATCGCTAACACAGCGGTTCAACGCTGCGGTTCAACACAGCACAAACACATTAGCACTGTCTGTCTAACGCTCAGCCTGCTTTTATTTATCCAAGACTAGACTCTGTGTTTCAAAGTTATAAGACCCATATCATAGAAGACTTGTTTTCTTTCCTTTTGTTTTTAATGAAAGAGATTTTTTGTAATATGTAAACATTTGATCGCTTCCACTTCGAGCGGTCGTGATGCTGCTGCGCAAAAGTCAGAGGTTAGATGTAACATAAATATAAGATAGCCAGACACCTGCCAATGTAAAACTGTGAGCAAGATTTATGAACAAAGGACAATCCAAACAAGTGGCCCAGCAACAAGGCCAGGTCAATACCATGAGAGCTATATCGGGAAGAGAAAGAGCAAAGTAAAAGGACAAGTGAGGGTCAAAAGCCAGAGGAAAGATTAATCCAGAAGCCAAAGTACAAAACGAAAACCAAGAGAGTAAATAAAGGACGAAAAAAGAGTCACCCAATAAACAACTCACCAAGGAATAGCTCAGCTAATACTTCACAAAGAGAGCGGCTAAATACACACACAGAGACAGATTATAAACAGGTATGCATGTTTGGTGTTGAGGTGAGTGAGATCTTGAACAGAGTCCTTGACTGACTGGTCATGAGCATGTGCTGTTAATATCAGAAACAAGCGTCTTATAGGAGCAACCCAGGAAGCATGACACCATCCTTCCACAGTGAGAAGACAACTCAATGCTCTGGGTCTGAAAAGATGTGTAGTCGTTAAAAAAACCTGAGTAAGAAAAGGAAATAGATAAAAGACAAGAAAATGAGCAAACCAAAGGAAGCTGCTGGTGTTCTCAGAACAATGGATTGGTCACCCCAGAGTCCAGACCACTGGACTTGTTTGAGGTCAAGAGAAGCAGGAAATATCTTGTGCGCTGGTCTGAAGAACAAGGTTTAGTTTCAGATTTGTCCTGGATGCTCCAGACATTGCACACATTGATTATAATTATATTATATATACTTATAAATTAAGTACTAAATAGTTAAACCAAGTATATGTATATATATATATATATATATATATACACATGTATATACTTATAAATTAAGTACTAAATAGTTAAACCAAGTATATATATATATATATATATATATATATATATATATATATATATATATAGTATATATAGATTTTTTTGTATCCTTTTGTGCAAAAGTCAGACACCCTTGATTAAATGTTATATTATATAAACCAAGTGTGTATATATATATATATATATATATATATATATATATATATATATATATATATATATATATATATATATATATATATATATATATATATGTATATATATACTCTTGGTTTATATAATATAACATTTAATCAAGGGTGTCTGACTTTTGCACAAAAGGATACAAAAGAATTCCTGAAATACAAGAAAACAGAGGATACAGTCCCTCAAGACTAATGTCTTGTTTTCGCAATAGCTTTGAAGGGGATAACCTCAGCGATGGTCAGCGCAGTAGGGTATTGTGCATTGCGAGGAATATTTGAAGACAGGAGCATTGCTCACAAGCAATTAAGCTGCTTTCAGCACACCTCCGCACAGCCCACCTTAATACGCCACCTCTCCCCAGACGGCACTCAGGCGGTGTTAGATTTTTGTCCAGGATAAGCAGAGATAAGCTATCAGAGGCACTCTGCTATTCCATCCAAACTTCGCAAGCCATAAAATTGAATTAGGTGTCCATTTTCAAGTCACCAGAGCATAATTGGACAGACTATGAAATATGGTTCGTAAAGCAGTATCCGTCTCTGTGTATATTAAACAGTCTGGATGATATACAAAGGTAGTCTGCTTCTGATATTCAGCGGATGCCCTGCCGCTCAAAGTTGCAGGCTACAAAAAGGGGGGTGGGCCTTTGGCATCCTTTGAAACAACATCGAGTGAATTAGAACTAATAAACGTAATACAAGAACAAAGAAGACTCGCAAATTTGTCAGATTCAGAATGGTCTAGTGCTCCAAGTGAAGCTCACACATACATTGTTTAGAAACTTTAACAATGAAAGATTGCTCTGTTTTGCTAAAGCATAATCAAAGTATCAAAGGTCATCATGAAAGTAAATCAATTTGCTAATTAATCTAAAAATCCACCCAGCATTCCCGGATCCAACAAAAAACCCAAAGGCTGTTTTGAACCGTTTCAAAAGTCTACCCGAGCTAAATTAATTAGTCCAGCTTTGTGCTTTGTGCTCAGAACTCCCTGAAACCTTTATGAGATTTGCGCTCCTTGATCCAGTTTTGATCTGTAGGACGCGTGAACACTCTGTCGTGCAAAGCCTGTGTCGTGTTTATGATTTATTGAGGTGAATTAAAGCATCTCGTTAGAGATGTGGTGCGATGAAGCCTCGATCAATAAACCTGTTAAGTTTGCTGTCATTAAGTCCCACCATATGCACACTTTCCAACCAAGCTCCACAGCATGAATAATTCAAAGAAATATTTGTGGAAGCCCAGCATATTTGCAAAAGGAGAACCTCCTCCCCTGCTGGTGTCCCCCCCCCTGCACTGAGCCAAAATGACTGAGGGTATTCAGACACCAAGGCGATCAGTTGAGGGAGGATTATTACTCCAGCCATTTACAGTTCCTCCAGAATCCCCTTAATCCTTTTAATGTCACTGTTTGCATATCTAAAGCAGTGTGCCACCCATAAGTTAGAGAGAACAGTTCATGCCAATGCCTAAATGGACTGGAGTATTTGACCCCTACGTCTACTTATTTTAAGCACATCTAGAAATGAGCACTGACCCTCGGTCATGGGTGGTGACTCCGCCATGTTTTAATACCATTAATCCTTTTAGTACTTGGCCATACCATCCAATATGATATGACTACCACCATGCATACTATGATAATGCATCTTACAGAGAGATAAAACCCTCATAACATAGAGCATATGACCTGTAAACATAATGCATTCATTGATGCACCAACTGATGCACATATTAATGCATATAGATCTACAGGTACTTTTAATAACATCATTTTTCGACTATTTATCAAAACTGAGAGAAATAGCATTTCTGAGTAATATACTAAAATAAATAAAAATAAATAATAAAACTCACTAAATTATGAAGTCACCCTGTAAATCCTGTAATTATATTAATGTTAATTATATTAATTAAGTCAGAGGTTTTGGGAATTTTTTGTATTGCACCATAAAACATATTCTTGTCATACACAAGCTTATAACTAATGTGCAGCTCTGTCTTGACATTATACTGATGATGACAAAAGTAGATCATTTACTCACATCCTCAGAGGACATGTCCTTCACCAGAGTTCTCTTTGAATGATCAAGGGGTTCAAAGCACAACTGACAGGGGAGGGAATGACTTTCTACATAGAAAGCTCTACATCATAAGCTCCTGATATTTCTATGGTTTTCATCTACTAACTAAGAAGCCCTAAAGAGTTATTCTCATGTCGCACTCATTCTTCTTCATGAGGGGAAAATGCAAGAAATGGATAAAATGATATTAATCATTTTTATTTCACCCCATAATAATCAAAAAGAACACTCACCAATATGCCTGTATTTTCAGCTCGCAGATTCTCTAGAACAACAATTACTTTTACAGTTATCTATTCTGATACTCGTTTTCACGACCCGTATAGGCCACAGATGTACACAGCGTTGCAGGGGCCAAGTAAATTTTGCATCAAAATCTGGTCAAATTCATTAAGAGATGACAATTCTGTTACCATCTACATGTCTAATACTACTTTATACTATACTAACAACTAGAGTATTATGTATCTATAGTATATCACTGCTGTCCAAGGAAAAACATGCATCTCCATTTTTTAAGTTTAAAATTTTTTATATCATTGAAACACAACAGCTGCCGTTTACATTGTGTGAAAACTTAATGGTAAATCAACCAATGGAAATGCTCCAAAATAGATTTTAAAAAATTAGGTTCCATTCACTAACATTAAAAGTTTTGGCCTCCCCTGTCACCATTTTGTAGGTACACGGTTTTCTTTGGACAGCTCTACATAGTATATAGTGTTTAGAGTATAGCAACACGCAGATCAGAGGGTGGACTTTTGCACAAAGAATATCACAATAAAAAGAAACATGCTACTGTAATAGGCAACCAAATAGATTCTCCATACTGAATATGTATGATGTTCATATTTTTATAATTTTTTTATTTAACGTTTACTTATACATGTTTAACTTATGTATGTCACACACTGCAAGAGATATCAATATGATAAGCGTAACTGTAGGCATACTTTTTCACACACTGTTCACAGTTTGTAATAGCCATCTGACCTAAAATACACAAGTGAACAAGGCAAACTACAAGAAAGATGCAGATATGAGCCCCTTATAAACCTGCAAAATTACAAACATTAACAAACATGTTAGACGTTGCATATTTTTGGCTATTAATTGTGTTCAGCACAAACAACCATTTACAAATGTTTCCCCATCAATTTTAGGACGTAATTACTGACTGTGTGTAATTAACTCAGGTGATGAAACAGGCCTACTTCATAAATCAACAACTGAAATTGATTTTTGCTTTTCGTGGCAGTATAAATGGTGTCGTGAACTGATTTTGTGATGCGTATGGATGTTTTGTTGCAGTGTTAGCAGGCTAGCACCCTAGGTGATCTACTTGTGGGTGGTAATTTCGAAGCTAGCGAACAGCTCCCTACTGAACTGAGTCTGCAGTCTGCCTCCCGACAGCATTCTGAAATATGCACCCTCAGGGATTCATCTCCAAATGGAGACACTGAATATGTTTAATGATGGTCCATGAGGAGCATTTAGTGAAGGATACTGAAGTTGATTCTTTTCCAGCCAAGCTCATTTCTCATTGACACCAACATTATTCGTGGATATGTACTATCAAAGACAGCCAAAGTATTTTAAAAAAGAGGGGTTTTGGTGGACGGACAGTTATGTTATACTACTGTTGTTCATAGAAGAACATCTGTCTCTATATTTATTGATTTTTATTTTTCTACATCATCTGAACACAACAGCTGCTGTCATTGTGAATGGACTAATGGAAAAGCTCAAAATAATTTGAAAAAAAAAATCTGGTTCCATTGGCTTCCATTGAAAATAAAGACCTCTACTGTAAAATTGCCATTGTGGAGATACTTACTGGAGTTACTTGCATGCTAATTTCATTATTCTCTGAGACCTTAGTTAAGTCATTCAAAATGGTTTGAGGCAAATTGGTTTATTGTAGACAAATTTCTTTACAGTGGTCGTGATATAAACCAGCGGTCACAATGTCTACAATGCTAACATAGCCTTGTTTTACTATCTGAAAAACCAGATGTCTCTTCTGAGTTTTCACATTTAAGGTTGATAAAGTAAAATGAGGTAAAATAATGGAGACAAGCAGGTAAACGGATGGTTGGGGTATCCATAAAACAACACAGTACACCCACAATGATCGAGGGTGAACATAAGCCGAAAACAACAGTGGCAAGGAAAAACTCCCTCAGAACTGGAGGAAGAAACCTTGGAAGGAACCAAAACTCACAAAGGGTGACCCATCCTTCTCTGATCAAACTACTCAAACAGTACTGATATAATGACTGTAGCAACTTGTACTTCTGTTCAGTTGAGAACAGTCAGAGTAATGATGATTACTTATTGAAGGTAGAAGGTTAGTGGAAACTAGAGTCCATGTAAATTTCAGAAGAGTCTATAGAGAAGGCTAAGCAGCTAGTCCGAGGCTAGCTAGCTGGTATGGCACGGCTAACATCAGGGCCCGACGATCAGTCTGGTTTTACATTAAACCACTCCGCATGACTTTGTATATGACTCTGACATAATTGGTGAAGTCCCTCTTTAATAGTTCCAGCTTTTATTGTTTCTAAAAAAAGGCTAAGATAAGAGCTAACGATGAACAGATAGCTTTTAAAAAAGTGATTTTGATCAATACCTTTTGGCTCTGTGAGGTACTCGTTTTCATAAATAACCAAAAAATATATCATCATTAGGTCTGTCACTCTACTTTATTTGTAGTGTGCTTATGCGCTGAGCTGAGCTTACCGCGTTAATCACGTTTATGTGAAATATTGCGCAAATGACATTACTGCTACATCAGGCGGGCTTATCCTGCATGATTCTCAGTGGGGCATGTGGAGGAAATTGGCAAATAAAAAGGAGTGATGTGTAATCCTGACTAGGTGATAAGACTGCAGTTTTTTTTGTTTTGTTTTGTTTTGCTTTTTCCTCCTGACTCTTAATCTCCGGCAAACACCGGCACTTGTTTCCCTGCAGTTTGGAATCGCTCCTTTGCCAGACTGAGTGACAGGGCGAAGGAAAACAGCCAGGACGAATAGTCTCATTACACCGCAAACACTGTTTGTTTATGAATTCATATTAGCCCAAGTATATGATGGATATCTTAATTAACTCCATTACTCACTCTAATAATGGCAACTTGGTGACTTTATAGTTTCTCCTCAGGGACTAATTCATCCTTTGTAACCTTTTGCCACTGTGATCTGATAGTAATATTGAAAAAGGGACCCCTGCCGGATTGTTATGTTGAGACCCAAAAACGCACCCCCCCCCCCCCCTTGCTCTAGAGGGAACGTGCACGACGAGCCGAAGATCCCGATTCCAAACCCCATGCATCATCTGTGCAAGCGTCTCACCTTACCAATGGTTAATTACCCTTGACTGTTCACTGAAATGTAATTAACAGTCTCCTGTTCTCAGCGATGGCCACAGAATTCTAATGTCGAACTCTGCTGTGTAAAGTCAAAGCTAGGTCATGTCATTCTACGGCCCATCTGGCAACAAAAATAATAATAATAATAATCAGGTGACATACACAAAGACTTGTATACTTATAAAACATCAGAAGAGAGACAGATCAGGTAAGAAATGTTCTAATCCCGTGTTTTACACAGTCGAGTCACATTTTGACCAACAGCTTGTGCTGAATCCAGAGTAACAGCCGTGTGTAGCACAGGCAGCAGATAGACTGGCCGGGAGACTCAATAAGGTCCTGGTAGTTTGTCACAGCTACCTGGAGCCATGCCGACTGCAATGCATCCCACAGCTGCCGGAGGACGCGTGGGGGAGGATCCACAGAGTGAACACCACGATCCAGGTGGTCCCACAGATTTTTTCATTATGGGTCCTAGGAAGTCTAGGTCAGTTCTTCCAAATAATGTTGGACATTTTCTAGCAGTATGATGCGTCACATTGTCTTGCTGGAAGATCCTATCCATCCCAATGAAGACAACCAGCATGTATGGGTGTACGTGATATGCAAGGATGGATTTATACTCAAACATACCAGTTAAAAGTGCCTTCCTCATTAATCAATGGGTCCAGACAATGCCACGAAAATTCTTCCCAGACCATAACGCTGCCACCTATGTGCTGTCGCCATTTAAAGTGGTCATAATAATGTAATAAAGCCACAATAGTTCATACACTGCAGTGGTTTTACTGCCAAGTAGCCTCTTGACAACTAAATAACATGTTTATATATATATATATATATATATATATATATATATATATATATATATATATATAATTAACTGAGAATAGGTTAGACATGTGGTCTACTCACTAGTTATTTGTAAGAATGAAGTATGTTTTTCTTTTCTTTCATTTTGTTTACACTGAGATTGATTGGTCGGTGTTATTGTTTTTTCAGCATGATCAGCCGAAAGCCAGTAACGATCCAGGGCAATGCTGTACTGTTATTCATATGTTTGTGTTGAAAAAACATCAATCCACATCTCACAGCGGTGCACAGTGTTACATGTGAAAATGGATGATTATCAGATGAGGATGATTATAGATTGTTTATTTAAAACAGAGAAAGGCAACAGGATGATCTGTTTTTATAATACTGGGCTCATATATAATTCAACACCGAGACGTTTGGTGTCCATGGCTCCTAAAAAAATCAACATCTGGTATAATCCATCACTGCGGTCACCCAGCAAATGTTGGAAAAAGTAACTCTTGATTGAGTGCTTGGCTGAATTTTCCATTGGAGCTCCATTGATAACAATAGAATATCCAGTTTGCTGTTATCTGTCTACCGCAAACAGTCATCTAGTTCTGCCGCCTTCTGATACTCACTGCACTGGTTTAAGTGATGCACACTCAAGTGGTGTGTAAGTATTTTGCTTCCCCCAGAAGGCGTGTTAGTTTTACAAATTTTAAAAGTGACTTTGGCTGAATCACATATACAGTTTTTATTATAATAACCTGGCACATGAATATAGAACTCAGTTACACTATCCATTTTTCTGCACCCACAGTGGTGTTAATTCCCAGCTCATGTCCCGTTTGACCTAATGAGCAAAAAAGTGTATAAATGTAATATGTTAATAATGTCAGTGATATTTATTATGTATATGTAAATAGTCACAGTGGTAAGGATGGATGTAGTTTCATATCCCACAATTGAGCTAATATTAATATGATTGGCTCGTTTGGTTTCCCAGCTGTTTAGTTTTGATAAGTTGCAACAACCTAGTGTATAGCATTTTATCAGAAGGTTCTGTTATCCAGCAGCTTAGAGCAAAGTCCACCAATTTTTGTTTAAAGCTGTAAAATAACCATTGCTACCAAAGCACATATTTCTGCATGGAGCCTGTGCACATAAGTTGATGTGTGTGGTCATAGGGAGGCTTAGCCAATCAGATTTTACAATCAGAATCAGTCCTTTTTTTTTAAGTCATGGTGCAGTTAGGTTTCCCAGTATGCTCCTCTTCAGCTATGTCTCATTAGTGGTGCAGTAGTACTCTACTCTCTAAAATCCCATGGCCGCGGTACCATAAAACGAGACAAAAATCCACACTGTAAGTGGCTTCATTGATGAATAATGAAAGAGAAGAGAACAGCGTTAAATGTGCGCAGTTCAAAGAAGTCCCACCTTACCTATTTAAGACTAGAGAGGGCTGAGCAAGAGACAAAACGGTGGAAGCAGCTCAGTTCTGATACTGTAATGTATGCTGTCATGAGTACAAAAGACAAGTCTGCCCACAATGTGCGTTTTTTCATGGCGTGAAAACACTGTCAATCAACTTCCAACTGCTTCCGAAACAAAAGCACAGCTCCCGTCAAAATATTAGACACATATTGTCTTTCATGCCTGTGTAACAGCTATGATGGGATAGAGATCGCACCTAATGATCTTTTAAGTAGCAGTAAGATGTGAGGAATCTGTAAAATTCTTCCTGAAAGGTCTAACATTCTGTTAGCTGAAAACACATGTTGGTTGGCACAGTGAATTCAGGGTTCAGTAGTTGAACTCTCAGGTATAACAATGGTTCCCCTTTTTTTGAGTTCATCCATTTTGCCAAGAGCTCTAAATCTGTTAAGTTGAGGATAAAGTTTTGAAAATATACAATAATTATATTTAGGTGTATGTAAGAAGAAGCAATGCTAACAAGCAATTATATGTTAAGTTGGGTTCTGATGTTGGTTGGCATATGTGCAGTGCTGTTATCACAAGCTTATTGCTGATGTTGGAACAAAATCTTATATTTCCATCTTTGTTGTTGTTCAGTTTTTGACATAATAATGCCTGTTGCTCTTTACATTGCGTGTAACTTTTATGATAATAAATAACACAGCTACAATGCAGCACTGTACAAAGTTTATAAGAATTGTTCTCATCTCATTACCATTTGATATCTCAAGGTATTCAAAATAATATAACATTGAACCAGACCTATTAGAGTGATTTTTTTATTTCAACAGATTAAACAGAACTTTCATTTTACATATATTTTACATAAACTTTATTCACTTAATTGAAAAAAAATATATATATATGCTTTTATATATATATAGTCAGAACAAAACCTTGTCTCTAATAATAATAATTAATTCCAAGTAATGTTGGGATATTTAAATTAGTCCCTTTATCATGAAACATTTACATAATGCAAAGGGAAGCTTGTGATTTCATTTTCTATTTATATATTTTTTAATACTGATAAAAAGCTTACTTTTATTTATTTATTTATTTATTTATTTGTTTAATTATTTATTCATTTATTATTATTATTATTATTATTATTATGATTATTATTATTATTATTATTGTTGTTGTTGTTGTTGTTTTTCAGTACAAGCCCATTACAAAAAATTTGATTTAAATTTTATTGATTTGTGTTATTTGGTTGATGCTGAGTGTTTGTGCTAGTGGTTAGGTTTAAATTATTTCTTACTTTTTTATTCACTTTTATTTTGGATTTTGGATTTTTAAATATTTTACATTTTTTTACACTATAACATGTTTGAACTCGTTGGCACAAGTGAATTTTGTCATGAATGCATAATTTTTTATTTTCTGGTATTAAAGTGTCTGTTTTTAGCCGAGCTGCTCAGCTCATTTGCTGCTAGTTGGGTTCTCCTCATGTAGGGTGGGTCTAGGACGTATGGCGGAGAGTACAAACTGTACCACCCAGCCTCACTCCTGACTAAAGATGAACTTAATCAACGGATATCAGAGTAATATCAGAGCACTATCTAAGCAACATGATTTCTTTGGAAAAAATATAAATATATATAATATATAAATATATTTAATACTATAGTACAGTTGAACAGTCAGAAATCTATCCTGATGTTGCAAAGATGGATTGTTAAAGTTGATTTAAAATAAATTGTTCATTATATTTCACTTGGGTTTTTGTTTCATACAACTTACTGTCTTGGCTTCAAATTGGCTGACATTTCACAATATCTAAGTTTTCTTTTTTTTCAGACTGAGGTCTGTAAGAACGCTGTGAGGCTTATCAAAATGATAAAAATTTCAACAGACGTGTAATTGGACACTTCTCTCTCTGCTCTCAGTTACTTGCCATGTAATACCTACTTAATAAGCTGAAGATCCAAAATGGACTGAAAAGTGGAAATGTGGGCACAAACTGAGCCGGTAAAGTGGTGGGTTTCTTTTTTAGCTTTTTTACTGTTCTCCACAGAGTCAAGTGTATCAGCCACCACTGCTGCCAGAGGAGAAGTGAAAAAAGAAAGAAAAAGAAAACTTCTCTTAGCTCAGCTCGCTTCACTCGAGAAACCAGCCTGTCTGAGCAGAGCTAAGGATTTGATTAATGGCTAAGGAATGACTCAGAGTCAGTAACCAGTGGTTTCATACATTTTCTGAAAGTGACATGAAGCCAGATGTTAAAAACTATATGCATTTATTCTCTTGATTGTCATTTGGAACTTTTTTCCTTTCAGCAGACTTTGGTAAAAGTATGAACTGTTCCCATAAGACTTATAGGCCTATTTAATTAAATACCCTGAGAAAATGCAAAAATACAAATGAATTGATCTCCAATGCCCAATTTACCATTGGCATGATGAATGTGAAGGCCTAACAGGTTCTGTATGTCTCTGTTGTTGTGAAACTGCCCTCATCTGGGTATTCTATTCTTTTGAACTAATTAGCATGAAGGTCAAGGTGCTTAGTATAGTTTTTTTTTTCACTTTCAGAGCAATGTTAGTGACTTTATATTGTCAAGTCAAGTCAAGTCAATTTTATTTATATAGCGCTTTTTACAACGATGTTGTCTCAAAGCAGCTTTACAGAGTTTTGAAAACAGTTATAACATATATCCCCCAGTGAGCAAGCCAGAGGCAACAGTGGCAAGGAAAAACTCCCTCAACTGGAGGAAGAAACCTTGGGAGGAACCAGACTCACAAGGGGAGACCCATCCTCCTCTGGTCAAACAGTATTTACAGTTTGAACTAAATACCAAAGAAAGAAGTCTCTGTTTGAAATCTGGATAGCAAAGCTTTAGAAGCTGCACAGATAGAGGCAGTGTATGACTGAGGCAGTCTCTGGCTGAGGCAGTCTATGACAGTCTTTATGTAAAGTGGGCGTGAGCTGAAACAGTCCCATCCTATCTCAGTGCTGGTGCATCTGGATGGCACAGTGATGTAACTGAGGGTGTAGCAGTAAATGGACAGGTGAGCTGGCTGGTGATGGTGGGGTGATGGCCCGATGATCAGTCCTTCAACAGCCTTCAACAGACAGGAGGACAGTCATTTCCTCAGGAAGAGTAAAGAGAAAGAGTTAGTTGGGCTCAGGAGTAAGACTGTAGAGAATATGAATTTTCAGAATTTTAGAGTGTGGTTGGTGACTCCGGCAGATCTAACTATAACAGCCTAAACTAAAAGGAGAGAACCAGAAGGTAACATGGACATGAGAGTACCCTGAGACACTGGGGTCCCCCCACTCCACCATCAACAAACCTGTGTGATCGCGTGAAGTGTTGGAACAACAGCACCAACATCTCAGTTTACCATAAACCTCTGTGTCCAAGAACCCCCAGATCTCCTGCCTTTATCTAAAAGAGAAGCTTAATTACAAAAAGCTACACTAAACAAGTATGTTTTTAGTCTAGACTTAAATATTGAGACTGTGTCAGAGTCCCGAACATTAACTGGGAGATTATTCCACAATTTTGGGGCTTTGTAGGAAAAAGCTCTTCCCCCCATTGTAGTCTTCTGAATTTTAGGAACTATTAGAAAACCAGCATCCTGTGATCTGAGTGAACGTGGCGGTTCATAATAGGAAATTAGATCTTGCAGGTACTCCGGTGTGAGACCGTGCAGGGTTTTATACGTCAGTAATAGAATTTTATAGTCGATACGGAATTTAACAGGAAGCCAGTGTAGCGCTGATAAAACTGGACTGATGTGATCAAATTTCCTGGTTTTAGTTAGTACTCTAGCTGCAGCGTTCTGAACTAACTGGAGTTTATTCAGGTTCCTGCTGGAGCATCCTGACAATAATGCATTACAGTAATCTAGCCTTGAGGTTATAAAGGCATGTATCAACTTTTCAGCATCAGACACAGATAACGCATTTCTTAACTTTGAAATGTTTCGTAGGTGAAGAAACGCTGTTCTTGTAATATTACCTATGTGTTGATTAAATGTCAGATCTGAGTCAATTGTTACACCAAGATTTTTGGCTACTGAACCAGGAACTACAGAGAAGTCAGCAAGATTTAACATTAAATCTGAACATGTAGTCCGAGCAGCCTTTGGGCCGAGGAGGAGAACTTCCGTTTTATCTGGGTTTAAAAGAAGGAAGTTCTGTAGCATCCAAAGTCTAATATCTCTTACACAATCTTCTATCTTATTTAATCTGGATTTGTCATCTGGTTTGGCTGATATGTACAGTTGTGTATCATCGGCATAACAGTGGAAACTAATTCCATGTCTATTTATAACTGAGCCTAATGGTAGCATATATAGTGTAAATAACAGAGGACCTAAAACAGAACCTTGTGGAACTCCATATTTCACTTTTGTAGTGTTAGACGATACATTATTTATCTTTACAAACTGAAAGCGATCACTAAGGTAAGATGTGAACCAGGATAACGCTGTTCCTGTGATTCCAACTATATTTTCTAACCTGTCCAAGAGAATAGTGTGATCTATAGTGTCAAAAGCTGCACTTAGATCTAGTAACACCAGTAGAGATACGTGGCCCTGATCAGAGGCAAGAAGAAGATCATTTGTTACCTTAACTAAAGCTGTCTCTGTGCTGTGATGTGGCCTAAAACCAGATTGGAATTTTTCATATATGTTGTTCTTATGTAGATGAGAACAGAGTTGTCGAGCTACAGCCTTTTCTAAAATCTTAGAGATAAAAGGTAAATTGGAAATAGGTCTATAACTAGACAGTTCTCTGGGGTCAAGATTTGGCTTCTTTATCAAGGGTTTTATCACAGCTAGTTTAAAAGACTTAGGTACATGACCCAGACTAAGAGAAGAGTTGATGATAGTTAAGATAGGTTTAATAATAGCTGGTAATACTTGTTTCAATAGGCTTGTTGGAATCATATCAAGTGTGCATGTAGCAGAAGTTGAGGAAGAGATAAGTTTTTCTAGTTCTGTCTGCTGTAGTGGAGAAAATGTTTCTAGTCTTTCTTCTAAAATCACATTTTGTGCTGTTTGAGCCAAACCGGATGAAGGATAGGTTACTCGTATTGGTAGAACTTTTTGTCTAATATTCTCGATTTTGCTATTGAAAAAGTCCATGAAATCATTGCTGCTGTGGTTGGCGGGTATTTGAGGTTCAGATCCTGCCTGATTTTTGGTAAGTTTTGCGATGGTGCTAAATAAAACTCTAGGATTGTTTTTGTTGTGTTCGATGAGTGTGGACAGGTATGCTGAGCGTGTTTTAATAAGTGCCTTTCTGTAACTGCTAAGGCTGTCCTTCCAAGCAGAGTGAAATACCTCTAGCTTGGTCACTCTCCATTTGCGTTCTAATTTCCGTACTGTCTGTCTTAAGGTGCGTACTTCATTGTTGTACCACGGAGCGAGCTTTTTTTGTTGCATCTTTTTAATTTTTATAGGTGCAACGTTGTCTAAAGTTAGTCGGAGCGTATTTTCTACGCAGTCAGTTATTCTGTCTAGCTCTGTTGGGTCTGATGATGGAAAAATTATGGTTGATAAATCTGGAAGAGTTTCAATAAAGTTCTGAGATGTATTTGGCATTATTGAACGTTTCATGCAATAACGGGGTGATGTACATACATTTTTACTAAGACTCAATTCATATGAAATTAGGTAGTGATCTGAAACTACTGAAGTCTGTGGAAGAACAGTAAGATTATGTATATCAACACCTAAAGTCAAAACTAGATCTAGTGTGTGATTACAGGAGTGTGTAGGCCCTATTACATTCTGAGTGAGACCTATAGAGTCTAAGATAGATGAAAAAGCCTTTTTTAATGGATCTGCTGAGTTTTCAAAGTGAATATTAAAATCTCCTGCGATTATTAGTTTTTCAGCGCTCACTGCTAGATCTGCAACAAAGTCACTAAATTCTTTTAAGAACTCAGAATAAGGTCCTGGTGGTCTATAAATGCTGACTAGGGTGAGTACACTTCTATTAGTGGTCGGATTGGTGATGTTTATGAGAAGAATTTCAAAAGGATTGAAAGTGAGATTGTGTTTCTGACTTATGTCTAATGAATTTTTATGAATGACACATATACCCCCTCCTTTACCGGACAGTCTGGGGCTGTGTACATACTTATAGCCTATGGGGGTGGCTTCATTTAATGCCAAATATTCCTCAGGTTTAATCCATGTTTCTACGAGACATAACACATCAATTTTATGGTAGGTTATTGTATCATTTACAATGACAGCCTTAGAGTATTGAAATTTACATGAAATAGTAAAGAAAATCAGAAAAGCTGTTTTCAAAACATATAGTGGAGATTATGTCAAAGTGTTGTAGTGCTGTCAACAATACTTTTGATGCAGAGAATGGATACATTTCTTAAACAGCTATGTGGGAAGATGTATGCCATGGTTGTGGAAAAGATGTTACTGTGTTTCAGAAGGGTCAAATTATGGCCTGCATCAAGCAAAGAACTCAACTAAGAAGAAGTGAGGCACCTATTATGCATAGTGCCCACTGTACAAGCCTCTAGAGGCACTGTTATGATCTGAGGTTGCTTCAGATGGTCATACCACAGCTCAACAACATTATGTGGCAATAAAATGAAGTCAGCTGACCAGGTTGCCACAAGGTTATCCCATCAATGGACTTTTTACTTTCCCTGATGCCACAAGTATGTTCCAATGATCCCAGGATTCATAGGGCTCAAACTGTGAAAGAATGTTTCAGAGAGCGTGTGGAAGCATTTTTCACACATGGCCACCACAGAGTACTGACCTTAACCCTGTTACAAGTGTTCAGCATGTGATAGATAAGACTTTATGGGGTGATTTGACCCATTTTCAACACAAAATTAATAAAACTCTGGGTGAAATAGAGCTGTGCAATGTTGCATAAGCATGTCAAAACAATGACGAATGCTCACCGTAATCCAAGCTAAAGGTGGTCCAGCAAATTACTACAGTGCGTGACTTTTTTGGCCAGGCAGCGTGATGTGAAATGTTCATTTTATATTCGTATTTATTGAATAGACAAATTCAAGATGTCCTTGAGAAAAAAACAGCTTCGCTCTAAATCTGAGTTAGACTCGGTGCATTCCCAATAGGCACCAGAGAATCACTCGAAAATTGCGTATGCATGAGTAAATGGAATTACTTACATACTTGTGCATACAAATGTCCCTACTTCAGTGTTTGTATGCGGACATTTAAATAGAGAAGAGTTGTTGGAGGGATTTTCTTTTTCCTATATGTGATAGAGATCTTACAATACTTTAAAATAAGCCAGCGAGTCAGTGATATACTGTGCATTTCATTATTATTTCTGCTTTTGTTTCATTAATTCCTTTATAATAAATAATTATGATAAATAAAACACATACAGGTAATACTTACAGACTAATACCCAAACCAGTACAATACAAACAATATAAGAATATCATAGTTAAACGATAACGCTGTGTCCACTATTCCTTATCCCAATATACATTAAAAGTGAAGATCATCTCCAATAACAAGTTGCAAATTTACAGACACATGCAAAAGTCTGGAAACAAAAGTTTGGTGTGTACAAATGTTACCTTTATTGAATAAACTGTAGCTGACCAGCTGTGTAAACTTTTGCATGCAACAAAATAATTTACACTTATTTCAGCATTTAGTGTTTTTACCTTTTGCATTTATTACAGATTCCATTCTTTGCAAACAAATCGCTTTCTTTTTTTTTTCAAAGAAACCTGCATGTATATTTTTTCAGACCTCCACAATCCAAGTACTTGACTTATTGTTTATGTAAGTGTGTATACATTTCATTTCACTTCCATAAACCTTCTTGAATATCCTGCACATTTAATGCATTTCAAATATCATTTGCTTTGCCTTTTAGAACTACACGTGAATGATAGATTGATTTATCGCCCGTCACAGTTCAGCTACAGATGTCCACACTGTGAGAATACTGCAACATGAGCTCCAGCTTCTCTGCTATGATGCGTTTTATTACTATCATTCAGAAAAGAACTTGCTCAGCAGTTCCTCCACATTTAATATGGCTTGCATTATTATTTAGCCACATCTCAAATATTAACTGTAACATTGTTTCATGTAGGTTTTCGCTGTGACAGACTGCACACCTTGCTGCTGAAAATGCTGCCCAGGACCAGAAAGAGATGAACTTAAAGGCATGCAGGTTGCCCCTCACCTCTTCCACCAAACCCCTCTCTCAAAAGCCTGCAAGTGCTGACACTCGTCGTCTCGTGGCAGCGTATCACTTATGTCTCAGTAGCTACAAATCAATCTGTTTTCCGACAGCCTCTGCAATGCAGGCACAAAGCTCTCGCCACACATGGACTCGGGCTCCGTCAATAATGCGAGCGGGCTCCTCACAGGCAAGAGAACCACAAAGAGAAAAGACAGAGCAAGCTATTCCACCCCAGTCAGCTCCTTAGGGAATAGAAATATCTTTATTCGAGTGGTCTTGAAGGACCCTCTGCACAGTTGCTCTTGTCTGTGTGGTCTTTGTAGATGTTTTATGAAAACATAAGTGTTTCTGTTTATTGCTAATATTTTGCACTCTTACTGACAGCTTGTTTATTATAGATTGTAGATTTGAAAGTTAAAATTTAATTAAAAAAAGGCATTGATATGTGCTTATCTACCAATATTATGCTTTTAAGATTTATTGCCCTCAGACTGTAAATAAGCTCGATTTTCGTGTAGTTTTTAATACCAGTTGTATCATAAAATGCTGCTTTTCTTGATTTATGACCAAGAAGGGTGCAAATAAGCGTTGATCACCAATAAGCTGTGTCTATGGCCTATAGATAAGTCTCGTATGTGAAGTGACTGCACCACACACATAAACACATGTAAGCATCAAACATGTCTGTTGTATTTGTGTAAGATTTCATTGACAAGAGAACACATCAATACTAAACGCCCCTGGCTGGTTGTGAATATGATGCTCTCTATACCCATATAAAAATGCAATGTATTGAAAATAATGTAACATTTTACGCTCCTGAATACAGCACAGCTTCCACACAAACTGTAGGAATTTCTTTAGGGCTGTATTTGGCCACAGGCTGTCCTCACATGTGGAATGTTTTTACTAACAGTTTGCTCAGAGCTACAGCTAGTTTGCACAGCCATCAGTGATAGACTGACTCATCTCTTCCTGAATAAAGTATAACCAGAAAATAATGCTGAAGGGAAATAAACACAAACACATACTTAACATGCTGGAAAAATATAGTACAATTGTAAATATCACTACAAATATTATGAGACATTTTTGTTATGTGTTATTATTATTTGTATTTTTCCATGCTGAACTTTTTCATGTTTAATTAAAAACAGGAAACATTATGCACTAACCTCACAGAGAAATCCCAAAATACCATATTTCAGTGTGTTCTCTGTTGTGAAGGTGTCTTTTTTTTACCTAGAAAAGCATATAATTTAATTGGAGGGTTCAAATTTTTGCTTATAATTGTATCACCTTTATGCTGCAATATATTCTTTGCTATAGGCAGACATCAGTGGAGACATGCTGTAAGTTAAAAAGTACATGCCAGAGAGAGAAACTCTCTTCCACAGGATCTATGTTTCATGCTGTCTAAAGCGCCTCTGTGGAATTCCAGCCCTTTTCTCTGTTACAAGGTGACATCATCTCATAGCACAATCCTTACACACAATTCTTTTCACACAACACAAACAGAGCTACAAATAAAAAAAATCCCATACCATACCATTTTCCAAAAGAACCCTGGTTCTTAAACTGGTTTCATTCAGGCCTCTTAGAACCTTGGTGCTAATAAGGGAACCAGCCTGTGTTTGCACCAGTTTTTTATTGGAACCAAGGGACAATAAAGGAAATGGCATCGACAGACGCCATTACACAACAATAGTAACCAGTAGTAACAAGCACATTAGTGCTGTTATTACAGATGTTTGTCTTCATCCTGTTGGTGATAGTGAGCAGCAATTGGTGATAAAAAGACAGAGACAGGTTTCTCCAGCTGACCTCTGTATGCTTTTCGAGTGTGTTGTCATTGTTGCCTTCTCTTTTCTCAACACAGATTTTATCACAGGTTGTACGCAAGAACCTACTACTCTTTGGTTCCGGCTGGAAACTTTTTGGGCTCCAAGCCTATTTTGAGTTGGGACTATGACAAAATCAACATCATTGTACAAACATATGATACCACCCATTGACTTTCTACATGAAATTTAAGCGGGCTCTGCCAAACGATCACAATTCGTTATGTTTATCCCATCATTCAGATATCACTCAGATTCTCATCAGCACCACTGAGTCATGGAGTTCTTACACAGTGGCAACACTCTTGGCAGCTTGTCTCGGGCACACAACCGTATACACAAAAAACAGTATCATTACCAAGACTTTATTCCCCCCGCCCTCTGAAAACTTAAACGTTTCTCTACAGTTCTATGACCAACTGCTCAATAGAAGTAAATCTGGCCCGGGTTCATGTGCGCGAGCTGCCACGGCGTGAAAGTAACACAGCACTGCTGGCAAAGCAAAACTCTTCTGAAGTGTACTTCTCTCCATGCTTGAGAAGTGAAGGAGCTGTTGGCTGTTCATGCTGAGGATGTCACAGTCTGGTTACTTTCAGAGCAGATGTGACTGCATGCATTCTGTCAAGATTAGGGCATGTAAAGGCTGCAAGTTTTACACAAGACTTTAAAACATTAGCGGTAAACGTTTGCTGGATGTTGTTATCCGCACACTGCTTATAGTGGAAACGGCACTTGATCTTTAGGAAGTAGCCAGTAGCCATGTGTGGTGGTGTGGAGGTAGGACTTTTAGCAGGAGGCTGCTGGCAGTGACCAATCAGAAGAGAGTGAGCAAACTGATTAAAATAGATCCCAAAATATAACTAGGCTTGGTTACCGCTGCTTGACATTATGGAATTCTTGTCTTTACTTGTAGCTTAAGCTCGCCTTAACTTTGATCTTTACACCATGACTACAATCTGAAATGGGGCAGAATACAAATACATCCCTCATTTAAATTCTGTTCTAAGAACAGTCATGATTGTGATGGTACTGATAGAAGTGTCTTAAATATGCTTGATACCAGTCCTGTTGTGAAATCCTCCACTGCCCAATAAAACTGTGCCAAGCGGAAAGCTATATTTTACCATTTATGTTGCCAGATGCATCAGACTTGAGAAATATAAAGCTTCTTTTTTCTCTTACTCAATCGCTTTTAAATGACAACCTGTTCCAGATGATCTATTGTTCTTTCAAAATGCCACACTTCAGCTTATATAGATTGACTCAAGCAACCTCTTTCAGTAATGATTCACAATTTATGGATGGGGTTGTAACGCTTGATCGAACACATGAAACTCTGTTATACATTGTGGGCTTAACAGGCCACTTATCCGAGGATCGTTCATCTTACATAGAACACAATAGGGATTAATTGTTTAACGCCATAAAACGAGGCTTATTATTCAGATTTTTAACAGTCAATTCTGCATTACAGCCAATCGGTCCTTTTGCTGCTCAAGATGAGCAAATGCATCGATGCAGCATGAAGGTGGTGGTTCAACTGCATCGGTTTTAAAAAAGTTAGAATCAATCATAACACATTAAAAATTATTGCAGGCTATTATAATAATTTTCCATAAAATGTGCTTATTTTATCATCTATATTCCATTATTGTAGTTACTTATAATTCTTATAATCGAAGTTTCAAATTTCTATTTATTCTAGCCTAATTTTCTATTGTATTTTAGTTTTTTTCACTATAATAAAATAATATATATTATAAAATTTGAGTAGATGGAGGTTCCAAACAATGGAGGTTCCAAGCAATGGAGGTTCCATGTGAGACTAAAAGGTAAATACATTGCAAACCACTGATTGGTGGGAAAACATCATCATGAGTCTAAACACATATGCTAATGTTAACTACCAGATTAGTGTACCTTAAACACATATACCAAAGAAGTAACATGATACCAAAAGCAAGTCGAGCTGAGCCACAAATACAGTGAAACAAGCAGTCTTTGAAGTTGGTTGCATTTGGAAGTTGGTTGCATCTGCTTCTCATGATCCAAGCAGTGTTAATTTTGACAGCAAATTTTGATTTAGTTTTAAGTGTAGTCACATAGTCAAGTGATCACATTCAGTGATGTTAAGGTTGAGGCTGCAGTAACATTTTACTGGTGCTGTTCATAAAGCTACATGACACCTACAGAAATCACGCCATCTAACATAACATAACATAACATAACCTCATAAGTGTTTAAAATCTCTAATAGCTGTAATCTATCGTAAAGGCTGCTTTAGCCAACTGTGATTCAAATGTACAAATGTAACGTATATTATAAATTACTGGAATAAGAACTTATAATTATTTATATAGGGTTATGTCAGTTGTCATGAAGTTTATGTAGACATCATGTAGCCCAATGAACAACCTTCTACTGTAGAACCTACATGCCTCCAAAGTCTCTTCATGTAACTTCTAGAGCAAGACCAAGTCACTGACCACATCTAGTGAAATCCAGTTCCACCTCATGTCTCTGTATGCCCTACATAGACAGCGCACAACTAACACCTTTATAAACAGCTGAAATGATGTTTGTTATCTTTACTATTGAAGGATTTGAACATTTTCTTTAAAGAATGAGAGCTGTTCAGCTTCTAACAAAATAAAATGACTGCAGTCTTGCTCTTCTTACTCATTTTGTTTCCTATTGATCTCCAGCCCCTTACACTGTCAAGGGAGCTTCGGCCACGTGGGCAAAATGCGGAAAAAGTAGTCTCTTCGAAGCCTGTTTCATTACAGATACGTCTTTTTGTAACGAGTCCTAGAAATTTCAGTCTGATGCTGCGTTATCACGCCGGGGCCTTCCATCAAGCTGCGCTTCCAAGTTAAAATTGGCTGAAATGTATATGTGATTGTGTGAGCGTGCGCCCGCGTGTTCTAATAAGAATCTAAATAGAGCTGAGCTTCAGTGTCCTCCTCACTCTTAGGAATCAATATAAGTCCTCTCTAACACACAGCTTTGCAATTTATAGCCGCTTCTGGACTGAATGTTGATAGGTCAGACCGAACGCTGCCCTTGGAAGGCAAAAAAAAGCTTAGAGCAGCATTTCAAAGGGTAATAAAATATATTTTTCTCATTTAGTATGCTATATCGCACCAAAGTTAAGAATCCATTCCGATTCTGATGACCCTTCTCCCACATTTTATTTTTATGGCTCGGTGAGGGTTTTGGTGTTAAACTGGAGATTGTTTTGTGTCCAATGAATAGAACGATATAGTAGAAGCTTCCGCAGCTATAAAACGGTGACTTTACTTTCTCTAGATTCAAGCCCGTGAAACTGCAGGGCCATTATGAAGCAGCCTTGAGGAAATAAAGCTGAGAAGTTTTTTTTCTGCAAAGTTTTTATCTGGTTGTGCTCAATGATACACGAAAGGGAAAAGATGGTGGAAATATAGTCAATAAAGAAGGCCTTGTTTTCAGAAGCCTGCAGGAGTAAAGATTTTGGATTATATTGATATAAGAATAAGAACACATACAAATAAAAGAATATATTTTCTTTGAAAACCATGAGCCGTGAAACCGAACTGTAATTTCTGCTCAATGAGAATACCATCATTTGACCGTACAAGACCTTCAGGCTATTCATAATCATTTTGTGCCTTATGTTTAACATTTTGTGCCAAATTTGAACAGGAAAATGCAACAATGTTTTAAACTAACATTGCAAAACTAACAAATAACTATAATAAGCCTAAATCAGTCATAAGCCATATTTCTTGTATTTATTTGTCCTGATATACACATAATGTTTTTTGAATATGACTGTTATGAATTATTATGAAGATTATTAATTAAGAGGTTTTTTACCCAAACACCCATAATTCCTTATTACATGACAGCTTTTTTAACCTCTCCATTTCCTTTTAAGACTAAAATATGTAAATGACTTCGGTTCTGATTGGATGCTCTGCTTTGTGCCTCTTCTCAAACACTCCTTATAACTTCAGATAGAATGGATGAGGCCAAAATACTGTAGGAGCAATAACAAATACAGTTGTATGCAAACATGCTAAACACCTGTGGTCAAATAAAGGGCGTAGGTTTCCTCTAAACACTGGTGAAGACATAACAACCCCCTGACCCCCGCCCCTCTACCCTCCCACATACATATGTTTAGTTTGTTTTTTCAGTAAAAATAAGGTTCCACATCCTCTACAGGGACCAAAGGTAACTATGACACTGTTGAGTAAATATTAGTGTAAATTTGTATTTATATGCTGCATATAATGTACTGGAAAAAAAGTAAAGCGTGACTTAGAGTGTATGTGCTGGGTAGTATGCGATACGTGTATATATAATAAAGTTTATATTCTACATCAGTTCTCTACTTGAAGTGAGGGAAATATGGTTTTCCATGATTGCTGCCCTTTACCACTGTGGAATCAATTTATCAATACAATTATGAGGAGGAGAAATAATCAGCAAAGAAGTCCTGCAGATGAAACTGGCTATTCTGTGAGAAGGTATCTGGGGACACCAGAGCCGAGTACTACAAAATGAAATTCACAGTAATGCGCTGTGAACATTAAAGTAGGGGAACATTGCTTGTCAGTTACATTTTGGTAATGGATTTGTTTAAAGGGCTTTTCTTTTTCAACGAGGAGTCAGTTCTGTCTGTACAGTCCGGCCGGGGCGTAGAGCCATCACACGTTATAAATCATTGTCTTCCATCTGGAGTCACTCCCCTTTCACAGGCTCTCTCTCTCTCACAGTGACTTTATTTATGGTATGAGTTAGCCTTCCTCTGTGAGATATGATGTAATTATACTAGCAAGATTACACTAGATATTAGAAAAGAGCCTCAGGCTATCCAATGGTTAATGCAGTTTGGAGTTTTGAAGATAGACACTATGAAGCAAGATACAATACCTTCAGTGGCCTTTAAATTATACGACCAGAAAGTGGTAACGACACGAATATTAGATATCGCCATAAAAACAAATACAACAACCAACATTATTGAATTCAGTGTTTATTACTGCCCAGTGTTCTGACTGCTATAGCATTCAATGTTGTGTGTCAGAATAGAAGTCGGTTACTCTCAAAGTCTACTGTGCCATGAATGCTTTAAGAAAACATATTTAAATAAAACATATAATGTTTAAAATATATTTGCCAATATTGAATAGCTGTATTTATTGCTGGCAAAGACAAAAACATCTAAATTACTTATTAAGGTCAAAAACTACTACAAATAGATAATTACAGTCTATTGTGATTTTTTAAACAACTTCTTGCTGTTGCTGAAATACTTTAAATATTGACAAAAATGTAAAAATACAGGTTTTCTTTGTCTACACAGAGTGTTTAAATCTCCAGAAAAATATTAATAAGCACATTGATTCCAAACTTTTGAATGTCATCATATAACTCATCTATAGACTATTTAATCAAGTCACCAACATCTATCCTATTATAGACTATTTAATCAAGTCACCAACATCTATCCTATTATTATAATCCTATTGTGTAGGATTGTTGGTTATTATTTTATAGTACTACATATATATTGTGAGTGAAGAATTTTGATAAACTGATTTCTGTGTCAGACACCCATCCTAAAGCTTCCTACTTGTCTAAACACACACTTTCCGTTGAAATTGACTGACGGTCATCATTAGTGATAATGACATAATGATGAATTTTATATGGATGCACGGAAAATTGTTTTCATGAAGCTGTGTATTTTTTACTATTGAGAAAATGATGGACTTGATCTCAGAAATGCACATCAGGTCAATGACCCATATTCCTGTATTTGTTATTGTCTGACTGCTAATGAAACTACTGACTGATATTGTCACCGATACCAATTTTAAGGAGCCCAAACATTTGATAACATCATCAGATAAAGTTTTCAAAGGTAGTTTGACAGACTGTGACAGTTTTAGCTGGATAACAAAAAAAGGTCAGATGAACTGTTCATGATGACACCAGACATGAGTTTAGAGAAGCATATCATTTGAGGCAGAACTTCTCATTCATTCTTCTTTGTGTAATACCACAGAAGAACTGTTTTTGGAAATTTTACCTGGATGGATTTTTGTGAATGGGAACGTGTGAATGTAAAGAACCTAAAGTTTTGAAACCTCCACATGAATTGGATTTAAATTCAGTTCAACTGTATTGTTGTTATACCAATACGAGGCTGAAGAGTATAACAGAATGCTGTCAGGCTACTTCTCCAGTGCAGTTGAAAGTTAAATTTTTTTAAAAGTTATACCTTTGAAAGTTTTGTCGCATTTACACATTTCAAACAGGGTCCTTTAGGGAGCTAAAATGTTTGGGTGGCTCTGATTTACTTATGCAGTCCACAAATTACTGCTCTTTGATACCAGTAGTCATGTTGTGCAATCATCAGCCAAGTGTTTGAAGCAAAGCACAGTAGGTATCTGCTTTGTAAAGGCCCGCTGACAGAACAGAACTCAACTTGGACATATATACACTACCGCTCAAAAGTTTGGGATCACAGTGAAATGTTCTTGTTTTCAGTGGAGTATCTTCCTTCCTTAACACAAAAATGGACTGACGGGTCTCTAAAGAAAGTTGTTTCTTTCTGGTCATTTTGAGTCTGTCAGCAAGCCATCAACTGCTGATGCTTCAGATACTAAAGTAACCTAGAATGTTGTTCTCCCTTTTGTGCTCACTTATTAGTAGAATATTTTTCAGCTGTGCATCATAATTGAGGAAGAGTGTCCTAACAACCAATTAGCCCAATAACATTCTTAACTTTAATTGGCGGCCGTACCAGGAGATTTAGACAGAGAATTGCTGATAACTGGACTATATGCAAAATAAGCCTCTATACAAAAATAGGCTTTAATACAAATATTTTTAATTCTTTAAAAATCATCTGATACACTTAAATTAATTGTGAAATGGACAATATTGTTTTTGAATTACATGAAAATAGCATGAATTGCATGAACATTGCATGAAATAAAATTCTAAAGTGATCCTAAACTTTTGAGCAGTAGGTAGGCTCTGTTTGTGACTTGTGAGATTGTGTTGAGCTGCAAGTGAGGTAAAAGACAATGGACGTGAAGACCCCTCCCCCGCTGCTTTGGAAATAATGCTTACTTCTCCACAAAGCAGTGTTTTTTTTTCACACCCATTTACACCACATGGTATAGGAGCTAACGTCACCTCTACTAGCTACTTGTTTTCAGTCTAAATAACAACACAAAGTACTTTAACGCTGTTACTCACAAAGAAGCTTTCAGTTTACAATGATCTACATCAGCATGGCTGCTACTTACAGGTTGTGATGCTAATAAAGGTGGAACTGCTTTCGTCAGTCTCTTCAGTGAGGGAAGTGTTCAAAGCAATCTAACAACATTAAGTTGTCTGGGATCTTTTTAAATATGTGGGAGGTTTTATTGACTTCCTATTTGCTTGCGTGTTATGTCAATTTTCTGTTCCACCTTAAATGTTGCTACAGGTAAATTTCTGGCACCTGTACAAGCTGTAGCATTTATATTGGAATACTTGATTAAGAAGCTGACAGTAAGGAAGCCAACTTGTATCTCGTTTAAAGACAAACATTAACCATGTCCACTAACAGGTTGGTTCCTTGGAATGGGTATGAAAGTGTCTGGCTTTTTTGTTGCTCGGTTGTCGTATGTAAACAATTAGTCAAGACTGTAATGTAACAGTTTTAGGATTTGTATTTGAAGTATAAACAACAGTGTTTGAGGTTCATAGTATGTCAGTTCATAGTATGTGTTCTCCAACCCTACTTACTCAACTATGTCAATGTAAATATAGTTTTCAATTCCATTCATGTGATTAGTAACTACTAATTACAATTCCTTAACATTAATTGATTTTCCCTAATATAATGAAATGACAGAAATTTCAGACAGAAAACAAGAAATTCTTGTTCACATGTTCGTTAATATACTCATTAATATATTAGATTTTCTATCACTAAAATATATTTGTGTAGCTTGTAGATTCTTAAACTTAAACACATTTTGGCAATTGCTTACCCTCTGCTAGCATCACAGTTTGCAGCATGTGGATTTATTCCATTGTACTTGGCTGTAGTGATTCTGATTTAAAGCAGGGAGCAGTTGTGGAGTCTTAAAGCTGCAGGCTCAGTAAGAATGCATTAATGGCTGCTCTGTGGCTGCTGCAGTCTTGTCAATATATAGCTGGAGGTAGACCCTATTGGTGCTCGTGCACTGCAGAATGCTCCAACAACCGGACAGGTGACTGGCTGCAGAAGTGGGCGCTCCTGTTTTTCCATTCAGTGCTTTTTCCCTCATTTCCTGCCACATTCCCTTCATTTTATGCCGTTTGGGGCGGCTCCGCTGAGCGATCCTGCGGCGCCATAATGAAGCGGCTCCCTCATTTCCCAACCTCATTCTGTCACACCCCCACCACAGTGAAATATACATCAAACCCCACAATAAAGAGTGTGTGCAGCCAGCATGCCCGCGCTATTGGCAGAGCTATAATGGAGACAGAGATTTATAGCTGGGACCAGGTGTGTGTTTGAGGAATTGTACCTGATCTAATAGTCTTTTTTTTCCTCCCAAGCTGAAAGGGAGTAAGTTCTGAAGGTGAGCGGTGCAGTGGCATTGACCTGCTCCACAGCTTTGCGCGCTACATCACCGCCATCATGGAACATTATATTCAGTTTTAATAAAACCAACATTCTCCTGTCCCTTCCACTTCCTGCCGCGGTCATCTTCCAGACACCACCGGAGAGCACAATGACAATTTCTTGGTATTTCTGAGGCGTCTGTGGTGACATGTGCTGTGGGCTGGCATTGTCATTCCCAGCCCTCGCTTCCTCTCGAGGGAGCTCAGCCGTCATTCCTCTCTCAGCACCATTCAGGGGGCATTATGGCTTGACATTGAAGGGCTGACACAATTCAACAGCCTTGAATACCATGCTGCATGTAATTCAATCACATTTCCAAATTAAATTTGTGCAGTTGTATTATGGTCCACATACCAAATGCTTCTTTATGCATTTGTTTAAGTAAGATGCGAGATGCTTGAAGGGTTTTATGAAAACACATTTCAACGCATGTTAATAATGAGACAAGTCATTTTGGACCATTTTGAAATATGTACACAATGTAAAATGGCTTAAATATCCACAATCATTTATTAATTTATTTATTTTATTAATTTGTAATGTTTATTTGGGTTAAGGTACCAATTTTTTTCACATTAACAACTTAATCCTTTAGCAATGAAAATGTTGACTTTTAGACTGCACAGTTCTATACAATTTAAGGCCACCTTACCTGTTGGGAAAACTACCCTTTGCTTTCTGCTGTAACCACACCACGCCCCTTTTTTATGTTAAGTTTAATTTAAAAATGTGAATAACTGCCCCCATGGAGCTCCACTATGATTTAGGCTAACCTTGCTGCAGTGAAAAAGCATGCTTATATGACTGGGTTTTACCTCAGAGCTGCTAAGCCTGACTTTTTAGGCTATAAAAAGTTCCCTTCATCTTCATCTGTGGTCAGGAACCAGGATCAGAGAACAGGGTAACATGCATGTCCAGCAACATACTGGTTAAGGTTTTAGTTTTTTCCATTTTCTAGCTTTCAAAACCTGACAGAGCCACTGAAAGTGAATGCATTGTTAGCTAGGTGCTAACAGTTATAGACATTGTCATAGAAGAAAAAAATAACAGCAACTTATAAAATATTTTTTTCATTAAACACCGCAATGAAAATGAATAATTATATTATAAAGTTATGGTCATTTTAAATAGCATTTTAGTTTCAACGACAAAATTAGCATCTAGTTTGACTGTATTTAATAACAAATATGCAGAGGTACACACTAACTCAGTATTAAGATGTTCCATGACAAGATTTTCTCCAATACTTTGGTTACATAACTCCCAAATAAGCATCAGGAGCTGTACTTATTGTATTATCCCAGTGCAGCGCTACCAGCATTACCCACCCAGAAGCTCTTTGTTGTGCTATAACTCTGCTAACCCCCGGGAAGCTCACTTTGTGGACACTGGTATCTCCAATATCATGTGTCCGGCCATGGCTTTAGGCAGAGCAGGTAGAAAAATGAGCTGGTACATTTGTGCTGGTACAAATACAAACTAAATGAACCATTTCTGCAGAAAGTGTGCAAAAATGTGGGCAACCCTGGTCAAATTATGTATTGTTTTGTTGAAACACACTTCAGCTCGTTTTAGTGCACACATACTGGAAATTTGTTCAATTCACCATATGTGAAAACCTGTACAAAAGGTATAGACTGTTTTATATTTTATGTCAAGAAATTTAAAACTAAAATTAGCAGAAAAATGACACATTTAAGTTTGTTCACTGTAAAGCACATGTTAACCTTTTCATTTAGAAAAGCAAATAGACAAAACGTACAATTTGACCAGTGATATTCAAATTGCATGACGTATGGCTGTCTGAACTGGTTTTTAACTTGTCTGATTTTAACTGCACCTTACACTCACTGTGCTGCTGCTGTCAGAATACTGTTTACATTTGCTACTCGCACAAAAACACTATTGTTTACATTTGTTACTTGCAACTTGCACTTTATGGCTGCTGCTCTTCATACTTGCACATAAAAGCACACATAACTTTTATTTTTATTTTTTAACTATAAATTTTTTTTTTATTTAGTTCAACTTTATTACAATATTATTACATTTTATATATTTTTTTATTATTTCTTTTTTTGGTATCTTTATCTATTGGTGAATGGGGGAACAGCAAAGTAAGAATTTCATTGTACAGTGTAACTGTCTGTTCTGCTGTGCATATGACAATAAAACTCTTGAGTCTTGAATAAACTATATGGAGTCAGAAGTGTATATTCTAAAACTTTAATAAGCATTATAGGGTAATTTAAAAAAAAGTGGCTTTTTTAACTTTGTGCACATGTTATATATGCTCATATAGTATCACAGAGAAAGCTCCAGTTCTAAAGCCTGATTGATAAAATGGTTGTACTGTTGCCAGTGTGGTCCAGTACTGTGTCATTAGGTTCATATGGCTTACAAATCAATGCTTAAGTTGTTGTTTTTTTTCAAAAAAGTAAAGCAAGTTGAAACTTATGGTTGTAGTTCTTATAGACCTCCTTAAAAAAAGAAATGGCAGCAATATGTTATTTTTTTTGCAGGCAATCTTTAATGATTAGGAAGTTTTGATCTAACATTGCTCTCATTTAATTCAGAAGATAATGATACAATCACAAACATTCTACAGCTTTGAAAACATTCTTTCATTATTTTGGGATGAAACACATCTCATTATTTTTGATCAAATGTCACGATGTATCCTTGTAAATGTAACGCTGAGCAGTAATACGGATGCTTTATCTTCAGATGCAGTGTGTAAGCTGACGAACACCCTGGTGACACAATTTGTAAGATCGGCCTGTCAGTGCAATAACATCAGAAAAATCTTTGACCTTTGTGACAAAGTCTTAAGAGAGTCCCGTGGTGGAAACTCACTTTGAAAGATGCTTCTTAGGTCTGATCACACAGTTGCTCACACTGCCCGAGGTTTTGTGATGTGGCTATTTTTCGGTTTGTCTCATGAAACTTGTGTGTCTTCCGTTTTAATTACAAAGCGTATACATAAATATATTTTCTTAACAAACATTATATGCCGTGTTCTAATGGCCCAAAATGTGTTAGAACAGTTAAAGTATAAAAATTATTATTTTCAGTAAAAATAACATCCTAATGAAGGAGTTTTTGTAAATGAGATGTACATTAACATACACGTACATTTCTTTTAAGGTTAAGGAACATTCATCTTTTGGAAAAGTCCTAAGAAGAACCTAGTGGTAGAAAAAGTAGAAGAAGAAGAAGTGAGCTTAGCTTAAATTGGTGGGGAACCTTTATGTCATGGTTCCTTAAGCCTTTTAAAGTTCTTTAGACTCACAAATCTACTTTTCATACCTGCAGAGAAACAAAACTGCTTGGTACTGCTTGAAGAAAGCTTTGTGGCTTTTTTTAAAGAGTGTGGTGGGTTTCCCAAACTAGCTGAGGGGATAAAGAATGTTCTAACCAGTAAACAACACTAGCACATAGGGAACTCATCTGGCACCTCTAAATAAGTAAACAAACAGTGGTTTATACTTCTTAATCCTCCAAGATAATCTTGAGACTGCTTTCCCTTGAGGGAGCATGCACTAAACTCCCACAGACTAGCCTGAAACAACCACACAGGAGGTGATTTCTTAAGTAATAATAAAAAAAACCTAAGAATTGGTTCTTAAATGTTTCATAGTTATGACATAAAGATCTACCTTAAAAACTTTATATGGACATTATATGGAGGTTCTTTAAACATTACTTGAACATACGTTACAGAAATTGCTAACTGACGTTTTTTAAGGAATTCCGTGGTATCACGCCAAAGAGTGAGTACCTTTATTTTTAAGAGTGTATGAGATTGTTGCATGCAACCAGTCAAATTGTGACAAGTGTGAGTTTATTTACACAGTCACTATAATTACAGCCTCTAAATCACCATGATTAACTATCTTGTATCATCGCAGGAATTGTTTATTGTGTGTGCAAGAGCTGCAATTAAATATACTTCAGGAAAACAAATAGAAGGCTGATCATTGTGCTGGGCACCTGCACAGCATCAGAATCGAGGATTTTTCATGAAACACTTTTGCAGCGATAGACATAATATGATCAGTACTATCCAGGCCCGGATCATGCAGTGGGTTTTATGGGTAAATAAAACCCGACACTGACGCTTCCCCAGATTAGAAGATGCTGATATCCAAAGCCAAATATTAAATGTCAGCCATGACGGAAACGTTCATAGCGGTGACGCGCCCAGCACTGTGCTTAGTGTGCTGCCATCACAGAGCTGCACAGGCCTCGTGAAACCAGTTGTGATATTAAAAAAAAAAGGTAGCCAGACAGGGGCCCAGCAAGTATTCATCCCCAGGGAGCGATAATATGACGGTCCAGGCTTGCCACTGTCACATCACTGTCTGCATAGCCAGCTGTTGCTGGTAATAATTAAAGTCCTCATGAAGTAAAAAAGAAAATCTTTTTTTTACCTTGTTCGTTCATGTAACACTAATTATATGAATTCTTTATTAAATCTTTATTGAGTCTGCAAAGCTGAAGTTAAAATGAAATATCTTTAATCAAATGTACTTTTTTATCAGACTGAATATCCGCTTCCTAGAGCTTAAGAGGTGATAAGGGGCAGCAATCACAACTTTTTGTTTTGTAATAACTTATAGAATTATATATAAGAGCTTGAGTTGATCGTGAATCAGTTGGAATCAACTTCAGTGAAGAACAATCTTTTAAAGAGCTTTAAATGTAGACTTCTTTAATTTATGCTTGTTTAGGAAGCAGATCTACACTACTTGACAAAGGTTTAATACACTACCAGCTAAAAGTTTTAAAACAGTTTCTAAAACGTTTGACTGTTAGTTTACTAAAACTTTTGACTGGTAGGGATCTAAAATGTTCAGCTGGTAGTGATCTAAAATGTTTGGCTGGTAGTGTTCTAAAACGTTTGGCTGGTAGTGTACTAAAACGTTTGGCTGGTAGTGTACTAAAACGTTTGATTGGTAGTGTACTAAAACGTTTGTCTGGTAGTGTATCTAAAAAATTTGTCTGGTAGTGTTCTAAAATGTTTGGCTGGTATTGATCTAAAACGTTTGGCTGGTAGTGTTCCAATGCGTTTGGCTGGTAGTGTACTAAAATGTATGTCTGGTAGTGATCTAAAATGTTTGACTGTTAGTTTACTAAAACGTTTGACTGGTAGTGTATCTAAAACGTTTGGCTGGTAGTGAACTAAAACGTTTGGCTGGTAGTGTACTAAAACGTTTGGCTGGTAGTGTATCTAAAACGTTTGGCTGGTAGTGAACTAAAACGTTTGGCTGGTAGTGATCTAAAAGGTTTGACTGGTAGTGTTCCAAAAAGTTTGTCTGGTAGTGATCTAAAACGTTTGACTGGTAGTGATCTAAAGCGTTTGGCTGGTAGTGATCTAAAGCGTTTGGCTGGTAGTGTACTAAAACGTTTGTCCGGTAGTGTTCTAAAACATTTGGCTGGTAGTGTACTAAAACATTTGATTGGTAGTGTACTAAAACGTTTGGCTGGTAGTGTACTAAAACGTTTGACCGGTAGTGTTCTAAAACGTTTGACTGGTAGTGTATGTTTGGCTGGTAGTGTTCTAAAACGTTCGTCTGGTAGTGTACTAAAGCGTTTGGCTGGTAGTGTATCTAAAACGTTTGACTGGAAGTGTACTAAAAAGTTTGACTGGTAGTGATCTAAAACGTTTAACTGGTAGTGTACTAAAACGTTTGGCTGGTAGTGATCTAAAACGTTTGGCTGGTAGTGTACTAAAACGTTTGGCTGGTAGTGATCTAAAATGTTTGGCTGGTAGTGTACTAAAATGTTTGGTTGGTAGTGTATCTAAAACGTTTGACTGGTAGTGATCTAAAACGTTTGACTGGTAGTGTATCTAAAACGTTTGGCTGGTAGTGATCTAAAACGTTTGACTGGTAGTGTATCTAAAACGTTTGACTGGTAGTGATCTAAAACGTTTGACTGGTAGTGTATCTAAAACGTTTGGCTGGTAGTGTACTAAAACGTTTGGCTGGTAGTGTACTAAAACGTTTGACTGGTAGTGTACTAAAATGTTTGGCTGGTAGTGATCTAAAACGTTTGACTGGTAGTGTATCTAAAACGTTTGACTGGTAGTGATCTAAAACGTTTGACTGGTAGTGTATCTAAAACGTTTGGCTGGTAGTGTACCAAAACGTTTGGCTGGTAGTGATCTAAAATGTTTGGCTGGTAGTGTACTAAAATGTTTGACTGGTAGTGTATCTAAAATGTTTGACTGGTAGTGTACTAAAACGTTTGACTGGTATTGATCTAAAACGTTTGACTGGTAGTGTATCTAAAACGTTTGACTGGTAGTGTACTAAAACGTTTGACTGGTATTGATCTAAAACGTTTGACTGGTAGTGTATCTAAAACGTTTGACTGGTAGTGTATCTAAAACGTTTGACTGGTAGTGTATCTAAAATGTTTGACTGGTAGTGTATCTAAAACGTTTGACTGGTAGTGTATCTAAAACGTTTGGCTGGTAGTGATCTAAAATGTTTGGCTGGTAGTGTACTAAAATGTTTGACTGGTAGTGTATCTAAAATGTTTGACTGGTAGTGTACTAAAACGTTTGACTGGTATTGATCTAAAACGTTTGACTGGTAGTGTATCTAAAACGTTTGACTGGTAGTGATCTAAAACGTTTGACTGGTAGTGTATCTAAAACGTTTGGCTGGTAGTGTACTAAAACGTTTGGCTGGTAGTGTACTAAAACGTTTGGCTGGTAGTGATCTAAAACGTTTGGCTGGTAGTGTACTAAAACGTTTGGCTGGTAGTGTACTAAAACGTTTGGCTGGTAGTGATCTAAAACGTTTGGCTGGTAGTGATCTAAAACGTTTGGCTGGTAGTGTACTAAAACGTTTTACTGGTAGTGTACTAAAACGTTTGGCTGGTAGTGATCTAAAACGTTTGACTGGTAGTGTATCTAAAACGTTTGGCTGGTAGTGTACTAAAACGTTTGGCTGGTAGTGATCTAAAACGTTTGGCTGGTAGTGTACTAAAACGTTTGGCTGGTAGTGTATCTAAAACGTTTGACTTGTAGTGTACTAAAACATTTGAATAAAGTAGAATGCCTGTATGTCTGGCTTGAAAATTACATTAAACCAAGTTTCATTTAATTTACATTATGTCTTAAATTTCACGGTCAAACATCATAATTTCAAATAACTGATGTGGCTGTTAATAGACAAAAAAGAAGGTTGTATATTATTAACTTAGGTACAGTACATCACTTTAATAAAACATTGACAGGTTGTAATTTTGCCAGTTACCTGAGCCACTACAGTGAGATAATGTTTGTAACCAGATGACTAACTACTAATTCAACAGCTAGTGGTAACTGTTGTTTCTATGACTGCTTATTCCAGCATCTTCATTCTTAGTTTGCTGTTATCATGATTTGTGTAACTGTATTATTTATTTTCTCCTCTCTTGGTGCCCTTAGTTTCACATGGAGCTCAGATTACCTTGGGATCTGGAGGATTTTAATTATTTCAGACGAGGGGACGGAGATGCTGTCCTTGATGAACTTGTTCCTAGGACAGGATGAGCAGCCAACATAATTGTAAAAGCTATTTAAACATTAATTTATAAAGGTGTAAAAGGTGCCAGGAAGAACGACCGTGTTTATATTGTTATAGATGAATAAGGAGAGTATGGTACATTTGAACCGCAAATCTCATACACTGTTGTTCCTCCTTTAAATACAAATCCTGCATTTGCAAAAGCACTAGCTGACTAAAAAATTACACCGAGGTTTATTTTATTTTTGTTGTATGTGTTTACGTGGACATGTTTCTTCTGCTTGATCATCGCTGTGTTTCACTGTAAACCATCCAGTCAGAGCAGAGTTGATCAAATTATTAATGAGCTCAATAAAAATGGTAATCTGCTTGTTTCATTCTGGGGCCAAATCATAGGAATGTGAGTGTAAAACCACATTTAGGCATTTTTCACCCCAACCAATATTTATATACCTAGATCTCAAAGAACAATTTAAACACAGAGTAAATCAATATATGGCAAAGTACACAGGAATGAGTAAAGATGTCTAATATAGAGAACCCTAGAACAGAAAAATGACAGCTTGCTTTGAAATAATGATGCAAATGATGACTGGTCAAGTTGAATAGAAATGATGTTGCATGCAAGTCACACCATGCAAATAGCCTAGCATACTATATTTCCCTACAGAATAAATGCAATGAAACATTACAATGGCTTTACACTCATTTAGCCTGATTGCGTAGTTGTAATGCAAACTAACTGCACAGTATACTTCAGGGCGAGTCTTCTCAAGCAAGAACATTTTTTATTAAAAAAAATCAGAGCTTTTATTTGTCTAAGCTCTACGGTGTCCTTAATAGATGGAAATGCAAGAAAAGATATTTGAAAGCATTCTTTTGAGCAGAGATGAGAAAGTGCTTGTATTTTCTCCACCCCAGCAGCGTTACCTCAGACTACACAGCAAACAACAATAAACAACAGCAAAATCCATAAAGACAGCACCCTGGGTACTCTTATCATGTATTTGCCATCTGTTCCCTGTAAACTGTGCAAATGTTTGTCTAGAACACGTATATTATTCATTCGTCAAATCTGTTTACGCCACCTGTTTCTCAGAGAACAAAGAGGATAATACCGTTGTGTAGTGTGTAAAGGTCGCTGAGATAAAAAAAGTGAAGTGAACTTAAAAAAATACTTATTTTTCTTAAGGGCTGCAACTGAAGGGCTTAAGAAGAGCTTAATGTGATAATAATAAAATCATGAATTAGTGACATGGGAGAGTGGAACGCTGATGAAAGTATTAAAATTAGATTAAGGACTGAGCTCTTTTTAAGAATTCAGCTCGACACTCCATTTCTTATGGATGTGTAGGACCCATAGGAGTAAGAGAGCTTTGCATTCTCAATGAAAGACGCTTTCAGATGGGCGTTTTGGGTTGAAATAAGGTTTGATAAAACTATGATTCAATTTGGTATAAAACATATTCAAATGATCAAACTAACTCCTTGGTTAGATAATAAGCAAAGTCATTCCCAGATGTTAATTAAATCCATGCGAAAATCCTCAGTTGAGATTAGTTCTATTATGTTGGGTATTATGCAGCCTAACTCTAACAGGCTTTAAATTCAATCACGAAATGAATTTCCATGTGCTGGCAAGCCAATAAATCAGCATATAATTGCAAATATATTGCTTAAAAAAAAAAATAACCCAGCAATTTAAAGAGCAAAAGAAATTGTCAGTCAGAAATCATATTTATTTGAAATAACAAACAAAATTATTGGTTATTGCCTGTGTTAGAGAAATATCCTGTTAATTTAGCAAGTATAGGTACCAGCATACTAGGACTAGAGGGAACCATTGAAAGGAAGCTGAAGTAGTGTCATCATTCTGTAGTTGTCATCAAAATAAATGGCGTTTTAGAAAATCACTCCTGTCGTAGCCTGTGTTAAACAAAAACGTTCTAAGGCTGATACATGATCCTGTGTATTTTGCCTCTGGATGTTGCTGCATCCTTTGAATTACAAGGTCAAGGGGCCATAATACAACTATTATTACAAGCTAACATTGACTATGCATTGAATTAACATTATAAGACTGACTGCCCCATACAAACCAGGATGTTTTATCAAAGGTGGTGATTAAGTTTCTAGGCATCTGGTTTGAGGAGCTGCTGTTGATGTATAACATTGTTGAAGTTTAATATTAGACTTGCAGTGTTTTTTCAGTGCTCAGTATGTCAGCTTTCTTGTGCATGTATATGTATATAGCATGTTTTGTGTTTTGAGTGCTTGATCACCTTGTAAGTCAGGCAATCCAGTGACTCTTGGTCAAACTCTCACTATGAGGTGAAGTTTCTTAAAATTCTTAAACTAATTTTTTAACTAATGTTAATATTAGCCTTCTCTGTAGGGTTAGCTAGCTAACATGCGACCTTATAGCCAACTATAATGACCATAATTTGCCACAAAGCCATAATGTACGTGGGCGCCTTTACTCTGCTGTTCCACTCTGTATGTTCTAGATGTTTATTATTTAATTCTGATGTTTATTCCAGTGAGCCACTGTCTTTAGCTTGAGTAGTTGTGCAGAGCGAGTAAACAGGGACCCCCGGGGCTGATATGATTGGCTTACTTATGAAGGTCGAGCATGGGGTTCTACTTTTCCATTACATTAGGGGATCTTTGGTAGCGCAACAAAGACAGCGCTGCCTCAGAGCAGCAGCAGCTCCTCCCCCCAGGTCATGTCCTGCTAAGCTGTATGCTGTGAATAGCACGATTTAGTAATGAAGAATAAATGTCAATAAACTATAGATGTTATGTACTTTTATTTGGGTAGTTTGGGGTGGGGTTGGTGACTAAATAACCTTTGTAGCTCAAAGCCCCTCCTTAAACTCGCTTAGTGTTGCCCATAATTTAATCAGCTAACGGGAAAGAAACGTTTGGATGCAGTTGTCCACTCTGGAATACTTGGAGGTATTTAATGGTGACTAAATAAGTATAAACTTGTATTTTAGAACCATACCATACTACATAACTTTGTTTTTTGTGGATGTGTCTTTGCTGTAGGTCTACTCATGTTTACATGTCACACAAAAATAATGGTTGACTATTGGTTATTTTGCATGTCAGTCAGAGGTCCTTTCCTGTAGACATGAACTCTTCTTGGCCACAAAGCACACTAGACTCTGATGATAGACTAACGCAACACAGCTGCAGCAGAAAGATATGAAACTAGCCCTAGGTCTGGCTAAAAAATAGATTAAAGAAACAGAAAAAAAGTCGATTGTGAAAAGTGTATATTGTCATTGATTGACTTCACTGTGAAAAGCTCAGAATGATAAAAACAGAATCACAGGGCTTTACTTCATGTGTCGTGATAAAAGGAAACCTCAATGTTTCTCATATTGAATATAATGAGCTTCTTGGATTTTTGCCTCCAGCCAGTATAGCCAATAAACACCCAAACGTGGGAGTGGAGTGATATTTGGAGACTGCTGCAGCTGCGGCTACCCAGGTCAGCTGCAGAAAATAGGGAAGGACATGACGTGGGCACTGTGGCAAAAAGCCAATATGAGTCTTCAGTCCTACTTAAGGCAATGACAGAACATAATCAAGCCTCAAGGCCACAGAGGAGAACAGTGACTTTGTTCATAGGACACAATAACAAGCTCTTTCATAGATGATTTACAAGACAAACGGCTCCAGGATTGGGTGTGAAAGTTTTAAGGGACGGGCTGATTACGAATTACCATTTGCCCACATTTGTTCTATCACTGCTTGGCCTGAAACACAACAGTTGTTTAAAATTCCATCAGATACCCCACCGGAGTGAACACAGGCACCTCAGCTGCAGAGGGAGACATTTCTCGATTGGTGTATAACTTCAGAGAATATTACTGCACACGTTTTTTTACCCCTGCTTGCACATTGTTCCCCTAAATCTCTAGAGGAGCTACTGAAAATTTTATGTATTGCTTTAAAAAAGACACTGTTCTGTATATATAGCTTTTTCTTTAGCATACTTTTTGTCTCGTTCTGGGATTTGGTTTTAAACCAGAAAGAGCACAGGTATCCAGGGAGAGAAATGTTGATTTGAATCTGTGGTTGTTCTGCAGGAGGTTGTCCTGCATAAAGTCCCATGAGAAGGTGACATATTCCAAGTGCATATGCAGTGCTTTCTACATGAGGGGACACACAAGTGATATTGCAGTCCAAGAAGTGACAGATATTAGCGTAAAGTCCTTCTCTGACCCACATCAGCTACTGTTGTGAGGTTGCCCTAATATCACATTCATTGTTTAAGAAATTAAGGCACAGTTTTACCCATAATACACTCGTGTCAATAATATCCAAAGTAATGACACTGTACATGTATTTTATATGTGTGTGGTGGGTTGTACTGTTAATATAGATTGTAATAGACTGTAATGCTAGTCTAACAGTAGCACATGAAAATGTTAAGCTACAACAAACATCGTCCTGCTCAGTAGTATAGCATTTTAAACTGTATGATCAACCTAATGTAGCAAGTCAAGTCAAGGTTGATTTATGAAGCACCTTTTACAACAGATGTTGTCACAAAGCAGCTTAACAGAAAATCCAGGTCCAACCCCCCAGTGAGCGAGCCAGGGGCGACAAGTAAAAACTCTTACTGATCAAGAGGAAGAAAGCTTTAGAGGAGCCAGACTCAAATAAAATCCACACTGGATAGCAGAACAAGTACAAACATAATCAGAATAAAATGTACAACTATATGCATCAATGAATATAGAGAGAAAAGAAGAAAACTGCTGGAGTCCCATCAGAGCAGCAGTGAGAACCAGCTCAATGTTTTGTAAAGCAGGAGAAGAAATGAGTTCACGAAGCAGGAGAAGAAATGTCTGTGATCATGTAAGCAAACGGAATATTTGAAGGTGACAGGGGGTCATGCAGGCAAAGCTTTCCACAAAGCAAAGCACAGTAGGACCTCCATGTTGAACAAGGGCACCAGGTCAAGTCAGGTGATGCAGAAGCATCAGATCGAAGGATGGCCAGTTGTTTATCATCAGACCACGCGGGATGTATTGTTGAGCAGCACCAACATTTTCAGTTTATCATAATACTCTCTGTCAGTAAACCACCAGATCTACACCTTTTATCTAACAGACAAACAAACTGCCAAAAGCTTGACTAAGCAGTACTGAACACTGACTGGATGGTTATTCCAAAGATGAGGGGCTCTGTATAAAATTATGGTTCAGTTGCACCAATTTTAATAATTTACCTTTTCTGAGTTGTGCACTGCATGTCCAGTGCAATGCGAACTGGGAAGTCTTTTCCAGTTCCGAGCTTTCAGAGAAGACCTAATGTTTTCTGAAGACAAAAAAATACATCTCATATGTAGAATCATTAAAATTAATAAAATAATCTTGTGGTCTTTAATCTTAAGTATGTATGTAGCAATGCGCCTATTCCATTCTTAAGTTTTGTTTGGAAAATCCTAATCTAATCTTAACTTACCTTTTTCATGGTATGTAGATAGAAACAGAGCTCTCCCACTGAATAGAACATAACTTTTAACTACCAACATAATTAACAAGTGACATTGGAATCAAGTTTCAGTGGTTGGAACCAATTTGACAGTTTTAAGTAAGGGCCATCAGGAAGTCTTAAATATATCACTGGCTGTGAATACCAGTATTAGTCGAACCGTGTTTCAGTCCCTTTTTATAAATGATAAACTGTAATGCCAGTTACACTTGGCCTTGTAATCACTCATCACTCAGCATGTTCATCTCTTAGCCACCCTAACAAAATTGTCAGTAAATGTTATCCTCCCAGCATGTTGAGCTGGCTAATGACACTGCATTAATAGCACTTGATGTGGCACTTCACATGACTTGAAGAAGAATTAGGATGTGCTAGCATTCACCATCATCCTACCACTGGTTGCTTCATGCGATTGGAGGACACCTAGTGAGTGGAAGGAACTGGACATAAATTGGGGATATTGATATATATAAAGAAATGGAAATCAGTGGCAGCTCTATGCAAGGGCTATTTATTGAACGAATCACTTTAAAACTACAACATACAAGGTGAAATATAAGTCACTGCCATATGTAAGGCATATTGCAAGCTTTAAATGTTCTCAGGATTTTTGCCAACAACTGAAAGAAGTAGCATTACTGAGTCAGAAAAAATAAAAACACTCTAAATATGATGTGCATGCACTGCAAGTCACCCTGTAAAGCTCACCGCTCACAGGTGTTGGTCATATTTAACAGGAGATTTACGCATGCACTGTCAAATATAAAAGGCTTAATGATTAGGTTTCAAATACAAAAGCAACTTTCTATTGATGAAGATTTTATGACAATATCCAATCATTCACTTACATCTTCGAAAGACAAGTACTCTTTCAAAGAGTTCACAATCACCAGTTTCATCTGCACTGAAGACACATTATACATTTTCACAATAAAGTTGTAAACTAGACTAAACTGAACATAAATATTCATTGTTGTTTTTTTAAGATAAACAGTTTCTAGTCAATAGGAGTTTGGTTGAAATTGATTAAAACTTCTATGTTAACTTCTTTTTAAAGACTGTATTTGTTGGCAGAGCTTAGATTTAAACCAGAGGTAAAGGAAACCTTCCTGATATGCCCACTTTATTTCTGCAAATGACCAAAAAAGATCTTTCACAGGCACTTCACAGAGATATAGCAGCCCGTAGTCAGGGAAAATACTGATACACTTAAGTATTAATTACACAGTATAGATTTTTAATGAACAGTTTGCATGCAAAGATGGGTGGCAGACAAGTGGTTCATGTTGTGTTGACAGCAGTGTTGTAATCTATCTTCAATCATTAGGCTTCCTGTATCACCCCTGTGTATCATATCACCAGGTTCTTGCCAATATACAGTCCTAGTGTGTAGGCAGAACACTGGACACACTTCATGTTTGTTACTGTATCAGAAAATAAAAAAAAGGTCCCTCGGGGCCAATATGAAGTGTAGGCAGAGTGCAATCATATGGACTCCATAGAAGTATCAAGGTCTTAGTCTTAGTGGGTAGTTTAGTGTGTTTCCTAAGGATTATTTTCTAGCTTTGTGTTTATGTTTTTCCCGGCGGCCATTACGCTGCATATTAACAGCCTAACGCTCACCAGAGCATAGCCTCCTGCAGGTACATTATGATGAGTGAAAAGCTTGACAGTTCCAAAGCTGCACATGACCGATGACAGCACTCCTCCAGACGCCTCGGCACAGGCCAGGCCTGGCAGCACAGCAGAGAAATGCCAGCAATGACTAAGCACAAATAGCTGCCAGGGCGGAGCTGTGCTCTCAAGCATATGCTTCGTTTTCTGAAACGCCACATTGAAGTTTTCAGACCTGCTTATGTAATCCTCAGCATGTTTGTCTCAACTGATCTGCTCCATCACAAAATATTGCCCTCAGATTTGCTGCTCCATTCTCAACATGGGGTCTGAGATATGATCGGTGGCTTGAGCAGTTCTCCATAGGTTACTTCACCAATGAGCAGAACTGAAGGAGGCGTATGCTGTGGTATACTCCATTTTTAGAGGAGTATTTTATTTATTTCTTTAAAGTTGGGGAAAGAAAGAGACAAGGGCTAAAGGAGCAGCAGCTCTGGGGAGCACTGCCAGGCCAAGGTGTCAGCCATCTCAACAAGCAGCAGAGAGCATGGTGAGAAGGGATGGCTTCCTCTGCGGTGCTTACTCACAAGATGTGATTATATGCTTTTTCACATACGTTAACAAGGAAATGCATGTGAACATACAAGTGCAGGCACATGCCTCTTGATGCGACCACAACATACACACGCAATGTGCTTGAGTTTAACAATTTGCTAAGACTGCAGCTTAACACACTGCACATAGCCCCGTCACTCGTTAGTCACATAGTCGAACATATAGGGCAACAATAATCTAGAGACATTAAAGAAAATGAAAGTTCGGTGATGCAGAGAGAGCTGTGTGGTGCTATAACCCTGGCTAAGGAAACAGAGTTCGAACAATAACTGTATGTGCATATTGCAGCTGCACCACAGCATGTCTTGTGCCAAGTCTTCTCTCCTACCTACATCTGGTCCTGGGAGTTTATGCAGTGTTATTTTGATGACTTGTGCCTCGTGTCCAACCACTGTGTCTGCTACTGTTGTCGAAGCAGGTCTGTTCACAACATTACAGTGTGTAAAGGCTCATTTATACTCCCTCTATGTGCGGAAATATCTGCATGCGTTTCAAGCGATATAACCGTTACTGCACACATACTGCTCTGCGTCAGCTCCGTTCACATAGTTGTTGAGCAACACTTCCAGTAGTGAGCAGTCTGAAGTAAATCAAACATGGCGATGCTGCATGAGCTCATAGCTCGTATATTTATATCAAAAACAACAGAAAAACAACGTATTGTCTCTGCGCTGTCCCGCCATTTCTTCTTCATCATGTTCCTATGGAAGTTGTCCCGTCTTGCACTGCCCCCATGGTCAGCAGCTGTATGTCACCGTCCCGTCCGTGTCCGTAAGCTTTCCGAAAAAGTGCAAATTATGCATGAAATGAACGCAGACTACAGACAGAAACCATGTTAGTTTTATACAATCACGTGAGGTAGTAATTTATCTTGTATGACTTTACACATGCGAGGCCACATATTAAAATAAAAAGAGGGGAAAGTGAATAAATCATTTTAAAAAATGGAAAAAAAAAAAACCCACGTGTGGAACGTCTTCAAAAGTGTCTGAATGCATCATATTAGTGTGTAAAGAGCTAGTTGAAGTATTGAAGTTCCTATGATGTTTCTGTAAGGTCTATTCTACAGGGTATACACTTTCACATAATATAAACAACTGCTCTGAGATTGTTGTTTTGCTACTTTTTTGAGTTGGGCAAAGTCCACTTCCTCCACAGGTGCCCGTGTTAATCTTGCAGAAGCCTCAGCTAACCTGCGGCCAGGACAGTCAGCCTCTGCCTGGCCATGGCACGCAACTCGCAGCCAATTTGGTTTTTAAGAGTGTCACTCCGCATTAGGCCCAATCTGTATGGAAGTTGTCACATCTTGCACTGCCCCCACGGTTAGCAGCTGTATTTCTCTGTCCCGCCCGTATCCGTAAGCTTTCCGAAAAAGTGCAAATTACACATGAAATAAATGCAGAGTACGGACAGAAAGCTCCATGCATATCCGTATTCAACGTTGAGTATAAATGAGACTTGATGTTTGATTTTAAGACATTCCTAAATGAACCAAAATTATCAACAGAGTGTGAAGATACAACCATTTTGATGGAATGCCAAAGATGTCAACGTATCATCTTGCATCTTAATATCTAAGTTAACAGAGTAATACCACTGTGTACCTCAAGAGGCGATAGTGAATCACTGTAGCAATGAGCCTGCCATCAGTCCAACATGAGCAGATCACAGCCCAACGGCGTTTTCTAACCTTTAATCAGTCAGCGTTGAAGGTTCTGCTCCCAGATCATTTAAGGACAAGTACATCTTGGCAGGTAGCCCTTTCTTTTGATAGAGTCGGGCACCGCAGCTTCCTGGTAATATGTTGCCCCCTATTGTTTGGAGTGAACATCTTAATGCAAATTTATGTCTGGTTTTAAGAGGCGGATAAAAATCGACACACAACCAGATGCTGTGAGTTGCTTGAACTTCAGAAATCTAACTTTATATATAATCCTGCCATTTGTGGGGGAGCCCTACTTCAAATGCTTTATCATGCACACGCATTCCATAACCTGCTTGCTCTGGCTCGTGGAGCAGTTTCACGCAGTTAGAACTCAGTCCAGCTGAACTTGCTCACAATTCAGCAAAACATCTTCAATATAATCACCAGGTGGTTTTGGAGGTTTTGTGCTGTACAACTTTGTGCTGTAAGTGCAGCAATAGTTGGTAGATTGTGCACAGTGTTTTTTTTAATTATGCTGATGCTATATAGGTCTTATATGAGGCAGTTTTATAGTTTCCCAATCAAACAAGAATATACTGCATTTTATTTCAAAATAATAAAATGTGTTTTTTGGAGCCAAACCAGTCTGTGGTATAATTAAAGGTATAATTACATTTCTTCAGAATTAAGACATCTTCCGTTCATAAATTGTTTTTGTGGCATTATGTTAGTTTTATACAATCACATGGGGTAGAAATTCAACTTGTATGACTTTACACATGCAAGGCCACATATTAAAATAAAAAGAGAGGAAAGTAAATAAATCATAAAAAAACATGAAAAATAAAAACTTGATGCTAAAATGTCTTCAAATGTGTCTAAATGCATCATATTAGTGTGTAAAGAGCTAGTTAAAGTAATGAAGTTCCTATGATGTTTCTGTAAGGTCTATTCTACAGGGTATACACTTTAACATAATATAAACAACTGCTCTGAGATTGTTGTTTTGCTACTTTTTTGAGTTTGGCTAAGTCCACTTCCTCCTCGGGTGCCGGTGTTAATCTTGCAGAAGCCTCAGCTAACCTGCGGCCAGGACAGTCAGCCTCTGCCCGGCCATGGCACGCAACTCGCAGCCAATTTGGTTTTTAAGAGTGTCACTCCGCATTAGGCCCAATCTGTTGCTGTAGGGAGGAAGCGCAGCTTTTACATAAGCACCTCACAGACCTCCGCCTGCCACAGCTCCCCTCATGTGACTCACACTTCCAAAAGTCTCTTCGTGTGACTCAAGGACAGCGTTAACCTTTCTCTCTTCGGTGGAGCAGTCCCATGTGTCTCCAACAGCCTCAAACTCACCAGTGCAGTCACTCCGCTAACGCTCTTTCCACACGCGACCAGCATTAATGACCAGCTCTGCAGCAAAGTAACTGGTCCAGTCTGGGAGTTAAATCAGATTTACACATTGGTTTCTCAGCAGCCCAAATGTAGGTAATCAGCCAAATCATATTTGGTATCAGAAGTTGGCTTCTTTAGTTTTGACCTATGAGGCTAAAGTAGCTAAGCTAAGTAATAGCAAATAATATATTATACCCCTCCAATTAGACAAATAGACCAAAGTACAGACAAAATAGGGCAGTCGTGGGCTGGAGGTCAGGGAACCAGCCTTGTTACTGGAAAGTCGCCAGTTCAATCCCCTGAACAGGACATGACTGAAGTGCCCTTGAGCAAGGCACCCAACCCCCCCCCATTGCTCCCCAGGCACTGTGGATAGGGCTGCACACCGCTCTGGGCAGGTGTTGTCACTGCCCTCTAGTGTGTGTGTGTGTGTGTGTGTGTGTGTGTGTGAGGGTGCTTCACTGAATGGATGGGTTAAATGCGGAGGTCAAATTCCTGATGACAAATATGCTTCAAGTTGTCTGATGCTACTGATTTTGTTTTTTATCTATGTGACTTTTATTCATTCCTTGATGAAGGATAACAGTCATATAAGTAAGAACAGTGTAGCATGTTATGCTATTATCTAAACCATGAAACTAAGTCAATCTGCCATTAATCTAACCTCTATGTAGCCTCCAGTAATTATTGTTTGTTTGTTCATGTCAACTTTTACTTCTGATTTTAAAAAAAAGGATTCTGTTCACATTAGCCAAACCAGGAGAATTGTTTAGCCAATCACTGTTAGAGCAGCAGGATTTTAACCATGTTGGAAACCTAGCATATACCAACATAGCTGGTTACCAGCCGAACTAGCCGAACTATGTTGTGCTTTGAATGCTGGTCAGTTTTTGTGACCATACTGTGTGACCAGCTAACCTGACACCTGATCACCAAATGAAATTCATGCTTGTATTAGCATTTTTTTTACAACAGGGAAGGAGAAGGATTTAGCAATGAAAGCTTTCGCTTGAGATACTGAAGCTAGGCAGGGTGCTGTTGCAGATGCTGAGGCAATGCTAAGTAAGACTCCTCAAGGTATTTTAGCAAAGAACGATACATAGAAGGGCCTTTGAGCATTTAACATTAATATTTATTTTTTACAAACAATGTTCTTTGTACAATTGTACAGACTAATCAGCTTTGCTGAAAAAAGGCTAGCATGAAATTCAGGTTGGTCTAAACTGGTTTATTCTGGTCTGGTGCTGATTTAGAAAACAAGACAGACTAGCAGGCATTCTATGCTGATTTTAGCTGCTAGTTTGCCGTGTTATTGTGCTGGTCTGGTGGTGTTTTAACTGCTTTAGCTGGTCACCCCAGCATGGCCACAAAACACAACATATGGTGTTTCTAGCCTGACATTGTAGCAGAGCACCAAGTATAGCTATACTGCTTCACCAGGAAACCAGCATTTAAAACACAACATATGTTGGTTTTGCTGGCGATCAGCATAAGAGCTTTCATTGCTGCTAATCAACATACCAGCATCCAAAACCTGTTATCGCTGTGGTGAAAAGGAAAGGTCCAGTTGCACCTTGCATTGTGTTAAAATTTCAGAATAAACCGATCGTGATGCTGTCTTTTTCATTCTCCTGTAATGTTATAAGTTTATAGATACAACATTTTGTCATGGCTGTATGTGCTGGCTTTGCTGGTAAGTAGGTTTGCTGTTGTGGCGAAGATAATGGTCAGCAGCTAATTTTACAGAAGTTACCATTAACAAGGAACACAGATAAAGCTTAGCTTGCATGCATATCTGGCATTTAATCGTCGCCATCCAAAGAAAAACAGTCTCCACAATGGTAACTTTAGGATAGGCCAAAAACATTCTTTACTTTTCAAACATTCTTGACTTTCACAATTCAATGGAACCAGAAAATGTATTTTGGAGCATTGCTATTTCTATTTTGATCCAATGTAGATAGGCCTACAGATTTCCATTAAACAGCAACAATATGTTCAACTATATAAATTTTCCAGCATGATAATAAATAAGAATTAATAATTCTGACTAAATTCCTGCCTTCAGCGTTTTCACTGTTGGCTTAGTTCAGCCACTACAGTCATAATATAGCAAAGGGTCAGCAGTGTTGTTTTTTTAGTCAAGCAGTTATGAGCTATCATTTCTTGTTAGTTACTTTTTTAGGTACAGTGCAAAACTGAAGAAGCAAACCGACCAAACATGTATTAGCTAGTAAAGAAAATATTGTTTAAATTTTATTTTTATGACAAACCCTTACTTTAAATTCCAGATTGGTGTTAACCATCTTCATCTGTTACAAGACTAATCACTTATGCCATTTGGCTGTTTGTGTTTGCTGACAGAGTTGCATTGTGTTTGTCCTCTCAGCTCTAAGTCTGGTAGCCTGGCAAATTTGTATTCCCCCCTTCTGAGCTCTCTGTTGCCCTTGACTTTTAAAGGGAAGGATTCATTGAATGCAAATCAGCTCCGTACATCTGCTCCCAAGCCATTGCGGTGTGCATGGCCATGTGTTTACAGTCTGCATGCATACAGGATCACTGTAAAGATCAAGTTTACAAATGAGAGGGTGCCTGCACTAATGGAAACAAAACCTCTCGGTAATTAATCAATACTTCGGCATCAGCTCATTTGCAGCTAATTACACTTCAGCATCATGATAGCATCAATACAAGGCTCAACCGTGAGGAGCAGTTCAATTTTTGGTGTAGTGAGCACATCAACTTCACTGATTCTCTCACCGCCTTTTTTCTTTATTTCACACTAAGAAAAAACTAGTAGAGTTTAATTTAGTCTTATAAATGTACACAGCACATTTTGGGCTACGAAGATCAACTTTGTGCACATAATGGTAGTTAGAACCTGTAGTGTCCCTCAGTCTACAGTATATAGCATGGATGGAGTATAAGTCATGATAAATGGGTATTTCGTTTTGAAAGAAGGTTGTAAAATTTAAGACATGTTGAGGTACGTGGTGTCAGGCTTTGAGTCATGTGACAAAATGTTGATACAGGCTGTGAAGTGAGATTGATTTACTCCTCAGTCCCAAAGGGCCATGCTTCAATTACTCACTCTCATGTGACCTGTATAGTTTCCACCGTTGGGTAAGAGTACTGATTACAAATGATGGGACTAAACCTGTAATCCATTAAGTAATTGTTGTATTGTTGTAATTGTTTAAAATAACATGAATGAAAACCTTCCAACTGCTCGCAATATGTTTAGCAATACTGCTGGTTTGGTAACAGATTATTCAAATGCAGAGGTATTCAACTTAAGTGAATGGCAACAATGGTCACGTTTGAATGCCATTAATAAATAAACAAATACATTTCATTACACATAAAATATATATTCAAATAAAAAAGGCTAGTCTTAATAAGTGCTATCAGTAAGCAGCTGGTGGACCTTTTAATGTTGAGGTAAGGGTTTATTTTTTTTGTTCCTCAGAACTAAACCCCTCTCGTAGGAAACAAGAAAATGCACAGACCCTCCACATCTCTCTTCACTTACCAGTCTAGAAGTGTTGCAAATTCAGCATCAAACTTCATCCCTTTACTCATCTCCAGTGATGGACAGCAATACCAATATCAACAGCATCAGTAATAATGATCGCTCTTCAAGAGCTACAGTCATTGCTATGTTTCCTCTTCATTGGCTATTTGTCCTTAAAAGATCTAACGAGGAGCAGAACCTTCAACATGATTAACAAGAGGTTAGAATATGCCGTATTCAGTGCTACTTCTTCATCCTCTCATGTTATACTGATTGCAGGCTTGGTGCAACAGTGACTCACTATCACCTCTTCTTGAGGTACAAAGTGGTATTACAAGACATGACTGGTTTGCTCGCTAGCTTCAGTAGATATCTCTGCAACATGATACGCTGACGTTCTTGGAATACTGTCAAAAGACACATGTCAGAGTACTTTAAACCGCAAATTTTACAAATTGTGCCTTTAAAATTGACAAGCCTTACAAACGCTGTACAGAAATGACACACTGGGTGCGTCCGAAATCGCCTACTTGCCTACTTCTCAGTAGGCGAAATCAGTAGGCAAGCGCGGCTAGTATGTCTGAATACCTAGTAGGCATTGAGTAGTAGGTGAACGGTACTCGGATGACCTACTGTAGCCATTTTTTATGTAGGCGAACCCAGCACACTGCGCTATCCCATGATTCATCTAGATTTGCCGCATATGAATTCAAACTGGAAGAAAAAAATGGTGAAAAGTGGTATGTCGGCTATGAGTACATAGCTACGCAACAGAAGTTAGAGCTACTTCTAAGGGAGAAATGATTCAATTCCGAGCTACAGCTCAACACTGTGTGCGTATATATTCAGACAAATACGCAGATCAGTGTCACAAAAAGTATCTAAATTTATCAGCAACAGGGCTTTTAAATGAATAGTGGGACTTTTAAGGTGGTGGTCTGACGTCTTGCATCACAGGACGTTGGTAAGATGGCAGATGTAGTACGTTCGAGCTTGTATGGCTACTAAAACTCGCCTACTGTATTTACCTACTAGTCTGCCGCTTGAGCAGTACGCACTGACTCTAATCTAGTACCCACTGACTAGTAGGCGATTTCAGACGCACCCACTGTTTCAGAACATAAAATGGGGAGAAAAATGCTTGTCAAACACTTTATAAAACACCACATACCATCTTATGAATACTGAGATATTCTATTGATGAATACTGAAGTGTTTTTTTAGTATGTTAATCAATGCGTATGAGATCACTGCAGAGATAGAGGCTTTAAATACAGTGTTTCTGCTAATTTCAAAGTTTCCACCCAACAGTGCATAGTAGTTAAGTCTTAAGATTACTAACTAAAAAAAAAGCCTGAAATTTAAGGGGTTAATCAATGCACTGTGACAGGCAATTTTCATTTCCCAGAATGCACAGTTCAGTTCCCCTCCAGATGTGGCCCTTGCCTAATTTGCACATTTCCATGAACAAGGCAGCGAGACAATGAAATTCAATTAAACATGAATAATTTTTGTTTTCTTTCCCGAAGAAAACGGCCTGCAATTAAAAGTCCCTGCACATATTTTATTGTGCATGTGTCTTATTCTGTCATCGTATCCAAAAGTAATCATCCCCGACTCTAAAAATACACAATAGAGTATTCATGATAAGTAAACAGGTCTAAAAGTTGGTTTAAAATGAAAATAGGGACTCGGCTCAGGTCTAACATGGTAATCAGCATGCATTACCGTAATAAGAACACAGGAGAAATTAAATGTCTTCCAAATGAAGCTTTAAACAGATTATGTTGTCAAAATGAAATTTCTGGGAAAAAGAAATGGATTGAATTACATTACACAGCAGATGAGTATTGCGTTCCATCTATGTGCACTTAAGGGAGGGCAGAAGAGGAGGGATTTATGGGAAATTTGCCCTCTCCATACTTCCACTGAGGTGAAGGAATCGGTCAGGACTCTCACGGTCCGTGATATGAATCCATTGCCAAAGAGGAAAGGTCAGTGGTAATTTAAAGAAGGAAAAGGTGAGCTTTAACCGGGCGTACTACATAAGATTCCTGAACACAGATTGTAAAGAATAGCTTGTACTTTTCTGCCCCCTAGTGCACAGAAATGCAGCATATCAACAAAATGGTAGGGTTGAATAAAGATTAGAATTAACTAGAGTTTGAACTAGAAAAAAATCATTTGTTTAGTCTCTTCACTTAAAGTTTAAAATGGATGGTATTGCACAATTAGTGGAATTAGATCACTATGCCTCACTATGCAAGTCATGCCACTATTTTAATGGCACTGTGTGTTTTTGTGCATCTGTTTTTCCACAGTATAGGAGTTTGTACTCTAACTAATCTCCATATATGTAAGTAATATTGTCAGTGGGCTATTTTCTATACCCCTGTTTGTTGGGGACTGTATTGTATTGTATTTTATTTTATTGTTTTGTGTACCTGTGTTGTGTATAAGGATAAAAGGAAATACAAACTGAAACAGGTGGTCACTGACTATCTTTAATTTAAAAAATTAAAATGGCTAGTTAGGCCTCCATTTCCTATTAGGACTTGTCTTTAGAAACAGTCAAATCCAGTGTGTAACCAATTCTTTGGCCCTTCAAACATGGTGCTAACACTTCACAACCAAAGCAGGCTACAAAAAAAAATATTCAGGCTAAGATATCTGCCATAATATAACATAATTAATTTATAAAGTTAGCCAAAGTAGCATTCATAATAGATTGTAATAAGCATTTATAGACATGAGGTTATATCAGTTGTCATGACAAGCTTATGTAGGTGTCATGTAGCCTTATGAACAGTACTCTATTGTAAAGCGTTACAGCTGCAGTTTATCAAGTATAAAGAGCATTGTATTTTGCAGGAGAAATGCAACCCAAACAAATGCAGTCTTGTAGTGTGAGTGATCTACACACCATTCAAGCAAGAAAGTAAATGTAAAAGACTATATTATATTGTATTATAAGACTCTATTGTATTAAAGTCTTATAATACAATAGAATAATAAAATATAAAGTGACTGTGGCTATAATAATAAGTACAGATATACTGTATACAGCAGTAAGACTTTAGAATAAAGAAAGTTATTGCACATTTGAGTTGTTGCACACATAATTAAATTATTGTTCTATTGTTATTACTGTACATGAAAGGTGTTGTACGTTAAGAGAGGAGTTATAAAGTCTGATAGCCACTGGTAGGAATGACCTCCTGTGGCGTTCTGTAGTGCATTTCTGCTGAATGAGTCTAGCACTGAATGTCACTGTGTAATAAAGAGGGTGATTGTATGTCTCCTAACATCTACTCTCTGTAATTACTAATTAAGCCCTTTTTTGTTACTCATGTTAAGCAAGCTGAGGGGAGTTAAAGAGGAGCGGTGACCTTGTAGGTCACACCCTGATATGAAAAATGTCAATGGCATGTTTGTTCTGACTGAAAACAGACATGTGGTTTTTCGTTAAAGTCAGTAAGATTGTAGGCTCGGTAGCTACAGTCAAGCTCATGTCAAGGTTATATTGTATTGTAGAGGTTCATTGCCACTTTTGACAAGTCTACACTGAAATTCCTTGATTAAAAAGTGTCAGCGCCGCATGAATAAAATATATAGCATAAAAACAATTACTGCCAAAAGTGAGATGAAGTGTATATTATTCATGTGGAAATTCGGTACATCACTTTTTGTCAGGCTGGCAGCACTGAGCCTTTTTCCTTTCCCTTTAATAAGGAACACACAAGGAAATATCCAGGCTAATATGGCTTATTTCTGAGGATTTTCTTTTCTTTTTTTTTTTATCAAGGATTTTATTTATTCTGTACTTGTGTATCGTTGCTGTCCAATGAAAAACATATATCTCCACTTTTGTCAATTTCTATTTTTCTACATCAATTAAATGCAGTCCTGGCTGTTTACATTGAGGGAAAGTTTCATGGTTAGTGGAGCAATAAAAATGCTTCAAAAGAACTAGGAAGATACTTGTTTTTCATTGGGCAGCACCAATATGTAGTATTCATTAGTGCCTTAAACCCTCTTCGTATGCTACTCAGTGTATAACCTGATCATACATACACTGTCTGGACAAGACAATAGTCTCACACTCTGGGTTTTCTTTGAACCGCTGTTAGCTTTGATCATAGTGTGCAATCACTGTGGTATTGTGTCAATGATCTTACGCAACATGACAAAATTCATTTCTATCCAGAGTTATGCTCAGTTTTTGCTGAGATCTTGTTGTGACCATGGGAGAGTCAAACCACATAAATCTTCCCCCAAACATTCCAAAGGCTTTAAGGGGTTAAGGTCAGGCCTAAGGTCAGGATGTGAAAATGACTCCTTATGCTCCTTGAATCACTCCTTTACAGCTCAAGCTAGTTGTGTCTTGGCATTGGAACATGCATCAGGAAAAAAAAATTGATGATGTAATCTAGTCAGTAGATTCAGATGGTCAGGAGGTGCCAACGCTTCTGTACTTTCTGTTTTATATGGACGCTCCCATCATGCTGGAATAGCGTCGATCTGGACTAAACAGACCACATGAGTGATTTTTTATGGTCGCACAGCTGTTTAGTCACAGTCCTCTGGGTTCTTGTCACAAATGCTTTTACTTTCTCTATTAAACATAACAGTGTGTCCTATTGCTGATTTGTCATGATTCAGTTTCACCAAGCGTTTATTCAAGATTTCTTTTGACCACATTTCTTTAATGAAGTTGATTGTCCTCCACTCTCCTTCCAGGTTTTAATAATGTGTGGAAAGTTTTTAACCCAATTCCAGGTATTTTAGCATCCCTTAGTTGTTTTGTTCACATGATACAGGCCAATAATTTAATCTGTGTGACAGACAGTAACCTCTTTTCCACAATCAGTCGGGATACGACTTCCCGCATGGTGGTTGTTTATGAAATGAGTAGTTACTCACTGCATCAATTCAGGTTAAAAGAACTGCTGCCAGCTGCAACCTATTAATCATTTCAGTGATTAAATATTTGGTTATTTAATTCCCAACAGTGCTTTTTTTCTGGACATTTTTTTTTTGCTGTATTTAGGAAGAAGACTTGTAGAAAGAGTTTAGGTCCACTCGATGAACTAGCTCCATTGTTGTGTCAGTCTTCTATCCAATAATGCTGGACAACACATTCATTAGCACAACAGAAGCAGACAGAGGCAGACATTTCTGACATTTTTAATGAATAACTGCCTCAATTGTTCACAAACGGAGGGCAAAATTATAACCCTGGTGAGTTAATCACTACATAAACTAATGCTGGGGCTAACAGATTAACGTTACGTGAAGGGCAGTCATCACTGTCCAAACGGTGCCTCTGTACATGACCTACTAGACTACTACACTAGTCTAGACTACACTACTAAACAAAACAACACTGTTGCAGGGAAGATGCACTAAAGTAATTTAATGAGAGTAAATGCCATTTAGAGGAGATCATTTCTGAACATCTGGCAACAGTACCAGTGTGGGAGCAGATCAGCCAATCCCTAATCAAGAACTGGGAGGTGTGTTGCAACGTTTGCTAATCAGCTGGACTGTTGTCATTTATATGGAAATCTGTGGCCCAATTCCAAAACGTGAGGCCATCCACTGGCTTTTATACCTCACCGTTAATTTGATACTTCATGATTTTCAATGACATGTTGATTGCACCAGTAAAAGTCATCTGCAATACTGCTTTCCTGATGTCATGATGCAGCTAAATGGGAATGACTAAAATACAAAAGGTGGCTAAACAAATCATACTATATACATCATGTTTCCGAAAACATATTTGTTGACCACAGCTCTTGAGTTTCCTGGGGTAGCTACCAGATTTAAATTAGTCATTTAGTTATTAATGGCAACCCAGTTGATCTAATTAGAGGTGGGTAGAGTAGCCCAAACACACACCCATAAAAACAACAAGTACTAGTTTAAACATCATTAGTTTACAAGTTTAACAAATACTTTATATATATATATATATATATATATATATATATATATATATATATATATATATATATATATATATATATATATATATATATCAAAATGTGTAAATACACTGCCTATCTCTGAGGCAGTCTGGCAGATGATATTGTCTCTGTCAAAATAAATGGTTCTGTACAGCAACATTTGTGTTCATGAAGGTGCAGGTGATGGAACTGTACCATTAACGGTTTTAACATCCAATTGTGTTCCTTAAATAAGTTTTTCTCAGAGGAAAGATTTATTTCTATACAACATAACAACATAAAACAATATTATTAAAAGCCTGTAGTCAAGACAGAGTGTCTGGAGGCAATGCAACTTCAAAGATATAGCTGCAATAGAATGTGGTACAACATATTGAAGGGGAATCACCTCAGTGACAGTTTCCTACCCTTTTTCTGAGTATGTACTCACTGCTCATAGAATTGTTTGCTATAAAACATCATCAGTATCTTTCTAAAACATCATGTTCAGAACAAATGCATCTGAGGGAACCGAGAATCTGAACAAACTGTAGAATACAATGTCTCTCAGGCTAAGTTTGGCATCTGAATACAGCACATTTCATTCTTGTTGCTGAGTGGTTCCTACCGGGTCAACTGATAAGCAGGGTAGCTTTGCAGCATTTGTGTATTCTGGAAAAACAGCAAGTGTCTAAATGACGTGAGTAAAGTAATCATTAGAGAATAGATTGAAAATAAATCACATGAGCTTTTCTTCCAGGTACTTTTGATCGATGAAAAGCATTGTGAACATATTCACAGTCACCAGGGAACAAACATGGCAGGAACATCAGAAATAACACAAAGCAGTTACCACTACTAACAAAACAAGTGTGTCTCGATATTGTGTACATGTATTAGAATTAACTCGAAATGAAGTGACCAGTTCTAATACATGTTATTCTAAGAACAAACAAAACTAACATTTTACAGAAAAGGGTAAAAAACTGCCTGTAAACTTGTAATAGTTAAGCAGTCATCTAACTGCTTGAACTCTTCCTCATTGTGGAAGTTGAGTTGTGAAAAGTGGAGATTTCGGCAGATTGCAGGAGTCATTTTTGCTGGCTGACGGAAACACTGTCGCTGTGCTGCCAGTTCATTACAGGGTAGGTCTTGCCTGCCAAACGCAGAGATGTGACTATAGAACCATGGAATAAATGCGTCAACAATATTTAGCATCAACCTACCATTTACAGATCTACAAGTAAGAAGCTGACCATGCGAGATTCTCACTTCAACTTTTGACAGCATCAGCTATTTTTACAACACCTTACACTTTTTTCTTATTGGTTTAATGCACATTTATTTTATCTGAACCCATTATTAAGCATTAAAAGTGCTCTATTATGACAAAACCCAAAAATAAATATGATTTAATTTTACTTAAACAAATCAAGTTCAAGTGTTTTTTACTGTTGTTCCTCAAGATAGTCAAAAGTGCAGATACATGGAACGAATGCAGAATACACTAAAAATAAAGACACCAGACAATAAATATACGGATTGACAATTACACAGAACAATAAACATACATTTCCAACTCTGAGTAGATGATTTCTGAACATCTGGCAATGGGACAGGTGTGGGTTCACATCAGCCAATCCCTGATCAAGAACTGGGAGGTGTGGTGCAATGTCTGCTTGTCAGCTGGACTTGTCATTTATGTGGAAGTCTGTGGACAAATTCCAAAGCCTGTGGTCATCCACAGGCTTTTATACCTCATTGCCGATCTGATACTGGTGGTGATGCTTTGTAAATTGGTGCCAAATTCTAGTTGCATCACCCGTTACTCTTGTTATCTTCTGCAGTCGCTGATATAGCCAGACTGATGATAACATGTTGATTATGCCACAGTTAGTCATAATGTAATATCACTAAAAACTGATACTGCTCTGCAGAACGTTGCTGCATGAACACTGACCTAAAATACTATTGCAAAGTACAGATAGAGCAGCTTAAACTCATACACAAGTACAAATATACTTACTTCAGTGACTCAAATAGAAATAAAAGCAGTCTGCATGTACTGAGATTACTTCCAGCTGTGCTCAAACTCATTCTCTATTCTGATCTGCTGCAAAATGGGGTTTGACACTAAATGGAAATAAACAAAATACAAAATATTGGTGGATAAACGCATATAGGACACATCTTATCTTTGAAAGCAATATCTGTTAACGACAGCTTGTAAGCTTCCTGTGGTGACATAATGATCAGCAGATACAGTAAAACAAGTTAGATGTTTTTTTTTACATTCAGTTATTAATTTTGGAACCTAGTTGATCTGACCAGAGGTGGGTAGAGTAACACACACCCATAACAACAACTTATGTAGAAATACTGGATCAAAAAAATAAACAAACTATAATCCAATGTTCACTACAATACTACAGCAGAGCTTCTTATCCAGAGGATCCTTAAGTCTAAAACAAGATAATAAAGCTCCAAAGTAAAAGCAATTTAGGCCTCCAACAGAACAGTATAAATATGTAAATTTATGCAAGTATGTAAATACACTGCCTATCTCTAAGCCAGTCTAGCAGCCAGTATTGTCTTACACTGTCAGAACAAATAATTCAGAACAATGTGTTTTATTCAAGGTACAAATGATGAAACTGTTTTACCATCAGAGGTACAACAACAGCCTTTATGTCTAATTGTGTCCTCTGAATAAGTTCTATCAGCATTTGTTAGATTTTATTCCTCTCTTATTATGATCACGGGGGTCTAAACTAAGATGCTAAAGCTCCAAGAAGAACAGCAGTGCTTTCCAGGTGTTTCCACCAACAAAACTGTATGTTATTACTATTTAAAAAAATGTCTCCAAAAAGGTAACTTTACAGAAGAAGACAAGAATGTTCCCATCTTTTAATGTATGTCAAGTGATTTTGAAGCATAACTATCAGCTATTGGTCCATTATTACATAAAAAACAGTGTAGTGAAATATGTAGAAAATATATATTTTTCATTAAATAAGTGATAATGTGTTAACATGCTTATATATGCATATCTGTAAATACACTGCCTCTCTGTAAGCTAGTCCTGTAGCCAGTATTGTCTTACATTGTTGAAATAAGTCATTCTGTACAGATACATTTGTGTTCAGGAAGGTATAAACAATGGAACTGTCCACTTAATGTGCAATAATTTGCTACAAAACATAATCAGTATCTTTCTAAAACATCATGTTCAGGACAAATGCATAGCAACGGAGCATATGAATAAACTGATATGTCTCTCTGGGAAAGTCTGGCATTTGAATATTGTACATTCCATTCGACTGATAATCAGAGTAGCTTTACAAAATAACATTTTCTGAACACTGTGGGTTGATAAGAAAAACTGACCAAACAATCACACACATGTATCTAAGTGACTTGAGTAAGCTGCTCTATGACTGGATAAACAATTGATTGAAAAGAAAAAAAGAAAAAAAAAAAAAAAGAAAAAAAAAAAAAAAATATATATATATATATATATATATATATATATATATATATATATATATATATATATATATATATATATATATATATATATATTGAGTTTTATTCAACCTAACTAAATATTTTGAATGGAATGATTGGAGTGAATGGAATGATTGGAATGATTGAGTAAAACTAGTTCAATTGCTTGTTACCACATGGCGTATTTTTTTTAGGTTGAACCAATAAAACACTATTAACAGTGCACATAAGCTTTTGTTCCAGCTACTTTTGATGAATGTAAAACAATATGAACATATCGTCGCTGTCCAAAGAAAAATCCCCAATTTTGTCTATTTTTTTAAACAGCATTAAAAACGCAGCAGCTGCCATTGACATGGTGTGAAAAAATACTCCAAACAGCTTTAAAATACCGGAAAATTCTGATTCCATTAACGTACATTAAAAGTAAAGAAGATTTTTGGCCTCTGCTATCAAGTTGCCATTTTGGAGATTTAGGGGGGTTTTTTTTGTTTGTTTTTTTCAAAAAGACCAACAGTGGCAAAATATGTCCTTCTATTGCAGATGTAATTGATCATCTAACACATATTTGGCTAAGGGGTAGAGTTTCAGAAGTTAATAATCACCCAAACCTTTTCCGTCAACATGTTACCAAAACTTCTCCCAGTCCACTCACACTGCACCCCGCCTCTACTAAGATACAGTATGATTCACTGAGAGCTATAAAAATAAGCAGAACTTCACTCTACAGCTCAACAAAGTGGGTGACTGTTATGCGGAATCCCTTATTTAATTACATAATTACATACAAATTACATAGTAATTACACAATTAAATGATTATAGCTTATTGGCGGTAATAACAACCCAGGGACTGCAGAAATTATTTGTTTTGTTAATCCTCTTGTTTACTTGTGTGCAATGTTTAAGCTGAACAGTAACATGCCATCAGCATATCAGTGTCACTGCAGTGCTGAGAGTGATCCAGCATCCAAATAATACCTGCTCTGTGGTGGTCCCGTGAGGGTCCTAACCATTGAAGAATAGGGTGAAATGGAGAAAACAAAGTTTGCAGAGAAACAGATGAACTACAGTCTGTAAACTACAGAATGCACCTATTTGGTAAGTAGAGCTGATAAAATGTACAAACATGATATATATATATATATATATATATATATATATATATATAATCAACACCAATAAGCTGCTGTTATGTCCCACAACTCACGTCAACCTTTACTTTACAATGAAATGACGAATAAAGTATTTTAGGGTGAGAACTAACGATGTTAACAGTGTTGGTGTCAAAACCATTAAGTACAAAGTTCTAAAGATGTTGCTATTTCGTCAGTTTTGTAGAGCAGACCTTAAAGTTGGCAAGCTGTTATGATCCCCCTTAAGATGCCAAGACTTTAATGATAGCGACTGCAAAGTAAAGCTGCTGTTAGTAAAGCAAAGTGGGAGCGAGAGTTCCCTAGATGCACTTACAGTGTAGGTGCTTTCATTTAAGCGTGCTATTCCTTTATGTCCAGTGTCACTTCAGGACAGCTGGAATAAACCTTGTTTAAGGGTAATACAGGTCGAGGTTAATGACTCCAGATGATCCCCCACTGTGACTGCGGTCAATGGACACCGTGAATGCAGACGAAAACATGTTTTGTCAGATCAGGGCTGTGTTTGAGTTTTGATTGTGTACTTTCTGTAGCCCAGCTCATGCTGAGAGGTCAGAGGAGGTCCGCTTACAAACATGCCTTATACTGAGTACATGGGAGGTGTAGTGCTTAGCTAATCCACTCATAGGAGTGGAAATGTACATGACAATACAAAATTATTTACAGGCGTAATCACTTTTGATCAAACAAAGGCCTGTTAGAGTTTGCGTGGAAAAGCTTAATCAAACAGGATTATGTAGTTTGGTAAATGGAATGCAGTGAGCTTGAAGTTCAATTTTTTAATCAGTAAAATTCATTAAAGAGCTGAGACGTTTCATGTTACAGAGTCCAGACCCGCTCGTCCTCCTCCAGTTTACCACTCTGCTGCTGGGCTAAATACTTTTGTTTTGAATGAGGTCATATTTACACTCCTTTGCAACCTGAAGCTATGAATGTGTTTTAGATTTCACATTCCTGAGGGAAACAAACCCATACTTATCACACTGTACAGATGATACACTGCTAGTTAGACTTAGAAATTAGTTCAACTTGAAAATATGGGGATACACAGCTTTCTTAAGTTAAAACAACCTAATGACTTCACCCAACACAGACAGACCTCTTAGCTGCAGGAAAGCCATGAAGTTTCTGAGATTTCTGTTTCTTTAGATGTTTAAGGTTCTTTAAATTGTTATTGACTTTCCATTTTTATAGATTCTTGGTGCTGGTGAAAGTTACAATTTAATTCAAGTTTATTTGTGTAGCGCTTTTTAAAACGATGTTGTCACAAAGCAGCTTTACAGAAGTTTTGAAAACAGGCAGTTACAACATATATCCCTCTTTAAGCAAGCCAGAGGCAACAGTGGCAAAGAAACCTTGGGAGGAACCAAGACTCACAAGGGGAAGACCCATCCTCCTCTGGTCAAACAGTATTTACAGTTTAATAAACTAAATACCAAAGAAAAGAGTCTCTGTTTGAAATCTGGATAGCAAAGCTTTAGAAGCTGCGCAGGTAGAGGCAGTCTCTGACTCCAAGTCTTTATGTAAAGTGGGTGTGGGAGTGAGCTAAAATACTCCCACCTTATTTGGATGGCAGAGTGATGTAACTGAGGGTGCAGCAGTTGAAACAAATGGACAGGAGAGTTGGCTGGTGATGGGTGGGGAGGAGGCCCTGATGATCAGTCTTCCAACAGTGTTCAATAGATGAGAGGACAGTCATTATCTCACAGTATGTAGATAAGTTGCTTATAGTGAGACAGTGTACCGCAATGTATACCGTACGGTATATTGTACAGTACTGTGCAAATGTTTTAGACACTTGGGGACATAAATATATTTAAAACACTATTTTTCCAGACAACAAGCTTTTATTTGCTCAGCCAATCACTTATATTAATAATAATAATAATAATAATATTCAAAAAGCATTTATACAGTATACAGCATTTAAACAGTACAGTATTTATACAGTTCATACAGTAAGTAGTGCTTTTACATACATCAGTGTGTTTATTTAACACTTTCCAGGTTTTTCCTTGTGGAAACAACCCAGTATTATTTACAGTTATCATCTAATATCTGCTTTGACTGCTCAGTACTTCATTAAGCTAAATCACAATTACTGCTGAAGGGACTGAATACATTCATACAATGTGTGGGGTATCCAGGAGAAATCTGGAACTACACTTTCTATTTCAACCTGGTGCACAAGATATTATATACTTCTTAAAAAATATATGAATGCATAAAAAGATCCATTCGTCCTCTTCTTGTGCTCGATTGAATTGAATCCATTTCAGACTTGTTCATAGGGCACACCTATGCAACGCCAGACTGGCAAGTATATACCCTGGGGTAAATCCCTTATGCCCCCGATGAGGTAAAGAACCTGCTACTTTATTGCACATGTTTTAGACCTGCTCAAAGCTTGAAAAATATTGGAAAGCAGTATTTAGTTCTTGAAACAAAGCTTTTGAAAGTAGTGTCAGCCCCAGCCCGTTATTCATAGTGTTTGAAGTACAGGTGGAGTCTTCTCTGAAGTCTAGTGTGACTGAGGCACTAAATTTTGCACTCCTCTTAGCTAAGAGAAGAGTTCTTCTTGGGTGGAAAGCTTCTACGGCACCCTCACACACTCTGTGGTTAACAGATGTTATGTTCTTCCTTAACTTAGAAAAGATCAAATTTAGTTCAAAAGGTGTGGCCGATATGTTTGTTTTTGTCTAGGATCCTTTTATCACATATTTTAAACAGTTGTCCAATTTAAGTGAATAGGAGCGGAATGGTAAATAGATTTGAACTGTGCTTTTGTTTGTTCCTTTTTATTTATTTATTTATTTATTTATTTTTATTTACTTTTTTGACACTGCATTTTATATCCTTTTTTTAGTTATTAATGCTTGTTATTTTACTAATTTACTACTGATTAAACAAAAACAAAACAAATATATATATATATATATATATATATATATATATATATATATATATATATATATATATATATATATATATATATATATATATATGCTGTATTTCTGCTTATTTACATCTGTTCCAATGATATATGACGTTCCTACTTGTAAAAATACACTTACGCCTAACATAAAGGTTTTTAAACAATCAGCGTAGGTGACACAGTGGTGCATAAATATGGTGACGGCATTTCACGTGTCACATTTCCATTCTATGTGTAAATAGACAAATAAGCACATTCCACCTATATATCTCAGAGGCCTCACTGACTGGTGTCGGGGAGCTCACAGATAAACAGCACTGAAAGACAGAGAGGAAAAGCTAGAGGCAAGAAAAAACCCTAAAAGCTAAAGGCCAATTCACACTGGATGCACTGAGTTGCAAAGCATCAAGTAGCCAAGTGCTGCTATACGGTGCATTCAGTGAGAGCACTGATAAACACCAGTGTGTACATCTTCATCAAAACAATGCTTTTAAATGTTCTGAGGTTGAAAGAATGGTTACACACACCACAGAACACAATACCTAGTCAATCGACTTTATACTCTATATCTTCTACGTGTCACCTAGCTGAAACCAAGCCAGTGCTGTGTGATATGTTTGGCCTGCTACTTAAAACCCTACAATCCAAAACACCACAAGCTAAGTTTGGCTTTTCTGTCACTAAATTTGACTTTTGCTCTAAATGTGTGTTCAGCAGATCACCAGTTAGTCAGAATCAGACCTGTACTGCAGTGTTTGGCACTGTTGGGCCTGATAGTCTGTTTGCTGTGGTTTCATTTGGCTTCATTGTACATGTTTCATTTTGCCTTTCTGTTCCTTCAGTGCCAGAAGCTCATCTTCACAAGTTAAGTCATGCTCAACTTGTGTCAGTGCCTTAATCAACATGTTCTGTTGTGAGCAGAATGCTAAGCTAGGCTAATGCTAACCACCACCACTGTCCTAGTTTGCAGTACTGTTTAGCATTGATCAATTATTAGATGTCTGACATTTATTGAATGGTGGATTAAAAATCACGCTCATCAAAATAAGATGCTTGACCACAGTAAAAACGCAACCTTTATGTTTATTGTAATTGTAAATAGCATATTCACTCAATTATCTAATCATAAAAGTGATATAGTGATATATTGCATGTCGTTAGCAATGTAGTGCAACTAGAAAAAATGATTGAACTTGAAATGACCTTCATAATAATAAAACTACATGCGTGAATCAGATGTTTAGCCTTTGTTCATCTGACCTCAATGCTCTTAGTAAGGTTATAAAAGGTGAATGGCTTATGGAAGTTCACTTTATTGCTAGGCTTATGTTAATTATTAGACAAACAGCCTACAGCAACTATTTAAAAGGAGGCCTAAACCAGTTTTTCTGGATGGAAGGTAATGGGAGGTGTTATCAAAATGCATGACTAAAGAGATACAATTTCAATCATTGTTTCCTTTTAAGCTCCGGAATAGGGCGTGCTAAAAGAATGCATTGACCATCCCAGGATTAGCGGAATAGAGATGCAGTACAGTGCAAATGTTTGAAACCATCCTTTATTTATTTAATTTCCAGTCAAAACAGCAACTATCTATGAGTCATCCATTGTTCATGAGATATGTCTGATAATAATAGAGTGTCTTCAGTGTAGAGCAAGATGTGGGAAACATGACAGCCCTTACAGGCAAATATTGTTTAATTCAAATAGCAGCAATTGGAAACCAGCAGCCCAGCACTACTGAATACAGGGAGAACAGCAGGGACACCAATAGCCATAAAACTTCACTGCTTGGGATACACTGGGTGCCAAGGTTTTCTAACTTAGTAGACTAAAAACTTAGTCTACTTTCTAAATACCTACATTCAAATTGTTATTATTATTATTTTGTTTTTGCATAAAAAGATGTTTCACTGGATGAATTTTGAGAGCCATTAACAATCCATTACCCAGTCAAGAAAAACCAGAAGAACAGATTAGGCGCATTCTGAGATTTACATAAAAACAGCACAGCCAGCGACAAACTAACACAGCAAGCAACAGTTGATGAATGAGTGGAGCTGGAATCCTCACAATGAAAGCCAGGATGGTGGTCCTTTGATTTTCGGCTACACATGATCTAGTCATTTGTTTGGTCTTAATTAAAATGGCTCTTTCTACAGTATCTGTTGGCCTCCAGTTTTCCTGTAAAGGAGGCAAATTTTTCATTAATGGTACATTTGTTATAGATTAGCAGAACTTGAATAACAGGCTTTATCACATAAACAGTAATTAATTATTTAATTTTTGAAAGAGAGGAGAAAGTTTGAAGAGTCTGAGTCTGAAAAACTCAGTCTGAGAGTCTGAAAAAACTGAAAAAAGAAAATGGACTGACCACCCTAGAGTCCAGGCCTTAACAACACTGAATGTGTTTTGGATCGTGAGAAACTGCTAGAAACTAGAAAATACAAACTTCTAAGACTGAACATTGGAGTTAAAAAGAATGGAAGCTATCCTTGAGACAAAAGGCAGACACGCCAAATACTGATAAAAAAAATTATGTAAAATTTAGTTCATTTATACGCAGTTATCTGTTATAAATATTATATTTAGTTTTGTGCTGATGCTGAGAAAGAAATAACTTGAGTGCTTTCAGTGGGTGATCTCTGCCTTTCTCACAGTTTTGTATGTATTGTAAGTTTTCACATTGTTTGATAGTCTTATAGGGTGCGAAGTTTAACTGGAGGCATTAATTCCTTATTGTATATAAGCTGGTTAAATTCGTTTTAAGCTGTCTCAGATTCACGTGTTGAAACAGGTTTCAAGAAAGCAGAGTCAACACTATATGACACTATGTATAGATTGGGGGTCATAGGTTTTCATATACCATGCCAACGGGTTCACATTCCATTCAGTCACCAAGATGGTAGTGGGTTGTTTTGACGTGGCTAATGCTTTGCACATGGGAATTCAATCCACACGACACAATTTTCAGTGAGACCGTTAGACAACTCCCGGTTTGCACTCTGAAAATGAGCGACTCCAGGAAGAACATTTACTCAGTACATAACATTATATGGAGGTCTCAACCCCCTTAAATTAGTCTAGGTTCGTTGGTCTACGAGCCCATTTGGCACCTTTATGTTAAGAGTGCAGGCTATTTCTGATCACAGCGCAGAATATTGCCAAGCACACTGTGTCAATCTAGAGTTAGAAAGCCAAGAGAGAGCTAGAAGAGTCAATTGGCAGTGCACGAGGGGTTTATTTGGAAATAAGCTGTGTTATCAGTCCCACACAGTTGTGACTAGGCTGTAAACATCTGTGATAGAGACCCACCCTTAGGGCCTTTCATAATTACTGTAGCAGCTGCAACAGTCCAGCAGTGACGCAAAATACAGACGGGTTCTAATATTTCATAGCCCAAGCTTGGCCATGCATTCCCATAAATAGTGCCATTCACACTGTGCTAATATGCCAACAAGAAAAGCTTACACATCTCAACGAGCATACGTTCAAGCATTGCAGTGTTGTCTCGGTCCCGTCAGCACTGGTCATTTTCCCTTTAAAGTCATTTAAGTTATCAGCAAAGAAGGTCTGTGTTATCAAGATCATGTACGTGGGTATATTTAGCCCAACCAGACACCTCAGCCGCACTCTTCTAATTAGATAATGAAATGTGCTGTGTCCTTATTTCAATAGACATCCTATTTAGACTGTTAAATTGGGACTTCAGCATTTTTTAAATCTTTAATAAAGATTCTTCCCACTTGCAAATCATCATTACAGACAGGCTTCCAGGGAATCGTTTATTGTGGACTAAATTAGTTGTCATCTTTTCTTAAAGGAAAAAAAATGTTGAGATGTAATCAGAATCTTTCAGAGCAGCGGTGTAATGTAAAATAGTGCATTACCATTATTTAGATGTACTTATAGCGGAGGGGATAGGAACCAGGGGTCTCAATGTCTTCTACACTAATATAGCTATTTACCAATAAACCAACATGTGAGTCATTGGATGATGGTAAAATAGTGACACATCTGGGAAACAAAAAAAAACAAATAAACAAAGGTTTTCTTTGGGGGGTCTATTTTGCCTCTTATATTGACTACATCTTGAGCATTAGGCATTTGTACCCTTTCCGTGTAATAACACTCTGTGACTCCTAAAAAAGCTCTTTAATAAAGAGATTAGATCCGTTTAGAACCATGAGCTCTATATAGAACCATTTCATGCTAAAATTGTTCTCTGCATGGTGAAATCGTTCTTCAGACTAATGGAGAATGTGTTGAATAAAGTTTTATATAGATGGTTGGTCTCTTATTAGAAGAGATATCTACTGCAGAACACTTGTTGGTGTTAAGTAGAACCATTTTCAAAAAGGCTTTATATGGAATATATCTATATAATATAACATGATCTCCATCAATCCGAAGTACCATTTAAGCATGGTATGTGCTAAACAGAACCATTCCCTTTACTAAAGAACCCTTCAGAGAACCATCTTTTTAGCTTTTAGATACATTAATCACTGGTTACAGTAAACAATTCTGACTTGTTAAGTGTCTCTAGAATTTTGAATATTATTTTGTTTGATGTCTTAACAAGAAATATAAAAAGTTGTGGAATTCCCCTTCAGAAAGCAATGCCACGGTTAAAGGTGCTCATTTGTAAACTAGGCTCTATCCAGAGTGTGTATTTAAACTTTTTTCCTTGAAGTTCACTTAAAACATTTGTTTTCTTTACATTTGTTTTCTTTATCCCTTAATAAATAATAATACATTTATCCTTGATAAATGAGATCTGTAGTGATTGGCTGTTCTGTATTGTGCTACATTACAGAGCTGAGAGCTGAGAATACTCTTTAGAACTTCAATATGAGTGGACGGCTCTAAACTGCTGTAGGCTGAATGGATGGATACTTGTTCCTTGTGACAGAAGCAATCCCAGAAACAACAAATTCAGAGCTGGCCAATTTTTGAAGCTTAGTTTCTGATTATGTACTGTATGGACTGGGTAGGGAATGGCTGTATTTCATGTTGTCCATTATGTGGGCCCTGTAAAGTAAATAAAACTTTATAAGGTTTGTTTTTAGGCGTTGCAAATGAACACACATTCGTAATGAATTCTTGGCTGTGACAACTGCTATAGACAATTTACATAATGCTTTGTGTGGTGGCTCTTTAATATTTAAAAAGGTCTTTCCCACTTGCAAATCTCATGAACAACAATGGGTTTTTAAAGAAGCAACCACTGAAAGTCTTTTTTAGTTGATCAAACGTTTCTCTTCAGTGCCTGATACCTCTAAATCAGCCTTTAGCACCCTTATTTTGAAGAGAGTATATTCTTCCAGAGAATCGTTGATTGTGGGCTAGAGGTAGACAAACAAACAGAATTTTTTTTCACAGTGACATTCCCCTTTCCCTTCCATTATAGGCTATACAGGATCGAATGGAGAGCCGAAGTCATTTGGAAGCGTGCCAAATGTGCTCGTGCTATATGTTTTGATCGTGATTACGCCACTCATCCTGCCTCGCAATGCGATTGGCGCTCAGGCTGTGGGTCTCGCGTCTCACCAACGCCCCCAAAATGCACACATCAGCGGGAAAGTTGTCCACTCGGCTTCAGGTCTGGACGCGTCTCGGTGTTTGCGAGGCTGGAAATGTCCTCGCGTGTTTGAGGAGCATCTGTGCTCGCGCCGAACGCGTCACGCGCGTTTTTATTTATTTTTTTATTATTATCATTATTATTATTTTTACCTCAGACTGAAAACAGTAAGATGACTTTCTTTCAGCTGGATGACTTTCTTGCAGGATGGATTGGAGGTGAGTGTGGGGGGTGTTTGTTTCGGCCAGGCTCGGCTACTTATAGGTTTAAGGGGACGGCAGAAGTGGAAAAACAAAGTTTGTCAGCGTCTTACTCGAACTTTCCCGTTCCACCTTAAATGTGCCTCAGGCGCCAAGACTGTAACTGCTGCACCTTTTAAGGTGGAACGGAAAAATTCAAACTAGACTTTGGTAGCAAACTCCAGCCTCGTTCACAGTGAGTGCTTCGAGTCCGAAACAAACAAGTACGGCCAACTATGGTCAATATATTGACCACCCTACAGCCCACTGAACTTGTTGGCCTCAGAAACGTAGCTATGATGAGTGTTTTGGTGCAGTGATGATGATCAAGTGTCTGCTTCGAGAGAAAAAAACTCCCCAGAAAAGCTGAAAATAGAAACCACAGAAGTCGTAAAGAGGCAGAGCGTTTAGGGGGCGTTGCTGCACTTTTGTTTACTTCAGTTTTCTTCATTTTTCTCCCCCTTTCTTTGCAAATGCCGTGCACGTAGCATCGCACATGCTAATGCTTATGCAAATTAATGTTGCACCCCTTCGTGTTTAAAGACCCCGAGTGGTGCAGGAGTCGCTGGGCTTCAAGTTTGTTTGCACCGCAGGTTGTTTTGGGCAGCCTGTGGGTCCAGGAGCCATGGGCACTTTGGCCAGCCACAATCAGATTTCTCCTTAAGTAGTGAGCAGATTTGCATGCTGCATTGTCAGTTTTTCAGCCCTCCTGTTTGTCTGAGCATTCATCCACAATGTATGGTATTCATAAGAGGACAAAGTGGTATTCATGAGTCTGCTGCTGGGACGTCCAACCACAAAGCTGTCATGAAAAGCTGCTCGTCCTCTTCAATGGCCTGTGGTGTCCCCCTTAAAATAATTCAGCAGCCTTGTTTTTTTCACATGTGCAAAATGCTGCTTTCTTTTGTTTCAGGTGCGACCAGTGTGATCGTGGGACATCCACTTGATACAGTTAAGGTATCCAAACTCATTCTTTTACAAGAAAGAAAAGAGCTGCTGCTTTACCAAACCATAGAGTATACAGTACACACTTCAAAAAAGATGATTCTTCAAGTTAGGGCTGTGTATTGGCAAGAACCTGGCGATACAATTCGTGACGTATTGTGGTATCGTGGCCAGCAAAGTGATATATTGTGATTTTTAAAATCCTACTATAAAAAAAAAAACATACCACTGTATGAACAGGTTTGCCAATGTCTACAATAGCACTGCGCTCTTGTGCAACTTGTTAACGTTGGAGTGGAGCTGAAAATGAATTACAACACCGCCATCTAGTGGTCAAGTTTAAACACAACAGACAAGGATTCACTGTCTGCCAGAAATATTTGCATGTAAACTGTTTATTGATAATCGATACAGTATCACTAAACATAATATCGCGATATTCAATATTTCAATGTTTTCTTACATCACTACTTCAAATGGTATTTCGTAAAAGGCAGTTGTTCTATTTAAAACTAAGTCCATGCTTGACCTACTGGAGTCAGAGGGCATCGATTTTTGCATCTCCTTAAATCCACTTTTTCACATGATTAGACGTGACACCAATTTATTTTATATCAAAATGTATATCAAAAAGGACAGTCTCAGATCGCTCTCTATTGAGAAACTGCTGCAGCAACTGCAGCAGCTGTAAACGTTTTGCATGCCATTTTGCAGAAAAAAGGGTTTCCGAGCTGATGGGTAATTCTGTAAGGATTTCCTGGGCGTCTATTGGTCATCAGTTTCCCAAAAATTGTAGACAGAAGCATGAATCCACCCTCTCCACATGATGATAGGCAGAGGATATGTGTCTCAATCCCTCTTCATAGCTTCATAACTTCAATATATGTAATATGTATGTAATAAAAGTTTACAGACCTACAACAGCAAGATAACCAACTTACTCACTGATGATTGCGTCATTGCTTTGCCATGAAAACAGTAAATCTCTACGTAACAAAGTGGTTCTGCTAAAGTGTGATAAATGTAACAGCAATTTCATAAGTAGGCTATTAGTTCCGTGCCGTTTGGAGAATAGCTTGAAAGCCCCCTAGAAAGCCCAGTTTTTGGTATTTCTAAAATTCTTACTATAAATAAAAGAGAAGACTTTACAGATGTAGGAAATGTTTAAACCGTTGTTCTGCACTGTTGTGAAACTCGAGAAACGTTATGATCCAAAGAAAAACAAGTATCTTTTTTTTACATTATTTAAATGCAGCAGCTTTCATTTACATCGTGTAAGAATTTAAATGAATGGACAGACAGAAATGCTCCAAAATAGCTCAAGAAAAATTCTGGTTACATTGACTCGCATTGAAAGTTTTTGTCCTCTCTTGTAAAAGTGCCATTTTTCAGATACTTGTTTTTCTTTGAATAGCAACGATATATAGAAACAACAACCCCAGAGGGTTAAATAATTCTTTGCATAGTGAAATGACTGTAGTATGTTGTTCTATATAGAAGCCATGTTTCTAAATAGAACCACTGTCTTGATGAAGGAGTTGTTGAAGAGCCATCTTTGAAACTCTTTGATGCTCAACCTGGGTTAAAAGTGACCCGACTGAGATTTTATTTTCTATATCTTCGCAATAAACTAATTTCAATTTACTTGTTTTTGATCATCACAAATCCTGATGATTTAGATTTTTAAAAACTTTTTTAATAAAACCACTTTTGTATCACTGCCCTTCTAACACACAACATGGGTCAAAACTGACTCTTACATATTCACTATGGAATTGGATAGGGACTATTGACATTTGTAAACATTTGCAGTCAGGAACATATTTACTATTTTTGTAAATAAATATAAAATTGTAAGTAAATAAATAAGAATTAAACAAATGATTTAAAGTAATCAATAACAATACTTTTAATTAACATATGGAATATTAAATAATGAAATAAACTGATTGAAATAGATATACCAAAGAGATACTCAGCAATGCATACAATAACATAAACAATAAGTTTAAATCATGTTGTGCATTAGAAGGGGTTGTGCATGAAAGGGTTAAATGTGTAGACAGCTCTGTGATTTAATGTCTGAGTTCATCTTATTAAAGTGTCATATGTTGTCTGTGTGTTGAACAGACACGTTTACAAGCGGGCAAAGAATACAAGAACACCCTCCACTGTATTATCACCATCTACAAAAAAGAAACCGTAAGTGAGCAGCTTTTCATTTGCATGTGCACTGTGACCGCTTGATCCTGGAACGCCCCTGGTGTTTCACCTCATACCTAACATGCCTATATGGAAGAGCGATTTGAAGAAAGAACTAGTCTGACCAGTTTCTTCCTCATCTCAGTCATATCTATCATCTTCTATTCTTGTGTTAGGTTGCAGGGTTTTTCAAAGGCCTCTCCTTTCCCCTGGCTAGCATCACGCTGTACAACTCGATGGTGTTTGGCCTCTTCAGCAATTCTCAGAGAATCATTAGCAAGCTTCGTTATGGTGACGAGAGGCACCCTTCTGGTATGCTTGACCTGACTGTGGCCAGTATGATGACAGGCCTGGTGTCTGTAGGCCTGGGAGCTCCAGTCGACCTGGTCAAAATCAGACTGCAAATGCAAACACAACCGGTTCTTGCAGGTAAGTCTGAAATTCTAATGGGCTGAAATGAGTGAAGATAACTTTCAGGACAAACATCATATAATGCTGCTTCTTTCCTTTAAATAGCCCATGTACTGCATCTTCCTGTATTTTGTTTTCTTTGTTCAGATGCACTTTTTGTGTGTTTTTATGTACCGGATATCATAATTCATCATAACTTAATGTCATAATTAGTTTTGTACATGACCATTTTTCAACCAATCTTTGTTGCTAATAGCTGGAATTAGCTAATACTCAAGGTTTCAAGATGAGTATTGGAAAAAAAATTGGTATTTCTTGTGGTCTCTTCCCAGAAAACGTCAACCTCGCTGGCAATGGTAGTGTCCCACTTCGGTCAGTGGCCCTACAGACCCAGCCCATCTATAGAGGCCCACTTCACTGTATCAGCAGCATCCTGCAGACTGAGGGAATCCAAGGACTGTACAGAGGGGCAGGAGCTATGGTGCTACGCGATGTGCCCGGTTATACCCTTTACTTTATCCCATACACATTATTTTGTGACTGGTTAAACCCTCATGGGAACAACTCCCCTCCCCCCTACTCCATATGGCTCGCTGGAGGATTAGCAGGTACATGAGTGTTTTGTCACCAAATGTCTTTTCTGGATTTCATTGATTTAGTTTGTTTGTTCAATCAGCAGAAATGACATGCAAGTGCACTGTCAACTTGGAGGACAGGGACAGCTCCAAGGACAGCTAGTGCTGTGTGTGTATTTACTCAGGTGCCTTACTTTATCCTCTGCAAGTTTAAATGAGTGGACAGATTACAGGATAACAGAGGCTTATTGTGACTCTCTTGCACCCTGATTTGTCATGAAATGTTTTTAACACAAAAACTTCCTCTGAACAGATAAGAATTGAGGGAAGCTAATTTCATGATATGATTTCATGATCATATATTAATGATATGGTTCATCATATTATATCTTGTATTTATTATATATTTATTTACCATAATAAAATACAGGAAAGAACATATCGGCGCTGTCCAAAGAAAAACATGTATTTCCAAAATGGAAAATTTACAGGAGAGGCCAAAAACCTTTTTAACTTTTAATGTAAGTCAATAGAACCAGAAATATTTCAGAATATTTTTGTAGCTTGTCTATTGGTCCATTCTTCATGGATTTTTTACACAAGGTTAGTGGCAGATGTTTTGTTTAAATGATGTGGAAAAAAATGGACATAAATTGGATATAAAAGAGATGATATTTACATTGTAGGTCTACGTAGCGCATAGTGATACTAGAAGATAATGCTTGATGGATTGATCTGCTTATTATACAGAGTTAGTCACATCCCTCCAGCACTCCTGCCAGTTTTCTTAGGTATAGTTTCCACTCCAGTACAGGCGGGCAATATGACAGTATTGTATTGGTATTGTGATAAATCTTGATATTGTCATTAACAGTTTTTGAGCATATTGTAAATATTATCTGTACTTAACATAAACACCTGCATTTGTCAATAAAAAAGGGCATAATTAGTCCTGTTTAATCTGATTTAGTGCAATGCATTATGTGACACACTAAATAAAAATAATTGTATTCACAGATTTCTATGTTAGTTTCTAAATGCATTGAGTCTGTGTCAAATTATATGTGATGATTTTTCCCTAATGTTTCCCCTACACTCATGTTTCACTCTTTCTTGTGTGTGTCTTTTTTATAGGATCCATATCTTGGGTCACAGCAACACCAGCCGATGTGGTAAAGAGTCGACTGCAGGCAGACGCATCGCATCACAAGAAATACAAGGGAATTATACATTGCATCATACAGAGTTACAAGACAGAGGGACTACAGGTAAGTTCACCAAACTAGATAGGTAGACTTTAATGCCATGTCATCACTGTGTTATGTCAAAAAAGATCACTAGCAATGGCACACTGGGAGGATCTTTTTGTCTGCCCAGACAGGAAATGACCTGTTATTACCTCATTGCTCAATAAAATAATCAGTAACAGAATGTTCACCTTGCATAAATAGATCCATAAGGTCATGGAGTACACCGAATGAGAGCATTGCACTTCATTCCTGTTTTTTTATTTCTTTAGTGAACAATAAGTAAAGTTAATGATTAAGCTAATGTTTGAAGTGCATTTCTTTGCAGGCTAAATACACATTAAATACACACTTTCACAGGAGCAGACTGATTCACATTCACATACCTCAGAGTAATACACTTTACAAATAGTATATACTATATATACTTAAAACTAAGCATACATAACTCTCTCTTTCTACATAGATAGATAGATAGATAGATAGATAGATAGATAAATAGAGAGCCTCTTGAGCCTCAGAGTAATATACTTAATAAAAGAGCTATATACTATATTATCGATAAATATGCATATATATAGCAATAGATAGATAGATAGATAGATAGATAGATAGAAAGATAGATATTGATATGTAAATCTTGAATCATATTTGCAAACCATGATTGTCATGTCATGAATATGGATGAAATTGTTTTAAACTATTTGTTTATTTGTTTTTCAGGTTTTCTTCAATGGTGCTGCAGTAAATGCCATCAGAGGATTTCCCATGAGTGCTACTATGTTCCTTGGTTACGAACTTTCCCTCAGGTTTTTTCGAGGACTGTGACGACCTGCCAGAATTCCACTTAACGCTAAGGTTGACTAGTTATTAATATGGATAATATTCATCCAAATTTTACTGTTTACAAATTTCAGCATGTGGGTAAGCTAGTTGATACTTTGCTGCAGTATCAGTTACATTTTCACTTATTTCTTATATTAAGAAAAAGAAAAACACCAGAATTAGGCACGATTTACAGACAATAACTGAGGTTTTACTACACTGTTTTAATGTATGTATATTTAGAGTTGATTTTCTAATTTATATTTTATGTTAACATGAATTTACTGTAAAGCTTGATGCTGCCTTTGAAGAAGTGGCCATTATCAGTCAAATGTCTTAAGATGTCATGCATGATTTTATCATTTGTAGATATCAAGATTTAACTTTAGGTGTTTATATTGTTCATATAATGCATATATGGAAATACAGTCAATTGCATTCCATAAAGAAAAGTATAGCAAACAGATGTGTTTTTTTGTTTGTTTTTGTTTTTGCTTAACTGTGGAAAATGTGTTTTTATGCACTAATTGTGATCTGCAGTAGCTACACAGATAAAGTTTGTTTTTAAAAACCTGTTATCAACAAACAAATGGACATTGTAACAAGGATTATAGATTTTAGCTTCCAAAAATCTTTAATCAGTCTTATTTTTTTCATACACAGAAACCTAAGGTTAATCATTGATCATGTTGTTTGCTAAATGTGGAGTTCAAATGCCTCTATCGATCAGAAGTTCGTATAACCGAATTATTCATATAACCTGAACCTACGTTAAGGAATCTGGGACAGCAACTGTTGGGGACAGAGCTATTGATGCATCTCTGACTTGCATAACTATCAGCTTTGTTCAAACATTAGCTGCTTTGTGCTTTCAATGCTGGTGTCACTGACAGTGTTGCAAGTGTGCATTGTTTGCTTTATTGATAGCTTTGCAAAGTTTATTTCTGTCATAAGCAAGAACAAATTTAGTGGCTGTGTAGAATCACAATTGTATGAAAACAGATGCTATCAAAAAACTATGTAGTCATTCGGAGGGTTGTGATATAAAGTATTTTGTTGTAGTGAAACTTGCTGACTTGAATTTCTTTATAATGGTTTCTTTATAATATAAAGTAATAGAAACAAATATAGCCATTTGATTTACGACCCAGAACAACCAGTTCATCCACGTTGGGGTATTGTGGTATTTCTGAAAAACAAGTTTTCTGTGGAAAATGTTTTGCCGTGCAGCACGCTATTTAAACCTGTACATCATTGTGAAGGTCTCAGACGTCAAAACTGACTTTGTTTACAGACATGGTATTATATGGAGCATTGTATCAGTTTATGTGAAATTGTATTTTTTTTTATTGTTGGTGGTGGGAGGGCATGGGGGCAGATATTCTAAGTTGGTGTAAAGCAGTTTCTCCATAAGCTATAACATGAATAATGCAATAAATACCAGTAAACTAATAAACCGTACTCTGGAAGTTTATGTCTGCTGGTTTGCTATATTAACCAGACTATTAGCATAATTAATAAACAGGAATTTTTCATTGCTTTTCTCTTACAGAGAACTCAAAAGACTTTGTTTTATTTGATTTTGTAAAATTCAACCCCGTAACAGTTTTGGTACAAAAGTCTTTTAATGATCAGGCCATCAGAAACAGAAAGGTTCACTGAGTGAGTGAAAATATCGAACACTTTAAACTAAAACATTGCACACTAATCAGTATTAACAGGTACTGTGTGTTCTGCAGAGGTTATTTATTTAGAATATTCAAACGTTGTACTGAAGTCCAACAGTGCATTCCTTCAACTTAAGGCAGTCATGTTTCAAAACTAAATCTGGAACCATTTATCTGTGTTCACATATGTTGGCAATGATCTTAAAATCAAAGGGAAATTTATGCATTTGGGAATGTTCACTTATATGGTTGCAAATGAAAAACAGATGCAGAGCATCTGGGAAAGAGAGGAACTTTGGGAAAATTACTGTTGACAGTGATTAAGATAGTGCCCTTATATTAAGGCCGCTCAGAGTAACTTTTGGAACCTTTTCATAGGACCACTCTATATTCAGTAACTGCTGCACATGGGATTTTATCCCCTGGGATGTGATATAGATGCACCCACTAGATGGCCTCATTGCTTCTAAAACAAAAAACGAGGCAACACTCCATGTGCAAGGTTTTCCAACACTAGGGGTCAGCAGTGCACTGATAAATAAAGGTGCCAGACTGGGATCTGTGGGGAATGGGTTCTATGGAGTGATGCCATGAAACAAGTATGTTTGGTTCCCCCAAGAACTGTTCAGGGGATGGTTTTTAAAGAACTGTTTTTTGTAAATGAGATGTTTATGGGAGTTCAAAAATGCCCCTTATCAGTGTTGCGCAGTGTACCGAATGTTAAATGCTTATTCAATAGCACAGCCTAATTGTCAACTTTCAACACTTCCAATTCTTTCTTTAAGTAAATTGACATTGTGTCTGTAAGTCAGTCGCATACTAACATAACTCTGTTAGTTAGCATCATTAGCATATACTCTTAGAAAAGAAGCATCCTTTAGTACAGGTGATTGTTCTGTTTAGAACCATGAGTTCTTTATAGAACTATTTCATGCTTAAATGTTTTTTGCATGATGAAATTGTTAATGGAGATTGATGGAGAATGTGTTGCATATGGTTCTATGTAGAGCCCGTTTGAAAATTATTTTATGTAGCACCAAAATAGGTTCAGCTTTTGTTATAATTTAAGTCTTGTAATAATAGAAGAACCTTTTTTGATGCTATATATATATATATATATATATATATATATATATATATATATATATATATATATATATATATATATATATAAAACCATTTTAGAACCTACTACGACATGATAGCATATCATCCCTTCAAAATAGGAACTTTACAGGAGAGGCCAAAAGCTTTCTTTACTTTCAGTTAATGTTAATGTAGAGATGTTTTATTCTTCTTATTGGGGATCTTGGAGTATTTTTATTGGTCCATTCATCATGGAACATTCACAGAATATAAAAAAACAGTTGTCATGTTCAAATTATATATATATATATATATATATATATATATATATATATATATATATATATATATATATATATATAAAGTCAGTGTTTGTAGCATATTTTGATTGGGTGATTAATGCTATCAAAAATATCCTACCCACAGATTAACGTAGAGTTGCATATAAAAATAGCCATTAGAAACCATCTAGGTTCTAGTGGACTTTTCAGGAGGGGTATCAGAGGAACAAAGTGCTTGCATATCTGACCAATAACTGAAGACCAACATATGTAATTTGGTACACTTTAGTCTTCTAGTGCCAAACCAACCAAATCATATGAAAATACAATATGTGTAATATACAAACCCAAACTGTGGTGTGAGAGTTTTAGAAAATAAACTGGGTTTAAAAACAGCCTGATGTTCTTCAGAGATGTTAGCCAGCACTGCGTGTAGGTTAAAACAAGACATGGAAGATAGTGGCTTTGGGGATGTGACGCCACCCCTGTCTTTATGTTACTTCCCTTCCGAACATGCTGGATGATGTCATGTTTTACTTATACAATTTATGTTGAAAGGCCTATATCATGGCAAATGATTTTACCTCACTGTTTGAAATAAAGGTGTCAGAGGTTGAAGTAATATGTAATCATTGTTAAAGTTTTAAAATGTACCCTTTCTTCCTGAGTCCACACAGTCCATGTATGAAAACTAATTCCTTGTGTCTGTTATGTTATAGGAACCAACGTTTCAATATATATCCACCTATTCAGCCTATCGCGGTTAACCCCACCCACTCATACTGAAGTTCTAGGGAGGGTTTTAACCCTCTCAGCTAATGATTGTTTGTGTATCAGTGAAGATGAGATTGCATTTGAGGAAAGTGTTTTCAAATAGATGCTTCACAAACTGCAACATGATCTAGTCATTATTTACAACTATAAATGTAAAATCTAATGAAATTTATCGTTGCTGTCCAAAAAAAACAGCTCCATTTTTGTCGATGTTTATTTTTCTACATCATTTGAATGCCGCAGCTGCTCTTCACTTTGTGTGAAAATTTAATGATCAATAGTCCAATAGAAATGCTCCAAAGATATTTGGAAACACATTTCTGGTTCCATTGACTTATATTAACAGTTAAGTATGTTTTTAGCCTCTCCTGTAAAGTTGTTATTTTGAAGATACATGTTTTTCTTTAGGCAGCACAGATATATTAAATATTATTTTATTAGACTATTAGACTAACAAATACCTGTAAAACATATTTTTCCTTATATTTAAATCATTGCTGTCCAAATAAAAACATGTATACTTGTTTTTGTTTGGACATATATATAATTCCTGTCAATTAAATACAAGTTGCTTAATTAGGCAATTAGACTGAACTTTGGAAACTTGGTGTGGAAAATATCCCTGCAGATGAAAACAAGTCTCTTGAAAAGACTGAAAGCTTTATTAAAGGTAAAGAGTGAACACAGTAAATACTAAACATGTGTGTTATATGTAGTCACTGAGGCTTCTTGTGTAATTGACTGTTAAATATCTGTAAGCCCATATGCCCAAGAACCAATTTAAACCTTTATTCTTAAGAGATTACTATTCTTCTAAAAGATTACTATTCTTTTGTCTTTATGATAAAAGGCTGCTTTCAGAAAAAACAACATTTACAATTGACTCCTTTTATCTACGCTCAGTAGATGAGTTTTAAGGAAAACAGCTGAGACCTCAGACTCTTACTAAAGCCACCAGCCTGCACTGTCTCTGCTTCATTACAGATGAAAGCTGAACACCAGCCCTTCCTCCACTCACCACTGCTCTCCTACAAAAGCCATTAGCAAGATGACATATAGGCTGAGTTAATCAAGCCATCGTGTTGCTGCCCACCCAAATAGCACCTGCTCTGTGGTGGTCCTGTGGGGGCCCTGACCATTAAAGAACAGGGTAAAGGTAGGATAACCCTGTAAGTGTAGAACTACTAAGTGCTCTTGTGTAATACGTTTATAAGCTTTTATCATAAAAACATAATAGATTTTACCACAAATTAAATACTTTATCTTAAGGGTATATTCCACCAACTGTTAATCACACGATTAAGAAGGTTATGTAAGCAAAAATAAGCACAGCAGGTTGATTTAAAGTGTAAAGTGACTCAATCAGATTTGTTTTTACAAGTTATTACATGGAATGGATACAAATACGCTGCCTGATGCCTGAGACATTGTTGTACCATGTTTAACCAGTTTAGAAAGAAGGTGTTGGCCTAAAATATTTTTTAAATACATCAGTAGCAGAGATGTATATTGTCGCTGTTCAATGAAAAACATATATCTCCATTTTTGTCGATTTTGAGTTTTGTACATCATTTGAACACACCAATGGTCGTTTACATAGTGTGAATATTTTATGACTAATGGACCATAGAAGTGCTCCAAAATAGCTTGGAAAAAATTCTGGTTCCATTGACTTTCATTGAAAGTAAAGTATGTTTTAGTCTCTCCTGTAAAATTTTTGAGGCCCTCTGTTATTAGCTGGTCGCTGGTCATTTTGGTCTCTCAGAATATTGAATTTTACCATTACATGATCCAGAAATGTAGATAAATCTGTGGAATTCTCCTCTTATATTAACTAATATTCTGTTAGTTTGGCAGCAATAGATTCTTTGCCAGATTCTCTCGTTCTATGGAAGCTCCAGATAATTGGATATTGACATCTGGCTACAAATTATTCCAAATAGCGTCCTTTACAGCAAAGTCCTGAGAGATGATGTGTCCTTTATCCAGGGGATCTGATTCTAAACAAACACAATCCAATTAAGCGATTGATCAGTTAAGCAGCATATGATCAATACGCCAATAGGAGTACATCATGCAAAAAGGATTGAATCTTCCTTCCCTGGTAGAGGAGATCAGGTCTGTTTTTTTGGTCCGGAATGCTTTGCTGTTAAATATGACATTGATTTTTATAAAGATGGAAAAGTGTGGGGTAGCGTAATGAAGCTGAAGCTCTACAAACGTGTGCAGAAACTGTCCGGTTCAAGCCGTCTGAGCACTATGAAAATGAGAGACGCCACTTTGATCATTGATCCCTTTCACAGGATTAAAACGGAGGGTAGAGGTTTACATCCTACTGAGCCATAGCCTCAGAGCGCACATAAACTCTTAACGGAGATGGATGGGTGTCCTCCTAGTCTCTGTCAGCCTGGCCTTCGCCGTGCTGTTTCCAGGTAGCTACAATGCACAGTGAAAGGAGAGAAAGGAGTCTCAGGACAAAGCCACAACGGTGCTTTGTTGCTTTTGTTTAGCCGGTTGGGTAATTAGCCAGTTGGGTGATTAGCCCACTAAGAAAAGCAATGCTTTGCATTTACTTGCTTTAAAAATGTATGTAATTTCCATATACCATCAAAAGTAAAACAAATAGTAACTTTACAGGAGAGACCAAAAACTTAACTTGCAATGTTCTTTGTAGTTAAAGTGATTTTAGAGCATTTCTTTTGGTTCATTCATCATGAAACCGGCACAGGATATAAACGGCAGCTGGCGTGTTCAAATGATATATAATAATGAAAATCAGACCCATGCTTTTCTTTGGACAGCGACAATACATAAAAAATATTGCAACAACAGAATTACAGCTAAACAATAAAAAAAACCCCACAAGACAGGACTGTGTTCATATGTTTAATATAATAATATATCTGTTTGGAAACACGTGTGTCGATCTGACACAGTTGTATGTAAACGTTTGAGCACCCCTGGGCATATTAGACGTGTGCAGTGAAAAACAAGTTCACATCCTCTACACAGGGCTTGCCTCAGCTCATATATACACACTCACTGTTTATTTGCTGGATTTAACATAGAATATAGAATGTCCTGGGCAAAAGTTAATATCGTGTCGCTGTTCAAAGAAAAACAAGCATCTACAAATGACCAACTTTACAGGAGAGGATAAAACCTCTCTTTACTTTCAATTTAAGTCAATGGAACCAGATTTAATAGCAACCACAGATCAACCGCAGAATCAGCTGTGTAACTATAGATTTACAAAGTTTTTATCATAACAACATAATAATTATGATAAAATTAAATAATTTATCTTTAAAGGAAATTCCACCAACTCTTCTGCATAATTACATGAATAAGATGGTTAAATACAAAGTCATGTACAGCAGTTTGATGTGAAATGTAAAGTAACTTAATGAATCAGATTTTTTCACAGTGCTGGTGATGGGAACCAGATGTCCAAGACATCTAATGCCTTTTAAAGCTATGTTACAGAAATGTAATACTTTCAATGTATGTTAATGGAACCAGAATTTTTTCCAAGCTATTTTGGAGCATTTCTATTGGTCCATTCAAGAACTGATTAAGGATAGTCTGGATAATTACCCCCTCCCCCCCCCAACCCCTCCCTTCTCCCTGCTAGGGGCTCTCATAACCAGGGCCCTCTAAAATTATGCCCCTCTCTTTCCTAGGATGCCTAATAGCCAGAAGTCGAAGTCAGAGCAGTGCCACAACGCCTCGTCTATTTTCATAAGAGGCCCAAAAGCATGGCTCGGCCTCCCAAAAGCATGGCTAGGGCCCCAAAAGCATGGCTATGGCCCCCAAGAGGCCCTGGGGTCAAAGTCCCCAAAAGTCAGAGGATTCTTAAAACAGAGGGCCCTCAGAAATAAAAATATATTGTATCATAAATGTTGATAGGCGTCGCAAAATGTTTTGGGCCGGGGCGCTGGCCCCACTGGTCCAGTCATAAAACCTTTACACAATGTTAAAGACAATTATAGATTGTGTATAAAACTAAAAATAGCAAAAATGCAGATACATGGTTTTCTTTGGAAAGTGACAATATGTATATATTTTGTGCCAATATTTCAAACTAACAGTAAATAAAGAGGAACTGTGCACTAACATGTGTATTAAATGTCATATTTAACTTTATTCTCTGCACAGGCCGTGTATTTTCTACATATAGATATCAACAAAAGACGTAATATGACCAGAGGGGTGTTAAAACGTCTGCAAACGCCCATAAGAATAATTTACACATGAAATTATAATCAAGGAAATGTGTTACATTTTCAGTGTGAGGTGAAAAAGAGAACTGATCTTATTGACATTTTCTTGAACTGAATGTTCATATGTAACTATTTGCATCTGTTTATATGGTATTGATTCTTTAACTAATGGCTCATTTACCTGCGTCTGTACGGCAGAGCACACACTGCAATTCACTCTGCTTCAGTGCCACCTTCTCTGGAGAGACGCTGTGATTGGGTTACCTCTGCTTGTCCATGGTTGTCATGAATAAGGTTTTATTGCCCTTTTATTGTCGGGACAGGGAAGGTTCCGCATGCCAGCTGCTGTTCCTGGTTGGCAATATAAACCCCCCCGAGAGTGCCTCCCCACAGAAAGCAAACATGAGAGGAGAATAACATAATAACCAACCTCTGGCCTGGCTAGAGCTTCCTCTTTACCAAAACCCTGCTTCTGAAAATGAAAAAGAGATGACCCACAAACTAATATCATTTGGATCCTGAACTCAGATTATGTGTCTATTGTCTGGCTGTCTTGGAAAAAGGTTTAAAGAACACATGTTTTATGTATTTTTCATTTTAACATGTCCATTTTCAAACCTTTCTTCATCCCTCAGTATGAAACAGTCTGTTTTTGTTCATCTCCCTATAAGACTACTGTATGTATATGACCTCTATTGTGTTTGACTACTTTGTATTGAGACTTAAAGGGCAGTCTGGACTGAAATGTGCAGTAACAACACCACTTATCACTTCAGGGTTGAGGAAAAGGCTATAAATCAGGAGCATAGCTACAGGGGTGGGGGTGGGGTGGTGGATCAGACACATTATATAGGAGGAGAAGACAATTTACTGGTTGAGAAAATTAATACTTGTAATACGTGATATACTTGTGAAAACTTGCAGTACTTGATATTTCAGTTTATGCGTGGATGTGTGATGACTTAAAAATATGTTTTTAGGTTTTTCCCTGTTCAAAATGATAGAAGTCTGCTCTTATATGACTGTAAATAACAGATTTCTGACTTCTCAGAACATTACAAACTGTAATTTATCTAGTGCTGTTATTATACAGGACCAACTCAAAAGCACCAAGTTCCTCCATTCTCATGCCGTTCTCACAGAATTATCCTGCTCAACTCTTCTGCACATTGTAGGAACACAGAGGAGCTGTACTGGTTTGTAGTAAAAGCTACTACGTAACGAGTTAGTGAGCTACTACTAAATAGGAAGCGAAATAGGCAGCTAAATTAATCAGTGTCAATGCATGAAATCATGCATCAGTGTACCAGTACATGCATTTACATTTAATTGTTTAAAGCAAAAGAAGTATCTCTAAAATAGCAACTTTACATTATATTTCTCAACTTTCGATGTAAGTTAATGTAAAAAGATTTAAATCCAAGGAATTTTGGAGCATTTTTATTGGTCCATTCATCATGAAACAGGATGTTAAAGGCAGATGTTGTGTTCAAACGATATAGAAAATTTGAAATCAACAAAAATAAATATATATTTTTTTCCTTTGGACAGCGATGATATCCTTTACATGAAACATGCCCTTATTCATGCTGATGTTTAAACAGGGAGTCACTAAAACAACAGCATTCAGCAACTGGTGAACCAATGGCTGAACTCGTAGGTGGATTTGAGGTGAGTGCACTATTCCCCCTCTACTGACCAGACTATACAGTGTTGAAATAACAATGACAAGAAAGAATAAAAGTTGAGACACACCAAACAACTCATGATGTGACAGAGGAGTGCAATTATTGTCCTAAATTAATATTTTATAGGCACCCAAAACTGGGTGTGGACAGACTCGCAGCAAATCTTATATACATCTTGTAAGTAGTTGTGGCTTTTAGCTTAAAGCTGTATATATGTGCTTCTAGGGCTATTATTCTGTGTTGGGCTGTGGAACTGGTTAGTGGAGTAGTGGTGCAGTGTTGATGCCCATGGTCAGGGAGAGGTATGAGGCTAGAGGTGACCTCTCTCTTATTCCAGCCGTTCAATAGTTCCAAGCGGTGGGTTTGAGCATTCACTTAAATTAGTATGTTTCCAGCGTCTCCTTCTTTGCCAGGACTTACAATATTTAAACGCTGTATTATTGCAGTCTCACGAGATGCCGCAGCACTAGCTGTGTTCTATATTGTTTACGCTTTGGGCAGAGTCAATTATTTTAATTATTAAAGCTATTTTATTTATTCATGTTGTTTTTACAGCACAGCAAATTCGGTTTTCTATGATATAGGCCCTTTGAAACATCTTGAATTGTCTAGAAAATGATGTAATGACTTTAAAAATCAGACAGTTCTGAACAGAGCAAGGAGAGAACAGTAGCTTATATAGTATTTGGGATTTTTTGGCTAAAAGCCCCCAAATTGTCTGAGTGTAAACATAGTAGAGGCAACACATTCAAGCGTACAAGTGTTACAATATTATTTATCCATTATATATCCTTCATAGCACAGCAGGACGGTCGAGCAAGTATCACTTTAAACACTCTAATCTCTATTGCCCTAATGCTGTGATGCTTTTAGGAAACTGGTTCCTTGATGGAAACAACGTCTTTGAACTTGCCTACGGAGCCACTGGCTGGTAAGATGCAGCACGAGACATACAAATGGACACGGATTTGTTTGCGACCAAATGCACACAAGACGCTGATCTGCCCAAACAAGACTTGGCTTTTCTCTAAGGACACGCCAATGCATCTTAGCTTGGCTAATTCAATTGCTTTACGATGCGTTTGTGGCACTGCAGCACTTTTCCTCACAAAGGACCACCAACAACAGGCTCCTGCACACTACTTACATGATTATTATGCTGAATAAAACATATGAAAACCTTTACAACACAAATCTAAGCCATTTCTTTATAAACATGGAGCCCTTAATGCTTGGGAGGAGCTTTTTCATTTCATTCTCCCCCGTCTCTTCTATATTGATGACCTTGAGGTTGACCTCAGCTAAATGCTACATCACATGGAATTCCTGCACTAGGGGCTGAGGGTCCTGCAAGCTTACTCACTGATGTCTCTCCGCTGGATTATGAGTGTGCTGTGTGTGTAGCTTCAGCTTTACTGTTCCCTTCCCTTCAGATATAACTTCATATCACAGCATATCAGAGCCAGTCATAGACGGTCTGAGAGAATAATAGACAGTTTTGTTGAATTACTATTTATTGTAGGATTTTATGGCAGAAGATGCCCATGTTGGAGATGAAAACCGAGACACTGTGCATTGGATGCCTGGTGTGTGAAATGTGTCAGGATGTGAACAAAAGAGTTAATTTATGTAATTCACTGTCTAATTCCTAACACAATAATGTCAATTTCTATACGTAGCCATTAAACTTGCCCTTAAGTTTTAGTTATTTCTGTTTCTTTAAAAAAGCTGAATTAAAATTACACAAGCTTCAAAACCCAATTATGATATAATATCATCAGCATTGACTTTATTCACACTTTACCTTAATGCATTCTTTTCAGCTTCAGAATTTGCAGAGCTATATTTCCAAAGGTTAGTAGAAGTCCAGTCTTAGATGTTGGTTGCATTTTCTGCTTCTCATGATCTAAATAATCCCAAACACGTTCAGTAATGTAGAGGTCTGGACTCTGGGGTGGTCAGTCCTTTGTTCTGAGAAGACCAGCAGCTTTTAAGCTTGATTCGCAAGTTGTCTTATTATTGGTAATTTTTTTCAATAACAGGTTTTTGCAAGCTACACATCCTTTGAGATCCATAGCATTAAGCAACATGGATTTTTTTGGATCTGAAGAAAGAGTGGAGGTTGATTTTCTTCCCTCTCTCAAAGCTTAGGAGATCATTAGGGGATCCGTTTTCAGTTTTTAATCATATGTTCATGTCTCCATTAATACTTTTAACACTTGCTTTTGACAAATTTTGGTTTTCACAAAGTTTGCTGTCTCAGTTCTTATGGTGGCAATTTGTATTAACTGTAGATTGTGAAGAGCGATCAGATGAATTGCAATTTATTGCAATGTCATTCCTGCCATGAACAATGACCTTATAGCAAAAACTATAAAAGACTGCATTCCACCCACTGCTTTTCAGCCCTACAGAATGGCCTGCAAACATCATTTTAGTGATGATCTCTTTAGCTCAGGAGAAAAGGTTAATGAGAACAAAACAGCTGATATCACTCTGCTTTAAAAGTTTCTAAAGTTTATTTCTAAGTTTCTGATATCAAAATATCCTCCAAAAGCAACTTCTCCCAGCGATCCAGGAACAATTTGGAGATGAACAATGCTTTTTTCAGCACGATGGGGCACCATGCAATCAACTCCACTATATATATATATATATATATATATATAGGGAGGAAGGGTATAGTTGACATGCCTGTTACTCCACTGGCTTTTAATCATGGCCCTAACCTGTGTCTATACATACATACATACATACATACATACATACAATACATGCATATATATATATATATATATATATATATATATTCACACACATTATAAATAACTGCAATTGCAATGTGCATAATATGTATGGTAAAAGCTACGCCAGCATGTTTTTCACATGTCCTTTATATTTTTAAAGATATTATGTTCTGCTTTGTTTTGGCCTTGTTTAACATTGCGGATAGTGCAGGCTGAGCAGCTGTCAGTATTGTTTGCTTGGGTCAGATGAAAGGGCCAGGTAATGACAGATGAGCACAGCACCTTCATACACGCACACACACACACCCAATTACCTAAGTGACTCTTACATACAAACTAAACTCACTGAACGTGTGTTATTGCTAGGCTGTGGATTGATGGTACTGCAAGCTGAAAACCACTGGACGCGGTTACAGCTGTGCTGTATTTCAGCACCCTTCCTGTGTTCAGCGTGGGGCTGACAATGTTATTGTGATGCACTAATGATAGACAACATAATTACAGACTAGTCAAACTCTTCTTCTTTTGAATAGGGTACATGTTTAAGAATATAGCTTATGCCATTGCACTATTACTGTGGAATATTAAAAAATAGATTTCATATAGACACTATAGGCAACCATAGACACCATATACTGAAACTAGAGGTGACTCGCTGACCATTATTTCTTAACAGCCAAACTGGCTATTGGTCTTTCTTGCCCATTCTATGAGCTTTCTTTTTTTTCTTTCAATCCAAAACTCACATAGTTTTCTGCACATAGAATCCAAATTCTTAGAAGTTGGTTGAACAATCCAAGTAATCCCAAACAAATTCATGCTGTTGAGGTCTTAATGGTCAGTCCATCATTCCGAGAACACCAGCAGCTTCCTTGTTTGATTTGTGTATGTTCTTCCCTATTTTCTTTTCTCAGTAAGGGTTTTAGACCCATGGTGTTGAGTTGACCTTTCTTAGTGAAAGGATAGATAGAAACATCAGAAAGATTTGAAGCAAGAGTTGAGCTTGGTTTCCTTGAAAAATAAAAGACTTTTAGTGTTATTTATCTGATGGTACAGTTTTGGTAGTCTACTAAGTCCTGGAGGTGGTTCTTTGGAGTTCCATTACCTCTGTATCGTGCAAACATGCATCAACTCCAGGTGGGTGAGTCAGTTTTAATATCCTTGGTTTAGTAATGAGATGTGCAACACGATCATATAGGTGTGTGATGGTCAGGTGTCCAGATACTTTCGGTTATGTCTTGTACTTGTGCTTAATGATCATTTTTTATTAAAAACAAAGAAAAATTAAAGGTCTGATTCTGGCACAGTACTGTATTGTTAAACATTTACTCTGTGTACCATTTCCATGTATGTGAGCAGCAGAATTTGTGTGTTTGTATCTCTAAAGTTCACTATTCCACTGTCACAGATACAGTTTATGCTTTGCGAGCCTCTCATGGTCAGCAGTACACCGGCATTTGTTGACAATCTGAAGGATGCAAACACTGACTCCCCCTCATGTGCACTATAGATCACACTGCAGATCACTATAGATTGCTGTTACTGTTTGTAAACAGCTGGAACTTTGAATGTAGTCTGTAGGGTCCATATGCCAAAGACAACTTCAGAACCAAAAGAACCGTGTCAGCGTACAAGGCAGAGTTATATTATATGATTTTATGATAAGGGGTTGCAAACTTTCAAGGATTACATGGCATGAGATTGTCAAAGACTGACCAAACTTTTTGGTGTTTAATGAATTTATTTATTTAGTTTGCATGGTAGCCTGAAATGAGAGGCATCCTGAAAAAATGACAAAACTCCTTCATAAACAAGATTGTTGTTTCCTTTCATCTTTTTTTCAACTCTTGCCAACAAGTAAACACCAGTCTGGTCTCCTCCTCCTTCTCTTCATTTTCTTCAGTCTGATTGCAGCCTCTGCCCTCCATGCTGGGAATACAGAGCTAAGATCTTCTTAAAGCTAGCAGAAGACCAGCAGTTGTTGGTATGTGACGTGGTGCTGTAAAGGAGGTCTGGTGCCCACTCCTTCAAAGTTACATAGCATAGCAGACGTTCCAGGCCCGGAGTGGCAAAGGCAGAGACGCTGTTCTCCTTATGATAAGTCGGATTACCACCAATATGATTTTGAAGCTAATATATATGGATAACATTATTACATACTGTTGCTTTAATATATTATAGTAACGCAATCAACACAATTATGGGTAAAGTAAATTTGCATGAAAGACATGAAAGCCTCGATGTGTTGTATTTCTATGGGAATCATGTTAAATGAAGCAAACCTACTGTATTTGTCACTGTTTGATGCCCAATCTTTGTTTTCGTATAAAATAATACAGCTGGTTATGGCAACAGGGTCGCCTTTATTTATAGCAGCTTTTTTTTCCACAGCAGAGTGGAGTGCAGGAAAGCTGCTGGAGAGGGGGGCGGTAGTGAGGAGCAGCCCAGAGGGAGGGAGGAGGGAAGGAGGGAGGTTGGAGACCGTACAGGAGGAGCAGTCTCTCGAGCCACACTCGAGTGAGGAGCCCGGAGCCGCGAGCGGAGGTTTGTACTCGTTTCCTCCTCGCATGTTCTTTTCCTCCACAGCCCGCGTTCAAAAGAAAAACAAACGGCGCGCGAGCCGCTCGTCTTTCACGGCTCTCCACTCGGCAGCAGCGCGTGCGCTCGCTGGTTAAACGCTGCAGTGGTGCAAACTCGCCGATGGATGCGGAGGGCTGGGCATGCAGGGTGAGGCGTGATCTGCCAGTTTCAGCTCCATGTTGCAGGATGGACGTGAAAAACATGCTAGAAGTGAAGCGCGAGCGCTGCGCGTTGTGTTAGGCGCGCGGTTAGCAGGTCGGAATGGTGGGAACTGGTGGGAGATGCGAAGAGGACGATGTGTGCAGGTGCAGCCAGCGCTGAAGGTGTCTGTGGACGAGGGGGTTGTTGATTTCATTGTACGGCCGGTTAAACGCTGGTGTCCTAAAGCAGACAGCCTGGCTGCGGATGCTCGGGGTTCAGGGGGGCTTCACTCTCTCCGGCTGTCAGTGGGCTAATACTGCTGTTTCCTCAGGGCTGGGTTTGTGTCAAGCTTTTATGTATCGCGTCTTAAATAATTGATTTGGAGCTGCATTGATCTTCGCAGAGGCTTCACGTTCAGCCGTGAGTGTGTAGTAAGACTTGTGGATAAGGAAGATGTCACATGTGCTGATGAGCAGCTTAATGCCATTATGACAGACAGTCCACTTATTAAATTACGTGTTTATTTTTAACTGATTTAAATGTACATATGTTTATTGAGGTGTTTTGATGTGTATCACTCAGTCAGAGGAGCTTCAGTGAGAAGTATAGCAGAAGAACAGGACGAGATGCGCTCGGCATCTTCTCAGAGAGGATAAATAAAAGTCTCGTGTAATCTCTGTGTGTTTACAATTGATTACTGATCCAACTTTTTCTTTCCCGATACTGATACTGATTCAGGTTATCGAGCCGACACTAAGCTGGTCATTTTTTTCCTTTGAATTTAAAGTCTTTTAAAAAAATTTGTGATTGAAATCAGACACACAGTAGAAGTATTTTATAACATAACGTATACGTCATATTTATTTTAGGGCAGTAGAGTCTGAATGATCACTTTAGACATCTCAACTCAAAAATCTGACCATTGATGCCACAGAAGAACCATTTCTGCCTTCTTAATGTACCATTCAGTGGATTGTTCTCTAGAAAATCACTGTTTGTAAAAGTGTGAAGAACCTTTTTCATACTTTAAAGTTCCTCCCCATGATGAAAAGATTCTAGGAAGAACCCCTAGAGCTGGTAAACAACCATTACATCATGAGAAGGTTCTACACACCCATAAAGGTATAAAGAATGTTTCTTTGGGGCTATAAAATGGTCCATATATAGCAGCCTGTAAAATAAATTGATAGAAATGTAAAAACCTAAAATAGCTAAACGTGTGAAACATAACAAAATAAGTTGTTTGCAAATGATATCCTGTCACTGTGTTGCTGTGGCATGATTGGGAGGGCAAGAAGCTCTCAACACAAGCTCTCAAAATGCTCTTAAAATACCCTCGTATTGCAGTGTTCACGGTTTGGTCAGAATCGATCTAACCGAGGAACTACAAGGAGCTTTTTGTTTGAGTACCAAACATTGTTGTTCATGAGAGGGAAAACTTGCGAAAAGGGCCCGTGAATAAGATTTAACAGGTCAGCTTTCCATTCGCCAGTGTCTTGTTTAAGGTTTCCTCTTCCAGCTGGTGAGTAAGAGCTTGACTTCAGCTTCGTACGCTCAGGAGGAGCAGAGTATTGTATTTTGCACTGTTCGTGTGCACTGGTGATAGATTTTAAACAATAGCTGCAAGCAACACTTACATCAGGGTTAACAGACAAAAGACATCGTTCTGTCGCTCTGTCTCGTGATGGTTCATGTCTTTTTGTAAGTGGGTAAAGTATGTAAAGTAAACGGCCATGAAGTTAATGACAGGAGGTTCCACGAAAAACAGGACAGTAAAAAAACTGCATGAAAATCATTGTAGAGCACCATATAACCCAATTCGCCCCCAACAGCTAACAAAAAGATTGTATACCTCAGTACCTTTCTATGCTTACATGTTTTTCTTGAGTGGAGGGACGTTTAGGGGAAAAGATAGTTACTTCTATCAACGGCTGGGATAGCGGTTAATCTTCCAGTTCAGTTGAAAAGTTGGTCCACTTCATAACACTTGATTTACTGTATATACCTCTCTCCTGTAGTACTGTTTAAACTGACGCAGGGTACACTTCTTTTCTCCATTTCGTCTATTCTGCTTTTAACTCCCTGCCCTTCGTCTGGATTTGACGTGTCGTTGTATTGATGTGATCGGTTGGAAAAGCTCTTGTTAGTTGTGATTTTATTTTGACATGCTGTGGCGCTTTGTAGAGAAACACATGACACTTCATGTTTGCAGAGAAATACTCATTTCATGCCCTTAAACTAACACGCTTGCCCATCCTTTATTATCACCAGCGAGTACAGCTTTCAGTTCCATTACTCAAAAACATAAAGTTAGAACTTATTGTGTAGCACGTTTGGATCAACACTCTTTTTTTAATCTTTGAGGATTTTTTTGTGTCTAGGAGACAGTGTCTTATGTCTGTTCAATACTTGACCATGGCAGATTGTCAGAGTGTCAGATTCCTTCATCGCTAAAACCCAGTGAACCCAGTTCAGCAAAATTTATTATTCATGATAATCAACTCTGTGCTGCAGATGTGGCGGACAGAGAAGATGTTTTTGGGAATATATCTTTAATATTGAGTGGATGTCACTGTCTCTAAAACTGTAACTTTGCAGGAGGCTTTAATTGGAGGTCAATGCAACTAGAAGTCATTTTTGAGCATTTCTGTTGATCCATTCATCATTAACAAGCACAGCAGCAAGAACAGAAATATGAGGTGTTGCTCTGACAGCAGAAATATACAATAATATGAGATCTTTCTAGGACAGAACAACACGTAGAGGTTGAAGTGGCAGTAAAGCATCGCTTCCCTGAGCAACAGCAGCTCTGGTTTCTAACGAGGACTCTGAGACTCTGAACACTGGATGCCCCAAATGTACATGACTGTTCTATAGCACCAGCTCCTGAGGCAAAGAAAGAATCATGCGTAGCCTCGGACTATCCGTCATGTGCTTTCTCAGAGAGGAAGAACATGCTGTCATGACTGTTACCATGTCCAGGAAAAAAAAAAAAGCTATATGGAAGCTGTGATTAATGTGGGCTACGCCGCGGTGTGCACTCATGTGTGCCACTTGCTCCGTGAAGGTTAGTGAGGACATACAGTGCATTCCCATTCATCAAAGTCGAAATGACTACCCCGTTAATTAGCACTCAAATCGTAAAAGCTAATCCAGAAGATGGAGGCAGATAAGAAAGACGCATATAAGAAAATGTTAGAAATAAATAATGCAGTGTGTCAGCCTACGTCTCATAAATAGATAAATGCAGAGAAGAGGGCTTTGATCTACCATTTGGAAGCAGCAGGCCAAACACTTAAGAATATGCCCGGAATAACAGCCATGTGCTAACAGTGCGGCGTTATTTTCAGCAGTCCTTTATCAAGTTCAGGAGAACAGAGCAACAGCACAGATCGGCCGCGAATACAGAAAGTGGCTAAGAAGTCTACAAGTCCAGTAAAACCTGTGAAGGTTCAGTCTCTGAACATACGTCTGGAATGTTTAGGCTGCCAAGGACTGGTCAGGAGGGCAACATTTAACAGCAGTGGTCAGAGATATAGGATTCGCTGTTTATAGGGGAATTTGTGGACTTGTGAATAGAGTGTGAATAGTTGTTCACTGTATTTGTGATAGGAAGCAGACATCTGGGGGATTCACATACATCTACATACATCACATTGTTATCATTATTATCCTTACTGCAATATTATTATTTGTAGAACTGAAAATAGAGCCCTAAACCTGCTAAGAGCCAGACACACAGGCAATGGGTTCCAGCTGTTGTTATACAGTATTCCCCAAATAATAATAATAATAATAATAATCTTAGATCTAATAGAGCATTTTTCATACCAGTGGCAGATCTATGTGCTTTACAGACGGTTGCCATAAACAAGAGAAGAAACTATGAGCTCTAATAAATCACAGATCAAATTTATGAATTACATACATACTCTAAATAGGACAAATGGAGCCTTTAAACCATAACTGTGCTTCAGTGCTGTACCACAAACAACAAACATAGTTACATTCATGTTTTGAAGGTATCAATACAGCTACAGTTGAGATTCCAGAGTTGACACCTAAATCACCGCAGGTTAATTCTATGATCAGGAAAATCTATGATTTATTCCAAAGAAACATAAAGAAACTTGAAGACAGATACATTAGCCAGGTTTTCACGCCACTTGATTTATAATTAGACGCATAGTTTAATTGGAATAAAATACATTCATGTATACACCTCAGTCAGAACAGACTAATCTGTAATCAGTTAAACAGAACAGAAGATAATAGCCATCTAAACACCTGTATCTGATTATATTCCCCATCAGAAACTGAATAGAAACTAAATAGCTAGCAGGATGGATGGCTGTAAAGCTCACAGTAACAAGCTGTTCAGAAAAGTATCTGTGTAAACGAACAACAGTGGGTTTAAACAGATGAAAGTTTTTCAAATCAGGGTATTACAAAGCCGAGAGCCAGCATGCTATGTGGCATGACATCTTCTCACCGTTTCTTCAATAAGAGCATGTGAAGTTTATTTTCCTGCCATTATTTAAAGCAATTAAAAACACAAGAGAGCCAACTGGAGACTCAGGTTACATTCTGCTGGACTGGACTTGCTAGTTGTCATGTTAATGTGTGCACTAAGTGATACTCTTTGCATGCATGTTGTTGTGGCTCTGATTACTTGTGGCCTGCATGAAAACAGAGATCAGATTGCTGAGTGTGCACATAAACGACTCAGTCTTAATCTGTAGTCTGAATTAATTCAGCTGGATTAATAAAACAGTAGCCACTGACTGTAGTATGTTCAGCCTTTTAATTTTTTTGAGTCTAAGACTTATTTTTATAGAAACTCTCTTCCTCTGGCTACGTCTGAGTTTTGTTCTCAACTGCATTCTAAACTCAGATTCAAGCTCCACCCCTAAAACATTTCACCAGCATTGCACCTACATGAAAATCGAGCCTTTAGGCGGCTAGGAATTATTCATGAGGGCATCAAAATACAGCTGTGGTCTAGAAGAAGAATAATATGAGCCAAAAATGCAATACATGCTACTTACTAAGGGCTCACGTCCCAAAGAAAAGATGCATAGAAAACTTATTTTGATGTAGTATGTAGTCCTTACAGTCCATACAGCCACAATAAAAACAGTACTTTTACATATATGTCCACCCATATGGCCTACAGCTCTGCCTATTCAGGCTGCGTTTCAGCCTGGACTAAATAAGGTGCACTACGGGCAGCTAATCAGAAACAGGAGTCATGAACATACATCAGTCTTAAAGGCACAGAACCAAAAACACCCTGATTTATTCTTAAGAACAAAGGGAGGTTGGAAAAAGGTCCTGTTAAACTGGTTTTGGAACCACATAAATGTCATAAGTGGACTTAAGGGCACAAAATAAATAGAGTATGGACCTGTAAAACCTGTGAAACACACTGACCATATGTCTAGAACATATAGGCCCCTAGAAGCTGCTCATGAAAAAAAACACAGCTACTATGAAATATGCATTATTCACTGCTGGAGCATTTGTGATTCGATTCCCTGCTTAAACATTTGCGATCATCTAAATGATTCCGCCAGAGCTTGCGTTTACAACGGCCATCAATCTGTCTGGGCCTTAGATCTCATTTGCGCTGGACAAACTCACGCATGCGCCAGGACTTATGGATATGATGCACAACTACAAAGCAGGCCAGAGAGACAAAATTGTGTTGGTGACATGCTGCTAATGTGTTGTACATGGCAGGTGAGGAATAGCAGGTTGTGAGGCCTTTCTCGCCGTGTTTTGTTCTGAAAGTCGTCGGCGCAGGCCTAGCGGCGGGGAGAGAAAGCAAGTGCTAAATTATTCATATCTGCACAAAAAAAACAAACCCTGTCAAGATGAAGCGTGAGCTTCTTCAGATTTTATGTGGGGGGTTTTTTCTCAGTAGGCTACGATGTCCGCAAACTTGTCAGTCTGGCAGAAAGCGGCCAGGCGGCTAAGGAGCTTAGAGGAACTCAACAGGTATGGCAGTGACAGGTCAGCAGGAGCACCTTTTAAAAAAAAAAGCCTTTTGTCTCTTTGGTGGCGTGTGCAATTCTCTTTCCGCTGCCGGTCCGCTGCAGATTAGAGCATTTGGCGACTGAGAGTTTGATGCCTTTTTGAAGCCTTCCACTGTAGTTCATTAGCTTGGCTACTCGAGATAATCCTGTAAGTGTGAAATTGGCAGCAGACGGCAAATTCTCATTTTCTTACTGGAGATCGGTTCAGCACTAGACATATACTGGCTGCACTACTGCTTTCAACAAGTAGTCATGTTTGGTACCTTTGACTGTCCCCTTGTGTCTTCTCTGTGGACGAGGAGTGGACTCGATTTACTGATTCAGTGACACCATCTCTGGCGGTGCTGAGATGTTAGGGAAGTTGGCTGTAATTGAAAAGACCTTTAATCTAGCAAAATGGTATGGAGATAATGCTCTTTTGGACTGCACGCTTGCGGCAGGCATTTCAGATGAGAGCTTATCTCCCTTCTCCAGATTCGTCCTCCTTCTAAGTGGTTAGCTCCTGGGCAGACGCGCGTGGACACTGAGCGCTCTTCAAACCCACAAAAAGATGCTTGAGCTAGCTAAAAGTACCAGAGCTACAGGTCATCAGATAGGAGTTTGGAAGGGAAAATCACTGTTTACTTAAAAACATTCTGATACTGAGTTATGTCTTTAATTTGATGCGCTATGAAATGCTAGATGCTTTGATCTTGAATCTCTAGATCTACAGCTACTCCTTAGCTATTGTTATTGGTTTTGTCAAATAAGACGTTAAAGAGGAGCTCCACTGCTTCTCAAAAGTTCTACATCCTTAATCATTAAGGTTGTAAGCTTAAGCCATTCTCAGTGATTGTGATATGAATTGCTCTGTTGAAGAGAATCTTAGGGAGTTCTTCACAGTGGCGCTGATACGAACCAAAACATTCAGAATGTTTTATGATAATATATCATAAATAAAATGGTTACAAATAGTTTTAAGGTGAAGGTTTTGGCCTGTGAGCTTGTATTTGGTCATATTTGCATTGCAGACAATAAAAAAAAAATTAAAGAAATTAAAGTCTGTAAGTTTCTCTAAAATGAACCATCTCACGTAAAACTACGAATTGGTTTAAAATGTATTATTCAATTATAAAAACATTTGTAAAAAAAAAATGCGTGGAATTCAGTTGGGGCTGGATGGTATATTTTTAATATGAACTCTTTAATATGGACTGTTTAGTGATATATTTTTAAACTAATTACATTTTTGATACTGCGTTAAAGTATAAACTTGGCCCCGCCCCCACTTACTCACAGGGTCTCTTGCAACATAGAGAGAAACACAGCGCCGTAAATTTCTATTACAGAAACAAAGCTTATCTTCATTTAGTAATCTTATCTTACAGTATTTTTTCGCCAGGTAGGAAACGCTAAACTACTTGCTCGATAATCAATTGTTAGCTGAAACACAAACACATAATCAAAATAATGTTAGGAATGTAAATTAAAGCTGTCCTCACCCTGTATATAAAGTCAAAACTAAACTAAAGTGCAAATAAAAGATTACAAATATTATTATTATTATTATTATTATTATTATTATTATTTTCAAGTTTTAGCCTCTGTATTAGTCACTGTATGTTATTTATATGTTAAATAGCCACACATTCAATAGTTACTGTAATACTTTTATCTGCTAGTTTTATACTAATTATACACTAAAACACTAATAATAATGGCTTAGTGATCAACCTGGGCCTTGTTAACATTACACGGTGACACTTATATAAAAGCCTGAATATACTTTAAAAAGCACACGGGTTCTGCTCTCGTTGCACAGATAGATGAACATCTTTTGCTTACCTTAAAAACTCCCTGTTGCTTTTCATGTGAAAATCCTACAAGGCAGATGTAGCAAACTTGTTTATTCATTCATTTGTTTTCTATGATCCATATTAACTGCCTGCTTCTATTTCTGGGGTTTCATACTCTGAGGATGACAAAACAACAGATGTTAATTAGGCTTGTTCTGCAAGTGGGGCTTAATACTGATTAAAACAAAACAGAAGAAAAAAATATTTATAAGGCAAAAATAGGACATGGCATACTGATAAATACAATGAGACTGAGATCTAGAATAAAATAAGGAGGTAATGATGTGCCCATTTAGGCTAAATGACTATTAAAACTGCCTTTAGTCGTTAAGCTTATTAGATCTGCCAGATGGAGATCAGTTTCTGTTTTGTAACAGTAAAGATGTTGTCTGTCTAGCTTAGTGTCTTATGTCCTTACCCAAACACAATACTGAAAGCTATTAGCTGGCACATTTCGTAATTTGTTGATGCTCAGTGTCAGAGAGTTCTGACATGACAAGAGGCAGGAGGCTGGTAAAGTAAAAAAATAGAATAGATCCTAGACAATAGCCTTAAGGAACCCCATAGCAAGAGTACGGACAGAAGGCTCTGTGCGTATCCGTATTTAACATTAAGCATAAATGAGCCATAAATGAGCCATGTTTCTTTCAGTAGTAGTCACTTGACTACTCATTGCTAACCGTTTCTTAATCGCCCAGCGTAGATACCTAAGGTTGTTCTCGATACCGGGGGAGCTGTAAAACAAACTAAGCTGCTTCTCAAATGGCTCTCTGCCCAAATATGTAGTCCACAAACTGTCTGATTTCTTCTGCGTGGGGCGTATAAGCTACGTGTCATTTCTGCCTCTGAAAGTCCTGTCAAAGCATAGACCTTTAGTCTTTTTAACCATTTTATAGATTACGTGCATTAAAGGTACCCTTAAATACATTATGTCTAGGATGGCCATGCATTTTCCTTGTAATACATATATATATATATATATATATATATATATATATATATATATATACACACACACACATACACATACACAAAATCATCCATTGGTTACAAATCCATAACAAAGTTTAAAAAATTCCTAACACACTTAGAGTAATCTAAAAATTTGCTATTAGATTAATCGACTCATCGAAAAAATAGCCGTATATATATATATTTTTTAATTTTTTTTTTTTTTTTTGAAAATCCAAAAACAGCTGGCTTAAAGAAAGACATCATTTATTGAACTGATGTTGTGATTAACATGCCATTTGCATTAATCCTTGCACAGACTGTTTAAACTGGGGATTAGACACCAAAGTCAGCAATGGCTGTAACTGTGTGCAGCAGACGTACATACTGCATTGTGACAGAGGCTAATTGGCCCCCACTGGAGAAGGGGTTTCCCATGACCTCCTATGCTACTGATATATTTTGACACTTACATAGCAGGGGGTCAGTAGAGGTGAACGGAGACCCCCTCCCTGAAAGCAAGTGTCCCCAACTGTTTCCACGCTGCAGTTGGTAGAACGTTCATATGTTGGCCTAAGTGGGTCAATACTGAGTCATTATATACTACAGTAAATGTCAGGAAGGTGTCGCAGAGCCAATTAGTTGAACACTGGCAAAACATAATAAGAATTAAAATCTGTTGTAGAAATTGCGATTTATTACTTTGGTGTTGTCATCTTCTTCAAATATCATGGGGCAGGTACGTAGCGAATTGTATAGTGACTGAAATGAAATACGTCTGCATTCAGTTTGCATTCCTCAAAGCCAAGCGATGACTGAAATGTTGCAAATATAATATATCTTCTTATACACTATATACTCTATATATGCTTTGACTGAACATAAAGCACAGTTTGTAACTCGCTCTGGATAAGAGCATTTGCTAAATGTTGTAAATGTACATGTATAATGTGCACTTTTGGCAGAATTTCTTTTTTTCATGCTCTATGAGCCAGGAATATATAACATAGATTTTTATACACATATTCATGGCTTTATTTGTTACTTCTGAGTGTTAATTCTGGAATAACTGCAGCTTTCTGAGAAAAAAAGTAGCATTTTTATCCTTTTTTATTGAAAGCTTTTGAAAAACTTTAGGAAAAAACGAAGTATAGGTGGAAGATGCTAAGTATAGGATAAGTATAGGTTCCCGTTCCGAGAAAGCTGACACAAGGCCTCGACAGAATTCAGGAACAATCCCACGGCCTGCCACCGCAAGCTCCAATTCACACGTCCCCGGTCCAGCTTGCTGTGCGGACAGGCGTAGGGGTGCGCTGAAGGACTGATGGGTAATGAAGAAGTGATGTGCCGGAGTCCACGCAGCCGCTCCCGCGATCCTCTCCTGGCAGCTGATGTTTTACAGGAGAAGCCGTTGCCCTGGTAACAACTCTTCACACCTGATTCCATAATGCCACTTCATTTGGCCCAGCCAATTTACGGGGGGACACTCAGGAGGGACCTAAGAGAATACATAAATATATGTGTAGCACGGAGATATCTAAGCAGCCCACTTCTCTATTAGCCGCTGCATCGTTCCAATATAGATTATAGTCACTCTTTGAATGCTCAGAGCCGTAGGGGAGCCGCTACCCACTTTGCTATCGCTGCCATGAATGTGTTTAAAATTCAAAGGAAATTGGGTTAGAATAATAGTCTATGTGAAAAGCCAGAGAAAGGTCATCCACATACACAGCGGCTCTGGGAACTCCGTCACTCATCATAAAACACGTGAATTATTGTTCAGTCAAGCATGTCATGAAGCAGACAAAGAGGAGGCCAAAGTTAATTAATGACACAGCAGGCATGAGCGGAGAGTCGAATAAAGTCGAACCTCACACAGCTGCGCAGTGTTTTCGATAAGAGCAAAGACCACCCCGAGAGACTTGCGCGCTGTGCACTTGCAAATTTCCCTAAAGCAAAAGCTCACGTTCAATTCACTCATGTTTTCGGGGCTGCACCGAACGCTGGCCTAAAAAAAAAATTATTTCTAGTCGAGACGGTCATTAAGCACAAGGAGATATTTCTGAGATTAGATATGAGATAAAGCTCTTGCATGAAGAAGAGAGAAAGCAATTAAATTAAAAGATACGGAGAAAATGGGATAAAAGTGCTTTCTTCAAAAAAGAGAGAGCGAGGGGTGAAAATCAAGCTCCACTCTGGATCTAAAAAAAGCAGGTGTTAATGTACATCCTTCCACTGTGAGAAGACAACCGAGCGCTGTGGGTCTGAAAGGACGTGCCGCTGTCAAAGCGTGTGCTGTTACTGAGAAAAGGAAGTGGACCAACAAGTCAAATTGAACACGTTTGCAAATCAAAGAAAGAAGCTGCTAGAAAGTTCAACTTCTCAAACTTCTCAAGTGTCCTGACAAGAATAGAAACTTTAACAAAGCCAAAAGTGGACACATGAAACGCTGACGACACTGATGTTTATTCAGTTGTTGAGGCTTCTGTGTAATTTTCTGTTAAATGAATATTTTTCACTTTTTTTCTGACACTGAAATCATAGCTTGTACTCAACAGCAGCTTTGATTATAGATCAAACAAATGAAAGGGTGGTCACAGAATTTTGCACAGCATAGTTAATGTGCGTGTTGAACATTGTGCAAGTTGCTCAACATGTGAGGATGTAGCGTTGGTGGTGAAGGCTTTGCTGTAGAAAGTCACTAGGCCCGTATTATGGAAAATCTCATTTCCTTAACATTTTTCAAATAAAAGTGATACGTGTAGTTTGTAAAAACTGTCCCAGCAGAATAAGATGTATAAAATAAGATGTAAATATTGCTGCTGTCAGCCAAAAACCTCATACCACCGTTTTGAATGTTTTTTAGTTGTTGGCATAATTTAAAAAAAGCCTTTTACATTGTGTACAAATTTCATGATGATTTAGTTGGTAACACATCTAGTAAAATCTGATAAAACATGTCTTGAATACTGCTTGTCAGACCTGTCTGAGAACAGTGTGGGCGTGGCTAATACACTATTGTCTGTCCAGCACTCCTAGTCCGCTCTGCCTCTCATACAGAACTAAAATCATGATCAGTGTGTATATGAAGGAAGGATGAACAAGCATGTTGGTGTATGGATGAATGAATGATCTGGCAGCTACAGACAGATGGTCTTACTTGCAAGTTTTTGGTTATGCTGGGTTTAGCTCACTAAGTTTCTCTGGCTCTGAAACTGCTTTGTGTGGGCGGGGCCAGAGACGACAGCAATGGGATTGGTTGGGAAATGCTTCATCATTGATCATATTCATATGAAAGTTTTAAATGTTACAGTTCCTCCTCATACATACCATAGATTAATGAATGTCTCCTAAATGTAAAGCATTTTGCTTTATTGAGAAATGAAAAATGTTGTTGATCATAATATAGCCTTGTTATTTCTTGTAATGGATAAAGCCTAATAAATGAATGAAAACAGGTCATGAATATGGTCTTGTATGTGTTTTGGAATGAAGTGTTTCCGTTTATATGAAAACTAATCTTCGAAAAAGAGTTATTAATTCATTGTGTTTGTCACAAAAACCAGTTTATGTAAATCCACCAATTCAGCCTGCCGCAATTTAATCCCACCTATTTACACTGAAGTTATAAGAAGTGCTTTAGCGCAGATTGCATATTGGATGACATGTAAAACATGGCAGCTGATAAGAACAGACCCCCTTTACGTGTTAAAGAAAAACAAGTTATTAAAGAAAAGAACAATGCAGGATATATGCCCTTAAAAAATATTACGTCAAGAGGGATGCGTGCTAACACGCTCTGAGTAAAAACAGGCTAATTTCTCTCCCGTGTGTTGGATCTGCACTGCATTCTGTCCTGGCTGTGTTCCCCATATTTAATCTTATCATCAGTGGTGCTTCGCTGTCAGAATCACTTTGTAAACCAGGCAGAGCAACATACACTTTAACCTAATTACCCTTCATGCCCTGACTTCCAGTATGCCTCCATGCGACTCCCACTCTTTTCCTCGTGTGGGAAGGATCTCAGTCTTTTTATCCAAAAGCCAAAACCTTCCTGCTGAAGCAGTCCAAACCATTCCTTTGCTTTTTAACATGAAGCAATGGAGTGATAATACAGAGTATGCTTAAAAAAAAAAAAAAAAAGCAGTAATACAAGTGTACATCTCTTCTGCATGAATGACAGAGAGACCATCGACATGATTACTGCCAAAAGAAGAAATGCAGGACGGCTATTGTGTTGACGTAATGTGCTTTAATCATGTGGAACCAATGTCGGTCACGGTCAACGACCATTTTTTTCAGTGTATGTAGATGCATGTATTGTTTTGAATCATTACATTTGCAAATCTTATAGAACCGTATGCGCTGTATGTTCTACAGTGTTAGGATCCAGCAGTTATGTTACATGACAAGTGTTCTTTTCAAAAGATTGCCAAAGGAAATAACAGAAATAACAAACTTTCTAGATAATTATATTGCTGAGATGGAAACTACGTAATTTAGAGAGGTCTGGTGCAAAAAGCTCAGTTTGAAGGAAGCTTTCTAAGTTTAATGGTCTAAAAGCTTCCTAACACAAAATCAATATGAATACATTGGCATATATATATATATATATATATATATATATATATATATATATATATATATATATATATATATATATATATAGTTTTTTTTATTTGTTTATATGTGTTTTAATATGTACATGAAGATATACATGCATGACTTTGCTTGCAAGGGCGTAGATTTGACATTGGCGGGGACCTATGAATCTAAAACCCCACCCCCCACTCCCAATAGGAACAATTCAATAATCGCTGGACACGTCACTTTGGCCCGTGCTAATTCTATGCCCTTGACTGCATTTCTAATTAGTACAATAGAAAAAAACTTGTTTTATATTTACTATATTTTACATCCTAACAATTTAATTACACAGAAATATTGAATTGTCCTTGATTCCCTGTAACAAACTGAACTGAAATATATTGCACAACGTTATGCTTACATTCAAGAAATGTTGTTCCTTATATAAGCCTCGTCTTCACAGCTGGACTGGAAATGAAAAGTAAATTAGTGGAGACATTAAATTCCTTTCTTCTTCTAAAGTTGTTTAATAATAATTATACTCGCTGATACAGTTAAAGGTAACAGGTTTCCAAAAAACGTAATAAAACTGTTGCTCTTTTGTTGTCCGCAATTAATGACATTTACAACATGATTCGAGCAATTTATCATCATTTCTAGTGCCGTGCATTTAAGAGAACATTTAGTAAATGTCATCCATTATTTTCCTTTCTCCCACACAACATGGAGTCCTCGTAGACTTCTCTAATAGCTTTTGTGCCTCCTAATTTATAATAATTGTCGAGGAACGAGAAGTCAGCCTTGACACTGAATGAGCTGTGAGTTCAATTTGACTTTATAATCCCGAAAAGCTTTAGCAGCAGTTTGTGCTCAAACTCTACACAGTAAAAGCCCCTCTGTTCATATATTAGTCTGTGTTAATGTCAACCTTTTTTAAAAATCATTTTAGTTCATGTGCCTGGCCATCACAAAGCATCATACTACACCATTTATAGGACAAAATGCCCAGTTGTTCTTAATCTCTGAAGAGTTTAATGTCTCTCTCTCTCATAAATAAGAACAATGTTTGATGTCTGATGATAAACATTTTGGCCTAATACCAAATTTATATTGGAGTGATACATGTGGGGAGTTTGAAGGTAAAATAATCCTCAAAGAAAGCCTATTTCTTCAAATTTACCATTTACAATTATCTCCAAAATATAATACAATATACAAAATATAAAAATAATATAATAAAAAAAACAACCTTTTATTGCAGATTTTTTGAAGAGATTTTGTGCCTTGTCTTTTGATCTTTAATTATGAAATGAAAACACAATGTAAAGGGCAACAGGCATTTGTTTTAAATCATGTCAAAACCTGAAAAATGAAGATACAGAGTTTTGTTCTGACAGCAGTGATATAAAAACACAGTGTAGGTTCACTAGTCATTTTGAATAGTAAATAAAATTGCTGTATATACATAGCAGACATTGCGACACCTAGTTCCACGACTATGAACAAAATCCTTTTGTCGCTTTTTACAATTTTTAATATTTTATTAATATTATTATAATATATAATACAAATAAATCTAAGTGGCAAGTGTAACATGTTAATAAACACCAGTGTTCATTCAACACTGTGGATTTTTCTGGATAAATAAAGCCTGTTTTTATGAAGCAGAGCTAAATATATTATACTTTTTTTATATTGCTTATAGAAAGCCAATCATGTTAGTCATCGTGTGTCCAGTTTTTTTTTATTTTTAGAACTGAGGTGGCGCCTCTACATTCACTGCCTTCTTAGAGAGCGTCCAAAAAGACGGTAGACGTTCCGCGAATGTGGAAGAGAAGTAGGCGGGTATGGTGATTAATCAGGATTTTCTTAGCCAATTAGATTACTCCCCTCATACCTTTTAAATAGATGCACAAAGTAAAATGCCTGCACATGCAAATAGCACAGCCAAGGAAGAGTTTCACTAATGAGGAGACAGAAGAGCTTCCCCCCTTTCTCTTCACCTCCTTCTACTGGATGTAATGTATTCCATTACTCTGTGCTCGTTAGATCCGGAGGAGACAGACCAAAATTAGTAGTTGAAATGCAGCGAAGATGGACAACGGAAATAACCCATCTGTCCTACACTGTCTTGCATAACTCTAGAAATGCTGTGGAGCATGAAGCCTTAATCCACTCTGTATGTACATCAGGTGAACTGTGGGGGGTTAGGCCTCCTGTAAGCATCCTCCTAATTAGGGTGTTGAGCTCGATCTAAAAGCATGGCTGTTCTGTAACTCTTTTTTTGCAATGAGAGCAGTTTAACCCTTATTCATCGTCATATCTGTTTGTCAAGACTAAACATGACATGAAGCAATGGACCTGTCCATGCATCACCATGCAATGTTCATAAAATTCCTACATTGACGCCTCCAATCCAGTCAAATCCTGAAGAATAAAATCATGTCCTACCTACATTTAGTTCTCCCCCTTAAAGTAGCCTGTTTTTTCATATATGCACAGTGGAGTCACATTATTATGTCTATATGCATTAAGATTTCCGATTTACGTTGACTTTTACTTCATCAAACGCTATCAAATTAATAAAGACCACCTTATTTAACAGTGCTAAAATGTGCCTTTTAATGCTAGACCTTTAATTCAGGCCTAAAATCAAAAAACAAGAAGAAAAAAGTAATAAGTCTTTTTAGTGCTAAGCTAACAGCAATTCACCATATTGTTTTTCAGCTGTTATGGATTGAATGCAGACATTTGAAGCTTATAAAATACACTACATGTTTTATTTGTATCTTGTAAAAGACATTAAGATATTCAATGTGTAGTCATATTGCAGTAACTCCTTCAGTAAAGGAACTCTCGCTGCTGCTCCCTTCCATTACATCTGACTAAGATGCATTGACCAAGCTACTGCTTGTATTCAGTCCGTGACATATGTAGAACTTCCAGAAGGTTTAGAGCAGTGCTCACCAACCCCTGCTCCTGGAGATGTAGCTTCCTGCAGGTTTCACCTCCAAACTTAATCTAACCCACCCCATTCAGTTAATAATAGACTTCTAAAGAGAGGGTTGGAGCTTAAGTCTGCAGGTAAATAGATCTCCAGGAGCCTGGTTGGTAACCACTGGACTAGAGTGATGTTTTTCTCACCAAATAGCTCTCCTACATTGAAAATCAGATCAAGTTTTAGCAGTCACTTCTAATTTAGTTAGTTAGGTAGTTAGACTAATGTGTTGGGCCTTCAGCTCAGCCTAAGCAATTGGAGAGCTTGTCTGGTTGAATCTACATAGCCACCATAGAGAGCCCCGACTGGATAATTCTCTGTTTGGCTGTTTAAAAATATCCTTTTGTTTCAAATAAAAACTTAACAACAAAAGCTCAGAGGGTTTTCCACAGATATTTTGTGGGCAGGATTTAATGAAGGGTCAACTGCTGAGACTTTGTAGCGTTTGTTTGCAAATTAACAAGTTCATTAGACTTTTAAGCACAATATCTAAAATCGTCAAGTACAAGTGACTAAAACCATGACTGTGAAAATACCAGTATGTATCAGCTCAGTCATTCATTACACCTGATTTCACTGTAAAGCTAGAATAATAATCAATGTGGAGAACAAGTGTGTGAATAACCTAAAAATGTAGATCCAGACATTCTGACTAAAGGATATTACCAGCATCTATTTCATGACACTAAAATAATCCATCCATGGCTCTAAACTGACAAAGAATCATTTTCTGTGAGATATCTTTTTTGTAATGACTTTGTCCTTCAAGCAGTGGAAAATGAAATGTCTTTTTTTAGCAACTGCTCACAGGCTATAAGGTAAAAATGAGTCATACTAATTTGTTATAAGGCTCTAGATGGTGTGATATGATGTATCATTTTTTGTTATAAGAAATAATGGAACCAGGCCACCTTACCCTCAAGCAAGACCTGCTACTATAATTGATCACCATCCAGCCACAGGAATAGATTTGCTTGGCCTGTGAACTGGCTAGCTATGGATGAAGTTTGCAAGGTACAATGACCAAGCATTTTATTAGGTACACCTCCTTGTATCTACACTCATTAACCATTTTATCAGCTCCTTGTACCATATAGGAGTAGTTTGTAGTTCTACAGTTACAGACTGTACATTTATCTGATTGCACACTTTGTTAGCACCCTTTTCTTTAGCGATCAGGACCCCTACAGGACAACCACAGAACGCTTAATATTTGGGTGGCAGATCAGGTCAGTATAATAGATGGACTACAGTCTGTAATTGTAGAACTACAAAGTGCACCTCTATAGTAAATGGAGCTGATAAAGTGGCCAATAAGTGTTCAGTATATCAGCTCAAGTGCTCCTAATAGAGTGCGCGGTGAGTGTATTTAGCAAAGTGTTAACAGCTATGTAACAAAGCCACTGAGACCTGGATGTTTCCTTAAGGTTCTTTGTTTAAAAGCATCCGCTGGGCCAAATGGCAGTTTGTGTTGCATGTCGTTCTGACAGCTGCTAGGTACTAAGTTAGGAATCCACCCTTATCCTCTGATTTTCCTGCCACCTGGCTGCGATTGCCGAAGTCATTAAGTCATTGCTGAAAACAGAAAATAGTAGGTTGCAACAGGATTACAGGATGTAGAATGTGACTCTGTGCACATATCCCACTTAAATGTCTGCAACTTTTGCTTTAATGACAGCGTGTGCTCCAGCTGGTACAAAAGCTTCTGATGAGTAGCTCAGATCCCCCCTGAGTCGCCTGAGCATGAGCATCATTGGAAAGAATTAAACTGAGAAAAAAAACATCTGACATTTTTGTGCAAAGTCCTTAACACGGTCTGTGACACGTCATCTTAAATTAAAGGAGAGAAATAGAAAAAATCTTGAATATTCAATATTTCTTCTAGGTTTTGTTTGGTTTTTATTTGTTTAAAGCTTTTCAAATTCTAAAAAATAATCTCAGTGAAAACAATCTCAGATTTTCAATGTAGTCTCAGACTTTTGGGCCCCACAGTGCATCCACTTACTTTGTGTTGTAATCATGTCCCCCTAGTAAAACCTCCATGTGTTGATCAACATTCCCAAGAAAATACGTTTCTAGGGATGCAGAGGGTACATCCTTCTCATAAAAGATTTGAGTTAATGCAGTGTTTCCCAGCTCGGTCCTCAGAGCCCCCAAACTAGTCCACATTTTCCCTACTTGTTCCCTGTATGTTGTAAAATATGGACCGTAAAAAATGTGTTTGTGAAATATGGGCCGTCTTAAGGGACCTGAAGTTGGGAAACACTGATCATTACTGTGTCCATATAAACTGCTGTTAAGCACCTAATTTAGATAGTACAGTAGTGGGCAGTACACCATTTATTCCACAGGTCAGAGTTTTGCCATAACCATTATACTGGTATGTGTCACACCCTGCCTGTCCTCGTCTGCCTGTTTACGTCCTGTCAGTCTCTCTTGCTTCTGTTTTCGTCCTTTCCGCATGGTGTTTGTTTTGGTCATGTGTGCTCCCCTTGTTCTCTGCTCCACCCTAGCCCTGCCTGTCTCACCTGCTTGTCATTTTGTATCAGTCTCTTCACCTGTTTGCTCCTCGTTACGTTGTTAGATATACCCTGTGTGTTCCGTCTATCTTTGTTGGTCTTTGTTGGTATGTTGTATGGTTATCCTGTCGTTGTGATGGTAAGCTCTGTTTCTGTTTGTTTATTAAACATACTGTTTATTTGAAAGCTTGCGAGTGTGTCCGCCATCCTCTCTCAACTGCTCAGCTCGACCCAGCGTGACAGTATGCCACAAATAAGCACAGCTAACGCAACATACAAACACAGAGAACCATGTTAACAGCAGCTCATTCAGCTGAATTTAATGTTTGAAAATGTTGCAGCTGTTTCTTGATATCTCTTTCACTGTCTAGTCCTTTACATGTGAAATAATCAACTTTGTTTTAAAGGCAGCAGACAAATGAATGATCAGACTTCAGGTGTTAGCCTCTGCGCAACATCGAAACCGAAGTGATAGCATTAACGCCTTCCAATATTCCATGTTTTCAGATGTTTGGTGGCACGTGTGTATGTGAAGTTGACTTCTTATTCAAATTTCCCGTTTTACCTTACAGTGCAGCAGTTACATTCAGCCATCTAAATATTCAAACAACAAGCTGGCAAATAAGAAGCTACATTTCATATGTAAAACAATTTAGTACAAGAATGCATCATTGATATCGACTTATGTACATACTGTTCTGTTTTGGTTTTAGTATATAGCACAACAAAATATGTTTGATGTCAACATTTACATTTATTATACAGTGATATCACAGCAAGCTACTACTGTAGACTTATATAGACAGCTTGAATAGCAATAAGTAATGATTTTCTCTGTAGTAGTGTTATGTGTCGCTATTTAATTAGATTTAATACGTTTTTAATTTGTAACTGGGTTTTTGTTGAGGGAATACTTTGTTTGGGGAATTCAATAAAGTTGATAAAGTGATGGGCACAATTTCATTTAATGTTCATAGACTTCCAAAAACATTATTTTGAGTGTGCCAAGCGTATAAACAGGGAGTGCTTTGAATCTATTTGCCCTTAGTTCTCTTGGTTTCATATATGTATGTTGATTTTTATTGTGAAATTGGGCTCCCTGAAGTGCTCCAGCACACCAGAGTACTTCGCCTCTAAAATAGAAGTTATGTAAGGATAAAAATTTGCTAATAGCTGGAGGAAGTGCCGCTTTTGTTCTTTTGTGGCTAAGATATTACGTGTTGCTCAACAAACAAAGCTTTCATAAGATTATTCTCCTCCTTAGTCTCTTGTTAAAAATACACTGGAGGTTCAATTCATTTTAAGAAAAGAGGACTTTAGTGTATCATGTGCTACCTAAACATTTGCTTAAAAAAAAAATAAAATAAAAAATATATATATATATATATATATATATATATATATATATATATATATATATATATATATATATATATATAACCAAAAAATGATATACCCTTGCGTTTAGGCCCAGTGCACAATTGATGCTCATGTATTTATGTTGTCACAATAAAGTCTGTTTGATTAGCACATGAATTCTGTGCAGTTCCACCAAGATTAACTGGGACTTTCACTTTTGTTTCAAAATGCCAGTGTTATTACAGTTGAGATGCAAACAAAGTCATTCAAAGCGGTTTGGTGTGAAGTGCTCCATTATAAAGAAACTTTTTCTCCAGAAAGTTTCTCTCTATTGTTCAGAGAGGTGGTAATAAAAAAATCAGACACCTAAAGCATTTAATGGTTGTGTCTCAAAACGTAGTAAGTGTCTAAGAAGGCACTGTCTAGGTAGGCAACTGTTTAAGTAGCAGCGTTCTCTCTGACATCTCTCTTCATAAAACAGATTACTGAGACGCTCTAGTTAGAGAGCAATTGCGTCACGGCTTGTTCCCGCCCACTGCAGCACGCGACCAGCTAAAGGTCGGCTATCCAAAACAATAGCCCGAGGCTTAAAAATCTGCTAGTATAAATGCTGATGCGTCAGTTATAAAACTGCAAAATGGTCAACGACTCGTTACAAAGTTGCAAATATTTCTTTTTTGTGACTGTACAACAGGAAACACATTAAAACACCAGAGAAAATCAGAATAACTTACATCTGAAGATGACTTCTCCACTAGTAGCCCCGCTTTTGTCCGCCATGTTGGAAAAAAAAGTTCTGCCTGCGTCGCATCATGGGATGCTTCCTTAAAATCGGGCCAAAATAAGGCACCTCAGTAGACAGCATGTTTAAGGTATGTAAGAATTGGGACAGCCTACATATCGGGAGCCGCATAATATCACGTAAAATGCTGTCTATGTAGACACTCACTAGATTTTGAGACACATCCAAAGTTGTAGAACAGAAAGTTGACATATGTTGACATTGTTTTGTGATAGTTTTCAGAGGAGGTTTTGACTGTATGCATGGTGGATAAGCAGGGTATAAGGAAATGTAGTGCTTACTGAAATGATATTTTTTATCTCTTATCAGCATTTAATAGAAAACTTTAAACACAGAGGTTTACTGGTCACTTTGGAGAGTAAATAAAATTGCTATATTTGGGTTTCACATGCTGTGATGCTTGGTTCATATCACCACTATTTTAAAGAAATCAGAGTTGCTACGTTTCTCTATAATCAGCATTCTCACGTCAAGCTACTCTGAATAACCTTGTGCACATCTCAGTGATTGAATTATGCAAATGTTTAGCAACATCAGTGGAATTCCCCTTTGAAATAAGGGTCTTTTACTTTTAGGTTTAACATGAAATTGTTGTCATCGCTGCTGTATTGAAGTGCTGTGGGCTGGAAAATAAGATAAGATACACAATGATGTATTTCCAGCATAAAACAGTAACCTGCTGAGACCTCAGTTCCAACAAGTCCCAGCAGGGCCATACGCTCTCCACAAGGGTGTCGTTTGGTCACGCTCTGATTGGCAGGGTTCCCTTTTGCTCCATTGATATAAGTAATGTTAGTCTTGTGCCTCTTAGATGCTTCATTTATGAAGATAATAGAGCAGAATGTTTGGAAACGAAGCTTGTGAGAGGTGTGAGACTTTCAATGGCAATGCAACAAAGCTGTTCTAAACAAAAGTGACTTAATTGTTTACTTGGCGTGTTTTGATACAACAAGCAAAGCAGTCTTACATCATAGTGAAGATGTGAAGTGGACAATCCTTGATCCCACTCTGGGAGCAGGGCTCTTCTGAAATCTGGATACAGAGAGGAGTTGGGCACAGGACAGAGAGAGAAAGCTAGGGAGGTTTCAGGTTAGCAATGGTTTATCAGACATCTGTCGATGCAAGCTGCTCTACATGCTTTAGATGCCAGTTCTTTGCTCCAAAACATGGCAAGAAAGACCTTGCCAGATCACAATTATGTAAGGAAAATAAATTATAATGAAAATAAATTATATAAACATAATAATATGGGCTTTATTTCTATAGCACCGTTTACAAGTTTACAAAGCACTTTTCAGGGAAATTAAAATAAATTATTTGGAAATTACATAATTTCTTATTTAATTCAAGTACTTTATGGTATACTGTATGTAGAAATTTACTAAACAGTGTTTTTAACAATTTTTCAAGCTTTTTCTTGTGGCAACCCAGTATTATTTCCATTTATCATCTAATAACTGCTTCAACTTCTTTGTACTTCATTAAACTAAATCAAGATTGCTGGTAATAAATGTATACAATGTCTGGGGCATCCAGGAGAAATCTGGAACTAAACTTTCTTCTTCAAACTGGCGCTCAAGATATTATCTACTTCTTTCAAAATTAGAAAATTATGCTAGTTTCTACTGTATTTATGCCTATTTACATGAATACAGTACATAGTAACTGGTCATAGTGACCCCCAACCTTCACCTGGGTTTCTGGAATGACCACAGCAAAGAATCTAACAATCGGGTTGAGGGGCAAGAAATTTATAAAGAAATAAAATGATTTTAAGAGGGCTACATATTAGATTTTATTGTATTCTATCTAAAACATGTTTTTAGGAATTATGCACCTCTAACAGCAGCAATTAATTTTAACATAATTATCTTTATCCCTTAAACTTGAGTAGTTTTTTTTTATCCTGTGCTTTTAAGATTGATATATGTAAATAACATCTGTTTAGACTGAGCCTTGTTCAAAAAGCACTCCTTTAAACGTCAGGATTAGTAGGTGAAGCTAAACTGTAAGAAATTACGAATTCAAAACAACTAGTTTTTGCAGCGTAGTTGCCGTATATGAGGTGTTTGTACTGGGGAGGTAATGTATGTTTTTTGTAGGATTTTCAATTTATATGATGCAACCTGTCAAATTTTTCTCACTCCTTCTCACCATTGTCCTTCAAAGATCTGACCCGTAGCAGAAACTTCAACATCATTAACAAGAGGTTAGAATACACCGTCAGGACAGCAGCGCTACTTCTTCATCCTCTCATGTTGGTCTGATTTGCTTTAACACTACAGTGACTCACAATCACTTCTTAAGGTACAAAGCGTTATTACAAGACAGAACGGTGTGGGACTAGCTGGTTAGCATGCTGGCTTCAGTAGAAATCTCTGCAATGTTTGTCTGATTTTGCTTTACAATCTGTTAATAACTTTAGTCTAATTTGTAATTATTTAAATACAAATCCTACAAATTGCTTCCCTACCAGTGTTTACCTCCTTTTATTTCAGATAAGCTGTTTTTCTTGCTTTGGGTCTGTTAAAATCAGGAACTACTGGGAAGCCTGTGAAGGGATTTGAGAGCTGGTGTAACGTGATCTGTCATTGTGGTGCAGGTGGTGAGGATTCTGGCCGCCGCACTCTGAACTCGCTGCGAATTAATGATAAAGCTCTCGGGAAGGCCGGAGACCAACTGAATGTTGAGTTATCTCAGTCGGTACATACTATACAGTCAAAACAAGACTATGACTGAGCAAAATTGTTGCTATATTTACAGAAGCACCAGAGGTCAACATTTATATTGCTGTAAATTGTGTAGTGTTATCTGCGAACCTCTGTAATGAGTGTACAGTTCTTTGTGTTACTGTGTTAGCCTTCACAGCTCCAATGAACAGTACAAGTGGACAAATGATTTATGTACATTTACTGACAATCGTTTTCAGCAGAAACGTTCTAGAAGCATAACTTCCTCAAATTCCCGTTTCCATAACACGTCAGGTTGCTAGGGAAACCAAGGCGCCTAGTTGGGGGCTCTCCAGGAGGGGCCTACAGAGCTTGGGTTGGCTTAATAAGCATAATGATAATGGTGCACTAAGCACACTGCGGAAAAAAGTAATGGATTTGATTCGCAACAACATACTGTACGTGGAGGCCTAGCAATGCTCCAGCTGTTTACATTTCAGTCCATTAACATTATCCAGCACTAAAAGGTCGTGCATGACTTGGTCCAAAGTGTAGTAACTTATCGCTGTCAGCTTGTACTTCACAAGCTACAGCTTCTGATTTAATTCTAGTGTGATCGGTTTGTCCTTAAAGTGGAATTTCGCTGATTTATTATTATTTCTGCACAATGAATCCTTTAAGATGTAAACAGTCATTTAAATTCATTTGATGTGAAAATAGTTTTTTTTACAGCTGTCTTAAAGCTTTTTTTTTCTAATTTATTGATATTGAACTATTATCAAAATTACATATTATAATTCAGAAGACACATGGTTCTGTGTACTAAGTAAATTAATTTTCTTTGTGTTGTACACATCACAACCCCTGGTTCATATCACCACCACTGTAAAAAAAGAGTACAAAGTACAAAGAGTTGTTACATTTCAAATTAACATGATTTTCCTTTTTCATAGTTACATTTGATTAAACAATTCAATAAATGTATCTTTAAATGATTAGGAAATGAATTAATTAGGAAGATTTTTTAGTAATAAGTATTTTTAGTAATTTGCAGGTATGTGTTTTTACTATTATTTTAGTTATATTTTAGTTATTATTTTCAGTGCCAACTCTGAATACTGTTTCTTACGCAATGCAGACTTAGAATTAACACTGTGGTTTTAATGTATAACAATATATTGAATTTTATTACACTAAACTGCTATTTGACACATAATGCTTGCCACTTAATACTGTGAGGAATAGTCAATACAGAAACAATATGCAATAGGCAATTTCAAATATACATCATACATAAAATTAGATGTTCTTTTTTCATTTTGAGTTATTCTTATTAGTTAAAAATCAGTTGTTTAATTGTTAGTACTAGGTTTCATGATCCTGATGTCGGTTTCTGCACAGAAACACTCTGTATAAACCAAAGTTTCACATGAATAGCATTGTTTGCTCTTTAATGTGCCAAACTGACATTTTAATTGTTCAGATGGAAAACAGTTGCATAACAAGAATCAAATATAGTGCTTCTTTTCTGGTTCTCATAAAAAGTGCTACATAGAAAGCATCACACACAGTTATGCTGCGACATTTTGGAATATCTGTAGCAGCAGCCTTCAAATACAGCGTGAGTTCATCTGCCTGCTTCACATTATTTACGTCATGAAACTGCAGCATAGATGATCACATATAGAGTGATAATCGTCAGCTGTGTTACTGATTATCCTTTAATACACTTCACTGAGAAAAACTACTGTGAAATTGTTTTGTTTTACAGTCGCTGTTGCTGATATAGACATGCTTCTTTTAGCTTATGATTTCTTCTTCTTCTTTTTCCAACAGACGTGAACGTTTTACTGTCGAGCACAGAATAATACACGCGGTGTGGTGGACTAACGCAGCTGGGACTACAGATAGACTACATGCGCCATTCTCTCTAGCTTTAAGAAGGCCAGATATCAAACGTCAACATGGATTTTGTAATGAAGCAAGCACTGGGAGGTAAGCAGAACACTTATTGACATCACCTATGCAAATCACATCTACAGAAAAATAAGCTTGTTGAGACGTTTTGAGATATTAGGGTTGAAAACTACTTTGTTGTCTCTTTACAGATATACATCATAAAATAGTTTACAGATTACAGACAGACAGGTTCTTAAACCATGTTTATACTCAGGCCTGTATATATCATTACTTAGGATAACAGCATATTACGAATAATTCTCTAAAAATGAATCTTTTTTAGTGTAACTCTTCTGACATCTGGGTCCTGTGTCATTTTATATATTATAAATACAGCCGCTGCCGTTTACATTGTATGAATATTTCATGGTGAATAGACAATGCTCTATGGAAATTATTCTTGTTCCGTTGACTCACCTTAAAAGTTAAATAATTTTTTGGGCTCTCCTAGAGCTATTTTGGAGATGTTTTTCTCATGTCAGCGACATACAAATGACCTAAAATATATATATATATATATATATATTGTACAATGCATTGTGATAATCATAGCAATAAACTTTTTTTTCAAATATGTACTAAGTTAAAACAAAAATCATAAATAGCTATCTATTTATCATCTTACATTTTCAGGCAAAAGACTCATTGATCAGTAATAACATGGAAAATAATCCTAATTGATTTACAGAACTGTTCAGTTAATGTTGCTGGCAGGTTGTGGGCATTTAGCTAATTAAAATAAAACATTGTATTAATATTAAATGACCGGCCTGACATGATGTCATTTCCCCAGGATATACTTGAAGTTATATGCACTCTTTTCTTTACAAATATTTGTTAAAAAGGTCAATCCGGTTCAAGGATATAATAATTTAATGGCCGCTGGTGTTACCCCAGAATTACTGATTAAATATTTCATGACTGGTTGAATAAAACATTTTGTAATATTTGCGGAAATGCAATTCCAAAGAAAACATATGTGAGTTAGTTTGGAGCTTTCATGTGGACAGTATTGAAGATTTCGTCTCTGTTGCGTGTCAATCCTGTGACATTGTGGATTTAGGGTGTGCCCTGTTTTTTACATGCTAGTTACAATGTAATCATGTTATTTTGGGTAAAATGGGATCCGGTAAAGAGAGATTCCACCAGTGTTCTCAAATTCTGTGTTATCACGTTCTGTACAGTTCAGTCACTGAGATGTAAATAGGCCATTCAAAGTGTTTTGATGTGAAACAAACATTCTCAGTGGTGTTTGGTAAGAACCAGACGTCTGAAGAGTTTCCTGCCTCTTCAAGCTGCTCACAAAAACAGTTATTACATAAAACAGTTATAAATACATTGCCTGATGCCTGAGAGAGACAGAGACCTTTTTTATATGTTTTTTTTTAACAATTCATGGTGAAAAGGTACATGCAGAGTGTGTAAATATAGTTCCCAAAAGAAAATGGATTTATTTTTTTCAGATTTGCCACAATATTTCACATTAAATGTAGGTTACGTAGGTTCACTAGTAATTTCGGACAGCAAATTATTGCTATATTGGCGCCATAGCCATCTTACAACGAACTATAGATTTTCTGATTTTAGAGGACACGTTTGTTCAAAGGTCAATGGGTCCCTTGAATCAATTTCCCTGTTTGGTTTCATCAGCTGAATGACTAAAGATAATGCATTCCCCGCCTTCCACTTCCCTGGAATCGGCCAGATGTGGCAGCTTCTTGAGAGCCGTTGTGACAACTTGATGACCTTTTATCTATTGTGTCTTACGGTGGAACAGACGCACTGGCTACAGAAAACACTACACATAAATTATTGCCAAACGTCTTTGGAAATGACTTGGGAATGTTTTAAAGCTACATTTAGCAAATTTGTTCTACAGCACTGAGTCGGAGTGCTGCAGATTCAGGTCAAAGCACTGGCCCATTGCTGCTATTCTAGAGTTATTATAAGGGTAAACCTGCTTTCATTTCTATAGCAAAAACCAGCATGCTTTCTTTGGAGAAATCACCTCTTCTGTCCTCACCAGTGGCCTAGTGACTTCTGAAGAGAAACACTATAAAAGAATCCTGCCAAGCTTTACAGTAGTGCTTATGGTGCTTATTGTGAAAGTCAGCTAAAACATTCAGGAAAGCTTAACAATACAACACATGGTTTTGCAGCATTTTGCATTTAAATTAGAAACAAATTGACATTTTTGGCCTTTGCAGTTTTACATGTGTATGTATTTTTGTGTATATGTATTTTTATGTTGTTCACATAAATGCATGGAATGGCATGGAAATCTGAATTATAGCAAAGGGATTTCATATATCTTGTAAAACAGATACTTTATTTGCAAATGTATCCAAATTCAGCTGCTGTAAGATGCACCCATTACCGACCGGCGTTCAGTAGTGCACATGCAGCTTCTATAATCTCTATGGCAAAGGCCTGCAAATAGAATGGGATGCTAGAGGTCCCATACATGAGCCTGAGGCAGGGGTTTCCAACCCTCCCGTTAATAAAGGCTCTCTGGGGCTGGACCTAACCTCTCCAGGTCCAACACACTTGGCTCTAATAAGGGTGTAAGATCTCCAGGACTAGAGAACTGTGTTCTCTGCAGTGATGGAGCTCCATCCAGAACCTTTGAGTCAAGTTGGAGTGGTGTTTATGATCCAGACCTAATAAGGCAGCATCAGCACCTGACCTCAGATAATGCTCTTGTGGCAGAATGCAACCAAATCCTCACAGCAGCGTTCTAGTGTAACGTCTACCAGAAGGCTAGCGGCTGTTGTTCGCTGGAACTCTTCAAAGAAAACGTGGACTAGAGGCTGTTTAAATATTTTTACAACATGCATGCATTACTACATTACGGCTGCACCCTGATAGATCAGTGCGCTGTAAAATCTGACCTCGGAACTCACACCGGACACTGAGCTCTTATAAAATCTGTAGCTGGTGTCGCCATGTTTGATGCGTTTCTTTGAGCAAGTGTGTCTGCACTTCTGTTCACCTTAATGGTGGAGGGTCATAATTTATCTATGAAGGTCATTCATTATTCAGAACACTTCTTCTCATCAAACTTCCACATCCTTTACAAATTATTCAGGAGAATATAACATTTCAGCAGCTCTTTTGCAGTCACCAGCCTGGCCTCTTGCCCTCCTACTAAGTATGTGTGAAAGTGTGTATGGAGACAGTTCTTACAAAGAGTATAACACTGTATAAGCCAGGGATCCCCAAAGTACATACAGGCGGCTTTTTGACGTTTCTGATACATGCATACCTAGTAATCATGCTTGCATATTTTTTGTTCACTTAAATTATTATAAAATTAGCTCATTTTTAGAGAGTATTTCTCTTACAAAGAAATTATGAAGCCTAAAACCTCATCAAGAATGTCATTGTAAATGTGTTTGTCTCTTTTAAACTGGTTTATTTTAATGTTTTAATGCTTTTTTTCTTTGTCTTTATTCATGTAAAGCACTTTGAGTTGCCACTGTGTATGAAAGGTGCTATACAAATAAACATGCCTTTCCTTGCCTTAACACTGGTTTTACAGTCATGAATACATGATTTTCTGGTTTAAAATATTTAGTTTGAAGGTGGTAGTACATTTTGCAAGACTACCACTTGCCGGATACATTTTTTTAGTGTATCACTAATCACTGTTACTAACAACCCACAGCTGTGTTTATTAGTGTACAGATCAGTGGTATCATTGAGGATTTGTTGAGCATCTTAGGGAGACTCAGTGACTGTGACAGTATTGTGTAATGCATGCTTCAGTAGTGGTGAGTACTAGTACAGTCAATATGTTTGATATCTGTTAGCTGTCATACGATTGTTGGATTAATCAAGCGGTTAGGCCTTCTTCTATTCCTCTGCTTATGGTTCCGTCACCGCCGTTCACCACACATTTCTAGTACTGCCACTGAGTAGTGGCTCCCGGGCTCGTTGGATGCTAGAGGGCGCTTAAGAGCGATTCTATCCTAAATATTTAAACACTGTTGTTACAGGTGTTTCTAGAGAGCTGCTATAATCAAATGATGAGCCGATCGGCTCACCAGCTAGTTAATGCTTAGTAGTGGAATTGCTTGCATCCTACTGCCCAAAACCTTTTAAAATAAAAAATGAAAAGATACTGATAGAGTACCTTTGATTTTTAATAGAACAAATCCTTTTCTTTCTAAAATTACAGGAAGTTGTTGTGTAAGTGGCTTTAAATGCATTACATTTTTAGTTTAGTTTTCTGGTTCCATGTGTCCAACTCCACGTATTGCATTCTTAAAAACTCTAAATCAAAGGAATTTAATGAAGTAAATGATCAAAGAGCAAATGCTCACACTGTCTGATCAAATCCAACAAAAATGTCATAAATGTTAAGGTATGAAAGTGTTTGGCTTAAATAACGCCCAAAAAATGCACAACTGAGGTGGGCTATTCTAGCAAACTGTTTATTGAAGGGCTGGACTTCCCCATAAACATTCCCATTATCTTCCTATTTATCTGAATGTGTTATGTGAATGTGTGAATAACTATGTGTATCATATGATTACATAGAATTATGAATTGTTTGATATCAACATAATCGATTACTAATCAACTTTGTTGACTGTAGCCCTACTTCAGTAAATTCCTGTGATGTGTTGAAGTAAACGACAGAAGTACCGTGACCCTTGCTGTTTTAAAGTCTAGGACTTTTGTACAGATGCTGCAGTGGTGGTAGCAAGTGACCCATTTTATTAGTCTTTTATCAAAGAATACTAAGAACCTAATTAACATGTTAATTTAGGGGGCCCTGACGATTTGCATATCAACAAGAATTATGGGTTTTTCTCAGATATATGAATCTAGCTCCAACCACCGCTGCACGATAAGTCATGGGATTTGGTCGCCCATCCGTCACCACAGTCTGTTATTCCTGCAGTGCTTTGATGTAAAGCCATGCAGAATCTGATAGAGAAGGAAAGCTCTTCTTTTGTGATGTAAACTAATCTCTGGATGGCTTTAAACATGGCTGAAATAAATGATGTGGCCTACATAATTTCTTTATGATTACCAGACGTTCCTTAATATTGTTTTTAAAGAAGAATTTATATTACCAACCTTTCAAAAAAGCGATACAGGACTTAGTCAACATTTGCTAATGCAAAGAGCCAGAATTCAATTGTGTCCAGGTACTATGCACTGAGACCCTGGACTGGGATATAACTGTACCAAACCATTCAGCTGAGAATGAAGAGGCAATATTAATGACCTTGAGTTCATGTGGAATGTCAGAAACGCACAGGCGTACAAATCCAGTTAGCAGAAAGTGGACTGCCGAGCTGGCTAGTTAATTTTTCTATTAGGAACGCTGGGGGCTAGTGGCTCAGGCCCAGGATTCTGAACGACCTTCACTACCTATCCTCTGCAGGCTGTGGAGGAACCTGCAGTTAGACCTCAGCTGAGTGCTAATCTGTCAGCCCAAGGTGTCCCATGCACACGTTTGCCAATTAAAGAGACCACTGGCAGTCCTTTGCCCCTGAATGCCCTGGGAGGCATGTGGAAGTAATTAAACTCAGGTGAAGACAGAGCATTAACATTCTGGATGGGTTTCAGATGTGTAGGGATATGTAATATATGCCTGTGATTAATAATGAATATTCAGATTTCAGTAACAGCAGTCCCTCCGGTTGCTTATGGGGGAATAATGAAACACGACAGTCATGATGCAATAATGTATAAAACAGAGGTAATGACTGTGAGGTGCATTTGATTTGGCTCCTAAACTGTCCAACTGTACCTTTGCTAATTAGGTCCTGGCTGAAAAACTAGTCTTTAAACATAGAGGGCTTTGCATTTGATTTCCAGTCAGAACGACCATTAGACTACATCACTTAACCGGAAAGTCACAGACCAAGCTCAGCAATTAAATATAGCATTAGTTTTTCAAAGCCAAATCTGCACCAACAAAATCCAGCCTTAGTAGTCGGCTAAGTTTTCTATCGTCTATAATATATAACATAATTCTGTTGTGTTGTCAATAGAATGGGCCTCTCTGGTGCAGCCACTATGAGACCTTAGGCTTAGGCCAAGCATCAGTATAAAGCCTCCCAGTATTGGACCTCGGAGCAACATTTTAGGGCATGGTGGAGCTCCATCCAGTATATATGGGACGACTTGGAGTGATCAAGAACTAATCATCCAACAACAGAACTTAATCTCACTAATGTTTTGGTGGCTAATTGCCATAACATCCTCACAGCAATGTTTTAACATCTAGTGTAAAGCATTCCCAGATTAAAAGGGCCTGCTACTAGCAGCTTGAGGGGAATAGACTCCTATTTAATAAGATTGCAGAAGGGACTAAATAAACCAGAAAAACAGCACGTTTGAAAAAAGGTTATGGAAAAACTAAAACTAATATCTAAGCATTTGATATAAACTGAGAATTAATTGTTTGATTGTAATAAATGGGTCAATATCTAATCAGATTCTTGTTACTGTGCATGGGTTGTTCTCGTTTATAGGCTCTCTGTAATTGGTATTAATGTATTTTTGTTTGGTGCTCTAGAAGTACTGACAGTATTCTTGACGTAGCGTTATTTTTCACGTCCTTTTTTATATGAAACAAAACAAAAGATTCGTTGTTGTGTCTCTGTGTAGAAACTTGTGTTGCTTTTTCATCACCGTTCTTTGCATGTTCACATATACACAACAATAAAATGAACATGCATTTAATGTTTTCCAGTAAGTAACTAATGAATGACTTATTCTACTGATTTTAATTCAGTAAATACTCAACATCTTCAATACACTAGATTCTTGCAGAACAATCCAGACTTTCATGTTAACAAGAGAGGTATGAAATGCATACTGTCTGATCTAAAGAGCCATCTCTACAAAACAGGCTAGCGGAAGAGAAACAAATGCTCGCCTCTTGACTGACTCAATTTCTTTATTTTAGCTTAGTAATAGCCACTTTGCTACTGTATCACACTACAAACACCACAGCATCACACAATATGTATCCCACTAGTGAGGCAAGCACACTTAAAATCAAAAGCGGTGCTCAGTTTAATAAAGCTGACCGTTTTTCTTGTGGTAGTGTAAGTTAGTGTAATAACTATTGAGAAGTGTTTAGCTGGGTACAGTTGTAAAGCTTCTTAATCAGGACCAGAAAAATTCTAGAGTTTGCCATACTGCTCAGTGTCATTAAAAAAGATCTGGGGGCTACATTCACCGAGGTGTCGGAGGTGTCAGCAGCAAAGATGCTCGAGAGTGTCATCTTGTAGCTCCTCCTCAGTGTAAAAACAACCCAAATGTGTTTTCACACATTCTTTGCCTTGTAATCACCCACTAATGACTGCCGAATTACCATGTCGTTATCATATGAACAGCTCTGTTCGCTGATGGGTGGCCCATCAAGAGCTGCCTTCTGACTCAGAGAGGCTTGTTCAGAGGTTGTTCTTTTTATTCCCTTCACAAAGTTCAACACATATATTTCCCTTAGTATGTCTACCTATATATGTTTGAAACATGGAAGGTGTCTGGGGTGTTATTTTTAGATTTAAAGGAAAAAAACTTCTATAGTTTTTGAACTGGTTTGAAATTTCAGTGAACTGGTGAAATTTCAGTTTAGCATCGACAATAGATTTGCTGACCCCAGAGGGTTCAAAAGAATGTGTCCAAGCCCCATGCTTCGAGAGAAATTAGTTTTTTTTTCTTTTCTTTCTTAACTTTTCTCTTAAATAAGCCTCATATTTGTCATAGACTGTAGGAATTGTCAGCGTAAACCTCTCGAACTGTAATTTCTTTCCTCAGCCATCACATCACAATTACTGTTTACTGCACCTTTCTGAACACAAAGTTGTAAATCCACACCTGCTCTCTGATTCGTTATCAGATATTCGCAACCGGGTGAACCCGAAGCTATTAGTTTGGTTCTTGTTTGAATGAACTAATGTGAGTTACAGATTGTGCCATTTCTGTTATTCTGTTCGCCATGAAGTATCCACAGCAGTGCCATAAAAAGAAGCTGCGAGATTTTAATATGACAATAATTGACCTGAAAGACAGGCTGTGGAAGTGGCTATACACTGTATACACTATATTTTACCCTGTTATGGGTTTATACAATAATATTTCCATCTTACTAAAATAAACTGCAGTTTATGTGGAACAGTCAAGATTAAGAAGATGATAAGTGGGCTTTTGGCTTTTCTTTTTTACAGGGGCCACCAAAGACATGGGGAAGATGTTAGGTGGAGAAGAGGAGAAAGATCCTGATGCCCAGAAGAAGGAAGAGGAGAGGCAGGAGGCACTAAGGCAACAAGAGGAGGAGAGGAAGGCCAAACACGCTCGCATGGAGGCTGAGAGGGAAAAGGTCAGACAGACCATTCGAGATAAGGTGAGCTGTCCTTGTTACCCACAAGAAGTTAGAGCATGGCTGTTGTCTGAACAAAACCTCTAAAACCAGTTCATTTAAAGCCTTAAACAAGTACGTTTAAACATGACCATCTAAGAACAATGAGAAATTTGCCTCTTAGTCTATTTTTTCCGCTTTTTTAACAATGAATGAAAAATAATGAAATTAGACTGAAAAACTACATATTATGCATGGCCAAAAATATGTGGACACGTGACCATCACACCTATATGAGCTTGTCGGATATTCCGTTGTTTATACTTTTATACTATAAAAGTTTGTTTTGACAAGATTTGTCAAACATGATATGTATTCAACATTTAACTTGAAAAAAATCCTTAAAAACCTTAAAAAAATCATTACATCATCATTATTATGGAATGTCTGAGGATTTAATACATTCCTATGCAAAATGTATTGGACATCTTGGTCAAATTAAATGTTTTGTTCTAAGTGAAATAAGTAAATGTAGAACATTTTTAGCATTTTTTTCAATACAAATCACATGTTAAATTATTTAAATGCTTTTGCAGAGGTCACATTTTAGGTTTGATTTTTTTCTCCAGTGTGCTAAAACATAAACATTAATTAGACATTAAATCAGACATGTGCTCTCTGTTGAGTGTGCTTACTTATTATCACTTAGAAAATCAGCATGTGTAACTTGACTAGTTGTCCCCAAACTTCATCCTCCCTTACACTTCTGTTAAAATGCTACAGAGCCATGACGTGCACTTTTGAAATGATTAATAATGTATACGCCTCATCAGTTTACATCACAGAACAATCTGGAGGTTATGATTAAGATGCATTTTAAGGCACCATATTGCACATTTTGAGAAACTTTAAAAACAGCCTTTTATCACTGTCAGAAGTTTCATTTTCACCCCAAAGGCAGTCAAACACACAAGACATAGTTAGTTTTAGAAGTTTGCTTCTTTCATTTGCACTACTGTAGCTAAAAGTAATAGAAGCTAATAGCCAGGAGGTTAGTATTGTGCAAACAATACTAAAAAAAGATGCATCCAGTAGTTGAATAATCTCAAATACTTTTGTTTATGTGGTTTTGCTCACTGTATGACATGGAGAAAAATGTGTTGCATAGCTTTGTCAATTTTTTAGAACAGTATTTCATACAGTGACACTTTTTCCATTTGCATGGAAGCTCTTCCTCATTATAGTAGCCCATATAGTCTCTCCACGCACTGCACTTCCCATTTGGTCCAGTGGCCTCGAGGGCTCCAGGGAGGACAGCAGGTCCCCGCTGTGGAGATATGGCGTCACTGGACCAAATCGGAAGCCGGCTAGACGCTGGCTTGAGAAAACAGCAGAGGTAAGGTTGTCACAAACAATGTCACAATTCAATAGAGAGAGACTATATGGGCCTACTGATGAGCTACAGGTGTATGATGGTGCTCAGGGGTGAGAGTGTGTGTGTGCGCGCCCTGTGGCCGCTGAAAGGCGGTGCTTACACCAATTCATCGCAAGTGTTTAGTGGGGTTGAGTCAAGTCAAGTCAGGTTTATTTATATAGCGCTTTTTACAACGATTTTGCCCCAAAGCAGCTTTACAGAGTTTTGAAAACAGACAGTTACAACATATATCCCCCAGTGAGCAAGCCAGAGGCAACAATGGCAAAGAAAACCTCCCTTAACTGGAGGAAGAAACCTTGGGAGGAACCAGACTTACAAGGGGAGACCCATCCTCCTCTGGTCAAACAGTATTTACAGTTTAATAAACTAAATACCAAAGAAAGGAGTCTCTGTTTGAAATCTGGATAGCAAAGCTTTAGAAGCTGCACAGAAAGAGGCAGTCTCTGACTGAGGCAGTCTCTGACTGAGGCAGTCTATGACAAACCCATCCTATCTCAATGCGGGTGCGGGACTCAGTGGCTCGGTGGCCACTGGAGTTCCTCCACACCTTGTATGCTGTAGTATTGACGTTACAAGCTTTGCAGTGAACTCCTTACCTTGCACATAGTGATCTTAGGCTTAAGTGCAGCCATGAAAATCACTTGCATGAAACTCCAGACATGCAGTTCTTGTAGTTGTTTCTAGACTCATCTTGGAACTCTATAGTGGTGATGGTTTTTATGTGCTATGCAGTTCAGAGTTTGAGAGTTTACCGCTTCTTGGCTGAGCTGTTGTTGCGTTTAGATGCATCCATTTACCACAGTAATACCATGTACAGTTGACAGGGGGAGATCTAGTGACTTGTGGTACAGTTAACATCTGACAGCGCACTTTTAAAGTCACTGAGATCTTTAGTATGACGCATTCTACTGCTTGTCTATGGTAAATGAATTGGCATGTGTTTTTTAGACACCTGTCTGCAAAGCGGGGGGCCTTAAATACCTCGATAATTTGGAGGGATATTCACATACTTTTGGCCATACAGTGCATGTGACAGGGCACCCAGTCATGTAGCATCTACAGTTCTGGACACACTTTCTAAGAAATACCCCAAAGACTGATCTGTAACCTTTTAGCACTATTGGCCTGAATAACCTGTTAGCATGGAATGTGAGATGGGTTTGTTCTTTGATATCAATTAAGGGGATATACAAGAATATTTCAAACAAGTTGTCAACACACCACAAAGCAATTCTATGAACACGTGCAAGCTTTTCTCATTGAATAGTTCTTTTTGGTGTGCTTCCCCTCTGTTGTGTAGTATGGACTGAAGAAGAAAGAAGAGAAGGAGGCTGAGGAGAAGGCAGCAATGGAGCAAGCTTGCGAGGGCTCACTGACCCGCCCTAAAAAGGCCATCCCAGCCGGATGCGGCGACGATGACGACGAAGATGAGGAGAGCATTTTAGACACCGTTCTCAAATTCTTGCCTGGACCTCTGCAGGACATGTTTAAAAAGTAATGGACGCAAGACTTTGTCCTGGGGATGGTGGGCATTTTCTTTTTGTTTTTCTGTTTGTTTTGGGAAGAGAATACTTGTAATTTGGGAGCAGGGATTGTGGGTATTTTGCCAAACTGTGGAAGGCTTTTCACTGCCTTGACAAAGTCTTAGTCTTTTCTTTCTACTGCTGAAAACAGTTCATACCCCTACAAGGTTTGGTCTTTTCACTGCCATTCAGGTTCAAATTGTTTACACTTTGGAGGTCTTTTTGTTAGTTAACCTGTATGCACAACCATGGCCTCATACTTTTGTGGGGGCGAAATCGTTGGCCATCAGTATTCAGCGGTCAGGCCCTAACAATAAAGGGAACAGTGTCAAGGTTCACATTCCATGCAGCTGACACTGCTGAGCTCTGACACTGGTATAAGTTTCTGATGCTTGACATGTTCAACGAGGGCAATTTACAACAGATATTTAAGCATGTTGCCTTCCATTGACTTCCAACTCATGGAAGTTTTTTGGGTTTCTTTTCTTTTTTCTGAAAAAAAAAGACTGCAAATGTCTCTATATGGGATGCAAGAGGTCAGGTTCTGTCATGTTTCGAATGGAGTGGTGACATATGTGGGACATATGTTGTTGTCGTTTATGGTATGATGATGATGCACCGCTCAGGATAGTCCCAGGAGATAAGATGATTGTCTGAATCGTAACGCCATTCCAGACGACCTGAATGCTAAACCCGTATGCAGTCCGACAGTTCTCATTTTTTTGTAAAGCTCTTATTGTATACTCTTCTTCCCTTTTTTAATAATTTCATTTGTTCTTGCGTGTGAGAGAGTATGATCATATTTTGCATTAGTCCCTCCAGCAAAAGGTTTTAGGAGAGTATAGTGTCTTGAGTTTGCACTGGGTTAAAACACTGCCACATTTGACCTATCAAACTGCCACATTTGATTTAAAGGGCCAAATTGTTTCTATGAAGGTAATTATACCTGTATATTTATTACACCTGCGTTAGAAGTCATCTAGATCGATGCACTTGAAGGGGCTAGAGCTTCAGAGAGATAAGCAGTTGGATTTGTTAGAAGCTGTTAACATTTCCCCAAAGACAATCAACGCTAATCACTGCTGGTGGAGAAACTCCTCAATCTCCACTACTATTTGTAATCATATATGAAGAAAATACCGGGACCAACGACCAAACTCCTTGCAGTTCATGTCTGCAGTAATGGCTTTTCAGCAGTGTTACCTCCAAATAGACCTGTAATTGGCCTGTTTTTAATGCGCCCATTTTCAAGAAAAGGCTCTTTTTGCAAATGCCATCGCAGGTGCCACTGCTCTGAGGTGTAAAATGCCTTTCCTGTTATTTTGGGTTGTTGTTTCTTTTTTTTTTTGAGTCAGATCTTTGCCAGGTTTTCTCTAAGCATTGACCAGCCTCAAATTTCCTGACAGTTGATAACAGATATTGAGTTTTGGTTTGAGTCAAGAAACCAACAGACCAAAGAACGAGTAATAAAATCTGATTTAAGTTTTGCTGTTTGCTGTGGCCAGAGCACTGACAGAAAACTAAGCAAACTAAGACAGTGTTTCACAGTCCAGCTGTCTAGCATCTGGATCCTATCTTGATTTTTAAGTATGGAACATTTGGCACTTTGTTAGGAGGTCTAATTCGAATCAGTTATTTTCAGGATCGATACAACAATACAAACAGAACAGTTTTCAAAGAAAGTAGCACTTTATGTGAAGGCTACCTACATAGAGACTACATAACACATAACATATTTATGAAGCTATGATTGAGTTTATATGACCAGCTTGTGCTAGGTAACTGCTGATGACTTAAGAGACTAAGACTGCTTTGACATAAGGGGCCTTAAACTAAAGGGATCGTCATTTTTTCATCATGCAGAGTAATGGAATTCAGAAAGAAGATCTAGTTTATTAGTTTTTATCAGTTCTACGCCAGTTAAAGTACAAAAACCTGCAATTCAATGTCATTTACTACAGCTTAAGGCGTCGTGCAATTAAAAGTAATGCTTTATGAATGAATGGCATCCTTAAGTAGGTAGTCTTTAAATAAGGGCATTCGAAAAGCTACATGACAGCTACATCAACCTAATACCGGACGTGAAGTCGTATTTCACCTCAGAAAGTGTTGAACTGATGCTTGTTGGAATAAGGCTTTATACATGTGTTTATAGGATTATGTGAGACTTGTGGCGGGAGAGCAGCCAGGTCAGTTCTGGCCATGTATTCCACGTTGACGGTAGAAAGTATATCCACACAAACTAGCACAGAATAGCACAATATAACACAAGTAACACATAAATACGTCTTTAACTGACCAACAACTACTTATTGACCACCAACTTAGGTGCACATGGGCTCTGCATGGCCACGCCCACCATCCATCATGGCCTAACTGCCAGTAGCGCTGCTACAATACTTATGTAGGTGTCACGTAGCCTTATGGACCAATGACCTTGAGTAAAGTGTTACTTATTTTCTTTCAGTATCACTTCCTTCAACTACTGTGCATTCCTGCTGTAAAAGCTGACATCTTTTAGAGCATGGTAAATATCTTTATTTGAAAAGCTGGCCTAGTCTGATGAATGTGACTGGAAGTGTATCGAAGCCTGAAACCTTTTACTTTACTATTTACTTTATGTTTAAACTTAGAGACTATTAAAAGTCTTTGTGTGTGTGTGTGTGTGTGTGTGTGTGTGTATGTGGGGCGGGTATATTTACATGTTAAGTGATCTAATTTGAAGTACGAAAATATACTCATCAGGTCAAGAAGTCGTGGGTTTATTAATGCATGATGGATATTATATACACCCTTTATCGATAGGTAACAAAGGAAAAGACAGTAGATATCATAGATATCGTTAGCAATTATGTAAGTATAAAATAAAAAAGAGAAAAAAAGTTATTTTGTTTTGTTAAAAATTTGGTGCAACCCAATTTACAGTCCCTTAATCGTCATTTAATTGGCTGTTTTAAGCATCAAAATACGTCGAAGCGTTAGAAATAGCTTTAGGTCTAACACGCCAGGTGAGTTTTCTATTTCTAATAGGACGGTAGTAAACGGTGTAAACTTTTTTTCTAGTACTGAAAGTTTTTTCACTAGTTAAAGCCATATTGTTTAGACTGCAATAATTAATGAAAATAATAACTAGGTAATTCACCTTTTAGTCATGCATTTGTTTCCTGTAAAGATGTAGAGGTTTGTGGATCCTATCTACCTAGCTTACGTGTCTTTATTCTCTTCCATCATATATGTGAACCTGTGTATATACTTCGGTATATATACAAACATTTCTATAAAGAAAATGTGCAGAAAAGCCATTGTTAACGTCTCCTGTATGTACTACAAGTTCTCTGTGTAAGTGTGTCTACGTCCGTGCTTGTTTGTAATGGAAAACATGTCGATTGTTCATGTACTATGTTTATGCTGTGGCTGTTTCATAATGTTCTGACGTGCACATCTCCAACTCTCACGGTCTCGGGGTCAGCCGGGTCTGCTCGGGGTGGCTCCTAATGTCTGACATGCATGCAGTCTAATACCAAAACACTATGTACTAGGTTATGTGCTGTTTTCGTGTCATTGTCGCTGCAACAGAAGCTGCTCACCGGGTCAATTGAAGGGTCAGTTTCAGTCGTCGTGAATGAATTGGTTGCTGCATTAAGGCTGCTGCCTAGATTCCAGTACTGTTAGAAAGACTGCACAGCTCTGAACAGCGGGGCTCGTGGACTTGTGAAACAAAAACAGGTGTTCCTGCATTAAAACATATCTGAATCTACGGCCTCATGCTTCAAGATTAACACGTTTCTGCTTTCAAGGTACATTTTGTGGATTTCACATTTGAAAGTGAAATGTTTACCGTCATTCAGGCCACCAAACGAGTCACTCATCCCTTCCAGGCATTACTGTCCAATAGAAACGACAGAACACAGGAGCACACTGAATATTTCATACACCTCACACTATCAGATCTGACACCTTGGTGACGTCTGTACATTTGAATCATCTTTGCAAATGGCATTCTTATTCTGTGTGAAGCGAACATTATTTACTAATCGACTGGATTAAAGGGCTGTGTTAATCAATCTTTCCTTCTGAACTTCAAAGATTCTATATTCGCAGCAATGTTTCGAGGGTTTATCCAAAATGTCTGAAGAGTAATGTTTTAAAATGTTGATATGTTGGTTATATAGGACTGAGTGGGCATGATTCTTCCTCTATTAAAACATTTGGCATCTAAAACCTGTCGATTTGTGCTAGCTTTCGCATTATTTTGCATGGATTAACAGCCACACTGATATGAATATTCAACAGCCGAGAGACGCTCCGGCTTGGATATCTCTACTACTCATCATTCATTTTTTATCACATGTACACTTCATGCATGACATCCCTTCCAATTCAAGCCCTACCGCATACAAAACACTATACAGTATGGTGCAAAAGTCAGAGACCAGCTTTCATTCAAGTTTATTTTCAGTCAGAAATGACCATTGTGTTTTTAAGCATCAGGAAAAATACACAGAGGCCTCAACAACTAATTACAGAACCTGCAGGGATATTTCCCCATACCTTCAAAGTTCAGTCTTAGCAAGTTAGTTGCAATCTCAAACACATGCAGTGGTGTTGAGGTCCAGACTCTCTTGTCTCTTCCATTCTTGACAGCTGCACATACGTTCAGACCCATAGTGTTGAGTTGATGGACATTTTTTTCAGATCTGAAGCCAAAGAGAAGCTTGATGTTCTCCTCTCTCTCTCTCTCAAAGGTGAAACCTTCAGGTGTTGTTTATCTGATGGCGATGGTTGTGGTGGTCTACCAGATCTATTTTCTCTGTATTATTAATATTTGTTTGATGTCCACTTGTTTCTACACTTATCTTTTGATATAATAGCCAATTGATTGGAAATGAATCAAATGACGGCTGGTCTCTTTGCTCAGTATGGATATTTGCTCTTTCACAGACTGTTCAATGTCAAATAACGCTCAGAAACCCATCTGCCTACGCTACAGGCATTAGTGTCTGTTGGCTTTGTCATCTTTGTCATGTTCCAAGGTAAACAATGTAGGATCTTCCTGTGCTAAGGGCTATTATCAGCACATTTCCACAGGGAAAAATGTTCCACTTCCACAGCACCACAGCGTTTGGATGTTACTATAGTAAACTACTTCATTTTGCAGAGGAGAATTAGACTGAGTGTACCAAAAGGGATGTGTTGAAACATTTCTCTTCATTTCCTGCCTGTGCATCTTCTCCCACTGTAAAAAAAAAAAAAAAAAAGAAATAGCTCTATAAACCGTTTTTCATGCGCATTATGTAAACTAGGTACACTAACACATTTGTTTAAATGAATCAGATGTTTTCATCTATTTACATCACGCCAACGTTCTTCATCATCTCCACAAAAGAGCCACAGCGTTTTGGCCAAACAAAGCCAATGAAATCCAGATTAACAGAAATGTCAGTTGAGACGGATTAAGAAGATGATTTAACTTCGGGCCATAGCTGGTCTTTTTCTAACTCCTGTTCTTTGTGTACGTTCAGAGAGACAGGCTGTGCACAACACAGTGTTTCTGACATTTGAGCACTGCTCAACACACCCTCTCACGTAGAGACATTACACAACTTCAGTGCTCTCTCTTGTAGCGTGAAATCATCTTACATCTATTTCTAATATAGTTCTTTTGGAGATTTTTGTAAGAATATTGCAAGGTTGCTACTTTATTCTTGATTAAACATTATTTTGTGGTGTTTATATAATTTTAGATGTCATGTTTAGATGCATGTATTATTAGGTTAATAGTAAAAACTGCTGGATTCACTTTTACTTAAAATGGACCTCATTATTCAAATCAAAAACAGTTTAAACAGAAGTTAGTGGGGAGTCGTCACACAACTAATGAAGCTAGAACATACTATTTGAAGACTTCTACATGAAATAATGGTTAGAATGGGCTTGAAGTTGCTAATGTTGCAAACACATTTAAAGCGAAATATGTTATATGTCGTAATCAAACAAAAAAAGAAATAAAAAAAACTGTAAATGAGGAATAACTGTGCAACTTATTTCAGTTTCACTGTCACACATTGCTGCTCCAAAATAGTAACTTCGTAGGAGATGGCACCAGACAAATTTCCAAGCTATATTGGAGCATTTCTATTGGTCCATTCATCATGAAATTTGAATTCAGGCAAAAATAAAAATAAAAAACAAAAATCGGCAAAAATGGAGATGCATTTTTTCTCTGGACAGCAATGGTATTTTAGCTATTTCTCATAACATTCAAATAAATTAAAAAAAGTTACTAATAAAAATTACACTTAAAATCATATTTGGATCATATTTTATAGTGATCATATAGTGAATCATGTTTTTGTATTTAAAAAATTCTTCTGGTGTAGGAATGTGCACTATCCACAAGCTTTACTAGACCACAGTAAGATTTAAAAATGTCCACCAGGAGGAGATGTGACGATATGCAAGCTTTTTATTAATATATTCTAAAACTCCTTCCTTCATCATGAACAGTTTCATTGTAATTAACTATGTTTAATGTTATTGAAGAAAAGGAAGAACATTGTTTTTTTGCCCTGAGGCAACATTGTGAAATAGTGTCCTATATATACATCCCATAATACTCTTACAACGATCCCATAATCTCATATTAGATAAATTAGATTTAAGATGACTTCACTTGTCAAGACAGCATATCCTACTAAGAGAATACTAATTATCTCAGTAGCTGTTGGCAGTACAGAAATAAAGTAATTCAAATGTTGGATATTTTCATCTGTATCTGTTGGCAGGGACCTATACGGTTGTGTTCAATCAGAGAGGTAATATTATTTCTCGCTGTGTTTCTGATGCAGAGTAAAACATCAGTTCCACACATTGAAATGTACTTAAGGCTTGGACTCTAAACTCACTTAGGAATGTTGTCTCTTGAAAAAGCAATTCTAAAATGTAACTGGACATGTGACGTGAGTAGAATACATGTGTTACGTTTAATGCACTTACTGGTGGGCTTAGTAGAATAATGCATTATTCGATTTTAAGCTACTTATAACTAACCTTTCAACTTCATCATGTCAAAGAACTCTTTAATTTAGATCAGTTAGAAAATGCATTCTTGTTGTAAGGCACCAGTTTTTCCATGCATGTGTAAATACCCTTTAAATATGTATATTGATCTGGTTCTGAAAGCCTCGTACCATTTCTTCTCAATGGTCTTGGAAAATAAGCAACTTCCTAAAGCAACCCGGGATGCCACGTTTAGCAAAGACAATGCGGGTATTGCTAAATTTGTTATGTTTCAGTACGCATTGCTCATGTGAAAATACATTTTATTCATCAAATGTACCACTGCACAAAAGGTTTCATGCCAATGAGGACATATTCATCAAACCAGCATTGCGGAAGAGCTTTCTGGTAGTATATCATTCCTGAGGTTTAATAATCAATCAAATAAATGATAACTAACCATCAGCACATAGCTTTCCTTCATACGGCCTGATGCTGTAGAGTACTATACTGATTGTTTCTTTATTGTGTGTAACTATGGTAAAGTGGAAAAGTGTTGACCTAAGGTAAACAAAGAAGCAGAAGAAAAGAAAACTCATTCAGTCGTTTCTGATGCAGGGCATGCATGTGGAGAATGTATCATTTGAGCTCAGATGGAGTATCTCTTTTATTGCATGTCACATAGTACACGATCTGTCAAACCAAATCACTGTAAAAACGCTCATATTAACTAAACTAAGTTCAACTTATCATTTTTGGAAAAAATCATACACAAATAAAAATGGTTTGTAAAAACATTTCATTGTTGTTTGTGTTGGAGTTGTTTGGCACATTGAAAGCCACAGTTACAGAGCTGCGACAATCTCCTGCTTTCTTTTCCTTTCGTTAATAGTGCAGCATCAGCGTAGAGTAAGACTATGGAAATGGAGCACTTAGAGCCAATGCTCTTTTATTGAACACTGTGGCAGGACAGAACTGGGTGCAGAGTGCAATATGAACCCATTTATGTCCAACATTAAAATGTAGAGTAGAATAGATTAGACTAGACTGGTATACAATATTGTACAATATAGCAAAGTTGCACAAGCCATATATTTAGTTTTTTACATGTTAAATTAAGCAAATAAATACATAAAAAATATCTGAATTCTAATCAACACAGCATGCAATTTGCAATTTCCAGAAATTGATAATAAAGCTTTATTGTCTTGTACTGAAGCAGATAAATAGAAATTGTGCAACAGAATTAACTGAAAATATCATATTTTAGTAGTATCGTAGTTCTCTGTAGAGGATGTAGTAACACTTTCATTTACAAAATCATCAAAACTTTCCATTTAGCAAGTCTTGTCTGGCCCACGTTATGTCTTTGGGTTTCGACTGGTTTCTTAGCCTAGATCTGGCCCTCACACTGCAGAGTAAGTAGAACTAAGAGAGGTGGCCCAAATCTGGCCAAACCACATTGTTGGTCCACAACATTCACATTAGAATTCACCAACAAATACAGACACAAGACAGAACTGTATGCAACCTATTCTAGCACGTATGCCTAAACTCTGCCCAGTGGTCACCCAACACTTGAATAAGAAAATCTGAACTGGCCCAGAACAGTCTATTGTCTGGGATGTCAGCAAAATGAGGGTGTTTTGCGTACTACTGTACAAGCTTTAGTTTTTTTGAGGGAATCACATTTTAAAAATATCTAAAATTAGATATCACATAGGTAGATATTCATCAGAGAACTCACATAAAAAGAATTCTACAAAAAGTATTTCTTGAGGCCAAAGCACCAAATATGGCCTAGTTTTTTTAAGGTTCAATTAAACTAATAGAAGCTGAATAATATTGCACATAATTTACTGGGCTTTCACTAAAAGAAACATTTGTCAGATGTCTTTGTGTGTACATGTTACTCTCAGCTATGTTCAGATTAATACACCTTTTCCTCAGCTCCAATACTGCCATAGCAAGTGAATATATTTTATGTGTGTTAAAACACCCTCAATGAGACCTCAGTTCTAAGACTTCTCTGCTCGTAAAGTAGCTGTTCAGTTTCCTCAGCAGGTTCATACCTCTTTATGGCCTTTTTATAGCTCTAATCAGAATTGGCTGTAAAACTCAATCTTCTGTCAAGTACTATACGTAAATACTTAACGTCTTCCACCATTTAAACTGGCTGATCATTTATTTTTACCCTGATTGTTCAAATTGAGATTGAGCAACACTTCAGATTTGTGCTTAGGCAAGCTTAGAGAACATATGGGCCAAAGATTTTTTTTATTGACATTAATTGAACCAAAAACTGGAAACACTCTGTAAAACTTTGCTTTTTCACAGTTCTAGTGAGGTTTTTTTGTTATATATTGATATTGTCTCTTGTTTTGGAGGACAACGATGCCTCATTACGTCCGTCTGAGAAAGACAAGCTAAATTAAGTGATGCTCAAAGGTGTGGAAAACAAAGGAATAGCATGCAATCTTCAAAAATCAAGTGCTTTCTAGGTGGATACTGAAAACCAAATAAGACTACCAGACGGGATTATTAATAAATTACATGTCAAAAGTGGTTTGTTTCAAAGTGAGCTGCATAAATTGCATGAACACAGGAGAAATAACAATAGGCAGGACGGTGGACGGTGTTGAGGTTGATGGAGAAATAAACAGGTAGATACCTGAGGGACTAAGGGATGCAGTGACAGATACTAACCAATGGTGTTCCCTTTAGCAGGAAAAGCAAATGAAATGGAAAGTGAAGTGGAAAACTGAGACACAGTGGATGTTATTAATATTATTTTTGTATCAGACAATTAAAAACTGGTTTCCTGGTTTTACTTATGGTGTTAAGCTCTGCAGGGAGCCTATAATTCAGGAGATCACAATGTCTGAAACGTTATAGAACAATGTAGTAGCTGCAATTTTAACTGTAATGATGTTCTTAATGTTAATGAACTGAGATTTCATGCCGGATGACAGTATGAACCTTTTCTATTGGTCCATTTCTCATGAAATGTCCGCACATTTGAAAGGGGACATGTCCATACAATCTTTTTTGCTTACAACAATGACCACATTCTTTCCAATTTCTAGCCCTTTTTTTATTTACTGTCCTGTTTACATGTGATTACATAATACTTTCTGTCCTGGATCCCCAACAGAGCATTACTGTGAAAGCATTTGCATTTACATCTTCTTCCTCATCTCTCCTCCGTCCAGAAATAAGCCTGTATCTGGCTGACTGGTGCCTAGAAAGCACGCTGATGTAAGACGACCCACTATTTGTTTTCCTCAAGCCAGAGATTCCATTTAGATTAGCACCAGAAGACCTTTATGAGAAAGATGAATTCTGTTATAGGAGAACAGGCTGAGCTATTCTTGCTTTACTTATATGAGATCATGGCTTATCACAACAAGCAGATCACATTTGACCACAATCATGAGCAGAGAGGCTGTTATTTATTTATTTATTTATTTTAGCTTGTCTGTGTTGAGAGGGCTTGAATATAAGGAGTATACAGGGGGCTCTACGGCGTGTTACATTATAGGAACATCATTGGGGGCTATATTAAAGATCTTTATATTTAACAGATTCTCCATCTAGAGGATTATACACAATAATAATGCTACAAATGACCATCAGAACCTCATGGAGGCCACTTCAGCATAATTACATAAGAAGGACCATAGTGGAACCACAACTGAAACATTTAAACATCCCATTGTTTTTGCTATTAAGGAACCCATCAATAATCTGTTTCTCTAAGAGAGATATTTTCTTAATCTGAATTTCTCTTTTTTTGTCATATGCAACAGGCATCTGTATCTCTCTTTAAGAGGCAGGAGAAAGCAAAGCCTCCACAAGAGAGGAGAATCAAAAATGCTCAAAATAGGAAACTTGCAAATCAATCAAAGTGCCTTTCGCAGTAAGTAGCAGTTTCATCCATTTAAAGATCTGGAAAACGGCTTTATTACCCTGGCAGAACATGGAAGGCCTTGGATCTAATTACCAACGAGTCAGACACACGGCCACTGCACCTTCTCCAAACAGACAGATCAGGATGCACAGGCTCACCCTCCACCTGAACAGTGCTGGACTTGCTGCCCTTCCTGTTGACCCTGACAGAGTCGTTAATATCAGAGATGGAATAACACAGAGATGCTTAGAAACTGTATTAGAAAGAGAATGACAGCTCTGCAACAGGATATCACTCAGCAAGATACCAGCCCCCATCCTGAAACAGGGACACCGATTTGGAACTCATATAGTGGAAACGAGGGCGGAGGCGTTGGGGTGTGGGGGTGGGAACGGAGGAGTCAAAAGGAGAACATTTTGTATTGAGCTTTCGTGTATGGTTACACTCAAATGCCCTTGAGTTTCTTCAAGCAGTATTCTTCTGTTTCCAGCATACACACTGGCCGCATCTAAGCACTGGCCTATATTCCTCTACAGTGTTGCATAACTCATAGAATCTCTGGAATTTAGTATAGCACCCATTTCTATAGAGGCATAGAGGGACTGTATTTGCTTTCAGAGAGCATAATGCTGGCTTTGGCACCAAATGTACAAACATACTAGAGATCATTTGGAATGCTGTCATAAACAGAGAGATATGTTCTATTCATTCTGTACTGAGAAATAAGGAGAGTACACATTGTCTCAGTCATAAGATTCAAACCAACTCCTTATATCTACTTTTATCAGCTCCACTTACCATATAGGAACATTCTGTAGTTCTATTCTTACAGACTGTAGTGCATCTGTCATCTGCATACACTGTTTATCTCCTTTCCACAGAGCAGGTACTATCAGGGATATGGATTATTCTCAGCACTGCAGTGGTGACGCTGACATGATGGTGATGTATTAGTGTGTGTTGCGCTTGTGTGAGTGAATCAGACACAGCAGTGCTGCTGGAGTGTTTAAACTCCTCAGTGTCACTCCTAGACTGAGAATAGTCCACCAAGCTGCAACATCAAGCCAACAGTGTCCTGTGGCTTAGCGTCCTGTGACCATTAATGAAGATCTAGGGAATGACAAACACAAACTCTGCAACAACAGACGAGCAATCGTCTCTAAATTTACATCTCCAAATAGCCCAGCAAGGTGGGAGTGTCTAACAGTGTGGACAGTGAGTGGACCCAGTGTTTATAAACTCCAGCAGCACTGCTTGGTCTGATCCACTCACCTTAGCACTACATACAATAACACACCACCACTGCAGTGTTAAAAATGACCCACCACCCAAATAGTACCTGCTATGTGGTGGTCTTTTGAGGGTCCTGATCCTTAAAGAACAGGGTGAAAGGGGGTTAACACAGTACACAGAGAAACAGATGGGCTACAGTCTGTAATTGTAGAACTACACCTGTGTTCTGTAGATACAAGGAGGTGGTTATAATGTTATGACTGATCGATGTAGTACCTGCTTTGGCACATACATACAAACCCAAAGAAGAAAATGGGAAGACGGAATATCTTTAAAGGTACTAACCCATAAAAAACTTTAGCTTTAGAAGTTTAATAAAGAAAGAGAGGAGGCTAATGTAACTGTAACTTGAGGGAGGGATGAGCTCCCCAGAGGAAGATGCCCCTCTTTTCTTATCACTTCTGGTTAAATAATAGAGGTATTATTGTTATAATAATAATAATAATAGTTTTCATAGCTTATCCTTATATCATAGTTTCTTGGGCCACTACTAGATAATTATGCTCATTCATATGCTTTTCTTTTTTTGTGCTATAAAAACAAAATTAAAGGAAAATTCCACCAATTTGCTGAAATTTCTGTACAATAAAATAGTTGGATGTAAACAAAGCCGCTCGAAGACACAGAACTAGAACTGTTCACAGTGAAGGTGATAGGAACCATCACTAAAAGCTCCCTCACGGAAAGTCATTACATGAAATGCTTATGAATAGGCTGCTCGTCCAAGACACTGGTTTACAATAATTACAGGGATGTTTTTTTAATGAGGTAATTATGGTGGAGGGATACATGCAGGGCACTGTACAACAAAACAGTCCTAAAAGTATATTTTATATTTGCAACTATTCCACCATCAACGGTACATCGTCGCTGTACATTTTTGTCAATTTAGAGTTTTCTACATCATTTAAACACACCAATGGTCATTTACACTGTGAGAGAATTTCATGATGAATGGACCAATAGAAGTGCTCCAAAACAGCTTGGAGAAAATTCTGGTTCCATTGACTTACATTGAAAGTAAATAAGGCTTTTGGTCTCTCCTGTAAAGTTGCAATTTTGGAGATACTTATTTTTCATTGGACAGCAACGACATAAAAACTCAGAAGGTAAAATAAAATAATGAAGCATCTGAAAAAAAAGGTTTTGTTTGGGGACATTTTGCCACCCTGCATTTTGTCGTTGTCCAATGAAAAACATGTATCACCATTTTTGGCGATTTTGAGTTTTGTACATCATTTGAACACGCCAATGGTCGTTTACATTGTTTGAAAATTTCATTATGAATGGACCAATAGAAGTGCTCCAAAATATCTTGAAAAAAGATTCTGGTTCCATTGACTTACATAAAAAAGTAAAGAATGTTTTTGGTCTGTAAAGTTGCAATTTTGGAGATACTTGTTTTTCATTAGACAGCGACGATATACGTCTTTAAATGCCCTTCAAACAACCATTTAGGCCAAAACCATCTCTCACAACTATCACAGAACAGTGTTTCTCTCATCAAGACCTTTCATTCAGCATAGCTTTCTAAGGCACTGAACGCGTCCGATGTCTAGTTCCTATCATCAGCACTGTAAACTATTCAGATCCTAACAGAGCATTTCACACCAACCAGTTCTGAATGTCCACGCTTTAGGCACTTAAACAGAAAATGTAAAAAACTGGTGGCACAGTCTTTTAAGGGGGGCAGTTTCCCCCATTTCCCCCTAATTCCCTTAAAGAAAGACACCTGATGACTGTTGTGGCATCAAGTGCACAAGCCAACATGGTGTAGATGTGCTGTGTTTCTGTGCTAAACATTAAGATATTACTTTCACCTAAACAGACAAGAGCAACACTAAAGAGAAAAGCGAGGGGAGTGTGCCAGCCCCCCCCTACCAGCACCTGGACAGGAGAAGAGATATGGCTTTTGCTAAATTAAATGTAATTAAGGGGAATTCAGAGGGGTGCATGTAGCTCCCTGTCGGTGTGTAGGAAGTGGCGAAGTGAGACATCCTGGAGCCTGCAGGGCTGAGTCACCGCAGAGAGGGGCGAGGACAGCTGCCACCAGCCAGCCTCTCTCTCAGCTCCTCATGTGGACACGGAACGCTCACGCTGGCAAAGTCTGTCACCACCGAAGAAGATTAACGCCGCGGCCGTGTCTAATCTCGCTCGCCAATCATTCCCCAGTGACCGGAGGCTGCTCCAAGTCCACGGCCAACGCTGTTGTTTAGCCCCGCCGTGGAGGCCCCTGTGCCACTCTTGTTGTTTAATACATGGCACGACTCAAAACCCAGCAACTGTTGACCTCAGCGTGTAATAACAGGCCCATGGCTCGAAGAGAGAAGACATTGCACTACCAGCACTTCCTAATGCCAGAGAGGCTGCGAGCCTGCCAAGATGTCTTTCTTTCCCGTCCCAAGACCGGGTCCGAGTGCAGGTCTGCTCATACTTCTGACCGGATCTCCCTTTTTAAACCTTTGAGCCAGTAAACATTTATACACCCCAAGTAATAAAAGAAGCCCTCTTTTCTATGCGTCACTGCTCTCAGTCCATCAATTAGGGCCCCACCGGGAGCTCTAGTATATAATTGAAGGCTAAATGTATGAAGCTCAGGAAAGGAGGCAAAACTGCCCTCATGCCACTGACGTCTAGTGATAAAATTATTCTAATTTATGATAAAACTCTTACAGCACTCCCCCCCCCTGTCACGCTGAGAGCTGACATTTAGCTTTCTTACACCATTTGCAGACTGACAGCAATACAGTTTAGATCAAACATCTGCCCCACGTTGTTAGTGCGCTTCAAATGTCGTATTAAGAGTCACTGTCCCATTACTGACACTCTGACAACATTTTAAGCTCACACTTCACCAGAAAGAAGGGAGGGAGGGAGAGGGAGAGACAGAGACAGAGAGACAGAGAGAGAGAGAGACAGAGAGAGAGCGAGAGAGAGAGAGAGAGAGAGAGAGAACGCCTACGCATCTTAATTCAAACATGAATTAAAGGGAGTTCCAGTAAGTTTGCCAAATTTCTGCATAATTCAATTATCAGGACACTGTCATTCGGAGTGGTTTGATGTGAAAGTCAGAATTGTTCACAGCAATAGTGACGGGACGTCTGAGGGGTTTAATGCCAGAAAAGACAGGTCTTCCAGGGGTTCATCAGTAAAAGCAAGCACAAGTTCTATATAGAAGTATATATGGTTCTACAGATTTATGCAGAACCAAATCAAAACTTTTTCAAGCGTGTACCTGATCCAAACCATTAAAACGGCCCTATTAAAACGGACATAATTCATTTTACTTTAATATTTTCCAGTGTGTTCTTTATCCCTTAGAAGAAATAAAGAACATGGCTGTTTTTGCTACTGTGTCTTTAAGAGTGAACTAAGAAAAGTGAGCTCTGTTCTGATTGGCCGTCCTGTATTGAGCCACCTTCAAAACATACACTGAAAACATGCCTTAGAACTTCTATATGAGAGGGCGGCCCTAAACTGCTGCAGGTGGAAAAGCTTAGTAACGATGTTTACATATTACGCCAAATACTTTATTTTATTACGGCAAGGGATATTACGGTTTTTCATTATAGGGGCCCTTTAAATGAAGTGACCTTGAACACTGTGATGCTTGAGATACTGTTTCACTAAAGCTTCAAATGTTTTTAATTGTATCATTTAGGGAGTTGATTTTGTATAGTAAATAACACGCCTATATTTTTGGTATAGACTGTGTTTGTGACCACCAGTGCCAGTTACCACCACTGTGAAATCAGAGTTGACAAGTTTCTCTACAATGAGCAAGTTTTCATTTCAAATGCTGTAAAGACTGAATTATGCAGAACTTTTTAATTGTTGGTATTTGATGGTAAACTTGTTCTTGTGTGTTGTAACAGGGCAAGACATGTTTGAATCATTATAAACCACAATGAAAAACATGATCCCTGTCTAACGGTGTACTGGTGGAAGACTGATGACAGTAATCTATTCTGCCTGATACACATAACCGTCTGCCAGCTTAAAGATGATACTGCTATAACAAAAACACTGTTTATTTAACAAAACACCATACAAAACATGGGCTCCTAAAACACTTGGGAATGTCTGCATTGGAGAAAACCAAGGAACAGTGCACTGCTGTAGAAATGCTCCTTGGTGCCCTCTGGTGGCCACATTCAAATAAAAAAAAAGAAGAAGAAGTTGTAACCTATATTCTGAGGGCGGAAGAAATATGGGGCTTCATTGTTCTGAACTTTTTTCAGAACTCTCACATCAACACTCTAATCCCAGCAGCTATTTGTCAAGCCGTTTTTAGGAGAGGTAAGACGCATTTTAAACTGTGGTCCCAGGCCTGGAGCTGAAGACTGTTTCTGCAAGAGGAACTGGATTCAAATTATTTCCATTGTTGGAACACTTTTCTTTAAACATCATGTTTACAGCTTTCAAAATGTTTACAGCTTTCTTTTTTTAAAAGAAAAATCTGACTCAGTGCTATGATCGTAAATTATCAACTGGTGATCCATCTTGGAAGAGACCTAGTGAGAAACCAACAAGCTTTCACAAGACTGTTAGACTCTTACTCTGTAAAGTAACAGAATAAAAACATCCAAAAACAAAAACAAAAACAAAAAAAAATAAATGTAGAACCAGTTCCAGCAGACAGGTGACTTGCAGGGATGATTATCTCTTCCAGTATTAAGAGAGCAAAGCCAGTGTGTGGAAAGTAACGTAGACTAACTATAGTACGGCGAACTACAGCTGGTGTACTTGTTGATAGCCGGGTCCATGTCTGACATTACTCCTCAAGAGTCATTGGGTAGCCCAAAAAGCTTGACTGTCCCCGCCTCCCGATTACTGTCGTACTTCCCTTCTTTATCGTCACAGGCGTACGCCAACAACGGCCTCTTTGGGTGCCAAGCTACAGTGAAGGTTGGAGACTCACACTGGACCTCCCAAAGCTTCTCCCCTACAAAGTAAAACATTGTGACTTGAAGAAAATCAACAGATAATCTACATAAACCTTATGAGCATTCACATTCTGAGAAGCTATGATCAACAAGTGCGCACTCTGTCCTTTACCTGTCTCCACCTCAGCAATGTCTATGAAGTGATCCTCAGAGGCTGACGCCAACATTTTGCCATCATGACTGAAACTCAGGGTTCGCACTGGCCAGTCTAGCCTGCAGAGCATGAAAGATCAACTTAATTAGGGCAGTACGGAACCCTTATGAGCATGTAGTGCTAAAGAACTAGGACAAACTAAGCCACTGATGCATGGAGATAAAAAGTCAGGGTTAATCCCAAGTGTCATTTTATCAGTAAAAATGTACAAATTTCTCTTATTTTATCTACAATAGTTACGATTCCCCACAAAGGGGCGCTCTTAGCATTAAAGTAGTTTGCGCATCTATGCCAGCAGGAGCTAACAAATGTATGGCTGCAGTAATTGATTTTTAGTTGGGACTTTATGATATAAATTTAGGGCTTAATTTTACTTAGTATATGATTTTCAATATAATTAGTTCAAAAGAGAATATAATATAAAAACAACAAAGACAATAAATACAACAAGGACCGTCTCAGCTTTTAAATGCAGAGATACCTTTAGTGTGGCAATACAATCCCACAACCCAAACAATTTCACATTAATCCTGAAATACACGACATTGTAGGCCCAGACTAAACAACTTCTTGTATAACAATTTTGTACATTGCGAGATCCATTTTTTTTTACACAGATTTTAATTCATCCTATTGTGTTAAAATGACCTGACCTGAGGGGCAACTATTAATAAACACTAGCATTTGCACATCTATGCTTAAGGACAGGGTTGGGTAGTAACGAAATACATGTAAGTGTTTACGTAATCGGGACTCAAAAGAGACAACTCAACAAGTGACCATAATCCAATTACACATGCATTATATATAAAATAATAGAATATTACATAAATAAAAAAACAAAACAAAAAAAAAACAGACTCATTACCAGCAGTATTACAATAAAACCACATGCACAGAAACTGGTCACCTACATTCGCTGTTTTAAAATGTTTAATATCACACCACTCTTGCATATGTAAAGAGTTTTTCATAAAGGAAGCAGGACAGGGTCCTGTTACTAGTACCCCGATCACTTCAGCATCTTTTACTGAGCATGCATCTATAAAAAGTTTAGTATGTCAAATTTTATCGAAAGAACTGAGATCCACAGATACCGGCATCAGACATTTACTCTGGTTTCATGTAATGCAACTTATACATATACAGCAGTAACTGGAATTAAAGTCTAAATTCTTGTTTTCTACAAACGGTCTAGCTAAAAGCTACAAACTGTCTTACTATAACTAACTATTCTTTTCCTAATTTTAGTTTGCCAGAGTTTTAGTGAGTCAACATTAACAGTTCAGAAATGCTAACAGGACAGAGTACCGCCTGTGAGACGTAATGTTAGTGTCACACATGCATGTGAGCAGATGCAGAATGAAATGCGCAAAATGTTAGCATGTGTATCAAAGTCAGTCAGTTTTCAGTCTGTTTGTGCCTGAAGACATATTGTGATTAGAAGTTTAGAAGCAAACATGCCAGGTCAAAATGTCAAAAAGCAGTGTATATTTTAACTAAATTACATGTAACTGTTATCACATGATTGTGTAATCTGTAATGAAGTGAAATGCTGAAGTAACCCTTCCAACCTTGCTTAAATACTGAAGACTGTAAACAGATCAGAAAATCTCAATAGAGATGTGTACACTACACATATACAAGATTATTAATATCTCCCAAGTATGCCAGTACTGCTGCACAGTAGACACCCAAGTCATCAATTCCAATCCTTTGAAGGCAACTGCCCCAAAAAAACCTCCAGAATGCAAACAAATGATGCCTGATACTGGAATATATACACTCTCACCTTCCTATAGCTTGCCTGACAAATGCTTACCTTGAGAAACAGCGAACACACACCAGCTCTTCAACATCCCACAGACTGACCAGGGCATCTGCACTTCCAGTAGCAAAGTACTTGCCAGTGGGATCAAATTTGATGCAGATACAGTTGGATGGATGAGCGTTGATTGACTGAATGAGCTTGAGGTCAGGGTAACTGGAACAGAGAGTCATTGTAAGGCAGGTGTAAAGATCACTGGTATCATGCATGCTGGCAGGAAACAAAGTCAACAAGTACGTTCTAAATCTAACTGCTGTACCTCAATATGTTGATGCAGCCATTGCCATTTGTCAGAAAGAACATATCGTTGTCATTGTTCCAGGAAATCTCGTTGACCTCAAACTTGAACTGCTCTTCAGCACGTGGACGGTGAGTCTTGGCATCAATGAAAGTAACCACATCATCCTTGTTCCCGACAGCGATGGTCTGACCATCAGGACTCCAACATATGTTAATGTTCTCTCCTAATAACACAGCGCACCAGAGCATATGTATATACAATAAATTAGGTTTGTGCTAATGAAACGTACAGTAGAGTACATCTTCTATGCATTAGTATGAGTATGAGTATACAATAGTATGTAGTATGAGCTGGGGATGACAAAACTAGGGACGCACTTTCTAATCATTTGCTAAATTTAACATAGTAGGAAAGGAAAAAAAAACAAAACAAAACTAAACACAAAATGTGTCGTAACATTTGCACAAGTAGTGTTTTATTTTTTTTTATATACTAATAAACAGTAATTGTGTATTAAACTATGTAAAAATGATCACCAGACAGTCCACAGTTTGCCTGCATCTAGCTCCCAACAAGTTTTTCAGAGTTTTAACTGTTTGGTTCAAGTTTGTGGGTAGATGCCCAAAAACCTGTAAACTGTCTGAGAGTCCTTGAAACGCTGATCCAGGTGAAAGGATCAGGAGTCAGCAGAAATAAAAGTCTCCTATAAAGATGCAGAACTGGTCCCATGGGCATGATGTGGCTTTGCAGTCTCACCTTTAGTGCTGACAGTGGCCATACATTTAGTAGTGCGTACATCCCAGATCCGTATGGTCTTATCTCCAGATGCAGTGACGAAAAGATCAGGGTTGGTTGGGTGCCAGCACAGCTGGTCAACACTGTCTCCATGACCTCGGTAGTTATTCTCCTTTACCTGTCGAATGGGCAGAATAGTGAAAACACAGGGAACTACAGCGATACAATACATAGTCTGATACATTTAACCAGAAGTAAATTAATCAAACATACATACATATACATCTACATACATACATACATACACACACACACACACACACACACACACACACACACACACACACACACACAAACGTACATGTACATGTACACACACAAGCAGACTGAAGATCTCTTTGTGGCACACCACTATACTGTGAATATGAATCACATCACATTGCATATCACACATATGCAGCTGTAACTCTTATATATGAACGCAGGTATTTTAAGGCACTTATGATGATGATGTATGTATGTATGTAATATATATATATATATATATAATATATATATAGCTGCTCCTAAGTCAAATCTTCTGCTCCGCCTTAAACAGTGCAGTAGCAGTAGCAGTAGCAGTATGCTGCAGTCTGTAAGTATAGTATTGAACTGCTGCACTGTTTAAGGTGGAGAGGAAAATCTAATCAGCTGCCGTTCATGAAGTTCTCTCAGAGCGAGGACAGACTCTTACCAGGCGGTCTTTTTCGAGGACAAAAACACTGGCGGTCTTGTCAAACGAGCCTGAGGCCAGTCTCCTTCCATCGCAGCTCCAAGCGACTGAGTGGACTTTGGCGCTGTGAGCGGGAAACTCGCGGCTTTTGTTGTTATTTCTGAAATTCTCCTGCATTTCATGATAGTAGGACGACATGTTCGCGGCTACTTCGTCTTTTATTACACCGGCTGTGTTTACGGACAGCTCTGGGACGGCGCCGCCTACAGTGTCGGAGGAGAACAATTCTAATTGTCCGCGTTTGAACAGCCGTTGCGGGAGAAAAACGGTTCCCCGTTAGAAGAAAACACTTCAATGCAGTATGTTAACAGTGTGGAAAGTGAGCAGAATGAATCGCCTGTTTTGAATACGCCGTTTTTGTGATGTCGTGAAAACCAACCTATTTACCTATATTTACATATCGTCTCTGGCGACTTCACAGGAGTCTTTACTTGTAATGCAAGTCGATCCAGCCAGAATTTTTTCCAAGCTATTTCGGAGCATTTCTGTTGGACCATTCATCATTAAAGTCACACACAGCAGCTGCTGAACTGCTCTATTCATCTAGAAAAATGTTTTTCTTTAGACAGAGACGATATTTAGAGGTGTTTCAGCCTGGACTGTATTTTGGGCACTACATAGCACAGAGCTGCCAGTCAAAACAGGTCTCATTTATATCAGTCTTAAAGACACAGTAGCAAAAACAGTGCTTAAAGGTGCAATGTGTAAGATCTTTAGTTAAATTAAACCAAAATGATCTTAATCACGATCAACAAAAGGTGAAGATATAACAGTCTTGACGGTCATGTTGCACAGATGTCTCGTTATATCACTACACATCAAGAGGTAGTGAGTCGCTGCAGCATTGAGCCTTCCATCTGTTCAACATGAGAGGATAAAGAAACAGCACTGCTCAAACGCCATGTTTAGCTCTTCTGTTAGTCGTGTTGAAGGTTCTGGGTAGATCATTTAAGGACGGATAGACATGTGAAACACAGACCAAATGTTGTCTGAAGCGCTTGGAAAGTGACTGTTACCACCACCGCCGCCCGCTCTCAGAACAAAACCACGTTTGGCAAAGAAGCAAAACAAGAGTTAACATATGTGCAGCTTTCAACCACAGGAGACGCTCTTGGTGAGTAAATGGATGAATTTTAAACTCACAACATTTGATTTGGACTTAATGCGTAAGGAGGAGGAACTGGGTGTTTCTTTCTGTCTTACAATATGAGTGGGCACCACAAGTTTCTGTTGCCCCCTATTGTTTGAAGTATGAACTCAACAGGTTGCGCCATCTTACAAATTGCTCCTTTAAGGGATAAAAAGATCCTGGAAAACCGTCACGTAAAAATTATGACCTGGTACATTAACTCCCTCAAACATCATAAGTACATCTCAGGGACTCCAGGTAGCATATTTTAATAGCCTAAATCAAAAATACTACCCGTATTATAACTAGTCTGAAGCCAGTTTTGTATTTTTTAGTTCTGTTTTTGAATTTTCCCATTCCGACCTTAAATGATGCAGCAGTTATTATAACACCTTACTGTAACTGCGGCACCATTTAAGGTGGAATGGGAGAATTCGAAATGTTCTTATTAGACAATTTCACCAGCATTAAAATAATTTTATTAGGAGGATTCGATACCCTAAATCAACTTACCAGGTTACACACTGCTCCTTTAAAGCTAGATCTGACTGCCTACAGAATGTCAGTGCCTATTCTAGGGGGACATATAAAGAAAAACACATTTATTCTCACTTACTTGTGATAGAAGATTTGGTATATTATGCAGGTTCAACTCAAATTTAACATACTGTTGATTCCTTAATGTATCCAGCACATATATGAAAGCTATAATTAAAGCTACAGTTATGAACACTGCTTAGTCCAGACTGCACTCCAAACACACACACACACACACACACACACATCATTCGGCTTATTCCCTGACAGAGTCAACTGTCTTTTGTCTGATGCCCTTCCTGATACAACCCTTGCCATGTACCCGGGCTTGAGACAACACACACTCACACATATATGCAATTTAAAGTGACCAATCAACCAAACATGCATGTGTTTGGACTGTGGGAGGAAACCAGAGCACCCACTCAAGCACAAGGAGAACACAGGACGACCTGGACTAGGAATCGAACCCGGACCATCTTGCTCTGATACATATATGAGCCTTAAAGGTACAATAAGAGAAAAAAAACTGCCTGTTTAAATGGATTCAGAGAGCTTGGAAAATGGAACATGACTGTGTTTGGTATATGAAACCACTCAAAACTTACAAAAAGGCCTTAGAGACACAACAGTAAACTAAAATGTGGATCCTCTAAATGGGGGGAAAAATACACATTTCCATTCTTAGAACAATGTAGTCAATTGGCCAAGACATGAGAGGTTAATACTGCTGTAAAAATAACAACAGTCAACCAAAATCCTACAGGGTGACATAAACTTCTAAGATAACAGCCTTTTTTCCCCACTGCAAAACTAACAAAAGCAAAAACTTCTAACACCAAACAAGTCTTGACTACATTTGAGGTCTGGGAGAAAGTGTTCAAATTCTATTTCTGTTTTCTTTGAACTCTTGCTGAATGTTCAGACTGCACGGCTGTTTGGATCTACAAGCAGAAATATCACATTTCGAAAACAGGGCTAGTTTGTCATGTTTATTCAGTCCAGTCAGTTTAAAAGGTACGGTGCAGGAGAATAACATGATTTTTAAATAAAAAGGTGCACTCATTTGTTTGTAGCTTCAAAACACGCACACACGTTTTAAGATCACAACAGTCAGATAAAGTCCCGAGCGGGTCCATAACTTCTTACAGCCTACAGAGGAAAGCCTGGACGGCAAGCAGGCAGAAAGGAACCAGGTGGTGTTACGGTAAGGCCAGTCAACGTCCCGAAGGTGCTGACTTGGTTCAGTTCGTTTTTATAGATCGGCTAAAATCGTTACCTTAAAAATTACAGAGAGTTTTAATGTGCCATGTACGTCAGGGTTCGGATCTCAGTGGGTGTAGAAAGAAAACCTCAGCAGAGCACAGCAGCCAAATTCTCTTCAGGCGGATACAGCGTCGCTCTGTGAAAGCAGTGACCCTCTGAACTAGGTGTCCCGGCTCTCGCGTGCCATTACAATTAGCAGATGGTATTGCATCCATTGATTGGGGGAGCCTATGAAAAAGCCTCACCTAGCTCTACCTCAACACACAAATGTGAAACAAAGCAAATATCATACGATACTCGAGCAGCGAGTTCGCTGCAGTGCAAAGAACTTGGGTAACACAGGTGGAAGACGTTGGAGGATAACATTTCAGTCCTCGAGGATGTTCACATTTTTACGATGTAAAGAACCTGTACAGTTAAATATACGCTAGGAGGTGAGTTGATCTAGGAGGAGGTAGACTGAAAAGACCCTCATCTATCTCCTTCATGGTTGCCCACGTCAATCAGAGCACCTGCATGGCTTATATTTGCATCTCACGAGGACAGGAGCCTCAGGTATTACAGCAAAAGTGCCTTGATGTGCAGAACTGTTCTCAGACTGATTCAGGATGGAGTTTTTGCATTGTAAACAATGGTTCTTACCATAAAGTTCACTTTTGTTTAAATATGGAAAGCAGAGCTGGGTAATGTGATGACGTTTAGCCTTCTGTTATTGCAGTATGAAGTTAGTTGTTGTCAGACATGTTAAACGTTGGCCTCGTATTGACCTAAATTCTGCAAGCAAGGCCTTAATTCTGGATTTAAGGCCTTAATGCCCTTGAGGCACTTCACAGCTAGATGAGCTGATGACCAACTTGAGGTTTCGTGATCATTAGGCTTAAACCTCTCAACAGCAACAACATAGTGACAATATCATGCGTTCCGTGAAGATTCTTTTTGTTACCAGCTAGTGCACATCGTGTTAAAGATCAACTCGTGAAGTCATTTTTAGGTCATATCATTCAGCGCTAATAGAAAGGTAAAGATAAGGTTGGGGCTGAGGAACTTCAAGTAATGGCAAATTACTGTAACCCACAATAAAGGAGTCGAACGTGGCTACTCAAATAGAAAGAACACCAGTGCTCTTATGAAAATGTCCCTAGTTGAAAATCCTACCGAGTACGAGTATGAATGTTTCCTTTGGAAAGATATTGTCAGCAATGCATTTCTAATGTTGCATTTGAAATCTCAGGAATCAAAGTTCATTGTATTCATTCTGGCCAGACCCAGTTTCCCAAAGATAACTCACATAGGATTAAACGGCCATGGTTAAAACTTGAGAAATGGAGCGGGCTCCCTTTCAGTTGTGAAGATGCAGGACGCTTCTAAAGGAAAAGGTAAATACTGAGTGTTCCATGAGTGGCTACAAACCCACACCATCAAACTGTTTGTGCACGGAATACCTAGAATTGAATATTTTCTGTGGAATTTGGAATAAATAAAGTGAGAAACCAAAACAAGATTCTGTGCAAATGCTGCAGCTCTGCTGCTAGTGCCGTTCGCTGTTAACACTCAGCATCCACGCTGCCATTTGCTTCGTTAGGGCCGTCTGCCGAGGAGCTGAGCGAGGCCTGCAGGTCCTCCTTCTGTGCGGGGTGGCTGATCCCATTAGGCTGCTCACTGTTCTCTTTTTCTTTATTGTTCTGTGCTCTGTAAAACACCAGGAAACATTTTAGAGCTGCATATGAAAAGACAAGACTAATGACTTGAAACTGGTCTAGAAAAAAAGATGTGCATATATATATATATATATATATATATATATATATATATATATATATAAATATATATATATATACACAGAGAGAGAGAGAGAGGAAAGAGATTGAGTGAGCTGCATATGAAAAGACAAGACTAATGACTTGAAACTGGTCTAAAAAACACATATATATATACACTACCGCTTAAAAGCTTAGGATTACTTTAGAATTTAATTGTTCACAAACAATATTGTCCATTTCACAATTAATTTAAGTGTATCAGATGATTTTTAAAGAATAAAAATGTTTGTATTAAAGTCTATTTTTGTATAGAGGCTTATTTTGCATATAGTCCTATTATCAGCAATTCTCAGTCCTCTGTCTAAATCTCCTGGTTTGGCCACCAATCAAAGTTAAGGATGTTATTGAGCTAATTGATTGTTAGGACACTCTTGCTCAATTGTGATGCACAGCTGAAAAACATTCTACTAATAAGTGAGTATAAAAGGGAGAACAACATTCTAGGTTAGTTTAGTATCTGAAGCATCAGCAGAGAGAGAGAGAGAGAGAGAGAGAGAGAGAGAGAGAGAGCAGCATTTGAAAAGACGACAGAAAAAAAAAACCACACACAAATACAAACATCACCACATCATTAATTATGTAATTATATAGGTAGAGTTTGTAGGTCTACAATTACAGGCTGTAGACCGTTAGGTTCTCTGTTTCTCTGTAAACTTTATTTGATGATGTGGTGGTGTGTTCAGCTGGTATGAGCGGATCAGGAACAGCAGTGCTGCTGGAGAACACATGCTGAGGGTAAATTAATTTTGGAAGTAGTTGTACCGGGTGCAGAAGATGTTGGTGACCAGCTCAGAAGGCCTTTTCTCAGAGAGAGACCTGTGGACAGTGACTCTCTGGCTGGTTCCAATAGGCTCTGTGCCTGAGTCTGAGCTCCTGCGGGCCATAGTTGTTTCTTTGCCCGAGTCTGAGCTGCTCCTGGAGCCGGCTTCGCTGCCTGAGAGGGAGCTGTTTCCCGGCCCATCCGTGTCTTTGCCCGAGTCAGAACTGTGGCGACCGTTCAGGCTATCAGATGAAGAGACCTTACTGATTTGACCATCCATCTCATCTGAAGAGAAAGGTGTGAGAGGAGGTTAAGGGGTTAAATTTACAAAGACAAAAGAATAAAGGACTCATCAAGGAATTTTAATCTTTGGGTAAGCATGGTCAGAAAAACTATAAGGATGATCAATAAAGTCTTAAAGTGTTAACTATGACTTAGAATTGTATTAACTAAAATATTTTATGTATTAAAAGATAATTGAAATTAAAATTGATAGTCATTCAGAGCGGTTTGATGTAAAATTATTTAACGTACAGATTTCTTTACAGATGTGATGAAGGGAACCAGGGGTCATTATATCTATAATGCAAATATAGTCATTTTATTTATTGTTCTTAAATGTTAAGAGTTTTCTTAAGTTCCGTTTCAACACCTTGCGTGTTCCTCTATGCTGTAAACTTTAAATTTTATTAATAGTTTTTAGGCTAAAATCTCCTTTCTGAATGATTGTAGACACCAGGCATCAGTGTATTTATAACCATCTCGTAATAACTTTTTTGTGATATAACTTCTATAAGCATTTGGACATTTGGTTGCTATTCTGACTGCTTTGAACACCTCTGTAAAGTGAACATGTTTCTGTCTCGAAAATGAAAGGAATTCCCCTTAACCAATCATATGGCCCTCTGTTTTACTGTAAATATTAAAAGGAGTTAGTATATTTTGCCCTCTAGTGGATAAACAAGAACCTGAAATAGTTAAAAATCTGTAAATCTCCAAGCGAGTCCTCTTATTTATTAAACACAACACATGGTATCAGCAAGCGTACATGAATAAATATAAAGTTTATAAGAACAAACTCCCATAGTCCCCCAAATCATTATTTATTGTATATAAATTCTGCTTTCCATCAACTACAGTTCAGAATTCTGTTATTTAGTTTTACCTGCTGCAGCTGGATCACAGGCCTGCTTGCGTCTCCTCCTTAAAATCACTTCCAGCTCACTGTCCTTTTTAACAGGCAGTGTTTCCTGGAATCCCCGGCTGGGGCTCTTTTTCACTGGATCCTGAGAAGACAAACAGGAAAAATGAGTGCTCTCATGCACACACCTCCCGGGCTGTCTTCAAATTTACTACAACATTAATCATAAATAACTGCATCTCTTTAAAGGGGAGCAAGCGGGAGGAATAGACACCCACACAAGTGGAAACTCATTAAATAAAATGCAGTGATTAATCAGCTTAATACCAGGATGCCTTTCAGCTCCTCCATCGCGCTCTCCTGGTGTTTCTCCTCAGTGACTGGACTTTGAGGCTGAACAGAAAGACAGCAGAGATAATGCTGAGTTGCGCAGTTCTGCCAATCCAGGCTACTATAGTGCTGCAGCGCTGTGACAAAGGGCAGCATAAAGCTTCTTTTGACCAACATCATGTTTTTTCACTGACTTCTTTATATGGTTATAGTTGCATGATACAGAAGAAAGGAGCAGAGATGTATCTGGCACTAAAATGAGCACAGATGGCACATATTAATACACTGGCCACTGGTCTGAGCTATTGATTTTAACTCCTACAGCCCCAGTGAGTCCGAGTGTTGTCATGGTGGCTCAGTCAATCAATGCCCTAAACACAGTCAATTTACTCTCTCTGCCTATGAGACGTCCACATACAACAATGCCTTAATAACCACACCATTCCTGGGGGAGAATGACCACTGGGCCTTTTAAACCGTGTGGGTTCTTCATTAGTGTTTTCACAGTGAAGAAGAGAATGCTAAGCTCACAACCACTTTCACATGTCTATAACCACTGGGTCGTCTTCTACTGTAATCTGATGTGTGATTGTAGGACTGCCAGACAAATGAAAAATGACTTATAATTCATTGTATGGTTTTGTGTTGTTAATCTCTAAGCGTATTGGCTAAAGTTGTACTATAATTGTGGTGCGAGAACTGACCAGTACAGTGTACTGAATTAATTATATTGGCACGTCAGCACTTTGTTTTGCTTGTAAGTTTTACTTCATGCTCATTTGGTTTTAATGATAAACAAATTCAAGCAATTGCGGTACAACTGATATGGCATGTTTTATAAAATGAGCCATTGATGGAACCTGCCAAGCTATATTTCAAGAAGAGGGCCACAACTGTGAAATCTGTCAAGTGGGCTTCAGGCTAGAACGATGGATAGTTTGAAGGGTCAAACTAGCAAAACGCGTTAACAGCATTTTAATAGTAGCGCCAACCATTCAGTTATTATTGTTTAGTAATTATTGATTGTAAGTTAGTTATTTAGTGCAGTATCATTGCATCGTCTATGATAATACTAATTCAGTGGATTCAATGACTTACCTTTGTGCCAAATCTCTGCATACGACCAGGTCAGTTCAGCAGGAAACATGCAATGCAGAACAGATTGTTACAGCAACATACAAAGCTCTTAGGATAATAATTATTATTAATATTAATACTATTATTTTTTTCTGTGTAGCTTTTTAAAACAAGCACAGATTCTAAACTTTCTACTGACGTATTTAGTTTAAGTATAAGTTTTCTCATTGCTTGACATGAATGCAAAAACAATTAAGTGCAATCTCTTGCCTTCTCACCATTACAAGACTCAAAAATAAGAGGTTAATACAAGTAATAATAACAGCAGTGCACACTGAACGTCACCTTTGTGTCCTGTCCTTTCACAGGCCTGAGCACCACCCCATGTTTAATCCTTTCCATCATTTCATTGACAGCTTTCACTTTGACATCGTCCACAGCTTCATTCACTGTACAGAGAGGAGCCAGCATTTGTCAGGTGAGGTCAGAACTGGAGGCGAGCAAAGACAACACACACAAATGCTGTATGTTGGACAGCATGAAGCCTAAAAGCTAAGTCACCTGGAGCCTGCTCCATTTTTGGGGAGCCTTTTCCACCTTTGGAAGATTTCCTCATGATGGCGATGAGGGAGCTGAAATGAAATGAAATGAGAATAATTTGAAGATAAAGGCGCGTCAGAATCAAGGATTCATGTCTACTATCAAACAGTATATGCATATTCAATTATTAACACTACAGCTTGCACAGATCACAACCATCAAAGATCATAAATATCTGACTACAGCAGTGGAGCCAGTAAAAACACTTGCTCTGTGTAATAATAGCTGAGCGTACAGACAAGCAGTCTGAGTAGCGTGGCTTTGGTGCAGTAAGTGGAGCAGTACCTGAGGGGGTTGCAGCGAGATGGAGGGGGTGGGGGAGGAGGGGGAGGAGGGGGTGGGGGAGGTGGAGGAGGCTGGGGAGGAGGTGCAGGGGGAGGTGCAGTCCCAGGAGATGGAACCAAGGCTGAAACACTGCTCCTCTGAGACTCCTGCAGCTCGTTCACTGTGGAAACAAGGAGATGTTAACTCCAGTTAGTGCATGCAGCTACTGTTGTTTCTTTGTTCTCCAATTTTATTAAAAGGTACAGCTTAAACTTTGTCTTGTCTAAATTACCTTCAGTGTAGTGTGAAAGGAAGTGGCTGATTCATATAAAATATAGCAGGACACTTTATCCTGATTCACAATATCACTTTACTTAGTACTTGTGAGGGGTTTGTTCAGTTGAAGTGCCAAAGTTAAAGAATACAAAACAAATTATGAACACAATGATTTTCATTTAACATACTACACATGTGTGCTGCTGTAAACCAGTGATGCTATAAATGAGGAGAAAACATGAATGGGAAAACACTTAACATGGCATCCATTTATTTGTTGTGGAGATCTGTACGAGCACAGTTAGCCAGACATCATCTGTTTTGTGTGTTACTGATACAAACGTTACAAATCCTTTATGAGATGTGATGTGACATTTACAATATAATTCCATCTGAATGCCAGTTTCACATATGTTGGTCTCACTCTATTTAAAGAGACTAAAGATCGTCTGCTCTTGTATTGCTGCAAATAACTGCCTCGCAAAGATGGCCGGCAAATGTAATAGTTTTTAACTATAAACCTAGTTAACCATCTTATTATGTTATGGGTCAATTTGACCCGTTTCCAGTTTTCTGAAATACTGGTTACCCTCTCTAAAGAAAATGTTTATTAAATATCGGTTAAATGGTAAATACACCATATGCTCTTACATTTCTTTCTGAACCTTCTGAGAATCGATAATTAGGTTTTACTGCTTTGACTTGAGCCTTTACTTGTTTTTGAGAGTATTTAAACAGTGTGGGTGAATTTGACCATAATATTATTAATGTATTTTTTGTTAACATAACAGGAGGGTTAAACAGACTTAATTATACTCTCTTTGTCATAAAACATGCAGGTCAATGCTAAGTACTGACAATATCTACAATACGCTCAGAAAATTATAATGTACCATACTTAATCAAAATAAACATATGGTCCACCTCTATATAAAGTGTCTGTGTACCAATACACCAGCATATGTGTTAGGTGATAGACATCAGACTTAATTATGATAACAATACAGCGTTTTTAAGTGTCTATTAGCAATTTCTGATATTACATAATTATAACAACCCCTTACATAAGAAGTTAATTTACATCCCCACATGACTCATCACACCATTTACAGAACAAAATGTATGTTTTCCTTACATAAACACTTCTGACTATGTGCATCAGAGCTGAGTGAAGTAGTATTAACAGACTTGTTTGCAAGTTTACCCACAAAACTTCACTATTTAAAGAAGTGAATGGTAAAGGCTTCTAACAGTTGATGTTTGTTTAATGATTGGTTATTAAGACGATTCAAAGCTTCAGGCTTTGCCATTTTGAGTTTGACCCAGTATTGCCTAGGAGTGTATGTAAGTGACACTGAGACACGGAGCTCACTAAGCTCACCTCTGCTCTCCAAGGTGCTGCACTTCTTCACCTCCTCCTGCAGGCGCTCCTCTGTCTCTTTTTTCTCCTCCTCCAGCAACTCCAGCTGTTTCTGCAGCTGTGCTAGTTGCTTCCGCAAGGCACACTGATCCAGCTCAGCCTCCAGAGCCTTTACCTACAGGGAGAGAAAGGGAGTGAGCGATTAGTAACTATGAATCAGAATTAATTGGCATGTCAACTGAAGCTTTGTAAATGAGAGGATGACATGAAGCACGGCAGGATACGACACAGTTATGCAAACCCACCCTTAAGTGTCCATATCACGGAAACACATGTTGTTGTTTTGTTTGATATAAAGAAAAAGTGTTTGGTGTAGTTTACAAGCACAATTTCAAAGTGTAGCGTTCACCCCTAGTCTGCACAAACTATATATAAAAAAGTTAATAATAAATAAATAAATGCCCGTGTTTGATTGGTTGTTTTTGTAATGTCATTTAAACCTATTCAGCATAAAGTGGTTGAGCCACACTCATTCACATGGGAGTGCTTCAGGTCTGTATGCTTACAGTGCAAAACAGGGCATTAGATCTAAAGACGACTGATGCCTGGTTCACACTACACGACTGTTTGAGTGGTCAGGTTTTTGTACCGTTCACACTACATGACTGGTTGAGCTGTAATCGCAAGTCTTTCAGTTGTTGTGGCTTTCACACTACATGACTGGTCGGCAACACGGGCTCACGAATTACACGACTTTCCCCCTGGAGAATCACAGACTCATCTGGCTTCAGTCCAAAAACACGTATTTGTCACGAGAATGCACGAAAACTAAACGCGTGTGAGAGCTAGCGATACCACAGAGAGCATACACTATTTCCAAAACGGACATCAACAAGCCAGCAGTACAAGTTGTTACTGCGCTGATCTGCAAGAAAAGAGAAAAAGGTACGAAGATAGATAAAGGCACGGGGCCAGCAGGGACTGTGTGTTCTGCAGAAAGAGCTGGAGGTAAATATTTTATCAATGGAAACGTACATGTCGCAGCGTCACTGTCCAATGAAAAACATGTCCCTCCATTTTTGGTGACTTTTCAGTTTTCTACCTTATTTGAACACGCCAATGGTTGTTTACATTGTGTGAGAATTTCATGATGAATGGACCAACAGAAGTGCTCAAAAATAGCTTGGACATGATTCTGGTTCCATTGACTTACACTGAAAGTAAAGTAGTTTTGGTCTCTCCTGTAAAGTTACAATTTTGAAGATTTTAAAAGCAGCCACGTATCTATCATGTGTATGAGAATTGCGCTGACACCATTTCAGCCCCAAGTCCTGGCTGGACAACCAAGAGCTCACTTCTCTCACTAAACAAGATAAAATGTGAGAGATGAATACAAGATGAAAATAAACTGTTAAGATGTGAAACTTTAAGATGCACTTTCTTCAAAAGTATTCTGTTTTTTTATGTAGCCCTTGTTTTTACTCGAAGTAAGAAAAAACATTCATTTGAAATTTTATAAATAATAATAATGGCCTGAGGAAATTTCCTCTTACTGAATTCTAATGAAATAGCCGTGCTCTGGGGGATAAAGAGTTGTTTGTAAATAGTTGTATTAAAATGAAATAAGAAATATTTTGTACATAATAAGTGAACCTTAGGGAAGAACATATGAGAAAACCTAGGATATAAAATGCAGCCTGTCTTCACTGGGAGACAATTTTGTTGCATCTTTCCATCGATTAGTTCAGAAAGTTTGCTCTACGCTGGCCCGAGATCATAGACTCAAAGTTTAGCAGCACAATTAATGGATTTCTCCTTCTAAGTGGTGCACTTTAAATAGTACTTCAATGATGCAGCATATGCAGACAGTGTTGCCAAAAAGTTGGATCCAAGTCCTGAGCAGCTGCAAATCTATTCATTGATTGATGATCCATCAGCCCTGCTCCAAGCGGTTCTGTGAGTTACTGTAGGGATTCTGGGGCTCATACTACCATCTGGAAACAGCTGATTCTTTTCTCGTCCGGTTCTCATCACCCCTAGCTCATGTCTGAAAACATTTTATACAGGAACACCATGTGTAAGCAAGTCACGTCCTGCGTCCGCATGTAATTCTGCATCTGCAACCTCTTTTTTCTTTTCCAATGCTTAATCCTTGACCACACTTGAGCGCTGTCAAGCCCCCGCAATTCTCTTCTGATGGGCTGGGGTCTGTAATTAACACGGTGCAGTTGTGGAGGCACAGCCACTCCCGTGTTCTATCCACATCCTCTCATTTGTTGTGGGTTCTCAAGGAAATTAGCTCTCTGCTGAGGCTGCAAGAGCAGAGCAGCCTGCGCCCAATACTCAGTAACAGAATACCACTATTCTATTGTTGGCCTTCTTTGCTAAACACACTAATGACAGATCCACAAGGCTACATGTACAACCGAGATGCAGCGTTTTTTACTCTTCAGCACTAGCTTTTTCTCAAATATTATCAGATCTTTACCCTTATACGTCCCTTAAAGGGTATCCATTACGCTTCTCCTGTTTTCCCCTTTATCTCAGTGTGCTATGTGGCTCTTTGTTTATGTAGAAAGCCTAAAGCACGTGCCAGAGAGAGAAACTCTCTCTCACAGAAACCCACAAAACACACAATGATTCACTGTCTGCCAGTGTATCTGTGTATCGATACTGTATTTTGGAGAATCGATACAGTATCACGAAACATAATATCCCAAAATTCTACATTTTCTTACACCCCTTATAGATGATCATAACAGGTCCCCTTTTAGCAGGTATGATATTAATTTACTACATAGGAATTCTGTGAGTACTGTCTACCTTCTCTTGGTGCTGTAGCCGTTCTTGTTCCAGTGTTTTGGTTACATTAGCCACATCTTCCAGAGCCTTGAGCAGCTGAATGCTAGGGTCTGCCTGCTGCAGGAGAATCATGCTCTGCCGGTTTGCCTCTTTTTGTTTCACCAGCATCTAAAAGCCAAAAACAGAAGAAAAAACATTACTCATATTTTAAGGACATGTACTAAAGCAAAAAACAAACTACATACATTTAAAAGAATTTGGCTTTGGTTTGGTACTCGCTATAGATTTATTTCTATAAGCTAGTATGGAGTAACGAGTCCAATAAACGCTGCTCCTGATAACAGGCTCAAACGTTAGTATTAACATAAATGAGCAGTGGATTATGGCTGCTGTGATATCTTTAAGTTGAACTGCACCAAATTTCCACATTTTCTGCATAATTAAAAAGATGTAAACAAAGTGTTTTGATGTGAAATGCTGAATTATAAATAAACTTACCAAGACTTATTACCAATTACCAATTATTCACAGCAGTGCTGATAAAACATATGAAGTATTTAATGATTCAAAATAGCCTTCAGCCAAAAACTGATAAGATCAATAATAAGTGCCCTTATTATGCAAAATATCATTCTTTTATTCTTGTTCACATTCCACATTATTTCTTTCTTCCTTTGCTCTACCCTTGTTTTTTAAATGCAGGGTGTTGTAAGGCAAAATAGCATCCGAATGACAACAATGATATTAAACCAGAAGCAAAAATGCATAGAGGTATTGATGTAATGGTGGTGATTCAACTGCATCTATTTTAGAACCTTACAATGTTTTGGTCTTTTGTGATTTGTAAATGTAAAAATCACCCAAACAAGCTGAGATTGATTTTACTGTGTACATTCAGTCTACTGTAATAAAAATACAATATAATCTGAATTTCCTAAAGCACTGTTATCTAACCATATTGTGGTGAGGTGAGAGATATACACTCCTGTGATGTCTATATCTTCAGTCTGGACTCATGCCATACCTCATGTGCATAGGTCTCTGCTTTCTGCCTCAGGCTCTGCTCCAGATCCAGCTGCTCCTTTAGCCCATCGTATTCATGAGCAGCCATCATGGACACTAAACAGAGACACATGGTCTTATGGAGACACTCAGTCTATCAGGAGATGACAGCCACACATGCTGAGCGGGGGGGTTTACTTTTAGGCGAAGCACCTGGTATGCAAGAGCTGTGCTGTTTCCAGCAGAAGCATTACAGTCAATGTGAACACACTGAATACGGGGGAGGGAGTAAATGGAGAGCAAATTAAAGCGCATCTCCCCAGGCACAGCTGAGGGAATTCCTGGTCCTTCTCCGACTGTTAATTTCATCAGGGCGTTTTAATGGTGGCCAGGACTGAGTGGGTCAAGAGGAAATGATTCTCTTCGCAGGCAGATGCCAGATGTATAGCATCTCAGCCAAAATGATGTCATCCACAGACAAATGCATGAACGTGGGTCTACAGAAGAAAATCTAGCCTGTGCAACTGATGGTGTTTTATCAAAACTCAAGCAGCACAGGTCAAAGAAAAACCCATATCCAATGCACGTAAGAACCAAATAGAAACACAACTATGAGTACCTCTCTTGAATCTCTTGATGGTCTTGCTTTGTTGGTCAATGGTATTGTGCAGCTCCTTCATCTCTGCTTGCCCCTTTTCACTCTACAAAACAGTAAAGGAGCTTTAGAAACATTATCCAAAACTTAAAAACAGGTAATTTAAGGCTTTTCTTACCAACTTATACATCAGTGAACAATATTCAATATTCATAGAAGTAGTGCATACTCAAGCCTCCTTCCACAGCTCTGTTGAGCCTTTTGTCATCCTAAAGTGACAAAAGTACAAAAGGTAGTCACTTACAAGTGCTGTCAGCTCCTCGATCTGCCTCTGCTGCTCCTGTAACTGACAGACAAACTGCTTCTTCTCCTCCAGCAAAGTGTTCACTGTTTCCTGAAGGTCTGTGAAAAAAACAATAGTGCTTTTAATATAAAGTAACGTGTGTCAGTATATTCTCAGCCCTTCAACATACAATTTTTAGATATTTTACACTGTAGCCAAGCTGCCAAACACGGGAAGGCTCTGGGAGGTTTGGAACCCCCTAATCATATCTGTGATATAATGTGATAATTATGCACCATGTTTCATTATAAAAAGAGCATAATTAGGTATGTCTAACTATATCTGGTGCAATGCAGTATGTGTAAGGAAAAATATATTGCACTCATAACTTTTTACAGAATTACTTATATATAAAACTGCTACAGCATTCTGCCTATTTCAAATAAATTAAAAATATTATTGAGGTATTGAGGTATTAATTTTTTGCCATATGGCCCACCCGAACTCCAAAGGTTTCTATTAAAACCAATTAAAACCGTTGACCATTTACTTGAGGAACCACCACGAATGTTATATTGGACGTGTCCTCACAGATAGAGCTTAGTTTATTTTGGCCATATAGGCTAAACACAAAACATCATAGCCTGGCCAACAAACATAAAACGTAAAAGTAATAGTTGGCATAAGAATAACAAGCCACAGTGGTTTTTAATCCGGGAGTACCCTCATGAACAAGTTCTTTCTCTGACGTGTGATACAGCAGGACAACATTAAAAGCTTGAGCCAATCCCAGCGTCATCGGGTGAAGGCGGGGTACACCATGGACAGGTCGCCAGTCCATCGCATGGCCAACACACAGTCACAGGCAATTTAGAGTGAGCGATCAACCTAACATGCATGTGTTTGGACTGTGGGAGGAGTACCTGGAGTAAACCCACTCAAGCATAGAGAGAACATGCAAACTCCCCACAGAACGGGACTCGAACTCAGATCGTCTTGCTGTGAGATGACAGTACTAACCACTACACCACCGTGCCACTGAGAATGGACATGATTTGTCAAAACGTTGTTTTTGCATTTGACATCTACACATTAACCTTTTTGTGTATGTGAGATGTAATGTATGTAAAGAAGTAGTCCAAAATGATTATCCCAGACTTTACAGAATGACTAGCAGCGGTGCAGGCACACCATATTTTAAAGTATTCTTCTTTCTCCTGACTGTAATGCTACTTCTTTGATTTTAACTTATGTAGTACAGCCTGTACAACAGTTCTGAAAGTGGTCCTATAAATCCTCCCCTATGCTGAGATGACTGATCACTTTTCTACTGTAATGTGCCATGCTTACAATTTAAAGCTCTACAGCAGCCAAAGAGACTGTGAAGTGTACCTTTGACCTGCTGTTGGTACTGGGCGTAGGGGTCTGGACTGTGATCCTGTGGCTCGGCCTCCTCCTCCAGGGAGATGCAGTCGGAGATACTGGGCAGCAGCTCGTCCAGACATGGCCGAGACGACAGGCTCAGATATTTCAACTTCCTGTTCTCACAGTTCAGCTGAGGGCGTGTAAAATAACATTACACAGTCAACCATTCCAAAAACCAAACATACGACATCTGCTGTGTGGCAACTTATGTCCGGGCTGCTCTTGAGAATTTAGTTTCCCTTGAAAATTCAGTTTTCAGCTGTAGACTGGACACAGTGAGCTGTCTTATGCTTTACTCAGTGTGCACTGAGAGTGTATGGACAGTCTGTCATATCTACAGAAAATGTAATGCCTTTTTTAACTAATGGCTGCCTTACCTTGGTAGCTAGTGCCTCAGCATTCTCCCGACACGACTTCTCAATCTCCAGCTGCGTCTGCAGCACGCTCACCTCCTCAATCACCATTTGCGAGACTAGATAAAACGAAGGACAGTTGTTATTTAAGGCTATCTCTATATTGCCTTCTGTCAATTGTGCCCAAAGGAATATTGCTTGACATGAAAAACAAAAAGAATAAAGTATTCTGTGTATTCACAGCACTTATTCATCTACATGGTTAAGTCACTCCAGTCTGCACATTAATATGTTACATCAATCAGTGTTTCTCCTTTTTTCAGGGTAAGAACAGAAAACATGCATAAAACATAAAACATGCATGAGGTAAAGATACTGAGATATGATATATTTAAACAAGATCCACAAGAAACCAGAGCATTTGAAATTAAGTAGATTAAAAAGAAAGGCTACCTTTTTCGCTGCCAAGTAAGCAGAACCCACTAACAGGGTTATCTGTTACATGTTCACAATAGCTAGCCTCTCAACAATTTTGACAGTACTAATACTGCTGCTGTCACTAAATCCCACTATGGTAACTCTACACCCCATGGAGGCCTCGCAACGGGGGATCAGGTGTCATAGCACAGTCAAAGCCAGTTCATGTACAAGTGTCTGCTCTGCAGGGTTCCACTCTTGCTCCAGTCGAGCGTACTGCTCGGAGCTTACCATTCACGCATCTAAATTGACTGCCTTTGCCTTCATAGTACATAGAGGAGGAATCCTTTAGAGCTCTAGAGTTTTTATTGCCGTGCTGGTGAACTACTTAAATGTAATCATGTGATTATGTAGTTAACTAAATGATTATCTAATAAAATTCCTTTGAAATTCACTTTCTTTTCTGTATTGATACGTTAAAGACTGCAACTCTTGTGTTCAATCACTAACAAAAAATGATAAAATATAAATAATATTTTTTTCTTTCTGCAAAACAAGACATCACCAAATTCCACCATATTTGCTTCTTTTACTGATAAACATAAATGTGGTATGGAATGAAACGCTTAAAATGTCTGCTTATTTTAAAGTGTGGGAAATAATAAGTAACAAATGGCATCATAACTTTCTGAGAATAGAAAAAATGTATATTAATACGTTTAATTGGCAGCAGTGCAACACAATATATGAAATGTTGAATTAAAATAATCTGTACTCACAGTTTGTTGTGGCACTACTCATTTTGCCACTACCTTTATGTGAGTAATAAATATATAAATATATTTAAATAATCAGATCTTGCACAGCATGAACATTTCTGAAGAATCGTAGTATTATATTTTGCCATATTGCACACCCCAGTGCAGTTTGGTGATATACAGAAAATATACAGGTAAACACACTATATGACCACACTCAATCTGCAATCTGCCAAGACAAACATTGGCAGTAGAATGTTTTATACTGAAAAGCTATAAGTGACTAAAGAATGATTCCAAATGTCAGTTTGTGAAACATCTGCCCTGCTAGATCAGCCCCGGTCTATTGTAAATGTGAGACAGAAGCGTCTAGGAGCAACCATAGCTCAGCCATGAAATGGTAGGCCTGCAGGGTAAAAACCTGTTATATCTATTTATGCTATAGAGCTCCTAACTGCCTCTGGAAGCAATATTAGCACAGTTACTGTGCGTAAGGAGCTTCATAAAATTGATTTTCATTGTCGAACACATTGCCAAGGGACACTGGATCAGTGGAAACATGTTGTCTGGAGTAATGAATCTGGCAATCCGAAGAACAAATTTGGTTTTGTAGATGCCAGCAAAATGCTACCTATTGGAATACACAGTGCCAACTGTAAAGTTTGGTGGAGGAGGGATCATGGTCTGGAACTTTTTCAGAGTCTATGCCATAGTTTGACATGATTGGTGGGGAGAAATACCAGTGGAACATAGTGTAGTCCTGACCACTAGCCATAACCCTACAGAACACTTTTGGAATGTGGATTGTGAACCGGGCCTTCTCATTCCCACACACTTCGAATTCTTGTAGAAAGCCATTCCAGAAGAGTGGACGCTGTTACAGCCACAAAGGTTGGGAGCAACTCCATAATATCCGTAGTTTAGTAATGGGATATCCACCAAGCTCATATAAGGTGTCATGATCAGGTGTTCACATTCTTTAGGCCATATATTGTGTGTTTTAAAAATTAGATGTGTGATTGTGATTTATAACATTACACTACATTTAGTTACAAAAAATTATGAAGAATATCATATATAGAATAAGTTCTCTCATTGGGTGAGGAGATGGGATAACGTTCTGGTGGTCCAAATCAAATCCCCGTTCCATGGGCCACACTTTGGTCAGCTTTTTGGGTCAATACTTCAGCACTGTATGAGGTCATAAATGTTAAGTGGAAACTATTGGCTCAACCTAATACGGTGAGTTGATTCTCTGATCAGTGAGTTGATTCTCTGGTCAGTGAGTGGATTCTCTGGTCAGTGAGTTGATTCTCTGGTCAGTGAGTTGATTCGCTGGTCAGTAAGTGGATTCTCTGGTCAGTGAGTTGATTCTCTGGTCAGTGAGTTGATTCTCTGGTCAGTGTGTTGATTCTCTGGTCAGTGAGTTGATTCTCCGGTCAGTGAGTTGATTCTCTGGTCAGTGAGTGATTCCGGCTTCACTTTCCATGAGAGTGAATGAAGATGAAAGGACTTCTAAGTCATCAGTTTCTTCACAAAGCAGCTGCTGAATAATGCATGAAGGATGCACTTCTCAGCGTGCTGTTGGACTGGAATACATCAGCCTGCTTGAAGGCCTGGCTGCTGAATACATTTTCTCATTTTATCTCTTTGACAAGCATTTTTTTACACTTCTTTTGATACAGCAAATCTGCACATCATAAACCTGCATTCAGTTTGTCTTGAACATTTGTAAAGACAAAAGCAGACAAATATTTAGACGAGCTTTAAGCAAACATGAATTCCTGCATGAACTGAAACATAGACAAGTGTATAAAACACATTGCCAGAGGTGTTAAAACAAGCAGTCGCCTCCAGCCCTGCAGAAGTTTTAACCTCCAGGCTGTTGAAAGTCTAAAGAGTGCTTTCGATGCTTTCATTTTAAACAGATGTCGAAAGTGGCAACGACCCTGCTGCTCATGCTCCGGTACGGCAGAAGCGTTTAGAAAGATGTGCTCCTGCAACTTCATTATTTCCTATGAAATATGCAGCGTGGACAGCTGCACTGCACCACAGAGTGTGGCGACGCTGCGCATGTGAGAGCATTTCAGCAGAGAAAGGAAAATGCCCAATAAGTCAGCACAGTTGAACCTTTTTCACTTTTCCCTTGCAAACAGAACATGTGCAAAACAATAGCCTCCAACAGTTCCGAAGAGACACCGCTTGAAATCTGAGAACAGACGTTGAGAAAGCCATTAGCAAAGTAAGTAGCAATCTCTTAGGAAAATGCACTTCCAACAAAGTGTCTGGCTCCGTCCATCAGCATGTTTGTTGTCATCTGTCAAGAGTGTGGATAAACACAACAGGACTGTCTGAGGGGATAGCTTTCCTTCAGCTGTCCCCCTCAGCACCATAATTACTACGCAGTAGCAAGGTATGCTAGAGATGGTATGTTACTAGGGCTGTGTATTGGCAAGAACCTGGCGACATGATACATATTGTGATACAGCAGTCACGATTCAATATATCACAATATATTGCAAACAAAGTGATATATTGCGATTTTTAAAATCCTACTATTAAAACACACCACTATATGAACAGCTTTGCCAATGTGTACAATAGCATTTGCACCCTTGTGCTGCTTGTTATTGTTGGAATGGAGCTGAAAATGGATTACAACACTGCCATCTAGTGGTCAGAGGTTTAAACACAACACACAATGATTCGCTGTCTGCCAAGAATCTGTGTATCGATACTGTGTTTTTTAGAATCAATACAGTATCACAAAACATAATATCCCAGTTTTCGATATTTCTATATTTTCTTACACCCCCAATTGTAAGCATTTTTTATCATCTCAATACCATCAACCATCTGATATGCTTCTGACATAATTGTAATACAACTGATTACACATTGTTATTTATATTAACTTTACTTCAGGTTATGCTTTGTCCTACAGGTCATTCTGTGACATTTTAAGCTGAATATTTTTTTACCAATATCTTAACACTGTCTGCTGGTTTCAGTCAGATGATCTTGATCGCAAGTCATAATGCTAGAATTAATTGTTTTTATATAGCCATTTGTGGGACCACAGATTGATGTTATGTGGTATTGTGGTCCAAGTAGGCAAATAAATGTCTGAACAACCATTAGAGAATGACAAATGTTCATGCAGAGTATTTTTTTGGAATATTATTTTACAAGCTTGCAAGTGTGGCAACAGTTTAAGGCAGTTTAAGTTGTCTCTGATGAATTCAATAACAGGACTATCGAACAGGTCCTGTTCTTCATATTCTAATGATTTTTCACTGTGTGGAAAATAAAAATAAATGAATAAAAATTAATAACACAGCACTTTAAATTCAGTAATTTTGTATTGACGTCATTGAGGTTATTACACAGTAACAACACGCGAGTTGAACATTAAAAACATTGTAATTTTTCATATAATAAAGAGTTGTAAGTAATTTAGTATTTACCTGATAGTTCTGTTTTACCCGGTGTATAAATGTGCATGGTGTTTATTCCAGGATCTGAGTAAATCCTTAAACATGCACATTTGTTGGGTACATGAATTGCATGAAACACATGAATAAAAGAATAATGCTCTTTAAAGCACTGGTTAATGAGTGTGAACCGTCTCTGGGGCAGGTTGCCATGGTAACTTGGTTAGCTGTCACCAGGCACAGGCCTAGAGCAAGCCATTTAACCTAAGCAAGTGGGAGCACGGGTCAAGCTCCTGCAGAATGAGTAAGATGAGTCAGAGGGACGCACCTGCTGGCGTACAGATCCAGCTGAACTGTTATTTCACCCACTGTGAAAGGGGTGAAGCACTGCGCCCTAACAAAGCCTCTCTGGACATTGGTTCTGCTCATCTATCTCCCTAATGACTGACTGGCAGAGCTGAGCTCCAGGCCTAGCTACTGAGAGGAGATTCTAGGTCAGCAACTGCTTTGTGCTGTGTGTGCAAAATGCAGCTCCAAAAGCAGGCAAAACTGAGAGAACGCAGAGGGTTGTGGCCCAGCGGTACCCTTTCAATACAGTTTTCTGTCACTGGTGCCACGTCAAGCTAGTATTAGCTGAAAGTAGCTTCCAGCCCCCTTTTCGATTACAGCGATTAGGTCGCACTGATAAATCAGAAGAGTCTCTTGTTAATCACTGTGCAATTTTGTTTGCAAGTGGAGTCTTAATTATACTGCACACTAACACCCTTTAATCTATTCTGAGCCATCTCTCATCTCTAATCACAAAAGCTTACACTCACTAAAACGCACACAAAATCATTGCAATGGTTCTTTCTATTTTAGACTTTTATTAGACTTAAAGGACAGAACTGTAGTGGCTGCTTGTTTGCTAGATAAGTGGTAAATGATCTAAAACTAAGGCGCACTGAGGCATCCCAAAGGAGGAGGTGGGAAGCAGCTGTTTTGCCAGACACAGATCAAGGGCCTCCCAGATACTCAGCAGCAGTTTCCCTGCTACAGCCAATCATCAAATAGCACCCCGACCAATCACGTGCAACCAGCACAGGACAATTGTTCAGTATGTCTGCAACTGGGCCAACCACACTGACATTTGCAGAGTCATGTTAGGCACTGCAGAGAACTATGCCAACTGCGAATGGCCTATTGAAGTGACCTACTCTGCACGGTTTTCAAAGAAGATAACAGCTGTGTGAAAGTAAAAAAAAAGACTCAAAATCATTTTCTACATCGACCTCACAGTGTTATGAATGATATGTAATGCTAAAGATGCATCCGTACATAAAAGACAATTGGAATGACAATAACCTCCATTCATTTTCACCTAGTGAATAATTAATAATTGGAGATTTAAATAATTCAAAGGAAAAGCATAGCATATATGAGTACAGTATCCGTGGTATAGTCTATTAATCCTCCCCTGGGGGGATGATGACAATTCCAGGAGGAAGCTTTGATTGTTTCAGATAGAGTCTGGGGCTTCACATGACTGAGACCTGAGACCTATTAATCCATACAACACATCCTGATGAGCCAATGTACAGTCATATGCAGAAGTCTAAATATCACTGGTCTAAGTATATCTTTAGTTAATTTTCTAATTGAATCCTCTACAAATTTGGCAATTTTCTGCTATTTGCTGAGTCTAACTAAACAGTTAACAGAGAATATGTTATACATTTTATGTTTTATTCCCCAGTGTAAATTGAGGAAGTAAACATATGTAATAACTTATTTTTGCTTAAACAATATTAGACACAACTGTGCTATATATGGTGAGTTAGAACAAACATTCTCTGAAGAACCAGCCAAAAGTAAAAATACATTTACATCTTAAGCTGTATGCCTGAAACTATGATCAAACAATACCACAGTATATCCAATATGTCTGCTTTTTAGAATGGTATTTACAGCTTAACCAATATAGCATCACGGTTTTCAAAACTGAATAAACATAAGCAGTTACCAGTTATGGCTGCTTTTCAGAGGAGCAGTCTTAAAATCCACAACATGATGATTCAAACAGGAAAAACAGTACAACGACACTAACAATTTGAGGTTTAAACATCAGATACAACCCCTTTCTGGCAAAGACATAAGGTCATGGAGCACCACTGATATATTCTCTACGTATCTATAAAAAACGAAGAGGCAAATTGTAATATGTCATGTAATCACAAAACTGAATTATATCCAAATGTTATAAAGCTTCACCTATTAGAACAGCATATTGTGAGAAAGTATGCCCAAAAGAACTGCTAAAAAAACTATAGTCAACATAGGAATCATAACCACGTCACCTGAGTGCGGAGCAAGTTCCAACCAATGATTCTTGATGAGAGTAGAATGAGCACTGGCAAGACAGTTCGTTGAGACACCTACACTTCCTTACACTGGCACTAAGCAGAAATAAGAAGCATCGCTCAAACAAAACCCATCTCTAGGATTGGCTCCAAGTAGTCATGGGGACTGGGATACTGTCTTACACCTGGGAATAAAGGCTCGTTTAGAAGACAGCTTGGAGGCGGGGTGATAATGAGATGGGTTATTGAGGAAGTGACACGAAACAAGGCACCAAGTGTCAGATTAGAGGGACAAATCTAACGAGGTGATTGTCTTCCATGGCCACCTCAAGAGGAAGACTGGATGCTGACAGTGTACTGAATGCTATGCAATCTAAATTGAAGCACTTATGGATGATGCTGAATGTTCACAGCTTATTGCAGCTAAACTTCCTGCTACAAGTTCTGCCCAACATTGCTGTTGTTATTTGTACAATGGTGTTGGTTCTGCCGCCTGAGTTTGAGCCAGAGCCCGATTCTGAAAGTCAGGTGGACCCGATCCACCTTCCAAGCGAGACTAAAGCAGGACGTTTCAGAGAGGTCTGTGCATTGTGTGACGGTGCGCCAAGTTTGCCGATACGGGGTAGGAAAGATTGAGTTACGAGGTGATGTCATCTTGTAACAGAGCTGGAATTCGAACAAGGCATTTCAGGCAGCTGAAAAAAGTGGTTTCTAGGGGAGAAAGTTTCTCCAACTGGCGTGTACATTGAGCTTTAAGTGTCTGCAGTCATGCACAAAAAGCTACAACACACTAAAAGGCCCCCTTTAACGCAAGAAACGCACAGGCACAGTATTACGGGACTGAAAACCAGTGCCTGTTCTAACGGCTGGACGACTTTCAAATGCTACAACTATTATCTTGCAATATTAAACCACGCTTCATATTAAACGGCTAGCAGATGAACTCACCTCTCTTTATGTGCTTCAGTTGCCTTTCAGCCTCATCTCTCTCTTCAGTCAGCCTCAAGCACTGAGGAATTAAAAAAAAAGGGGCTGAAAAGATATTCCAGTGTGCTGAGACGTTAAACAACTACAGTCATCTCCAGCCACTAATGGTCAGTCAGTCGACTGGGGCAGTTTCTAGATGAACTAGATTGAACTAAAGCAGCAGTTTTAGATGGAGAACGTGCAGCAGTGGTCTTCTGATATAAGAAAACAAAAGAAATTTGAATATTTCAGAGAGTTAGCTTAACTAAGGCTCATTTGTGTGGACACAAGAACAATATGCACAACATTCACCACGTTTACGTCATCCATCAATGAAGCCTTAACGTTACTCATATATATTCACAAGCACGTTAAACTGAACATTTTAAATATAAGAGCTACAAGGATGCACACCTCTATGGTTTAGACAAGTTCACAAGGCCTCTGAGGAAAAAAAAGCCTGAAAAGAGCTGCATTAAGCCATGTGTGCTTTCAGAAAATAGCACTGTACAGACACTGAGGATGCTCGTATAAGCTTTGTGTAAATAGAAGTGATAGAAAAAACAGTCTGTATCTGTGCAATGAATAAAATGATGCACAAAAAGCTGCTAGGCTGCAGAAGGGTGTCACCTCACTAAATCAAAATGCCGGTTAGCTTACTCAGCGAGGGGCATGTAGTCTTAAAGAAACTCGACGAGATAATGAAACACGGGCTCCAGTGTGTTAATAACGTTACGTTACGTTAATAACGTAAGCCGTGCATTTCCAAATAAACCAAAGTGCGGGGTGTGGGTTTAGAAACGCCGGGTTAGGCATCCCTTACCTCAGTTTTCACTCTGTGAGCCTCTCCCTCCCCGTCTCCACCGGCCTCCATGACCACTGCAAAAGATGAACAAGGTAACCAAACACACAGCACAGGCGGGCGCAGCGCGCGCCGCTATATAACTGAACAAAGTGGATTTTAAGAGAATTTAAAGGCGTGTTAATAAAAATTACCGGTGGGAACCTCACTAGCATCCATAGCCCTTTGGCAGACAGCAGCGCCGGTGAGAAAGAGAGACCCTCCTCCCTCACTCCCCACCGTCTGGACAGCGCGCAGCCTCCAGTCGACTCCCATTCTCGCGTTATTTTTTTTTTCACACCCGTACTCGGAGAAGCTCCGCCTCTTGCGCAGGGATTGGCTAGTAGTACACGCTAACGAGCCATCAATCAGACCTGCTGCGGTAGGATTGGCTATTAACTAATAACCAATCATAAGGCAGGAGGCGGGGCTTGTCGGAAAACAGGTACCAAAAAAAACTCTCGTGGGGGGTAAACCGGTGATGCAAAGCATTTCTCCAGCCCTTTACACTGCAGATCCTTCCAAATAATAGACTCCTGTATTATTATTATTATTATTATTATTATTATTATTGTTATTAATAACATTATTATTATTATTATTATTATTATTAAAAATGAAAAAATACAGAGCAAGACAAAGACTGTTTTCAATGTCAGAAAGCTACATATACATACATACATAGATAAAGAATTAGTTGCTATCAGGCTGTGATATTTAAAAAAGATTATAAAGTTAAAGGACACAATCACATTTACATAAACATACTTTAAACACTAATAGCCAACATTAACATTAAGAATGGCATTACTCGCATATTCTAAATAAGATGTTATCAGAAAAGTAATTCTGAGAGGTCTGATGTGAAATAATGCACTGTATAGAAAGTTATACACTACAATTTAGACTATGTTTTTTGTATAATGGTGTTAAACCAGAGGTTGTGATGTCAACAACTACATAACAAATATAGTCTTTAATTTAAAATTCAGAAATACTGGAGAAAATACACATCTGTGTTTTTAAATGTAATATTGATGGTGATAGAATAGCGGTTTTCTTTGGAGACGATTTTGCTTCTCTGCCACAAATGGATCAAAATAACAGGATTAAACCAAATTTTAGGCTAAACTTTATATGAAAATTATTGTCACACAAACCTTAAATTATTTGTGCAACCAATTCAACAATTCATTTAGAGTTTTTATGAATTATTTAATTTTTATTAAATCAGTGGATTCTCTTTTTACATAGACAGTGACAGTGGCCTATAAAAATATTCTGTTTTAGAAAAAATAGTTTCAGTTTATTTAAAAACAAACATACAATGCCAAAATACACAACATACTTTCCAGTACAAAAAACAAAGACTTTAATGGGTGAAAAGTCAAACCTCTGACACATTTACATATTTTAGCCTTTACTCTGATAAGCATTTAAAGCTAAATGTGTCAGATAGTGATCTCAGCTGGAATGCAGGTAAAGCTGCACAGATATATATATATACAGTATAAATTATTGTATCTGAGTATGCTGAAAATCTGATAACATCCAGGCAAGACATCATTCCTCATCTTCATGTGCATGTTTAGTAAACAGAGGCCCTGAAACAGATATGAACAGATAAGTACATATTTAAACAGAAAAAAGTAGATGATGCTGATGTTCATAAACAAAACAATTCATAGCATTTAAACACAATAAATGCACACAACTCACGATTCAGCTTTGCATACATACTAACTTTAATGCACTTGTTAAAGTAAGGGATGATTTAAAGGGGCACTCCGGCCTAAAACTAGCCCTTAGTAAGGTTTGTTGTAAAGAATTCTGTAATGCAGTATTGCAATTTTCTGCCTCATCTGTTTGCCAGAATTTACATTTTTATACTGTTTTTGCGTTCTCATCCATCAGCCGTCTCCCACTACAATAGCCATTATGCAAATATGTAATACAACCAATTAGAATCTCTTGAGTTCTATGGTACCAGCGGGCAGAATGCTATGGTGGCTGTTAAACTTTTTCTTAAAGGAACCATTCAGTTAAAGAAGTTGCTACTATTGAGACAAATAAACAACAGCACACGCCCAACTACTCACTCCAAAAACCTTGTAGTCCTTTGACATTTACTTCCACATTCAAGATACATCACTGGAAGGGGTTTTCCTTAGTTTTGAGCCCAAGAAATCTTGCTTTAGGGACTATTATGGCACTGCTGCAAGAAGCTTGTATTCAAGTTCAATAAATGCAGCATAAATAAAACAAAGCTGCATTTTCATGTTACTCAGGTTAGATTTAACACACCAAACAATATGAAGTTACCTGGAAAAGGAGGCAATTGCCAACAGACCCAGAATCAGCTCCAGACCATAGAAGCAGAGCAATACAACATTGAGGATGAATTCGAGGCGCAGAACAAAAGTCTGTAGTAGCAGATAGTAGACACTCAGCACTGTGCAGGGCACCAGAACACAAACACTAAAGGACAGAGTCAGGGACCGCTCACACAGGTTTCCCTTCCAGCCTGCAAAAAGCAGTCACCTGTTACAGCAAACACATCTGACAAATTTAAATAACATCAATAAATCCTGACTTTGTAAGTGTTACAACATACCATAAAAGAGTCTGAGGGTTTCGAGACCAACATAGAGCAGCAGAAGAACAATGTCCAATATAAGATTTGCCTGAGGGTATGGCAGTAACACCCCTAAAGACAAGATTGAAAATAGTATGTTTCCTATGACAGTCTCATTATTGCAATACTAATAATAGAGGACATCTTATCATACTTTACCTTTATAAACAAACATTAAAATCTCAGCCACAAAGAAGACAGCAAAATACCAGCTATTCAAATAGAAGAGGATCTGTAGAGGCATGGAGGACAACTGAGACATTCTGTTAAGAAGACTAATTTCATAATAGCACTGATATAATGTTTTATTTCCTAAAGACACAACAATGCACAAGAACAAAAGAGTCAATATTACACTGAAAGGATACAATGGGGTGCCGTCCTGAAAAACAAAAATTAAACTTGTTTACCAATTCACTGCATTTCACCAGATCACTTTAAATGTTAACTATGATACGTAACGGTGATTGTCACATATCGAATTTTATACTGTATACATCAACACAGTGCCCTGTGCAGCACAGACAGTAGCTAGATGGGCTGGGAGACTTAATAAGGTCCTGGTAGGTTGTCACAGGTATCTGGAGCCATGCTGACTGCAGTGCATCCCACAGCTGCTGGAGAATGTGTGGGGGAGGATCCACAGAGCCAACACCACCTTCCAGGTGGTCCCACAGATGCTCAGTTGGATTCAAGTCTGGGGAATTATGGGTCTAGGGAAGTCTTAGTCAGCTCTTCCAGCCAATGTAGGACATTTCTAGCAGTTTGACGTGTCGTGTTGCTGGAAGATCCCATCTGCCCCAAGGAAGACAATCAGCATGTATGGGTGTACGTAATCTGCAAGGATGGATTCATACTCAAATCGGTGGAGAGTGTTGTTCACATGGATGAGAGGGCCAAGAGAATGCCATGAAAACAATCCCCAGACCAAAAGCCTGCCACCTACTCACGGCCGCCACCAAAATAGGAGTAGACATAGGTCAACATAATGTGTCTCGACTGTAAATAAAGAATAGCATGCAGTTTTACACCAATAAGTCAAAACATTATGAACTGTCATATATGTTGTTGGTTCTGCATGTGTTGACACAGCAGCTCTGACTTGTTAAGGCATGAACTCTCTCAGACCTCTAACGGGCCCTGTTTTATCTCCCACCAACACCTTAGCAGTAGGTCGTGAGGTAAAGCCACTGTGGATCAAACTTCTTGCTCCAGCACATCTCACAGATGCACAATCAGACTGACATATGGGAAATCTGAAGCCAACGGCAACACTTTCAACTGTTTGTCATGCTCCCCAAAGCATTTCCAAACAATGTATGCAGTATGGCACAGCGAACTTTTCTGCTGAAAGAAGCCACTGCAATCAGGGTTTACATGGTCCAGTGTTCAGATGGACGGCATTTGTCGTGTCGATATCCACATGAATGTGCACATCTGGGGTTTTCAGCAGAAAGTTGCCCAGAGCATAACACTCCCTACACAGGACACGACATCCAAGACTTCAAAAATAAATTCCAAATTTTAATTTGCCGGCCCCTTTTCCATGCCACTTTAGTCCACCTTACTTCCATTTGTGGATGCATTGAAAAACCATGTTCATAGGTTAGGAAGTGTTCCTGAGCTCATGCAGTGATTGCCACTACAGAATTATGTCTTGTTTTTTAAACCAGTGTTTCTTTTTTTTAATTTCCAATCATGTTACTGACCTGTTGCCTTTTAACCTTACTAAACTTGCAGAGAGATGTTCGACCAGGTTTTATATATTTTTTTATTTTAGCATTTAACAACAAACTTGCCGACTGTTCTGAAACGTGATGCTGGCATCAAATTAACAGGCATATATTTTTTCAATAAACAATACATTTTCTCATTTTTTTTACATTTGATGACTTCTTGATCCTATTTTCAATTAAACACATTGTTTTAATGATTTTCAAATCACTGCATTCTGTTTTTACGTCCCAACTTTTTTGGAGACAGTACTGGTACTACTACTGAACAGCAGACAATGTGTTGTGGATATCACAGCTGTCTAGTTTAGATCTGCTTCTACTCTTTGCTTCTCCTGTTGATCCAGAGCGACTGCGGGAGTCTGGAAACCCACTCTAAAGATTCAAATAATTAAAGTTATACGACTATAAATGCTTCCCTGCACTTCTGAACTCAAAACTCAGCGAGCAGTCACAGATTTAGATGACTGAAATGCCTGTGAGTGAAAAATCTCTTACCGCTCTGCTGTTTTCTGACAGGCTGCTCAAAGAGGGTTACCATAAAACTCAGACTTGCTACCAGTTCGCTGGAAAAGCTTAACTGCTTGCTTTCTGAAGTTAGCTTCGTATTCGAATTCCCCGTTCCGCCTTAAATAGAGCGCCAGAATGTAACTGCTGCACCATTTAAGGTGGAACAGGGAATTCGAATAAGAAGCTAACTTAAGCCTCGTCTTTCTTCAGGTTCATCTTATACTGGGTCCCGCTGCTGTGTTATTAAACCCTTACAGCAGCGCTGCTAGCCATCCTCTGTTAGAATAAAACGATGGTATACGCTCACAAACCCGCTGCATTCAAAACAAATATTTAATCAGATTTTATTTCTCTAATTTTAACTCCAGCTCTGTTTTCCTTACCGTGGGCTGCCATTTTGGATACCATGGAGACGGCGTCATCTTAAGGCGGGAACACGACTGCGGTCCAATCAAAACTCATATACCAGACAGCTGACCAATCAGAGGCGAGCGGCCGTTGATTTCTGTTGTAACGCTAGAGGGCGAGAGCGAGCGAGTCTAAACCATAGAGATCCTCTCCGCTCCCGGATTCATAGGATAAGTAGTTAATTATATAAATAATCCTTTTATACTCACATATGATCTCATTTTCTCAACACATAACAGTCTAAAATATTTCAACAGTGTTGCCATATGTTTAAAAATGTATAACAATCCAGATACGAGACTGAAAATACAAATAACATTACAACAGTCTCTACGTCATTTTCCACCCAGTGATTTAGAAGATTGTCTCTAATTGTCTAAGGATTGCCTGACAAATGAGTAGTCTCATACAGAAATTGCTTACATCCAATAAACTTATGTACTTGTTTCCATAAGTTAAATGTATTTAAAATTTAAATTCATCTCATATTGTTCTTTGGAAAGCCATACAGCCTCAACGGCCCTGGGTGAAGCCATATCCATACAGATCTTAACTGAGCAGCTAAATAATAGGCCCAGAAACTCCTCCCTTAAAGCTTAATTCTAGGCTTCTTTCACCCCACAAAAATTAGTAATTGCTTTATCCAGTCCTTAAAATACATTTTAGGTAATAAATGTAAATAAATGCATAGATCACCTGCATTTGTATTACATTTATACATTCCATTAATGACGTAGGCAGGTGCCTCCAAAACAGAGAATCTGTTTTAACTTGGTCTTGAAATTTCTGATAGTTGCACTGAAATGATAATTTGACTGATAAACCTGTCAATGCCCAAATATTTAAAACTCACTTACTTCAATTTAAACCCCCTGGAATCTGTGACAATGAGTTTTTAGAAACATGGAGAGGTAAAGCTTCAGTTTAATCTTAACTGATTGACTGATATTTGGCTATATCTCTCCAGTACATGGAGTAGAGGTGGAACCAGTACATCAGGGGAATTCAAATATATAAGCAGATCATCTGCATATAATAAAAATATATGTTCTGAGGGTCCCAGCTGAATACCCTTTATAGTACAATTAGATCTGACAGCTATAGCTAGCGGTCCTGTAGTCGGGGGTTAATAGCACTGGAGAAATCAGATCCCCTTGCTTGCACACACTTGTTAAGAAGAAAATGTTCAACAAGAAACCATCAGTCAGGATTTGGGCTTTAGGGCTATAAATATGTATTTTATATGATCAATACATTTATTTCTGAACCCACAGCCATCGTGGTTTGAAAGAGAAAGGTAGGTTCAGTCCTATCAAATGCTTCCTCTGCATCCATTGACAGAATTAAATTTGGGGCCTGTGTACAAGCTTGTAAAGAAAATTCTTGGGTCCATGTCTACATTGAATGAAACCCGTTTGATCCAGCCAGGAGAATTCAAGTATTTCTCAATGTAGTTTTAATAAGGAATAACTGGAATTTTTTGAGATTTTATTTTCTATCTTAATAAATTTTCATCCTACAAGCTTCCATAACATCCTCAATTTACTTGGTTTTGATAATCACAAACCTTATTTCTTTCTTTTTTAAATAAATTTTTTTTTTTATTCTTTTTTTTTTGTATTACTGCCCCTCTAACACACATGGGTCAAAACTGACCCTTATGTTTTACTATAGAATTTGATAGGAACTGTTAGGAACATAGTTAGGAACATAATTACTTACTAATATTTAAGAACTATTTTTGTTCATGAAGTAAATAAGAATTAAAATAATAATTTAAATTCAATAACAAGATTTTTATTGAACACTTGGAACATTAAATAATGAAATAAACTGATTTCAGTAGATATACCAAAGTGATACTCAGCAATACATACAATAACTAGGAAATAAATAAATAGTCAAGTTTGACAGATGTTGTGCATTAGAAGGGGTTTGCTCAGCTTGTGCACCAAAGCGTTAACTGACCTTAAGAGAAAAGAAGACACGTCAGCATTTCACTGTAAGTTGTTTTGGCGATGTATAAAAAAAAAGAGTTTTTCTACCTATAATAGTCACAAACAGGACAAAATGTGATCTTGCACTTGTTTTTAGGCAAGTATAATTTAGCTGATTGGACTGCAATGAGACGAGTCAGGACATTTTACACGTGTTTATTAACACAGAACAAAAGCAACTGACTAAATGTTTATCGTACGTGCACAACAGCTTTTTCATTTGTTTCTGCTCCCAATGATCCTGCAGTTTAACTGCAGCTTTAATCATATCCAACTGATACCTGATTTCAGATGCTCTAGAAGGCTTGATGAACTGAAACAGCTGTGTAAAAACACTTTTTTACAAAGAGTGTGAAAGTTCCCATATAATAAAATTAGTAATAATATGTTATATTTTAAGAAAAAATACCAAATTATTTAATGCAATCATTGCATTACTGCTTTGTTGGCAATATTGGCAGACCTACAAAAAAATCTTGAAAATAAATCACTCTTTGAATAGTTTTGTAATGTGTTTATAATTATATACATTTCTACAGTAATACCCAAAATATTTAGCATGTAAAAGGACGGTACGCGTTTGTCATTTTATTTTGTAATTTAAACAAATTTCCATTGAGCTAAACTCAACTGACCGATCTTCGCAATAGTTAGCAAAATTTCCTAAAAAAAAAAAAGGAAACAGAGGACTTGAGAAAGTACGTGACAGGGAAAAAACATTTTTCCTGCTGAACACAGGGACGCGGCTGTAACACCAAAGAGCAAAAGATCCCTTCAGTGTAAGCAGCTCTTATATGCATATAGCTTTTAGTTCCGTTGAGTGATGTTGTCTTCATGCGGAGGCACTCTTTTCTTTATGCTCCTGTGAAAGAGTGAGAGAGAACACTGAGGTTCAGATCTGCAGGACAGAAAGAGGAAAATGTTCAAGGCAAATCATGAGCTGGATGTTCACCTTCAGTTTCTCGTGGTGTGTTTGGCTCCTACAGTGTTCATCTTTTGCCTCCTCTTCACTGGCATAGATGACATTACACAAGTTGCAGAAGTAGCCCACTACAGGACGGACAAACTCTGTGCCTGTGAACAAACGCATGCTTGAGAAGCTTTGCGATGCAACAACAACAATTGTCTCACAGCAACACCCTAAAAAACAAACTGTTATATATTTAAAAGAGAAAGCCGGCATTAAAGAAAATAATACTGAATCAGGTTCTTACCCACTGGCTCATTTGGTTTCTCAGATTTAGCTGCAGCAGCACTCTGGCTGTCATCAGTAGATTCCTGAAACATGTATAATATTCCCAAAAGAGTTTTAGTGCCTTTAAACTATGTTTATCTATTCTATTGCATTTCGGTTACAACTGAATGATGGAAATAAGCTTTGAGGTTTTATGGTGTTTAGGCTTTACACTAGTCAGACTGCTACATAGAAAAATACACTGGCCACTTCAGTCACTAAGCCAATGAATGAAGGATGTGTGAATTTGTATGTATGTGTATGTAGGTGGGACAAAATCAAGGGCTGCTTCTTGTGATGAGTTTATTATAGCACCATTAGGAAATGACATAAAGACATCCTCAATTCTGTCACTATATAGTCATTTTGACTAAAGTCCTTCATCATCATCACACTTTGATCAGTTATCAGTTGATCAGTACCTTTTCACTGACCGACATGGGCAGAGGCACCAGACAATCAGCCACATCAATCACAGGTTATATGTATTTGAAGAATTCAATAAATTCAACTAATCCACAAGACATATTAAATAACATTGCATCTGCTAAATTATTATTATATATGCAGTACATGTCCCATTTAGAATTTAGACAATTCCACCACTGAAACGTATCATCTAACATTTGAGATGCACACCATTTCTATAGCCATTAAGACCAGAACATCTCCATTTGAACAGTTACCAGTTAAATGTGGTTGTGGTTTTAAAGCTTATGGGTGTTGTGTTGCTTCTGATTGCCAGTAGGTCAGATTTTCCACTAAAAACATAATCCTGTTAATAATGTTGGCTACAGTAAAAACTGTAGTAAACTGAAAATTGTGTGTTAAATAAAAATGACTTGATCTACCCCACCATGCTACGCCCCCCACCTGCTGTATGCTATGTGCCAAAGCTGAACACTGCCATTAATGTAATTATGATGGACTCATTTCATTAGTCAACTAGACTAAGTGACATACCCTTATTTTGAAAAATAGCTTTTTTTGCTGCCATCCTCACTCACCCATGTGTCACCTACGTTGGACCTGAGTCTGGCACAGTGAGTCTCATATGACTGGAAAGTTTTTTCCAGTTTTGGCGCTGCTAGCAACCAAACTTAGGAGTCTCATGTGACAGCAGGGAACGCCACAGCCAATCACACTGGCCGTATGACTCAAGCAGAGAACGTGATTTAACCCTTCCTGCACCTCTAGGTTTATTAGACGTTGACCGATCGGGGTCTTTTTTTTTTGGAGGGGATTAAATTATTGGTGGGGACAATTCAATAATCGCTGGATATTGACAGGGACACGTCACTTCAGTCCATGCTAATTCTACACCCTTGGCTTTAGGTCAATTGGTGAAGTGTAGCAGGTTCTCCCAGTCGCAGAATAATAGTCTATTTTCATTCCACACTCACTATAAAAATAGACTAGGCAAGGCTGTCCTCAGCCTCCTAAGCTTCACAACTGGTGACTGTGTCCCTGTATCACCACAAAGAGAATAAACATAAGACACTCTGCAGTACCTCTATAGTGCTGGATTGAAAAAGGTATATAAAAAAAGATTTCATTCTTCAACATTAATCAGATGTTGCACAGTTGTTGTGTAAGATATGCAAAGGATAAAACGTTTAATAAATAAACAATCATACTCACCTCAGAGTTTTCTCTTTTACTGATTTCCTCTTTATCAGAATCAGAGTCAACATCATCAACAGACTCAAACCTAAAACACAACAAACAGCAGGACTCTACGTTACCCTCAGGGGTAGAAATAAAGGACTGCAGTGCACAGTGTCAGACTGGTTTATACTTATACATACAGCACTGTTGTTACTGCCCATTTCTGATTAAACTACTGGTACCAAATGATAAAGGGAAACTACACCGACTTTTCGAAATTGCAACATACTTAAATGGTTGAGATGCAAACAAAGTCATTCAGAGTGGTTTGGTTTTAAATGCTCTGGTCTAAAGAAACACGCAGTCAGAATTGTTTACAGTGATAGTGATAGGAACCCAATGTCTGAACAGTTCAATGTCTTTGAAATCTCCCTCAGGGAAAACTATTACATGAAATGGTTAGATGTATGCTGCTGGTTGTCTGACACTTTTTGGCTTAAAATGTATCTGAATCTATTTATTTAAATTAATCCATGGTAAAACAGTCCCTCAGGAAAACTTACAATTGTAGACTTTCACCATCAACACAACATATATAACCTCATGCTATAAGATGTGTATGTTCACTGGTGATTTTGTATAGTAAATAAAACGGCTATGTTTGTGTTGCAGACTCCTGGTTTCTATCAGCACCACTGTGAAAAAAATCAATAAGTTTCTCCTACAATGACCCACTTAACATCTAGCCACTCTACACAAATCAGGCAGTGAGTTTTAGACATTTCTAAACAATTCTCTGATGAAAACGTGAGGAAAACTGCTTTGTGTTCTTTTCAGTTTTATTGTATGAATCCAGTTTGAAAGAATTACCCTGCTGTTGGCAAACTGCTGTATTTCTCAGACACTTTCATCTTCAAGACGTTGCCGCGCAATGCAACGTCTTGATTCCTCGAATCAGCTGCAATTCTCTCAGCATCAGACGCATGCACCATCTCAAAAAAGCCCTTGAAGAAACATAAAACACACATAAAAGTCAATATTTAGCAATGCATTCAAAAACACAGCTTCCAGACCTTTCCCTAAGACATGCAAATACTATTATACTATTCAGTCTTTGTATGAACCTCTGTTCGTGTAAATATTAGCTGAGCTGACATAACTTGACCAGACTGGATTGTTGTTCTTTCCTTAAATGGAATAACAGTAGCGTGCATCGTTACTGTGTTTGCAGGTTCTATACTCATGTAGTGATGCTAGCCAGTACCATGTAGAGATGCTATAGGGGGGTTATATGGAGAAGTAGAACCCCTGATTTGCTAACGATTAATGTGAGAAAATAAATAAATAAATAAATATTCACAGTGCTGCACCCACAGTATAAAGTGACGGTATATTAAAGTGAGGACAAGCTTTTTTACTTGCCTTTCTGTAACTGCGCATCAACAGGTAGTGCTTCACTTCTCCATATCGCTTTGCAATGTTCAGAAAATCTGAATCCGTGTAGTCTTGAGTCTTTGGAAGATTTCTGACATGAAGGACTTTTCCAAACTCTTCCTGAAATGAAGAATTGTAGAGAAAATCTTGTAATTCTTTGTTTAGTGTAACATTGATAAAATTCTTTTTGAAAGCTTATAAGATTCTAAAAAGGTGCCACAGAATGCATTTAGTCAGCACTTCAAATTTTTCTCTGATATCTGATACGGTGTGTGCTCTGCTCTGATTTTCTGGTTTACAGTGAGGCACTACGATGATCACACAGAAGCAACTATTTATTATCCTCCACTTTTCCCACTAGTCAGGGTCACTGGAGCCAATCCCAGCATGGTCGGGCAAAGATGGACAGTTTGCCAGTCTATTGCAATTTAGAGTGATCGATCAACTGTGTTTGGACATGTGTTAGGAAACCGGAGTACCCAGAAGAAAACCCACTCAAGGGGAGAACATGTAAACTCCACACAGAACAGCCCGGACCGGGAATCAAACCTGGATCGTCTTGCTGAGAGGGGACTGTGCTAACCACTACACCACCATGCCCTCCACACAGAAGCAGGTACGTCGAAATAAACACCTCAAGATAAAAACCTCTGTGTAAATACACTCGTCATACTATTTGGTTAACTATGCTGACAGGTTGCTCATGTAAAATTATCTATACCGGCAACTTGCTTTCAATCTCAACAACCGCACAACGTAAGTTACAGCTATTAGCTCTCTATGAAACTTTCAGTTTTAGATGATCTGCTTCAAAATCAAAAGCTGGGATGCTACTTGCAGGGTGGGGTTGTGATGCTAATAAAGTCCCAAATGCTCCTCATTTCAGTCTCTTCTGTGTCAAACTAAATATAAATATAAGACTGTAAAAGTCTTTGGAAACTGGCCGTCCAATATAGACTGTTGTTGGGAATTTATGTAAATCATAGTGTTTGGTAAAAACGTATGCTTACATATGGGCCTGCTGACTGCTGCAGCTCGCGGGAAGGTCAGGGCTTTGTGACCCCCGCATTTATGACAGGCAACCCTAGGCTCGAGAACAAGACCTCGCGATGTTATCTTTAGACCTCCTAGGCTCGAGAACCACCCCACCCGGGAGTTAACGACTTGGCCAGGTGCAGTGGGCCCAAAGAAGCAGGAAGGGCTGGCCTATAAAGGGACTATGCAGGGCAGACCAGGGTGTGAGATCTCAGAGAAACTTCGGTACCGCAATCCCAAGAATAAAAACTCTAAACTGGTCTCCCTCTTCATTCTGATGGCAAAAAACGAAGTTACATCCTCTTTTGTAAATGAAGGATTTGTATTTAAAGGAACACAACAGTGTTTAAGTGTTACGGTATGACAGATATGTACCGAGCTCTCATTTTAATATCATGGCAATGTAAATACAGTTCTATGGCACCTTTAATGGCTTTAACTGAATAGAAATAAATAGATAGACAGTTACAGCACTTACTTCATTTACCTTCATGACATCGGTGTTATTCTCTCCATCCTGTTGCTCTAAATGCTGGTCATCTGTGTTTATTGATTCATGCTCTGAGGTCTTAGACTCAGCAGTCTCAGTACCTACATCTGTAATGTCTTCTTCAGGCGATTCTGATTGTTTTTCGATGTCTTCAGAGTCCATGCAGGAGAAAGGATGTGGAGGATTTATGGGTTTGGGTTCATCATCCAAGGTATTCTGGAATGATCCAAAACCACAGTATTTCAAAACAACTCTAGTCAAATGATTTACACAGACTTAATTACATTCAGACACTTAGTCCTTCAATTTCCTTCTTAAAGAATAATCGTAGGGGCTGAAACATGAGCTTGTAAGCTTTTAAGGGGACTAACCTCCGTCATCAGAGTTAAAGAGTTCTGCTCGTTTGATTCTGAAATGCACAAGATTAGTTATTTACAAATTTCCCAAAACATCTCAAAAATGTAAAAACAACTCTTTCCGTTATGAGAGGAACACCTTGACAATCTGAAGACGAGTCCTCCACAAATTCATCTAAGGTGATGCAGTTTTCAAGACATTCTGGAAAACAGTTCTCCTATAAAGAGAGAAGACCAAGTACATAACATAATAAAAGACATACATATAAAGTGTGTGTGGTTAGATTAACAGTTAAAAGTACCTCCTCTATATCCAGGTCCTCATCTTTTTGATCTTCTGGCTTTTGGTCCTCTTTCTGACTACTTGATGCCTTTGAAGCATCTTCTAAAGTCTTAACTTGCGCCTCAGGGTGAACATTTGAAACGTCCACTTTGTCTGAAGGTGAGGATGTATTTTGTCCAGAGGTAGCTGCTGAGAGAATGGACGTTTGATCATCCAGCTGAGTACTTTCTTTACATGTCTCCTGCTGTTGGCCTGTCTTCTGGTCATCTATGTGCTCAGAACCACCATCATCATCATCACGTAGTTCTTCTCCATCATCTGCAATGACTGCAAGCCCTTCTAGGTCACTGTCTGAATCCATGTTAGCAACCCCGTCATCGTTGGCATGTTTCTCAACTCCAGCGTCCTCACTTTTTGGCTTTACAGTTTCATCTTTAGCAGAAGAATGTGAGGAACCTGTAGACTTCTTTGACGACGTCTTTGATTTCTCTCTAGAGTGTCCCCTGTCATCTCGGTCTTTTGATCTGGAGCTCCTAGAAGAGTGGGTCCTCTCTGACGAGTGTCTCCTCTCTGACGAGCGTCTCCCCTCCGCCGAGTGTCTCCTCTCTGATGAGCGTCTCCCCTCCGCCGAGTGTCTCCTCTCTGACAAGCGTCTCCCCTCTGACGAGCGTCTCCGCTCTGACGAGCGTCTCCCCTCTGACGAGCGTCTCCCCTCCGCCGAGTGTCTCCTCTCTGATGAGCGTCTCCCCTCTGACGAGCGTCTCCGCTCTGACGAGGGTCTCCGCTCTGACGAGGGTCTCCGCTCTGACGAGCGTCTCCTCTTGGGTCTAGGACTGTCCCTTTGACAACTGTGTCTTTCTGGGCTAGATCTCCTCCTTGAATGAGAGGTAAGTGATTGTGCTTTCTCTTGGTCCTGTGAGTCTCTGAACCATAAAGAAAGGATACAAGAATAAGTATAGTACCGTTTAATCACATCAATACATAAATCAAAACACGCCAGCAGCAATAAATAAATAATGTAAATACTTACATTAGTGAGTCATATTCAGAGGAGAAGGTGACATTAATTGTTTTTCCTTTTAATTTGAGTGCTTTTACTATATAGTGTTCAACCAATTTCTTTGCATCTGCTGGATCTGTCATTTCCACAAAGCCCTTTAAAAGAAAGAACTATAATTGCACTAAGCACTGGTAGAAGAGAAGTGCAGTAAAGTATAAAAGACATTTTTCTTAAATCATTATATATATTTTCGCTGTCCAATGAAAAATATTCGAGTTTTCTACATCATTTGAACACACCAATGGTCGTTTATACTGTGTAAAAAAAACATGATCAATGGACCAATAGAAATGCTCCAAAATAGCTTGGAGAAAATTCTGGTTCCATTGACTGCCATTGAAAGTAAAGTATGTTTTTGGTCTCTCCTGTAAAGTTGCAATTTTGGAGATACTTCTTTTTCATTGGACAACAACGATATTTAAATAAATGTGCCATAATGTTGACACATGCCGCTATTCATGTTTACGCGAGAGTTTTAATTCAGTCGGTACCCGGCTTGGCAGAAACAAGGAGCTCTTGACAGATCCGAATCGTTTAGCAATGGCTATTAACTCGGAAGAGATACCATCTCCAGCAGGTAAAGGGGAGAAGCACACAATATGAGAACTCTGTGATAGAACCAGACAAACACATAACTACTAAACAAACTGACTGTACAAGCAAGCACTAACATTTCAACAGAAACTGCCAAATAATAGAAACACAAAACGCTTTAACTGATTCTTAATATACAGTCAGATCCATAAATATTTGGAAGTTATTTTAGCTAGCACATCAAAACTGAAGTGAAAATTAATTGACATAAAAACAATTAAACAACACAGACTTTCAGCTTTAATTTGAGGTTATTTACATCCAAACTGGGTAAATGGTGTAACAATTACAACCATTTTCATATTTTTCCTATTTTAAGTGAGCAGATCTAGTCTAGTCAAAAGGTCTAGTGTGCCATTTGCATGATTGTTGGTTGTAAATCTTTAAATATGAAATCCAAAGAGCTTTCCAGCCAGTAAATCAAGTTCTGATTGGACAGAAATATCAAAACAAACCCATCGGAGTGACAGCAAAAAACATTAGGTGTGACCCACCAACTATTAGGTACATTCGTCAGAGGAGCTTAGAAAAACAAATGGCCATTGAAAACAACGGCAATGAATGACAGAACTCATGACGGAAGAACTCCTCCTAGGGTGTCGGTCTATCTTCGTCACATTTAACAATCCAGAGACGTGAACACAGAAAGTTTACAACAAGAATTAAACCAAAATCAAGATGACCAAATCCCAGTTTGCAAAAAAGTACAGTTCTGGAACAGCATATTGTGGAAAACAGGACAAAGACCAACTGATACCAGAATCACGGGTAAAGAAGAGCACTGAGAAGGAAAGGAACTGCACATGATCCACTGATGATATGATCGCTGACAAAATCAGCAGGATAAATTCTGAAATGTAGACGGACAGTGACATGAAGTGCACTGCAAAAACAGCCCAAGAATTTTATAAGGCAAAGAAGAGGAAAGTCACTCAGTTCAATTGAGGCAGAACTGAAGACAATACGCCACAAGAACAAGCAGGAATTTGGTCTGACAGAGCATCAGCAGGGAGGAAACTCAGTTTGTCTTGTGATGTCTATGGATTCCAGTCTTCAGGCAGTCATTAAATGCAACGTTTGCAGCTAAGTATAAAACAAGCAAACTTAATTTATGATTATATTAGTAGGTCCAAATAAAAGGGCAGCTTTGTACGAAAATTGTTGTAATCCCAACTGATTTGAATGTTAATACCATCAAATCATAAAACTGAAAGTCTGCATATTAAATACTTAAGTTCAACTCCAATATAATATGCTGGACAGCTAAAATGACAAGAACTTTCTCAATGTCCAAATACTTAGTGGCCTCACTGGTACTAAAACATAATTCTAATTGCTCAACTGTACCTGAAGAACACTGAAGGCAGTGGAGACAGAAAATTCTATTCGCTTTCCTTGCATATCCAATGGGTTAGCAGTGAAGTACTTCACTATATCCTCTGCCTGGTCTTTAGATCCCATTTCCACCAAAGCCTAAAACATTAATGTGAAGTAAGAAATATATAACAATGACAAACACATAATAAATAAATGAAAAAAGATTTTTTTTAAATTGTCATACCAGTGTAGACAACATCATGATTTTCACAACTGCGCCAAACTGTCCGAGCAATTTTTTCAGGTATTCTTCGTCCACTGAACAGGTTGCAAACACAATGCAGACCACTTTTCCCTGCGTTACAACACAACCTGAAATTATTATTGTGCATCACTGACAAAAATGATACAGAAGAAAAGAGGAAAACCACGTACATGATCTTTTGACAGTGTTGTTGTGGTAGATCTTTGCTCCTTGTTTGAAGTCTTCTTTTTTTTGCTCTCCTTTTGAGCTCCATCTTCAAAGACATTGAGAGTTTAACACTGAGTGAGCTAATCTTTTAGAATGTTTAGGTAGAGCTGAAGACTTTTACCTCTTGTCTCTGTGGGCTTGGCCTGAGGGATCATTTGGGTCTCATTCCTAATAAAAAGACCAACGTTTAACAACTAAAACAATCCAAGAGATCTAATTCTGCTTCCAAAAAAAAAAAAACCTATTCACTCAAGAGTACTTTACCTTCTAGCAGACTCGATCTTCTGATCCCACTCCGGATATCTACATAAGTTAAACAGAGTATGATTGAAACCGCCAACGCAGTAAATTCTGATCATCTTATTATCTCCTGAAAACTGTCAATGTAGGAAAATGGATATGCATAGCGAGAAGCTGACATCTACAGCTTTTTGGTTTATGGTGTGTCTAATGAGTATTTGATTTTAATTATTTTAACACAAGTACACTGTATCTGTAGTTAAGCGGAACAGAGGCTGGACAACACGTGACCATGTCAGTCTAGCCATGTCACCAAAAAGAAAACGTTATGATGTTCAGGGTTAGCGTTACAGCTCAGGATGACAGTTTCACAACTAACACAAAACATTACAGAGGAGACGTAAGCATTACATCATCAACTCAATCAGCTTTTCAAAACTACCTACTTTTCCACAAGCATGAGCTGGCCGTTAGCATGCTGAGCGCCTCTAATGTGCACACCCCAGTCCTGTAAATGAAACACAAATTAGTACTTCTTTTGCAGAACTACAACAGTCTCTACAACATTCTTTACACAATAAGCACATTGAAAAATACATGTATGTCAGGAAGATCTAGGCTTAGCTCCTGGGGGAAAGTACTTTGTACAAGCAGCTCCAGGCTTTTCTTTTTTCCTTCCCTGCACATTTTTCTCTTTCTCACCACTATGTCATACTTCCTAGACTGCTCTCTTCTTTTGCTCATTGTCTACAACAGTATAGATAGATAGATAGATAGATAGATAGATAGATAGATAGATAGATGACAATAGAAGACACATTTGCACTGACGTCAGCAGCACTATTAACATAGTGTAACAACAGTATAGTCATTATATAGAATATATAACATAGTTATACAGATAAATCCGAAATAAATATATAATACGATACAGTCTGAAATCTGATACAGAGGTCCTGAGTATAACAGTGTCCGATGACTGATACAGAGGTCCGGAGTATAACCGTGTCCGATGACTGATATAGGGGTCCGGAGTATAACAGTGTCTGATAACTGATATATGGGTCCGGAGTAGTACAGTGTCTGATAACTGATACAGAGGTCCGGAGTATTACAGTGTCTGATAAATGATGCAGAGTACCGGAGTATAACAGTGTCTGATGACTGATATAGGGGCCCGGGTATAACAGTGTCTGATAACTGATATAGGGATCCAGAGTATAACAGTGTCTGATGACTGATATAGGGGCCCGGGTATAACAGTGTCTGATAACTGATATAGGGATCCAGAGTATAACAGTGTCTGATAACTGATATAGGGATCCAGAGTATAACAGTGTCTGATGACTGATATAGGGGCCGGGTATAACAGTGTCTGATAACTGATACAGAGGTCCGGAGTATTACAGTGTCTGATAAATAATGCAGAGTACCGGAGTATAACAGTGTCTGATGACTGATATAGGGGCCCGGGTATAACAGTGTCTGATAACTGATATAGGGATCCAGTGTATAACAGTGTCTGATAACTGATATAGGGATCCAGAGTATAACAGTGTCTGATAGCTGATATATGGGTCAGGAGTATAACAGTGTCTGATATACAGTCTGATGGCTTGAGGGACAAAAGGTTCCTGAATCTGTCTGTGGAGCAGGACTGGGACAGCAGTCCTCTCTCTAGTTTAGTTTTGTGGACACTGGTTTAATGAAAACTGAGGCCTCTTACCTTTTTAGAAAGGACAGTGAAGTCACAGAGAACACATGCGTAAGGAAATACTGGAGGAGATTTGCCATGGAAGTTTGAGGCCTCCTTTCTGGTGGGAACCTTATGAAGTGGTTCTATTGAAATAAGATACAAAGTCTTGACATTTTCACAGTATAAGGTAAACTAAACCTTTAACACTGTAAAGAACAGATGGTACATTTTACCTTGTTTCTCAAATAGTTTGGTTTGTAGAGTCATCGGGCCCTCATTCCTACTGAAATTACAAAGATTTACCAAATGATGCAATATAATGACATAATCAAATTTCCAATGTCTGTCACAAATCTTACCTTCTAGCAGAACCAAAGTTCTGATCCCTCCCGGGGTACCTAAGGAAATATAATGAATCACCATTATTTAGGATTACAATTATTTTCTCCTAATAATCTACAGTAAAGGAGTGGGTTACATGCACATAATAATTCAATCATAATCAGATTTCTGCAAAACATGTAAACAGCATACTCAGATTTCTTAGACTGAATTAAGGCCCAGAAATTAAATGAAGAAATCATATAAAGAGCGCTGGACTAGCTCAGTAATCAGAGTTCTATGCACATGTATAGTCGTACTTTGAGAACAGACAATTGCAAGAAAGCAATGAAACACTTCTGGAGCGACTACGTGCTTGACAAAATGAAGAACTTAATTATTCTTCATCTTCCAAGATGTATGTTCAAGTGCCTCAATGTTTTAAAAAAAATAGTTATTATGTTTATTAATCCATTAAGTTCACATCACAATATGTTCTGTGAGTTCAATGCTGGTGTGTAAAGTAGAAGCATGATTATTGCTTGACTCATGTAGACCTGGAGTGTTCCCAGCATCTGATTAGCCAAGTGCATGTAAACACATTGATGGCATTACTGACAAAAATACAGATTTTCTGTTTTCTGCATTTTAAGTATATGTAAAAGCACACAGTGTTGTAGTTTCCTCTTTAAGTGTTTTGGCAGAAGGTACATTTTGTGTTCAGCTCCAGTCCTGGAGGGCTGCTATCAGTTTAGTGTTTCCTTTACTCAAACACCCCCACTAAAGATATCAGTTAAAAGAGGAATCTGATCAGGTGAATAGGTCAATTGAAAAAATGTGCTGGACACCAGCAATTCAGGAGTTAAACACCCCTGTTTTAAAATCACCTACTAACAAGTAAAACACATCCTTTCCAATAAACTGTAATGTATGTTTTATGCTGAGGTTTAAATACAAAAGAAAAGCATTCAGCAGATTGGGTAACTGAGAAACAACCTACTTTTCCATGCGCTCAAGCTGTCTGTTGATATTCTGCGTGCTCTTATTGTACCCTGTCCATTCCTAGAAAGGGAGAGACATTTAGACCACATTCTGCATAGCTGCAGTAGTTTTCATAACAAGTTACTCCATTAAAAATTAAACAATTTGTCAAGAATCAAGACAGAACCTACTAATTCAATGCTTATCACCCATTTCAGCATTATCTGTTTTTCATGTTTCACTAGTTTGACCCAGCAATAAACAACACACATCTTATAGTCCTGCCAGTTCCTTTCAACTTTGGAACACTGGAAATGTAATTTACATTCTTATACCTACACTTTCTATACAGGCAGAGAAGCTGGTTTAATAGAAAGTGAGGGCGTTACCTTTTCAGAAAGGAGAGGAAATACAGGAGGAGCTCTGCCTTGGAATCCTGAGGCTTCCTTTCTACTAGGAATGTCTTGATGTGGATCTGCTGAAACAGATTGTAAGTGTAAATGTCTGGTTCCACAGCACAGCTCAATAATATCAGACTAGCTACGCTACAGATCCCCATGACCCTGGAGGATAAGCAGAATAAACTTGTGAAAAGATTTTTACCTCTTGTCTTGGTGGATCTAGGTTGTTGTATCGTCTGGTACTCACTCCTAATTTTAAAAAAAAAATTGACGTTGAAGATGTAAAAAACTAAAAAGGGTTTACAGTTCCCACCACGAGTGTTACTTACCTAGCAGATGCAACATTCTGATCCCAGTGTGAGCCTCCTGTCTTGATAGATCTCGGCTGTTGCGTCGCCTGGTACTCGGTCCTAATAATAATAATAAAAATACACAGTCATGTCACATTATTATGACCATATGGATGAGAAAATTCATAACACTGCCACCATCGAAAGTAGGACGTAGTCATAACAATAGGCCTCAACTGTGTGTTAACTATAATAATAATAATAATAATAATATTAAGAATAACAACAACAACAAAAGGTGTTAAAAAGCTCCAGTTTCATAACTGAACACAGGTGACACTTACCTTTTAGAAGAATTAACATTCTGATCCCACTCTGAGCCGCTTGTCCTGGTAGACCTGGGCTGTTGTGGCACTTTGCACTCATTCCTAATAATGTTAATAACATTGTTAATAACAATAACAACAATTAGAGTTAAAACACTCCAATACAACTAAATTAGATTCCTAACACAGGTGTCACCTACCTCTTAGCAGAATCAACATTCTGATCCCACTCTGGATACCTATGAAAACAACAATTTATGATTTAGACACTTGTGGTGTAGAGTGTGGAGATCAAAGCTCTGTGGAACTTGGACTATGTTTAATGAGGGCACAACTAACACAGTGAGGGCGACTAGAGACATTTTATATCCTATCACTTTTGTTATGTAGTATTCTGTAGTGCAGGATCGCACCATCAACTGCCAGCATTTGAACATGCACGATTATTAACTTGGGTTTCGTCCATTGCGGTTCTCTCGCTACAGTACATGCATGCATTCCACTAAGATATTTTCCAACCACTGGAACTTCCGCCCAAAAAGTTTTGAATTGGCCAAAAAACGTCTAGATAACCCCAAAGATCTTTGGGATTGGAACTTTGTGTAGGGACATGGGTCCCATTACATCTAAGATAAAAGTAAAACTGCATTTAATCATAAGAACATCATACCAGCAATCAAACATGGTGTGATGGTCTAGGGCTGCTTCGCTTCTGCAGGACCTGGACAACTTGTCATAACTGAAACCTCGGTCAGATAATTGTCCGTCTGTCAATTTGCAGTTGGGTTATAAAACAGGACAGTACTCTGAAGCACACAAGTATGCCCAGCTCTGAATGGCTTACAAGAAACAAAAGGTTCGGGAGTGGCCGAGTTAAAGTCGTGACTTGAATCCTATTGAGATGATGTGGAAAGAATGTAAGCAGGCAAAACCCTCCTGTGTACCTGAATGAAAAGAGTTCTGCAAAGACGAGTCGCCCAAACTGTAAATGTAAAAGACTGTCACCTATGACTGACTGACTGACTGTAGTTGTGACAGGCACGACCAGTTATTAGGTTTTCACATGGGTGATACAGATTTTGAATAAATCTTTATCTTCAATAAATAGAATGATCATTTACAAGTTGCATTTTGTGTGTCCTCATGTTGTCTTGATCATATTTTAAAACTGGTTGGACGATCTGAAACTCTTATCATACATTTGTATGCTGTAAAATGACTTGAATGAAATTAACATTAATGAAATGAAATCTAATTTAGAAATGTATATTGTTTTTAAGAATCGCTACCACAGACTATCATACCGCATTACTGTATTACTGCAGTGCATGACATTTCTGAACTATTTGTTCATTATAAGGCGAGATACAGAACAACTTATATTATGTAACTGTGACAACGGCTTTCACAACTACAAGCGTTCTTCATTATTAGTTAACTAGCAGAAAAAAAACTAATGTTTCAAACAGCACCTCCTCAAGTATCCACCTCTGCTTCATCAGAAGGGTTTCTTTTCTAATTTGTAAACCATAGAATCTCATTCTACACTGCAAAAAATGTGTTCTTGTTGACTAAAGCCATCTTATATCTAATAATTATGATTATATTATAACTATATTGTTATTTGTTTTTTGCTTTCTGCCAGATCTTCGCCGTGTAGCTCGTCCCACAGTTTTATATTAACACCGTTCAACAACTCCAGACTGTTTGACTGTTTAATTGGCTGCACAGATTTGAGAAAACAGATTTTCCAGATTTTTTTTCCAAAAGAGAACGAATAGCATGGAAAAGCGCACGCTATTCTACTGAACTTCTGCTCAGCCGACAGACACCGTTTTGCATACTTTGACCTCGACTGTAGTGTTGGTTCGTTCAGCACTCGTCAGTTTGTCGTTTTTTTTTTTTTATTCCTCTTTTTTCCCCATAGTGTCTCATTCATTTTTGGTCACGCCCAAACCTCATGGTTTTTATTAACGTACAGCCTCCAAACTGCATATACTCACTCACAGCATATTCCCAAGCACTAATCCACAGACATACTGACCTGCACTCGTTTATTTGTCGTTTATTCATCCCTCGTCCTTCCATAGGATGCCATTCATTTTTGGCCAAACAAACACTATGGTCTCGTTAAACCTAAAGCCACTAAATTGCCTGTACTCACTCAGGGCAGGTCCCTAACATCTAATCCACAAACATGCTGACCCATACTCCTCTATTTGTCGTTTATGCGTAACCACCATGCGTTTTCTGAAGGAAAAGCACTTTATTAGCCGATACATCTCATTTTGAGATTGCTGTCAGCAATTTACATTTGTAAGTTCTTACAACTTATTTGCAGACATTTTTGTTACTTATTTTAAGTCAGTGTAACTTTCTCACGTAGGCCAGCAGACGATTTGGCTTATTTTAAGCATAAAAGGTCCAAGAAAGGTGACTTACTTTTTCACAAGTTCGAACTGGCTGCTAGCATGCTTAGCACCTCTAATGTGCGCCGACCAGTCCTACAACAGAAGAGAGAATAAGTCCACAGGCTGCAGATCAAGAAGTAACCTTCCGTGTTGAACCTGAAGAGCCATTCAGTCTAAGACTAACGTGTCATTTCACACCTACTGGCATGAAAAACATTTCTATCACATACTGCAGCACATTCTGTAGCATTAGCATTCCCACTAAACTTACCTCGTTCTCTAAAAGTCGATGTTCATTTACAGGTTTACAGTTATGTTTGGTGAACAGGTAGTAATGCTGGTTCAGTGAAAACTAAAGACGCTACTTACCTTCTCAGTAAGGATAGTAATGTTGCAGAGAACGCATGCATAAGGAAAAACTGGAGGATGAACGCCATTGAAGTCCGATGCCTCCTTTCTGGTAGGCACTTTAAAAACGGGGTCCGCTGAAATGTGATGCACAGGCTCAAGACTTTGCCTGGGGCTTCTGCCGTAATCAGCGTAAGAGTGTGAAACAGCTGAAGATGTCACGGACGCTACAGAGACGTAAGGCTGTTCTTTATAATAGGAGTGTCCATCGCTGGAGTGGCCGTAGTCCACAACGGTGCTCGTTTTACTGCCGGTGCTAGAGACGGTGCTGGAGCTCGTCACAGAGTTAGTATTTTGTGGGTTCTCCCAGTGGTCTTGCCAGCTTTCAACTTGGTCTGGAGGAAGGGGATAAGATGGATGCGCAGACTGCTCTGATGTATAGTTGACGGTTTGGATGTGGGTGCTACTTTCCCAAGTATGAGATGGCGTTTTGACACAAGGCTGAGTGGTGCTGGGACTAGACGAAGAAGAGCTGGACAATTTACCTGCCTTGAGCTGTAAAAGCAGTTTGGGAAGTGTTTCAACTGTGATGAGATGCTCAGGAAGTTCTGCAAGCAGGGAGAGGTCACTCACATTCAGTCCACAGCTCTGAAGAAAAGACAGAGCCTTTCCGGGCATAAGAGAAGGAGAGTCTGCGGGTCTGCTGGAAGACGCTGCTGAGTGCATCGTCTCCTGAGATGCTGCTCTAGCTCTTGGCCTGAAAACATCAGACTTTTGCTGGTATGAATCTGAATCCGTGTCTTGACGTGATCTATAATCACCGGGTGGGCTTCTGTAGGAGTAGCTGTTAGACATGCCGTCTAAGCTCTTAAAAAAACGATGTCAGATGAAGCGGAGGGTCGGTCCGGCAGCTTTCAAAGAAGAGGAGTTGAAGACCTCTGATGATGAGTAGCAGACTGTCAATCCACCTGTCGATAAAGGTTGTAAATAAGGAGAAAGCCATATATACGCAGTTAAGGCCTCTCTTGTGTTTTTCCAAGCAGGGGGTCATCTAAACATGACTTACCTTCAAACATCAGTAAGACACAATCACTCGAACTGATGTACATCATTCATTCACATCATACTGCGAGTCTGAACTGGGTTTCTGCTGTTGAATAGGTGGCGCTGCTAGCTAGACGTGGTTTCCAGGTCTCATAAAAGAGTTCAAGGCGTGTATTCACCAGCGAAGATTCAACTTACATTTGGAAAACAAACTCGAGATTTCCTCTTCTGTGCTTTGAGGACGGATTAATGAAATTCTGACAACAAAGTTGTTCAGACGTCTGATGTCTTCTGAGTAACTGAGTTACGGAGTAGCTGGATTCACATTCGCAGAAACACAAAGAAATGGAGTCTAACAACAGGGACTATAATTATAGGTACTAGGTCATTAACATTATACTCCGTTGTACACATGACTAGTTGCTGTTTACAGTGGTGCCACAATTGACTTGAGAGTGAGTGAATTGAGTTTTAAGACTAGCGAAGCTAGCAACATGATGTAACTTGAAGATTGAAGAATTAAAAAAAATAAAAACCAGTGTCTAGGGCAGTCATGCTTGCTTACTAACACAAAAAATTAAAATAAATAGGTGATGCAATTGATAAAAAGTTGAATTGCATACACTTATTTAAGAGTATTTCCAAAGGTTATACGGTAAACCGTATAAATGGGACAAAAAGGTTCAGCGCCCGTCTGAAACGTCAGAAAATGTTGTCTACACGTACAGTATCTAGAGACAGCAGAAAACACGAGCACTGCCACAGTGAAGAACACTGCTGTCTAAGGCAGCGAGGCACCGAGACAACTGCCTTCGGTTTGGGACACAACCCCGTCAACCGTTTCAGCAGAAGCAGTCAGTGATGAAAGACTCCTCAAAATCGGGACCAGGCCTAAAATACTCCATTTACAAATAAGGGAGCGACTTCAATTAAGTTTTAGGGGAGAGGAATAAGGGGCAGAACCCCTGCTATAGTGAATGGGGCTCGAGCCTCTGTTGTGTGCTCTATTGTGGGGGGCGGGGTCGGATTTACGCACTGCATGCTGGATGTTGTAGTGCCAGAAGAAGGCAATACGAACACAAAATTGTTAATTCTGTCAAACTTCTAAGACTGCGGGATACAAGACATTACATATCACGACAAATATCACATTAAATACTGCTTTTACCCCCACCTTAACTGCAATGTCCCCAGAAAATACGACTCGTTTAAACGTGGAAAGGTCAACAATGGCGGATGTACGAGGAAAGAAAATGATTGCGGACAGATTTGAATACTGTTCCGTGTACAATATCCGTTTGCAGCACATATACATTTCTTCACAAAACGACTAATATGTAGTAACGTAGTTCATTCTTCACCAGACCTGCACAGGCTTCTTACACTCGCTTCAGTCAGCTTGATAACCTAGCTATCCGGCTAGCAGCACGGTACGTCGCTAGCGAATGTTATTGTCAGTGATTTAGTTTCTTCCAAAATACACACTTATACAGTAAGAAGTTTGATTAACTTACCTGTGGGTGTCAATAAGACGTGTTATATAACGTAAGTCACACAAGCGGACCAAAACGAGTCCGAAGTTCAGAAGCCTTTCTCTTCAGCTCTTTTACGGAGCTGGACAGTTTCCTGAGTGCAGCATTTAAATAGCAATCAAGCATTAAAGGGGTGTTACTACACAGGGGTAGTCTAAGGTTGAGCCTTGGCTTAGTGACTATCCTTAGTTTGAACCTAAAGTCGTTACGATAACGTTATTAGGTTTTTGCTCCGTTTTGCCCTTTTCGACTAAAAGCCATGTAGTGCACCATATATACACACACGAAAGGCACAAGTCGTAGTTTTACATACAGCGTCACGTCTCTTCATTACCAGTCAAACGATAAAGCCATAAATCAAAATCAAACAACAAAACTTACCTTTAAAAATATGATTCAAATGTAAAATTGCAAGGAAACCAGCCAACTGTCAGCGAACCAAAATTCCGGTAGGGCTCGGAAAGCATCACGTGTCAAAATAAAAGCCCCCTTTGTGTCTACACATCCCCCGCTTTACACTGAACCAAGAAACAGGCTGTACAGTACACCTTTACTGGGGCTTCAATACCCTAACCTATCTACTTCCCAACATGTGATTTAAATACTTTGAAAAAAAAAAGTATGAAATAATAATAAATAAACAAAGTCACTGTAAATCAATGCTTTTATTGACAGTTTATCTGTAGCACTGAATCCATCACAATCAAGAACTGCAGGTCAGTGTGAGGAATGCTTTTATTGTAGCAACAGAGATCTAACAGGTCTAAGAAATAAGTGTATGTATAAACCAAAACAAAGCAACAAAAAACAATTACAGGAAATAAGGCAAACCAGGGCTTTTTGTTGGGATTCATATTTGGCCACAAATATAAAATGTAGTTTTTCTGTGTTAATACCTAAAACTTCAAAAAAGAAGATTTTAAAAAAGAAAAACACATTCAGTATACTGGACTACATTACAATGGCTCATGCATGACGAAATACTGTACAGTACCACTCCTTCCCCTTAACTCAGTTCTTCCCACCATGTGCTTTGGCTTTCTCCTTCTCCATGTGTTTCTAGAAAGAGGGGGAAAAACAGCAAATTATTCAAGCACAGGCTTTAGAACTACAAGGCAAAAATTATGTTTTTTATTCACTCCATTATAGGCTCATTATATTATGAGCTGGGCCTGCTTTATCAACTAGCAGGGCTTATAAAAGAATGGTGTTCAACAATACATTGCAAATTATTTCACTGTACGTAAAACTGTATTTACACTGGCATGGCTGAATACGGAGAACTCAGGGCATAGACCTAACATACTGTGAACTTAAACCACTGCTTTCCTTTCCTTTAAATATAAATCCCGCATTCGTAAAAGACAGCAGCATAGTAGATTGGTTCCAAGGCCCTTGACTGTTACATAATGATCCCGACTTATCCATATCTACGATAAGAAAATTGTACACACAATAGCTCAATTTCTAGCAGTGCAGCAACAAAGCTATGTAGAGAAATCCAGCATTCCAGGCTGTGAAGGGGTGTCAGCACTTCTAACGTCCCTTCTAAAGAACCAAACTGTCAAGAGACACCGGCTGATGTTTATCTTTAAACAAGGCTGACGTTGGTTTCCTATTTGCTTGATTAAAAGATTTCATATTTCTCCCTAAAAGCTACAGAACATTTGTGAAACAAACTGTGATTTTGTGTGATTTTATCTAGTTTTTGTGTGATTTTCTTTAGGTTTTCTTCAACTGAAAGCTTCCAAGTAAGCCAACCACTTTACTTTGTGTTGAGAAAGCAAGTAGCTTGCACACCAATCATAACATTAAACCCATCTCCTTGTATCTACACACATTATCCATTTTATCAGCTCTGTTTACAAAACAGGTGCACTTTGTAGTTCTACACTTACAGACTGTAGTTCATTTGTTTCTTTGCATACTTTGTCACTCCCCTTTTACGCTGTCAGTGGTCAGGACCACCAAAGGAACAAATATTATTTGGGTGGTGGTGCTCGTGTGAGTGAATCAGACACAACAGTGCTGCTGGAGTTTATAAACACTGTGTCCACTCACTGTCCACTCTTATTAGACACGCCCAGCTTGCTGTTCTACCTTTTGTTGGATGTTGCAGGTTGGTGGACTATTCTCAGTCCGGCAGTGACACCAAGGTGTTCAAGAACTCCAGCACCACACACACTAACACACCATCACCACATCAGAGTCACTGCAGTGCTGAGAATGATCCAACTCCCTAATAGTACCTGCTCTGTGGTGGTCCTGACCATTAAAACACAGGGTGAAAGGGGATAAACAGTCAGATGGACTACAGTCTGTAACTGTTGACCAACAAAGTGTACCCATGTGTAAAGTGGAGCTGATAAAATGGACAATGTGTGTAGATATAAGGAGCTGGTTTTAATGTTACAAATCAGAGCTGATGTCATTAAATTATTTACAAGATCATCAAAAGAGGACAAATAGCTTGTTTCATTTTAGGGCCATAGCTTCTATGTGGACAGAGAACAATTTAAAATGCTGAATAAATGCATGTGTCTACAGCACATTTCAGTATGTACAATTGGCTGGGGGCCTAGGACTATCTGAGCTATATGAAAGCACCTTAAGTTTGTCGTAGTGTGCCTGACTGCTGCAGTGAACCCTCTTAGCAGTTTCTTCGTTGGAGTAAAAAAGGAAACAGACTCTGCAGTAGTATCCCATCTTCACAAACTCCACACCTGCAATAAAAGCATAATGCTGACAGTGATTACTATAATAATAAATAATAATGATAATCATAAAAAAAGCACACTGTAGAGTGGAACAATGAGATTCTACAATTAACACACAATGGAAGCACAAAAAGCAGAGATATTTATGGTTTGGTCCGTACATGGTCATCAACAAAAAATGGTGGCTTACCCACTGGGACTTGTGGGTCATATGGGCCCAGAGTGGCTAGAGAAGTTTCAGTTTTTTTCACAGACTGTGCAGGAATGGTGGAGGCATCATTATTCTCCTGGCTTTTTTGAGGCACACCTGCACAAGGTGCAGTAAGAGTAGCAGCAGAATCATCACTCTCAGTCTGCTTTAAGGGAAACAATAAAAAGGGCTGTTAGGAATAGAAACACTTCAGACATGTCAGTCTACATCACACTGCATTCAACCATGACATTGTGTAAGATATAAAGAAGCAGAAGAGAATTCCATCACCCCCGTTTGACTACTGTTCACGACTTAAACAGGAATGAGCATCACACAATCACACAACATCAAAAAGCAACACAGACAAAAAACTGAGCCGACTGACTAGTTTGGTCTCCATGTCCTGTGCTTCAGTGGAATCTGTGTTGTTTTCCTCTGTGTTCTCTTTATTCTCCTCTGGTGCGCTCTCGCTATGCACACCCTGGTTCTCCTCCTCTTCATGCTTCTCCTCCTGATCCACAGGTACACTCTCAGCTTTATCCATGCATGTTGTCTCCTCTTTGACCTTCTTGGTTGGAGGCTCCTCTTCCTTAGTGATAGTTTTGACTGGGGAGCTTTCCTGTGATTCCACCTCTTCCTCAGGGCGCTCCCTCTTGGATGGACGTTTGTCTTCTGGCTCAGGGGTTGGAGGTCTGTGTCTGCCGGGTTGGGGAATTAATTAGCACAAAGATGAAAGAATGAATGTTTCCGCAAAACAGGAACAAGACAATCCTGTAAAGTCATTAATGAACTAAAAACCGAACAGCAATACAGTACAAACCCATGTTTGAGCTGCTTGTACTTCCTGCTTATATAGACAACAAGCCGTTTGCCTTGAAACTTTGGTGGATTATCCTTGGAAGCCTCAACAAACCTCTCAGCATCCTCACCCTTCTCCATCTCAATGAAACACTGGAAGAGCAAACACATGAAGCCAAAATGATCCCACTCTACAATTACGGCAGCATTAGAGAAGAATTGTAAACAATGAAAATTCGGCACACACGTGGTGAGCCCATTACCTCATTACGTGCCCTGTTCAAAAAGTAACGTCTAACTTTCCCAAATGGCTCCGCAATTTTCAGAAGGGATGCATCCGATGTTTTAAATGGAGGAATATGTCCAACGTAAACAACTTTGCCATTCTGTGAATGTAGAAAACACACAAGTTCAGGATGTTTTACTAAACAAAGGCATCATTTTAAGGTGTAGGAGAACATCTCACCTGGATGGTTGGGTAGATCTGCGAATGATAGATTTTCACTTCTTTTCCACAAACGGATGGAATTACATTTCCATTGTAGAAACGTACCATTGCTCTAGCTTCTTGTTCGCTGGCAAGTTCCAGAAAGGCCTTACACACAAACACAAATAACTATGTAAAACTGATAATATTTTGGGGTTTGGGGGGGGATTCACCTGCCTTCAATCACCCCAGACAAATAAAACTAAACATGTATACAGATACTTAACAATCTAGTTAAGGAAACCTACCTCAGGCCTCACATTCAGCACCAGGTGTCGCACCACTTTACCAAATGGCTTAGCCAGAGACAGGATCTCATCAAGATAATCATAGCCACGCCTAAATCCAACCACATTGACCACCCTCAAGCCCTGTAAAGCAAGTTTCTTTTTTTAGTTCACTTCCCACTGGAAACAAAATCATTTGAAATCTTAAAAAGCCTTTCATTACAAAACTGGATATGTACACTCAGCACACAATTTACAGTACACTGAGTTGCCAGTTTATTAATTATCTATTTGTATTTACATTCGTTCTACAACAGGTAGACTGTTGTGAAAATTTCTTACATACTATGACGTCTGTTAAAAGCTTGTTTATACAGATGGGCACACTGAGTAATACAGAGGCTACAAGAAGTTTATAGTTCAGTGAATCTCATCATTTATATCAGGAAGCCCCAGGGAGGCAGCCCCAAACACAGGAGATAACTTGGCCAGAAGGATCACATGGGCCAGATGAAACATGGAGGCAGACCTATAAGACCGTGCAGTTGCCAAGACCAGGGTAGACCACGGTTAGTGCGGCTAGTATGTCCTAATATATCCAATTTTTATGTAGGCAAGCGCAGCATACTGTGCTATCACATGATTCACCTGGAGCCACAGATGAATTCAAAGCAGAGAAAAAGAATGGTACGTTGGTTGTGAGTATGTAGCTATGACTAGTAAACTGACGCTTCAGAAGCTAGCGCTGCTTCTGAGATAAACAATGATTAAATTCCCCCTGTTTCGTCTTCTCCGAGTTAGTACATATTTAGACAAAAATGCAGATCAGTGTCACAAAGTATCTAAATCTGTCAGTAAACGATCTTTTAAATGAAAAGCAGGAGTTTTATGGTGCTGGTCTGATGTCTCGCGTCACATGACGTTGGTAAAATTACTAAAATTGCCTACTAGTCTGCGGCTCAAGCAGTACGTACTGGCTCTAATCTAGTACCTACTGACTAGTAGGGGATTTCGGACATGCACCCCATGTCTTGGATCACCTCAAAGAATGCCTATGCCACAGTATCCTCAAGAATAAAGCTTATACTCTGAACTACAATGTTGCCATCATTGCTGTACTGAAAAGGGTCTGACCCCCAAATAAATGAATGATTAGCAGTGATTCTGACAAATGATGTAGACGGGCAAGAGTCAATATGGAATCTGTTTCTGCTAAAATAACCAGATTACAAATACAAAGCTAATAAAAAGCAATTGCATAGAAATCTATCATCAGGATTTGCACAGAGCACTGACAACACCTGCCAAAAAAATAACACAGCTAACAGCAAAGGTGTCACATGAGATATCTGTAAGGAAACTGATTACTTACTCCACTTTCCCTTGATCTACCTAAAACAGATAAAGGAAAAAAAACATTAGACATCAAGGAAAAAGATGTTATTTGTAACAATCACCAGCCTAAAAACACCACCTTCGTAACAACAATTCACATCATCTAAACTGGTCAGAGCTGCTACCTCTAGTACTGGCTCTCAAATGATTTTTGTTTATGCAGCAAAGACTTCCTTCAAGTTAAAAACATCATAAGCTTCTTTTTTTAGTGAATTACAGCAGGCATAGCAACCATCTGAAGACAGTACCTGAATGGCTTTTATCTTTAGATTTTGAGTCGGGTCTTTCAGCCTCTTCATCCTCGGCTAGCTCATCCAGAGTCACAAACTCATCCATGTTTTCAGGAAAATCAGATTCTCCAAATTCATCCTATCAACACATAGATTGAGAGTTCAGTAAGAATGTCTGATTTCTATTATTATTATTATTATTATAATTATTCAGTGGAGGTTTTCCCAATTCCACAGTTTTCCCAGGCTGGCAGTTCTGTTAATATATGCAATAAATGAAAACAGCTGCCACATTACACTCGTTGAATTTACAACTTAGCTCAGCCTGTACATGTAAAGTTTCTTACCATTTCACTAAAGTCCTCATTCTCATGATCACCCTCAGCTTGTTCCACATCATCCTGACCGTCTGTGTCTTTCAGCTCCTCTGTGATGTTTTCTTGGTCTGCCTCAGTTTCAGCTGGTTCTGCTGCTTGAGGCTCCGGCTCCAAGTCTGCCCCCTCAGGTATTTCAGAGCATTCAGCATTTTGCGCGTCATCTTCTGCTGGCTCCATTGCTGATTCTTCATATTCCTGTGGAACGTCTGGATCCTGGTGCCCTGTACTGGCTTCCTCAGCCATCAAGTTGTTTTCCTCTACACCAGGACCTTCATCAAAGGCCTCTGCCTCTTCATCATGTGCCGCCACAACACCTTCCACTTCATCACCAGATCCTTCTGCAAGGACTTCTTTGTCATCCGTCTCAGGCTTTGGCTCGTCTGTCTTTTCAGATGAGCGCTCTTTGGATTTGGAGCGTCTGGACCTTGTAGACTTGGACAAGGTTTTAGAACCTGTTCTACTGCTGCTTCCGCTCTTTCGGCTGGAATCATCTCTCTCCCTCTCATATCTTGGTTGGTCTCCCTTGCCAGGTGGAACCCTAAGACAGAGTCCAAATATAATTATACTGTCTTTTTCCTCGAAAAATAAAAGGCTTGCAGCGGGCCAAATCCAAGTTACTTACGTTAAAGTCTTGTACTTGGTGCAAATGTTTAGGCGGATCTGTCTATGCCCAATAGTCAATCGATTGAGGGTGTAGTACTTCACCAACATTTCTGCATCCTCAGCATTGCTCATCTGCACAAATGCCTGTGTTGAACAAGAAAGAAAATATTCCAGTAAACAGTTGCCAATAGGTGAACTGACTGTGGAAGGTATTGCATATATTAAGAAGATCTTTTACCTCATCGTTCAAGAAAAGGTGTTTTTCAACAGTGCCAAATCGACGAGATATCGTAAGCAACTCCATTTTCTTCTCAGTCTCTCTTGGCAAATTGGAAAAGAACACCACAGGACTGCTTCCTCCCTTTATAATTCTACCCTCTCTGTCTGGTCTGTCAGATTTCTATAACAAAGCATTTCATTGGAAAGTTATAATAGAAAAATGCATTGCCAGACTTCACAGGAGAGTGCTATACTGGATTACCTGCCATTTCATAAGTGATATCTTTAATGAACAATATTGGACAGTACGATACAAAACATGGTACAGATTATTATAGTATACATAGCATATTATTGCTTTAAATATCATTTATTTGCAATAGGTCTAAAATAGGCTTAATAAAAGTATCCGTTAAGCCAGCTTAAATAAACTAGGCCTAATAAAAGTATCCGTTAAGCCTGCTTAAATAAATTAGAATGCCTATACAGTGCATCCGGAATATATTCACACTTCTTTTCCCTACATTTTATGTTACAGCCTTATTCCAAAATTCATTTCCTCCCTCAACATTCTACACACAATACCCCATGGTGAAAAATCATGGGGTATTGCACATTTTTTTTTAATATATAAATTATTATATATGGCGTCCCATAATTGACAGTACATGTCAGAGCACCAACCAAGCCATAAAGTCCAAGAAATAGTCTGTAGACCTCAGAGACGGATTGTATGGAGGCACAGATCTGGGAAAGGGTACAGAAACATTTCTGCAGCATTGAACATCCCAATGAGCACAGTGACCTCCATCATCTGTAAATGAAAGAAGTTTGGAACCACCAAGACTCTCCCTAGAGATGGCCGCCCGGCCAATCTGAATAATAAGGGTAGTAGGGCTTTAGTCAAGTAGGTGACCAAGAACCCAAGGGTCACGCTGAGCTTTAGTGTTGCTCTGTAGGGAGAGGAGAACCTTCCAGAAGGACAAGCATTTCTATAGTACTCCACCAATCAGGCACGTATGGTAGAGTGGTCAGACGGAAGCCACTCCTCAATAAAATGCACAAAACAGCCCGCTTGGAGTTTACCAAAAGACACCTGAAATTCTCTCAGACGATGAGAACCTAAATTCTCTGGTCTGATGAAACGAAGATTGAACTCTTTGGCCTGAATGGCAAGCGTCATATCTGGAGGAAACCAGGCACTGCTCACCACCTGGCCAATACCATCCCTACAGTGAAGCATGTTGGTGGCAGCATCATGCATTGTTTTATTTTTTTTTGTTGGTTTTTTTTTTTTTGGTTTTTTTTTCAGCAGTAGGAACTGGGAGACTAGTCAGGGTCGAGGGGGAAAAATAGGTGTGCCAAGCGTGTAGCTTCATACTCAAAATGACTTGAGGCTGTAATCGCTGCCAAAGGTGCTTTAACAAAGTACTGAGTAAAGGCTGTGATATTTTTAGCTTTTTATTTTTAAAAATTTTTGCAACAAATTCAAACAAACAATTTAACAAACAATTTAATCCATTTTGGAATAAGACTGTGAAATGTGGAGTGAAAAAGTTAAGCAGTGTGAATACTTTCTGGATGCACTGTAATAAACAGTTTCTGATAAAACTCTAGGGCGGGCTCTAACAGCATTTTACAGACTTTAACTACTTGTAGATATTTTAGTCTGCAAAGTCACCCCAAGTTTGTCTCTTGTAGGTGCTCAACACCATGTGTTTTTGCTCTAACAAGAAATTGTAAAAACGTGTTACACGTGTACTGCAGTTCTGTTTAAAATTTGTTGAGATGTTTATAGATTTTGCTTCCATATTGTGAAGCAAATAAGAGAGAAATACAGAAAACAGGATTATAAGAACAAAAATACCAAAAGGAACAAGCGTCTTTAAACTTTAAGCTTCAAAGCCATGTGGAAAGCAGTGCAGTTTGGCGCTTTGAGAGGAAGTGGTGTGTAGTTCCCAGCATGAACGACACATTCAATTAAAGCTTTATTCTTCATATTTTAACACTAACTGTTCTATTTATGGATGTTTGCAGATGAAACAAATATTTAAATCCTTAAATGATTCAGACCAGCCTTAAGAAATACTTTTCCTTTAACTGTTTTACTTTGGGTTCTTACCTCAATCACCCACAGTTCCTTGGATATGTAAATCTGTACATCTTTCCCATGCAAAGTAGCAGGCTTCTTATGGTAATAAGTAGACATCGCCAAAGCCTCCTCATGAGTTTGAAGTTCCAGAAAAGCCTATCAAACACAAACACAGTGACTTGTCAATCTCCAAAGGGTTGTGATGGGAAAACGAGGCGCGATGGTTCACAAAATCAGGGTGTTACCTTGTGCTTGAGGACCAGGTGCTCACGGACGGTGCCAAACGGCCTGGCTAGAGCAAACAGGTTGGATAGCACTGGCTTCCTTTCATATTTTACCACTACCACTCTACTTCTTACCTGAAGAAATGAACAGTTAGAGACAAATACGGCTCGCATTTCAGAGAATTACCGCATAAACAAGTTAATTTAAACACAGCTACATGAGAGAAAGAAATTACAGATGCTCAGAGATTTTCAGAACATATTTACCTTTGGTGTTCCAGAATATGACTGCATTTTGCTCGTCATACCCAACCCTGAATCAGATCCTTAAAAAGAGTAGTCAGTTAGCATTATTTACTCCTCTTCACGCCATATTGCTTCATAATCTGTCATTCAGGTTTTGGTTCTGGCCCATGTTAAGCATTACTTACTATCAGTGATGGAAAAAAAAAATCAATTCCTGAATGGAAAATGTACATGCCAAACACACTTTATACAGTTCAGACACACAGTGACCCTTTCCACAATCAACGTCTTCTAGATGAGTTATAAAGGATAGACTGTCACAAATATTCAAGAAAACTTGAATGTATTCATAGCATCATTACCCCAGTTTGAACTCAGCCCTGTTCTCTGCCTCACACCAACAGAAGGAGCAGCCCCCAGTAGTCCTTCTGATTGCCCCTTTGTGTCCAGGGAGAGGGATCCTGACCTGAAGAAGACAACCAAAAGACAAAAAAATAAAGCATTCTGCACAAAGTAAAAGCTCTTATATTAGCAACACGAGTACTGGTTAAACAGCAGTCATCTGTTACGTACAATCTTCCAGAGGGCATATGAGGATCCCAATCTGGATACCTGCAAACAAGCAGAAAATCAATGGAATTGCTTTTCAATGTGCTGCACAAATAGACAAATCCATTTGAAAATCAACTGGCACTTGATTTTTAGGTAGATTTATTTGTATACAGAGCCAAATAGGCAAATAATTTACTTTTTTTGTTCCCTCATGAAAAAACAGATGCACTATGGATGTTTCTTAACTGTGAAACAAAACATCTACAATATTACAATTTCACCGTTTTATGGCTAGTTTTCTGGAGTACATACAATTGCAGAAGGACTCTTCTGTTTTCGGCATGCCGCATTCCAGTTGTGTGTTGAGTCCATTCCTGTAAAGACACACCAAAAATGATGAAATGAGTTGTTAGACACTGAGGACCATACTATCTGAGAGTTGATGAAACACCTTTCCAGCTGTTTCAACGATAAGAACATGTGAATGAATTTGATCTATTTCACACTACGTAAACAGGACAATGGCTTTAACGTCTAATCCAAGAGGGCATTTCTTTAGATTTAGATGAAATGTTGCTGGTAAATTAAGTTCTACAACAGAAGACGAAGGGTTTCTTTAATATAAAATACAAAACTGCATGAAACAAAAATGAATAAGAACTACATATAGTTTCTGCAGACAAGAATTTAACCTCCCACATTAATTTTCTTACACACACTGGACGAACACCAACATGGACTGAGGACCAAATTTTGACACGGGTGTTCTTCGCCATAAGATTGACATGAAAGAAAGTCTATGTGTGTTCAAGAAACAAGCATTAGGAACTACTCACCATGGCGGAATGCACATCAAAGTCACAAAGGGAGCACACATGAGGAAACATTTGTGGCATGACTCCAAAGAAATCCTGTATTTTTCCCTGAGAAGGAGCTCCAATCCTTCGCTGCGTAAAAAGGTCGGCAGACGTTGAAGACGAGCCCATGCCAAGGCCACGATAGTCAGTGGAAAGATCAGAATACTGACGGTCTCTACTGCTGCTACTGCCACTGCCACCATAATCTAGCATATCGTACCCACGTGTAGAGATGTCTTGCATGGAACCGTAGCCAAGACTGCTCTGGGAGGCGCGACTCTGACCCTGTCCCACAGAACGGTCCAGTAGTCCTCCCTGCATGTCTCCCCAGTCATCGCGGCCTCCTCTGTATGAGGTCTCTGGGGAAAGCGACGGCAAGTCACCCGTCAAATGCCGACTAGACTCCACCTTACGATTCTTAAGCTGCATGATAAGGTGGGGCAGTGTCTCCACGCTGATGTTTTCTTCCGGGACCTGTGCCAGCACATCCAGGTCAGTGGGAGAGAGACCAAGGCTAGCAAACAGCTTCATAGTATTGCTAAGGTGACTGCCCACTCGGCGGGGCAGCTGAGAGTTGTGATCTTGTCCGTCGCCTGCACCCAAGCCCACCACTCCACCAAGTTGCTGCGAGGAGGAGCCATAGGAATCAGAGTGAGACTCACCCATGCTATAATTTAAAGTTTCAGCGGCAGCCAAGAGCCCGCGGCCTACAGCGAAGCCTTTCTGAGCACCGTCAGATGTGAGCTTCTGGGACATGTCTTCAAAATGGTTGGGCTTTAGAGAGTTGACAAAAAGGAAAGAATGAACCAGCCGATCAAATTGTCCCAAGAAGGACAGTCCAGGGATAAAAATCCAAGTCTTAAAAGATAAGCCAACGTTGAGAAAGGATAGGTCCTCTTCTATGATAGTATGAAACAGGTCTGCAGAAAGACAATGGAGCAATGATTTCTAGTATGCCTGCAATTGTTCAGCGGTGCCACAGGAAAGCAAGTCAGTGAACTCTACAAATTTAGACAATGAAAAGAAGCAACAGGTGACAAAAATGACAAACTGCCCAACTGTAACATGCCCAATGGTATAAAGATTTACAGGAAAGACCATATGAATTATTTAACTGGGCTGTGCAATAGAGATTTGATGAGAAATGTTGGGATTTAGAACTATGCATATCCATAAAATGGCTAGGAAGGAAAGAAAACACTGCATATCACAATCAGCACAGGGTAACCATGGAGGCATGATTCTTCCATTTTAAAAAAAAGTTGGAAAACTACAGCAGAGACAATCAACAAAGGGTATCTCAGTTGGGCAGAAGCATGTCAGAAGAAGAGAACATAGTACTTTGACTCCAGGAGATGTCCTTTTATTTGAAAGACAAAGCCTTCAAAACACTGGATAGCCCTTACTCGGATGAGGATTTAGAAAGAGTAGTCGGAATGTGAACAAGTAAATGGAATTACTTCAACAGGTCAATATTGAACAATGCATTTTGTCCTTAGAGAAAGGAAGCTAAACCACTAGTGGTCATTTAAATGAGTAAATCTCACAGTACAAAGTGTGCACATCTCTGGATGGACTTTTTTAAATAAGGTATAACTTATTGGAATGCATTAAAGGTCAAGAATAAAACCATTAGGCTACCAGTCTCGCAGCAGCATGAATATAAAACTGTGACATTATTTAGGGCAAACTGTAAAAATCACTGTTTAATATCTTAAATGTTGCCTCTAATATATGAATACTTAACATGTTCAATATTATATTGCCTTGTTACATAAAAAAATATTGAATGCTTTTCTAAAAAAAATCAGTATAACTTTTTGCAGGGAAATACTGGTCTAACGGCAAACTGCACAATGTAACATGAATGCTGTATTTTGTTGTGCTTTTAGCAAGAAAACATTTGCATGCCTTTTGCAAGTAATCCAGAGGTTTTGCAAAGCGAAATGGATCTTCATGGATGGTGTTACGGACACAGCACACCACACTTTACACACAATGTACAGACAACTACCACTTATTTAGAGAAAAAGAATGAGGAGGTCCAGCAGGTTCCATACTGTTGCCTAAATTAGCAACGTTAGCAAGCACTTTGAACACCAGAACAAGCATCCCTATGAGAATCTGCAGTGTTGTTAGCACCACTAGTGATGCTGTAAAATTATGGTTAGCTTCGACACAGACAGCTCTTTATTATAAAAGCAGTTTTACCATTATCTCATCCAGAAAGTTTTGAATTTAAAGCCTGTTGCACTATTAGCTATCTGTCAACTTCATCTAATAAGGGCAGAATATATAAAAAAAAAAAAAATCTGGTAGACAGCCTGCTATGGCAAACAATGAAGTTTAACTTGCAATTAATGAATACTTCTTACATACAAGGATTTCCACACCAACTGGTGTTTTTTCCACACAAATGAAATACACGGGCATCAAAGACATATTTTGTATATAGTGGCCACACTAAACCTGGGATGGAACAAAGGGGGACTGAACAAAACCAACAAAAGTCAATGGCAGGCATGGCGCTACACCATACATATGAAATTTGCCACTGTTGTACAGCAGATAGAGGAATAACTATAAAACTGCCTAACATTTCCAATAACATTTCCACAGACCCTCAACATCTTCCAAGTCTAGAACCAGTAAAGGGGTGCAGGGGAAAGTAATAATACTAGTATATGATCCAGGAATAACAATAATATTATTATAATAAATAACACTATATAACACTGTATCATTGCAAAACACACTAGATGTCCAAAAATCAGTAGATACCTGCTCATCCAACACTTCTTCAGAAATCATTTAATACTTGGGTCTCTGTACTGTAGTGAAAGCGTCTACTCTTCTGGATAGAAAATTGCTGTAAGTGGGTTTGATTGCACTCATTCACAGGAGCACTGGTGAGGTCAGTTACTGGTGTTAGATGATCAGTTCTCAGTTACAAATGCCATTCCAAGTTAAAGGCATTGGATGAAGCTCCATCAATACAGAGAGAACACCTGCACTGCTCCACAGGCTAGTGCTGGGAACTGTACCCGCCACTTGGCACTGGACATTGTGAACCTGGACTTATCTACAGCTGCTCCAGAGCAACCTATTGTATTGGCACATTGGCCTTGTTATTCTTTTCTTCGTGGAGAGCATGCAAGTTTGTGTCTGAGCGCAACTGGATGCCGGGAGCAACTCGAACAGCTGAATTCACCAATAGCACTAAGTACCTGGATACTTTTGGGCTAGTTTAAGGCAGGTCAAGTGACCCCAAGTCCAAGTCCAAACTGCAGAGGCTGTAACGTAATGAAAACCTCTCTAGAATCAGTTGTTCCACTCCGAGAGGACGAACTGATGAACAGAAAGGAGAGGACAGGAATGGGAGAGTCAAAGAGCATCAAAGAAATGGTGTTGAGCTGCATGCGAAATGGTTGTTGTTGTTTAAAAGCTGAAGAATGTGTACAGCAGTTAAGAAACGGATGGATGTAAAGGAGAAGCCGAATACAGCTCGTGTTCTTACGACAAACACAGTCAAGAAAAACAAACCGAACGGTTGTTGAGATAAATAACTGGCCAAACTTTGAGACCAGCATTAATGTTACTGATCTCGACCGCCTTGCGTATAAAAAGGATAATTTATTTCTTTGAAAAATACCCATTAAATACGCGTAAATCTGAAGGAAGGCGTGGCTGTAGTTAGCTTCTTATTCGAATTCCCACGTTCCACCTAAAATGGTACAGCGCCTGAGGCGCCAGAATGTAACTGTTGCACCATTTGAGGTGAAACGGGGAATATGAATAAGAAGCTCACTTCTGAAAGCAAGCAGTTAAGCTTTTCCAGAAAACTGATAGCGAGTCTGAGGTTTACGGTAACCACTAGCTAGCGATTTGTGTCACGTTAAAACTGGCTGATAAACAAACTTAGTAAAGTAACGGAATTACGGGCTCTACTTATTAAAAAACACACCCAGTAATCCGCGGCTGCAGCTACACGCCAACTAGGATAAAAAATTAACAATCCTACTTGGTAGAAAGTTACTACTTGTGAGTGAGACAGAACAATTTCTAGTAAAATTAAAGACGAGTAGCTCGCTGTTCGCTAGCAGAGCTAACGTTAGCAGAGCGTCCACAATGGCCCAGCGGGTTAGCTCTCCTACTCAATAATGCAAAACCACCTCAGCCATGCCTCCACACATAATATCTAATACACAGCAAAGCAGTTACTGCCGTGTCCTCTTCAGAACAGTAAACGTGGAATAACTACTTACTTTTCGTCCCTTTTGTTTTCCTCAGTCTGCTAAACTGAAAACACGCAAGACGCTACAGAGCAGATCAGCCGATCCACTTCCGCTCGTTCCAGTTTATTTCCTGTTAGAGGAGCAGACTGATTCCATACACACGGATTTATTTAATATTATTAAAAACAGTCAAGTACTGCTACCTCTACTACTACTACTACTACTACTACTACTACTCCTACTTCTACCACTACTACTACCACCACCACCACTACTACTACTACTACTACTACTACTACTACTACTACTACTACTACTCCTACTTCTACCACTACTACTACCACCACCACCACTACTACTACTACTACTACTACTACTACTACTACTCCTACTGCTACTACTTCTACCACTACTACTACCACCACCACCACTACTACTACTACTACTACTACTACTACTACTACTACTACTCCTACTGCTACTACTTCTACCACTACTACTACCACCACCACCACTACTACTACTACTACTACTACTACTACTACTACTACTACTACTACTACTCCTACTTCTACCACTACTACTACCACCACCACCACTACTACTACTACTACTACTACTACTACTACTCCTACTTCTACCACTACTACTACCACCACCACCACTACTACTACTACTACTACTACTACTACTACTACTACTTCTACCACTACTACTACCACCACCACCACCACTACTACTACTACTACTACTACTACTACTACTACTACTACTCCTACTTCTACCACTACTACTACCACCACCACTACTACTACTACTACTACTACTACTACTACTACTACCACTACCACTACTACTACTACTACTACTACTACTCCTACTTCTACCACTACTACTACCACCACCACTACTACTACTACTACTACTACTACTACTACTACTACTACCACTACTACTACTACTACTACTACTCCTCCTCCTCCTCCTCCTCCTCCTACTACTACTACTACTACTACTACTAGTAGTAATAATAAGCATAATAATAATAATAACAACAATATAATAATAATAATAATAACAATAATAAAAAATAATAATACTTATTGTTATTATTATTAATATTATTATTAAACAGCGCCATATTGGAAGGGGAAAATAAACTAAAGTGAAACATAGAAAGATTATTATTATTATTAGACTAGATTATTAGCAGACTCCTAAACAACAACAGCAACAATAGTTTTATTATTATTATTATTATTATTATTATTATTAGACTAGATTATTAGCAGACTCCTAAACAACAACAGCAACAATAGTTTTATTATTATTATTATTATTATTATTATTATTATTATTATTATTATTATATTAATTTATTAGTAGATTCCTAAACAACAACAGCAACAATGGTTATATTATTATTATTATTATTATTATTATTATTATTATTATTATTATTATTATTTACCAGCACCATATTGGAAGGAGAAAATAAACTAAAGTGAAAAAGAGAGAGATTATTATTATTATTATTATTATTATTAGACTAGATTATTAGCAGACTCCTAAACCACAACAGCAACAATAGTTGTATTATTATTATTATTATTATTATTATTATTAGAATAAGTTATTAGTAGACTCCTAAACAACAACAACAGCAACAATATTTATATTATTATTATTATTATTATTATTATTATTATTATTATTATTATTATTATTATTATTATTATTGTCTTTGTTGTTAGACTTGGTTATTAGTAGACTCCTAAACAGCAACAACAACAACAACAACAACAACAACAATAATAATAATAATAATAATAATAATAATAATAATAATTCAACAGCCCAAAACTGGAAGGGGAAAATAAACTGAAGTGAAAAACAGAGTGAAAGTGCTGTGATACGAGTAAGGATGTAAGATGAGATCTGAAGGAGAAAACTGAAGAGCAGGATCAAGAAGACTGTTAAAGAGTTTAATTGTGAATTGTGAGAGGGATCCCAGCAAACACACAACGTTGTCTACTTTTTTGGAACGTTGCTACAACTTTATTAAAAAGGTGGTGCGGCTTATATTGTCACAATGTTGTTTTTGGCTTTATAACTACCTGCTGGCAACTTTCCACACAGATATAAGTTCCTTGCAGATATACTGGAATGTATGAAGGACTCTAGTAGGTTGTGACACTGACAATGTTACCACTGCATTCTCACAATGTTGTCACATAACATTGCCACTACTTTTTGAGAACCTTGGCTCTGACAATGTATTGTTTAGATGCCCACAGCATCGTCACAACGTTCAATGTAATTCCTCAGAAAGTTGTGACAACATTATCTGATAATATGAAAATGTAGTTGTAATGTTTGTCAGTATGTTGTCACAACCTACTAGAATCCCCCATACAATGCATCTGGAAAGTTATCACAGCACTTCACTTTTTCTACATTTTGTTATGTTATGGCCTTATTCCAAAATGGATTCAATTATTTTTTTCGTAGAAAATTCTACAGACAGATTATTTTTTGTAAATTTATTAACAATGAAAAACAAAAAAAGTACATATATTCACAGTCTTTGCTCTATACCTTGTTGAAGCACCTTTGGCAGCAATTACAGCCTAAAGTCATTTTGAGTATGAAGATACAAGCTTGGCACACCTATTTTTGAGCAGTTTCTCAATTTCTTCTTTGCAGAACCTCTTAAGGACCACCAGGTTGGATGGGGAACATCGATGCACAGCCATTTTCAGATCTCTCCAGAAATGTTTGATCGGGTTCAAGTCTGGGCTCTGGCTGGGCGACTCAAAAACATTCACTGAGTTGTCCTGAAGCCACTCCTTTGTTATCTTGGCTGTGTGCTTAGGGTCGTTGCCCTGTTGGAAGGTAAACCTTCACCCAGACTGAGGTCCAGAGTGCTCGAAGCAGGTTTTCTTCAAGGATGTCTCTGTACATTGCTGCATTCATCTTTCCCTCAACATTGACAAGTTTTACAGTTTCTGCTGCCGATAAACAATCCCATAGCATGATGCTGCCACCACCATGCTTCACTGTAGGGATGGTATTGGTCAGGTAATGAGCAGTGCCTGGTTTTCTCCAGACATGACGCTTGGCATTCAGGCCAAAGAATTCAATCTTTACTCCATCAGACCAGAGAATTTAATTTATGATTCTAATTTTTATGCCCTGAATTTATCTCACTCTCATCTGGTTACACTAGCCCACAAAATCTCAATATTCAATGAGACAAATGTTAAATTGATATGGATCTATTTATTTTTTCTCTTATCTGTCTATATATATATAATTGCCCTTGGTAATTAGTCAAATATAGACTATAAATAGCTTTGCTTTACCATCTGCATTTGGTGGACCCATTCAAATACATTCGTGAGACAACACAGACCCTTGTGTGGGCAGCCCTGGTTTAGTAGTTAAGCAGTTTAGCAGTCAGTTTGGCTACTTTTTAAATGAGAAGGGGCCTTTTTTATTCAGAGAGCTTGTTGGTAAAGTTAGACAGAGAGCAGACATTACATGAGAAGATACATCAGTATTTATGGATTAGCTTGTGTTTTAGAATCAGATATCAAAAGTTTCTCACTGTTTTTTCACTGTCTTAAAATTTAAATAGCAAAACTCTATTCAAGATTATCCTAAGGCAATACATCAGAGGCCACTAATAGTTGGACTGCGGTCCTTGTCCTGACCCAGATGTTGTCCAATGCGGACCCAAACCGACAAACTGTGGAGAAGGTTTTAATGGTCTTTACGGTAAATGGGCTCCGTAACCTCACTGACCAATCGCGTGCGCTGTAAGATCACCAAAGGCACTCCTCAGCCAATCAGATCTGTTCAGATACGAAGCTAGAAGTAGCAGTGGAAAGCGAGTCCGTGAATAAAAGCGAGTAAGAAAGAATAACATGCTCTATAAAAAGAAGAGTCGGCGGTGAAAACCGACTTCTTTTAATCGAGGTATGTGTAATTAGTTTTTCCTTTAGTTGCTGATGACATAATGCTGATACTAGGCTACTACAGTATACACGATATGGCACTGAATCATAACAATAGTTTGAACGATCATTAGAAATGATGACGGGCCGGACCTTGGCCTGAGGAAATTTCCTCTGACTGGACCTTTACTGAACTCTAATTAAATACCCTCGATGAATGATTCACACATTTCACTCCTTCCCTCTGGAAAGCGTGTAGTTACAGCGCCGAGCAGCAGAGGGCAGAAGAGGACTGCCTTTCACAGCACATGCAACAAACTCTCATCAGTAGATGTGGCCAGTGAGTCCAGCAGTGTTGTGGCATAACAACGACAATAAAAGTACAAACGCGCAGTCAGTGGGCAATCAAGTTTTATTGTTAACTTTTAGATGTTCATGTAAACCATCATCTTCCTTCAATCTGTTTCCCTCTCTGTCCATCCTATAAAAATAAATACATAAAATAAACATAAAACAGGAAGATTAGAATATTTCTGCTAAACCAGTTTACCAACACATCTCAAATAGAACATTAACAGATTACACCTCTTGTTAAAAATGCCCAAAAGCTTGTGTCTGCAGGTAAAACGACGGTGGGCAGTCATGGGCTGGAGGTTAGGGACCCAGCCTTGGTCCCATAAACCGACGGGACACGACTAAAGTGTCCTTGAGCAAGGCACCTAACCCCTGACTGCTCCCAGGGTGCTGTGGTAGGGCTGCCCACTGCTCCAGGCAAGTGTGCTCACTGCCCCCTATTGTGTCTGTTCACTAGTGTGTGTATATATGTTTGTGTTTCACTGCACATATGGGTTAAATGTGGAGATCTTGAATTTTCCTCAGGGATCAATAAAGCACCTAACTAAAGACACGGGGAAGCACGAAGGCCATGAAGTTTGGATCTAACTGCTTTAGTAGAGTTAAATAAGATTAATGCTGAGCAATCTCTGAACTCCAGCAGTTTAAATATTTAATACACTGACAGTCAATAAGAATTCAAATGCATGTACACCGGTCAGCCATAACATTTAAACCACCTCCTTATATCTACACACACTGTCCATTTTATCAGCTCCCCTTACCGTATAGGAGCACTCTGTAGTTCTACACTCACAGACTGTAGTCCATCTGATCCACTGCATACATTGTATATCCCCTTTCACTTTGTTCGTTAATGGCCAGGAACCCCACAGGACCACCACAGAGCAGGTGTTATTAGGGTGGTGGGTCATTCTCAGCACTGCAGTGACACTGACATGGTGGAGTAGTGTTAGTGTGTGTTGTGCTGGTATGAATGGATTCATAAACCCCTCAGTATCACTGCTTGACTGAGAATAGTCCACCAACCAGCAACATCCAACCAACAGCGTCCTGTGACCACTGGTGAAGGACCAGAGGATGACCAACAAACTGTGTAGCAACACGTGAGCTATCATCTCTGGCTTACATCTACAAGGTGGAACAGCAAGGTAGGCGTGCCTAATAGAGTGGACAGTGAGTGGACACAGTGTTTAACACATCACCACCACATCAGTGTCCCTGCAGTGCTGAGAATGACCCACCACCCAAATGGTATCTGCTCTGTGGTGATCCTTTTTGGGGGGTCCTGATCATTGAAGAACAGGGTAACAAAGTATACAGACAAACAGATGGACTACGGTATGTAGATGTAGAACCACAGAGTACAGCTCATAAAATGAACAATGCTTGTAGATGGATTTCATTTTCTGGCTGATCGGTACACGTGTGATATTTTTAATGCGTATATACAGTCTGTTCACTTTAGGGATGAAAACAACAGATCACATGATGCTGTATTGTGTATTATATGGTATTCAGACCTGATTTAAAACCCTTCCAGCTCTTTCTTTGAGGCTTCATTGGGAAAAAAAAAGTGAGAACAGCAGCGAAGCAGCGTCTCAGATCATGTAAATTATTTTGAATTAAACCAAACTGATGTTTTTAAAACAAGCTATAAAACACTGCTGACATATATTTCATATGTGAACATCCCTCCCTCAAGCGTGTAGTGGAACCTACAGTGGCCCTTACGTTTGTGCTTCTTTGTCAGTGAGGAATCGCCCTCCCTTTGCTAAATAATAGCTCCTCTGTTTGTGCTTTAACTGCTCACGACACACAATCATTAGCCAGCACTGACAGCAACTATTGTTTTATTTTTTTATTTCAACCTCTTATAGCCAGTACTATAGCACCACCAAGTTCAAGCTAAAGCACCACCTAGTTCAAAAGACGCTCCCTAGAACCAGTGTTCGATTTGTCTGTCCTGAGCTATTGTAGAAACAAGGCAGCTCGACATGCAGTCTGCACAAATAAAAAACTAGTTTTGTATATTATATTCCAATTCTGCTAATATTGCTCTAAATCTTACCCACGGCTCCTGTGTGATAATGCTAATTCTGGATGGAAAGCACCTCATAGGCAGTGTATTGTATTCAGTGTTGGGGAAATGCAGTAATTATAGTCATAGGGAAATGAAGCTTTTTGGCTTTTTAACAGCAAAAGAAATCCAGTCTTTCATTGAGGGCTTGATGAGCAAGCACTTAACCAAAATGCAGACAGTGGAGGATCATTCCAGGCTCAGCGCTTGCGATGAACTAAAATCACGAGGCTTTATCACTCGGACTGGGTAATCATGCCAGCAAGTTCGTGATGCTGGAGGCACTGAGTCAAATATCAGAATTAACATAGTCAAAAAAGAAAAAACACACGTACCTAGTTTAAAGGCAGAGACACCTTTTAAACAGAGTTTACTATGAATGCCTATTTCTTTCTAAATAAATGACTGAAAAGAACTACTTCCCTTGTAAGTAATGAGATGGCTTTATCCAGACGTGGATAAGTAAAGTAGTCTTATTACGTTTTGAGAGATGTCATTTATAATTAATTTTTTTTTGAGTAACTATCATAATGGAAGGGGATGCACAGCTTCAGAATTTGATAGTCAACAGTTATGTGATAAAAGTGGATCAAGGTTGACTTATTGCTGAGAACTTCGTGAATAACAGCAGGAGAACAAAATGATTTGCAACAACTGACCTAATCTGTGACGGAGAAAATGTGTACCTTTCTCAGGTGTACCCTAGTCGTCCTTGCTAAGACCCTCGCCCATGGCTGGGATCTGGAGAGCCAGAGAAATTCAGAGAGTCTTAACTAAATATATAAACAGCCCACTTTACAGGATCTATGGCATATAGCATTTTATTATAGATGTTGGGAAACCAGAGATAACAATGTTCAAAATCTGATCTGTGAAGCTCTGTAGATCAGCGGAGGAGTGTTAGAAAATCCAAACTCCACAGGAGAGGACATAGCCTTTCCAACGATTCCTGGATCGTAATGCTAGTTTTTTTCAGGAAAATTTAAATACGGAACACAAAAAATGCTGAAATGTCTTCTCTGAGGTGTTCATATTGTTGTAATCACATGATCAGGGACTAGTCAATATCAAGCTTGTATCGGCATCACTAAGCGGTAAAGTCGACAAGCCAACTAATCTGTGCAAACCCTCCCCAACACAGCTTGTCACTCACTCACTCACTCACTCACTCACTCACTCACTCACTCACTCACTCACTCACTCACGTTTAGCAGGCTGAAAAGTGAAACCAATAGCATTTAAATAGTTTCTGATGCTCCATAAAGTGAGGTGCTTCAATGCTGATTTGTCCTTGTTGAACCAGAATTTAGAATTTAGAACCATTCACTGCTTGTTTTTGCACACAGGGAAGTTTGACCTCTGCATTTAACCCCTCCGTGCAGTGAAACACCCACATATACACACTAGGGAGCCCGGAGTGGTGGGCAGCCCTGTGCACATGGTTTTAAGAAGCGACTTCCCACACGCCTTGCGTGACTGTCCGCAGATCGTCCACATTGGTTAAGATTTTTCTTCATCAAACGTTTCCCAATGCGGCCTCGCATGATCTCAGAAGGTCTGAAATCATGCCTGGATTGCACACAGTAAACTTTGAGGGAACTTGCATTACCTTGTCGGAACATCCGTCCTTTATTATAGTTTTCCTCCTTTAAAAAAGCAGACAGGATCAAAACAGCTGTTGAACATCAATATGTGACATACAGTTCTGTTTGGCTGCTGGAGTATAAATAAATAAATAAATAAATAAAGGAAATGAATCAATGAAAATCTGCTCTTTGGACCAAAATGGCAAGGTAGCGGTCAATAGGCCGCGCAGTCGCAAAAACAGAAATAGAAAAGTGACGTGTTTGATTTATTAAACAGCAGTCTGTAAAATAGTGGAGGCACGATGTGGAAATACCAGCAGTGAGTCATAAATACGCTCGCAGGCTTTTTCTCTCCAGCTCGGGTCAAAGTTATAAACCTCGGCTGGAGATAATAGGTTCCCAGGCAGATTCCACTGCCTCTGTGCCATGACAGCAGAAGCAATTGATAAGACAGAATAGAGGCTCTCTAACAATACTCAGCTTCGGAATGATTTGTCCTTGAATGACTAATCAAATGCTTACAACAAAAGATGGTGGCTGTTTGTTTAGAAGAGGCTCAGGGGGCTTGGTTGCCCTGTGTGTCCTAAAGAGAACTGCTTCTTATTAACAAGTCCCTTCCTTTAGGAGGATAAATGATTGTTCAGTGCTATACACGGTTCACTGAAGGCTCAGATTTGCTCTCCTTGCTTTTAAAGGAGCAACTGTTAAATTTTGGGTTAAAAAATGATTGACAGAATGTGAAGAAGTAGCTGTTCTGATGGTGGGTCAAAGGCATCTATGTATCGTGTTGTAGAGATCTCTAATAAAGTAGTGTGCTAACCAGGTAGCCCCGGCCTGTCCTGTCCCGTAATACCACTTTGTACCATAAGAGGCGACAGTGAGTCACATCAGTCCAACATTAGAGGATGAAGATGCAGATCTGCTCTGATGGCGTATTCTAAACTCTTGTTAATCATTTAAGGCCAAATAGCCAATGATAAGAGGAGTGAACACAATGATGGCTGAAGCTCCTGGCAAGGGACCATTATAGCAAGCACCATAGTAGGGCTGTGTGTTGGCAGTAAGTACTTGGCGATAAGATATGTATTGTGAGATAGGGCTCATGATTTAATGTACTGTGATATATTGCAATATTGGAATATATTGAAATATTGTGATTTTTAAATTCTACTATAATAACATACCACTATATGAACAGGTTTGCCCATGTTGACAATAGCACTGCACCCTTGAGCTGCTTGTTAATGTTGGAGCTGAAAGTGGATTACAACACCATTTAGAGGTTTAAACAGAACACACACTGATTCACTATTTGCCAGGAATCTTTACATGTAAACTGTTAATTAATAATTGAGACTGTGCTTTAGAGAAACGATACAGTATCACTGAACATAACATCGCGATATTCGATATTTTAATATTTTCTTACACCCCTACGCCATAGCCCACCAAACAATCATGTTCAGCGGCCAGAAAAAGAATTGATATATTAGAAACAAAGTTAATATCAATTAATTTTGTTGATGCTTTCCAGTCACTGGAGGCACTCATGGCAAATAGAGGTGAACTTTGATGCTGAACTGGGAACGTTTTGTTCTACACTGGTATGTAAACAGGGCTGGACGCCACACATTTCTGGTGCTGTGTTACCTTCTATTGTTTGAGTATGAATTAAAACATTTGCATTATCTTATAAATAGATATTTTAAACTCTTTTAAAAGTTATTTTAGTTACTGTGCATCTAAACTGTGGAACATTCGAGTTTTCATTAGACAGTCAAGATCTTAGTACTTATACATTTACACAACTTTGGCTTATTAAGACTTAGTTTATGCTATTACTGATAAACTGTGAAACACTTTGCGCTGTCACTGGTATTAAAAGTGCTCTATAAATTAAGATTATTATTATTATCATATTAATGATGGCTAATGCCTTAAAATCTACATAAAATAAGCGTTAAAAGAACTGATGTGAAGCACTACTCTAATGGGGCTATTATACAGCTATAACAAGCTATTTTGATGGCACCCCCTTGTGGATAATTTTAGGCAAGCTAAAGATTAGTGAATGAGTAAATGAGTTACAAACCAGTTCCCTGAGACGCTTTGAATCTAAAATGGAGCCTCCACAGTTTAGAGAAGGTTCATGAACATCTAAACAAGAAAGGAAAATGAGGGCAAAGGTAGGAAAATCACCTCACTTGCTTTAAATCCACTGCCACTTCACACTGAGCGGCATAGCCAGCCAGTAATTGCAATGGAGAACTTCCTCGTGGCCAAAAAGCGGGACTGCTCAGTGTCGTAATTAGAAGGGATCACACTAAGCACAAAGCCCATTACAGCACTTGACATTTCACATTGGGGGAATGAAGCTTTTTGACTTTTTCAAGGCAAACAACAAAAAAAAACCCCGTCTTTCATTGGGGGCTGATGAGCGAGCACTTTAACTCAGCAAGTCACTCCAAAATGCAATCAGGGGAAAGACATTCCACAGCCCCTTCAGACGACTGCAGCTCTGAAGCTAAGCACCTGCGATGAACCAAGAACCCGAGACATTATCAATCAGGCCTGGATAATAAAGCCAGCTGAGACGCTGCTCATGACGCTGTAGGCATATCTACTACATATCTGCCCCCCCCCAAAAAAAAGGTAACTAATTCTAATTTAGCATATTACAATAACTTCAAAGGCAAGTTTAATAAAACGGTGAGGTGAGCGAATGAATGTGAAGTTGAAGAGGCACAGAAACAGCCACAGGGGGGAAAGCGAGGCCCTTTTGATCAGCATTCGTGCATCAGGGACTGTGGCTATGGTCAATCAGATTCGGCACCACTGAAAATTGGCCATGGCACAGCCAAAGGCCAGTAGTGAACTTAATAACCTACTGGATCCAGAGCTGCAGCCTGTATCTCTCGGTTGAGAGTCTTTCTATTAATCTGCCATTCTACAAATAAACAATCTTAAATGATTTACTAGTCTCCCGGAACTCGATGCCACGTTCTCTGAGGGGGCAGACATATTTATGGATGTCAACCACATAAAAAGGACAGCTAAAGGTGGTCTCCAAAGACGATACGGAAAACGCATGGGGGGAAAAAATCTTTGATGATGCGGCTGAAGTGTTTTTTTTTTTTAAATGAAGGGGTAAAAAATTCTGCTTTTTCAGCTGCTTGTTGTTTTGGCTCCATGAGAACTTGCATCTTGATCATGTCCTCGTATTTAGTCTGATGTCCACAAGTATGGGAAACAAGCTGTGTGGGTTCTTGTCCATCGGCGTCTGCAAACACAAAGTGGAACCATATGGAGGACGCCTCTGCTCCTCCGGCTCTGGACATCACGCCCGAGAAATGCATCTCCAAACCAAAGAGAAGAAAAGTCTTAGCGACTACAGCGGCCTACTTTATCACAGTCACCTACCGTCCACTTACCAGATCTGTTTTCCTTTTTAGGGCCATGGTTGTAGGTCCATTTCCTTTCTCACGCAGTTCATCAGCCACCCTCTACTCCACTGGTCAGTTTCTTGACCACAGGGCTGCTGTTGACCAGATGTTATTTGGGAAATGAATCATTCTCACAGCAGCTCAGCAGTGACACGGACATGGTAGCTGGTACTAGGGGTGTAAGAAAATATCAAAAATATAGAGTATCGGGATATTATATTTAGTGATACTGTATCGATTCTCAAAGACACAGTTTCGATACACAGATTTCTGGCAGACAGTGAATCATTGTATGTTGTGTTTAAACCTCTGACCACTAGATGGCAGTGTTGTGATCCATTTTCAGCTCCACTCCAACATTAACAAGCTGCACAAGGGCGCAATGCTATCATAAACATTGGCAAACCTGTTCATATAGTGATGTGTTTTAAAAGTAGGATTTGAAGAATTGCAATATATCACTTTGCTTGCAATATATCACAATATATTGAATCATGACCGCTGTATCTCAATACGTATTGTATTGCCAGGTTCTTGCCAATACACAGCCCTAGCTGGTACAAGTACATCGGACACGGTGGTGTTGCTGGACACTCTCCAGAGTCAGTTCTAGGTTATGAGTGGTACCTCCATCCAAAATTATCCAGCTAACAGGGGGTCCGTCAATCGGAAACTGACCATTGATGAAGGGCTAAAGGACGGCTGAATTATGCATCAACAGATGGGCTGCAGTCTGTAACTGTACATCAGCAAAGTGGACCAGTTACATAATTATTGGTACCATTTGTAAAAATAGACAAAAAATATTAAGGTCATGATAAAAAGAATTGTATTTGGTTAATGAACTCAATCACACAATGAAAATCAGGTGCAGGGTGAAAATACAAACCCTGCAGTGATCTGTGGACATCTGCTGTGTTCAAATGATAATGGAGAAAATGGAGATATGCAGATATACTTTTATTTTGTACAGTGAAGGTCATTCTGAAGTCTTCTTCTAGCAGCCAGCCACACAGTCAGAGTGGAGTGCTGGAATTATGGGACGGCAGCATCGTATGTCTGAAATCTGAAAGCAATCTTATTTTTTTTTTCATCTCTGAAACCCTGCCGTCAAAGGATGTAAGACAAAGCAGCCAACACTCAAAAATTCATTATATCCCATTATCTTTAATTATCATTTATTAGAGCTGTCACATAGCAACAGAAAAAGTAATACACATAGCTCCCTGAAAGAGAAGCCTTACATGAAAATATCAATCTTTAAATCCACCAAAATAAATACTGAGTTTACAAAAGTTCATCTACGACTTATGGGGAGATTTACAACACATTCATGCTGAGAACTTCTGCCTTCGGGGCTTCGAGGTGTTACACAGTGGTGTTTGTCTATATGCGTGGAAGAGAGATTTGAACCATTGGGGCGTGGGGAAATCTGTGGCTTGTTCTGAACAACACTCATGCCCATCCATGTTTCTGTCACACCTTTTCTTGAGGCGACACATCAATGTTGGTCAGATAAGAAGAGTCAAAGGAATAAGAAGCATGAGCAAGTAAAGACCCACCAAATTCTCATAGCTGGCTAGCTCTTAGAAGTCACGCTTATTGCCGGTGAGAACAGAAGAGTGGCGTAATTTAAATTGAATTGCTTCTTGCTTGTAGTTCACTGAATCAAGCAAAGACACTCTGTGGAAAGTAAAGCTGGTTAGCTTTTAATTAAGATTAGAATTACATTTAAAAAAGTTAATATTGAATATAAAGTCTCTGGGGATTGCTTGGGAATGGAGGAAAAAGACCTGTCGATACCGAATGTAAATTGAATGTAAAAGTACTCGTGCAGCTTACCGTGTAAACAAATGTAATTACAAAACTACATTTGAATAGTAAAGCAACTGTCGCCTTCTAAGGGCTAGCTTTAGGTAGTTTACACCAGTCGTGGGTCGATACGTCCCGTCTGCTTTAGCAGTAGGCCGAGAGTAGAATTTTGGGCCTCCTGCTTGTGCCCAGCGCACTGACGGTCGAATGCATTCTTGTCAAGCTTCAGTCATTACGAAACTTCATCACAGCTTAAACAGCCTCCAGACTGACACCAGTGAAATTATGCAAGTGATTTCGTTCTTGATTGCCTCTGCTACTAAAATTGCTGAGTGCTCAGTGACTTGTGGTCAAAGGGTGCTACATAATTGAAAGCTCGAAGTGTCAGAGTGGAACCGGAGTATCAAAAATAGCTCTCCAGACTGGCTGTTGATAATTAACATTCTTCAGTACCGTTTCGTAATACACAGTTGGCACGCTCGCCTGGGTAATTTCAAGGTTGATGTTGCCCCTGGTAAACAGATCTCGAACTGAGATCCTTCCATCTTTTGAACCGTTCTCGATATTAGTTAGCTTTTCCAACCATTCTGTGCTGCCATGTGGCGAGTCAACTCGCAAATGCTTGCTTAGTTTTACGAGCCAAGTGCAAATTGCTATGACCTCCTTTTACTCAAAAAATCGAAAAAGATGGGGCTTTGTTCGCTTCAGCTGCGGCAGTATCCTTCTTCCGATTTTTTCGTTTCTTTTTTTTTTTTTTTTTTTGAAAAATATTAACCTGCACAAGTACGAGTTGGTTGTGAAGGCACGACCATGTACATGTTTTCATGAACATTGTAAAATGAGAAGCCCACTGAACAGCTCTGCAGGACATTGCTCGGTATGACGATGTGCAAGACTTGAACTGTTATACTAAGCTGGAAGAATAATGCATTGCCTCTGACCGAAGCGTATATAAAGGATCACACGGACCACCATCAGATAACCTTGCATATAAAAATATTCCTATTTACAGTAAAATCAAAACAGACATGGATGCTAAGCTCTGACCTTTAGCACAGAAAGATCAGCTGGTAAAACACCCCCAACCAGATATTTTCTCTTACCCACCAGTGAGCATTTTTAGCTTGTTGGTACAAGACGAGGGGAAGTTCCATCAGAGTGGAGCACAACATAGCTGTGTTCCTGAAACTCCCTCTCTTTCTGTCTTCTTTTTGTCTTTTTTTTGTTTGTTTGCTCTGTCAAGCCAACACACCAGCACACGCAACACACATCAACAAATTTCACACAATTATCACATTAAGGAAACCAATTACGAGAGTTTTCTTCGTTCATCAGTTTGCAAACAAGTTTGGTCTTCGATAAAATATTGGCAACCAGAATACTGTTTGATCTATGAAAGCTATAATCAACGTATTATAAAAAAGTGCTATAAGTGCTTTAATTGCAGAAGAGGTCATGTCATCGTTTAGAAATAAACAAAAGCATGAGGATAGTGCTAATTTCTACTGGTTCGATATTTGTACTCTACGGTATATAATGCTCTGACAACACTGTGTCAACACTTTTCCCTGTAAAATTACAATAAATTGAAAATATTTCCTCTGCTGAAATTAGCTGACACGGAAGAAAACGCTTTACAGGTTTCTTGATATTTACATTCTTACATTCTTTAAATATACTGAAACAATATGCTTGAAACGGGAACACTATCCTTCGCTTTACAGAGAGGCACAGTTGAAGGCTGAGAACACCTCTGGTACTTAGGCTGCTGTGTTTAGGGAGGACAGAAACCAGGGTTTGGCCAAGCTGGTGTGCTTGAGGAACAATGAGGCATTCAGTACCATAATTGCTACGATGAAGTACGGTCCATCGTTTCTTTGTCTCGATTTCAGTTCTGCTTCAGCGCAAGCTATATCAGCGCTCTGAGTGATGAACACCGTCCTAAGGTTCAGAGCAGCTGTATATGAATTTGTTCTGAAGCATCATAAAAGCTGGGCATGTGGGATGCCCTCTCTCTTAGCACTCATCAGGTTCCTCTAATGTTATTGGGAATGGCTGAAAGCAGCAGAGACAGAAACACGTGACGCTATGGCTCTTACTGAGCTTACTGAACGTATTGTTCACTGTAGTGGATTAAACCCGGAAAGGTGCTTTGAATGAAAATCGTTGTGTTTGGTGAGGTATGCAAGGCCGAACCGGGACCAAGTTAACACGGTCAGCATCCTGTAGGTCTCCAGCTTCGTAAGTGGACTGCCATGCTCACAGAGAGAGGCTCTCAAACAAAGAAACAAGCTGAAATGTTTGGCCTATAGCAGCTGATTATTCTATCTGTGATCAGAACACTATCAGTTCACATGTGCACTTTATCAGATTTCATTAGCTGAAGAGATGCAAATGTAAAGAAAAAAGAAAAGAAAAAAAACGCCAGAAGTACCTTGTTTACAGGCTCCAGCATTATGAAAAAAAAGATCTATTGAGAGCTGGAGAAATGTTAAGCATGCTCTACTATAAAGAAAAAAATATTTGAACTTCAATTCTTTTTCCTTGTTGTGTCATTTCAGTACTTCAGTATTTTGTGGACTCTGTTCATCAAAAGGCACCTTATCAGAGGCATCTATAGCTACATATCTATTTACTTTCTACACAAATTCCAAGCTGTAAAATTAAAATACAAAGGAAAAAAGTAAGATTTTTGCTTGTTTCCATCAAAAAGATCATCTGCAATAAATATATATTTTAATTTCCCGCCAAAAAACTGTTGTTGTATATGGTTTGATATATCTACTTAAACATTGCGCATTTGTAAGTTCATGTATGTTGCAAATTTTGGCTCCCTTTATTTCCCTTTTACCTACAGACAAGGAAATGAATTATTTTATTTATTTTAAATTTTATTATTTTTTCATCTGAACTGTTATGTGATTGCGTTTCACTGTCATACACAGCTATTTGTGCACACCCCAGCCTCCAACTTCGTTTTTTGCAACATCTTAGATGTCAACAATCAATTTTTGTAACTATAGTTAAATAGAAAAAATATTAAATTAATTAAATATTGCTGATAATTTCAGTTTTACATTTCTGAAGCATTAGAAAACCTTTCTTACAAATCCTTTGCATGGAAACAGCAAGATTGAAATGTTGCGTCTAATGTATCCACTACAATCGCACTGTCACTGGCAAATACTAGATTCACTGACTGTGGAGAAGGTGGGATTTAGTAAAACGCACATACAGCTGTCCTGTTCAAATTCATCCCTGCAATGAACCCGTCAGTAAAGTCTGTCTCTGATTAAGACCAATACAGAGGAGCTGAAAGGTTGCCTTGGTTTTAAGTTCGATAGAACACCCCATCATTTCCTCACAAATAAAGCTTCAATTTAAAACAATGTTTTGGTGATAACCAAATAATTACCAAGCACTAGCTGCAGGGAAGTGAGCGAGATTCCTAAACGTACCAGTTGCTGTACCTCCACGCTTTTACATTAGAAACAATTACATCCAAAAATAAAAATCAAATACCTTTGGCAATAATGTTCACTTTTAAAGTTTGGATAAAATGTCTCAGTCCACCTCCCGGTAATTTGTTCCTGGACCGGCCTGCGCGAGTATGTGGGGCAGGTCCGGTAGGATGTGGCGGGACGGCACCTTCCAGTATTAGTCCTGATGAAGCAGAAGCCGGTGTCAGAAGCAGGATTCCTGTGACTCTGTGTCATTCTGCACGGACAGTTTCTCCTGTTCAATATGGTTCCCGTTGTGAAGAACTGAGTACCTAGCAAGAAAAAGGAAAAACAAAAAAAAGCCACATCAGATGGAGCGCCATGGCACCGTTGGGTTGCACCTCTAGGTCGGAGGTTCACACCACACATACTTAGACAGTCCTTGTTGATGAATTCTCAATCAATTGATTTGGAGAAGGACTGAGTGGCTCGCGTGCTTCACCCCTGAATTGAATGGAGAGAGTAAGAAAACTTTAATTGCAAAGCCTGTGTCACAGTTAACGGGGATTATCAGCAGTTTTCAAGACTTCTACAAAATTCCATTGCTGAGGTGCATACAAAGCTGTTTAGAGGACATTCGGAAATACTTGATTGACTTCAAATTTCTAACAATGACAGAGGGAACCATAGAAATTTGATTTACTAGTCTTAAAGACCAGTCAACATGGGTCTTCAGAGTTTTTACATGTAATGGTGATAATAGTGATAGTGGTAGTAGATAGTGGTATAGATAATAGTGATAGCAATAGTGGCAAACACATAGTCGTTGGGTTCTGTTCTGCTCCATGATGCTGGGCACGTGCTTCTCCACAGTAGATTCATTTGAAATACATCCTTACTTATCATATCATTCTTACCGTCAAAACATAATTTCTTTAATAACCATTTCAGATATTAACTGTGATGTAGCTTCACTCCTAAAACGTCTGGCTCCTATCACCACCACTGTGAACAATTCTGACTCGATGGTCTACAATGATGCATTTCACAACCACTACAAGTTACTGTGTTTATATCCCGGCTGTATAATAATACAGAATACAGAAATTCTCTTTCTGTAAACTTTCTATTCGCAGACGCGCTCAACATCAAGTTTTATTCTAGTTTTTGAATTTATATGAAGGTTCTGGATAAAAAAACCCCAAAACGTATTAATGTTTTCTTATTCAATCAGTGTTCTTTTCGGTCTGTGATGGTGAAGAATCAAGATTTTATCCAGTGCTTCCAAGGATACTGATATCACTGCAAAGTTTTGTTCTAGTTTCTGAATGTAAATGAAGGTTCTGGATAAAAACACAACAACATTTGAACACACAAAACTTAGGAATGTTTTCTTTTTCAATCAGAGTTCTTTTCGGTCTGTGACTGCAACCAATTTTTTATGGTGAAGAATCAAGATTTTCATCAGGGTGTCCAAGAATCCTGCGAATGTATAAAACAAAACAAATGCTTTGTGCACCGACAGTGATACAGCAAGTGCATTCTGAGAATACGGATAAACCGATCAAGCTGATCTGCAGACATGTCAAATCTGCACAAGCCTTGGAGGTTTCATTTGTAACGTGTTTCCTTAATACTTTAGAGATGTGAAAGATATGCTGATAGTTGCAGAGCCAGAGGGATGAAGGGGGGCTGCAAATATGGACTATTGGAATATATAAAAAGTTCTCCTTCATGCTTATGAAATCGTTACAGCATATTCAACCTATTTTTATGCAAAAATCAGACTTATCAATGACTCCTAAAGAGAACTTCTTTAGCCAGCTACAGACTAGTCATTGAAACGGAAATGAATCGATGTAGCTTCTAGCAACCTGAAGAGCGTTTCCAAATTCCAATACCTCTGATATGATGACAACCCTTTCATATGAGCCGGGACAGTCAGGAAATAAAGTCTGTGATGAGAATTCATAATGGGCTTCTTTTTAAAGTAAGGACTATGTGCAGCACAGATGGTGCTCTTCTTGGGGATGGGGTGTTTGCTGGGGCAGAATATGATGCCTAAACACTGACCTATTACCTTCTTCTCTGGAAGCAGTCCTCCACCCCAAAAAAATCATTACAAACCCTTTTGATAAACAAGTAAACCGAAAGCAATTCCTGTCGAGAAATTGGGCATGAAATTTACCTTGAAACCCTTCACCCCCTCAAAAGTCACCAACGTTCCGGGATCCAGAAAGGAAACGTGCTGCGGCCATTCAGTGAAGCAGAAAGCGGAATTGCTGCCACATTGCTGCTCTCTTACTCAACAATGTACTGTTTGTAGAGGTTCTGATCTACACAATCAAGTCTGCGAGGAAGCGCAGCCTGGGAATAGGCTATTCTGAAGACTGAATGTCACCTGAAATGTCACATTTTCCAGTACAATACAGACATGTTGTAAACATGTCCGGCTACCCAGGTATATATTATTCTATGGTGCTTGTTTTGAGTATTTACAGTATTGTGCAAAAGTCAAGAGACCACCATTTCATTTCCTGTCAAGGCGGTTGAGTCTTTTTTGAGCACACAGAAATCTCAACAACTGAACATGCATCATTCTATTCATTATTCATTGTATCCACATTTTTCCTTTTTTCTGCTTCTCATAATCCAAGAAATTCAGTGATGTTGAGGTCTGGACTCTGGCTGAGGTCTTTGTTTGATGTGTCTTTTCTCAGTAAGGGCTTCTTGACAGCTTCACAGACATACAGTGTTAAGCTGTTTTCTTGCAGTGGAAGGATAGGCTTAATTTCTCCTGTACCTCAAAGATGAAAACTTTCAGTACTGTTTATTTGATGGTGACAGATTTCTACCAGGGGTGCATTCGATCTGAACTGTTGTGCAGCGCTTTACAACTGTATCTGTTTAAGCGATGTGCTTTATGCTTTGTAGAAATAGTGTGAAATGAAATGCAGCAGACTTTGAGGTACATATTCTCTTATTTGATGTGCGTTACCTGATAAACACAGGTGTGTAAATAAACCCCACAATATTAAAATGCATGGATATTAATAATGGATAATAATAAAGCCCTCTACTAATTTTGGTGTACAGAACAATGAAATACATTAAAAGTGTTACTCCAAAAAGTATTATTTAAACTTATACTTAACAAGATGGGATTCTCAGCTGTCTCACACTGTCAGCACAAAAACTCTCTTACTACTTTCTATTATGTGCAAGTTTACCAGCAAAAATGTAATTATTAAATAAAAGGGAAAAGCTTCCAAACAGCATGTTATGTGCTCTTTAATGATCCAGTAAAATACAAGTTGCACATTATTCTGATGAGATTTATATAAATAAAAAGGTTTAAGAGTCTTAACAATAGTCTTAGTTACAGTTAAGACAATTAAACCATATATCTTTTATATTAATCTCTGATATCTGATATACGATCAGATCTCATCAATCTCATTAATATGTCCAGGTATCAGTATCTCTGGAAATGAGGGGAGAGGTATGGTGGTCTTTAACTTCTGCAAAGGATGTATAGTATGTGTATTTAGATGTGCTATACACCCTAAACGTTAAAAGATGTTTACTAGTTTCCATCATTTCTGGAGATGTTTTTGATTATATTTATATAAAAGATAGGGGCATTAATAATCTTAACAATAGTCTTATACCGTAAAGACCATTCAACTTTCTATCTTTTATAAAAAACACATCAGAAATGTCTCCAGAACCAGGGGTGATGAAGGGTGGTCTTTAACTTCTGCAAAGGATGTAAAGTCTGTGGATTGGGATGTGCTTCACACTCTAAACATTAAAGGATTACAGTAGTCCTCTCGGTGCATCGGTCAGCAAACACACGCATCAACATTTGAGTCTTGCTGAGAAACAGTATGTGCAGCGCCGATTTTAATTAAAAACATCACTCTTTAAAACTGAATATCTGGAGGCTTCCGTGGCAGATATATACGGAGAGTCAGCTTTTGTGCTGTCTCTGCTTCTGTGGATTGTGTGTGCGGCTGGGTGTCTCTAAATCCCAAAGAGCGGAGCCAGCATGAGAGGAAAAACGGATAGAGAGCAAAAGAGAGGGATAGAGAACGAAGAGAACGAGAGAGAGAAGGAGACAGAGAGGAAGAAAGCGAGAGTGCTGTGTGTTTGTTTTCACTTCCGCTTCACTGACATCATTAAAGTCCAGTCATTCTTTTCAAGTCTGCTAGTTGCTTTTCCAACAGTCCATGGCAGGCCATCTGTAGTGCAATACAGCACAGACCACATCAACCTCTCTCTGGGGGGCTTCCCTCACTATGGAATAATGGGAACAGCTTTCAGACATTTGCCCTGTCTGTGTCCAAAATATCACCTTCACTTCAGGAAGACCCAGCTGATCTCTTCATCAACAGACTGCTAGCTGATTTATCTTTTGAAGACCTCGGAGTATTGAGCAGGTAAGGATGTCGTAGAAAAGGCTAGAAATAAAAGGTAGCAAAGGGTTTGCATTCTGCCATTTAAAGGACCCTTGTCCTGCATTTTTCTTGCATGTTATTTTCCCCCCAAGGCTCAGTTTTGACATTGTGTGGTTTCACGCACCAGAAACAGTCATAACTCATTTTCACAAGAGCGTGCCCAACCTCTCGCTTTATTCCTTAGAATGAAACAGGCTGTCAGCTACGCCTTTAAGGCTGACACATGTAAATGATCTCTGTTATGACTGGCTGCCTCTGAAATGTAAACCTAGCCTTGCAGAAATGGAAGTCCAGGCTAAATGATGTGAATTAGTGGGATAAACTACACTCTTAACCCACCTTAAAAGCTGGTTCTTTAGCGAAGACAATGCTATCTAGACCCACGGACACCCAAAGAATCTTATAGGGTTCTTTGCCATGTGGCATCTTGCAGTGTTATATGGTTCTACATAGAACCAAAGGGTATTATAAAAGAGATCACTAAAATTTTTGAATATCGTGAACGATATTACACCCTAAAGTATCGTGCCATATCACCCATCCCTAATTATCACATCAGAGTTCTACTTTTTACTGTTTTTAGCAAAAGAAAAATTCACACTTTTCTCATTTCCCATTATATATATATATATATATATATATATATATATATATATATATATATATATATATATATATATATATAGCGAGACAGATTTTATCTGTCCACTATAATTCATTTTACTTCAGTCCTGGATATATGTAGATATTTGGAGAGCATTATTTAGTACCGTGACATTCTGGATCATTGACTTCTGTTACAATCTGATAAAAAGTCTTGTATTTTTTAATTTCTCAGTTAGGGGCGTGCCATATCATATTGTATGCAATAATAAAATTTAATTTTCATTTTGTTGCAGTAGTGTATTCTTGAAATACCATGAAATATTGTGATATTATTGTAGAACCATATCGCCCGCTCCTATACAGAACCAAACAGGCTTCTTCTATTTTTGCAATGACAATCTGGTAACAATAGAAGAACCATTTTTAGTGCTATATAGAACCAAAAAGTTCCATATAGAATGATATACTACACTTTCCCATCAATCTGAAGAACCATTTCACCGTACAAAGATCTTTTTAAGCATGTACATTATTATTTGAAGGTTTCATGGTCCTATACAGGTGGTCTATGCTAAAGAACCCTTGAAGGACCATCTCTGTTTTAAGAGTGTGTAGGCTGAGTAGGTGGATATACAGTCTTATTTATCAGATTGACAATTCGTTTTCCAAAATAGGCTCTCAACATACCCCAATTTGGGGGAACCAATCCAGCATCACAGACGCAACAGCAAGAGGGTGAAAACTGAAATCCCTGCGAGAGCAGGGGACAGTCGCAGCAAGGACGTGAAAGTTCATCCACTTTGCAGGTAGCTAATATAGAAACGTACAGCCTTCTGTAGCCTAAATTATGTGAAGAATAAGTTGCAGTAGGGCTCAGGTGCTTTGCCAGGTACTAACAGTTACTGGTTGGGCTACGACTGGACTGGTTTGCAGCTAGGACAGTTGTCAGAGCACAGTGCAACCCAGAGTTCCCAAATGTGCCAATCTGGTGCATGCAAAATTTTGAATACTGCAGGTCAAATAATATGTTTTGTTGATTTTCTAAATTAAAAATAAGTACACAAACTGTACAGGTAACACACACATACAAATAGTGCACAATTTTTATTTAACTTGCTGTGTTTAACATAAGGATATAAAATAATGAAACATATTATTTATAATGTGCCATAGCTTTTGCATATTTATATTATTATTATCTAATTCATATATTATTTTCAAATATATTGAATTCAACAAATAAATAATAATGTGCATTAGTAAAAATGTGCAGTAATGTGTTCTTAAGGATGTGTTAACAAATTAATACAATTAAAAAATCAACAAAAGACCTCGTTTGATGGGCTTACAAACTGTTCCATACCAGTCTGTGTGTGTAACTGAGTTGGCACTAAATTTAAAATGGGCCATAAGTAGAGTGTATGGACTAGAAATATCTTTCACATTATGTGTTTTAAAATAATATTTATATACTACATTTAATTTTTATATATGGGCTCTTTAAACACCCAACAAGTGTTTTGCCAGTTTAATTGTTTCCTAATTAAATCTGACTTCTTTGCAGCCCATGCCCAAATTTTATAGCAAAGAACTACACATGTGCAGTAAAGAGAATTTTGTTTTGCACGATATCCCTGCTTTCCATGGTTTGGCTGCAACAATACAAGCAGCAGAGAACAAGTTCATCTGTGAAGAAAAGCTAGACACCATACAAGAGCTATTCTACTTGGAGCTCTAACTTGGCCTTAACAAAACAAAAACAACAAAAAGAAAAGCTGGAGGATGATCATTTGGCTTCTCCAGATCTTTTTCCAGACACAGATATCGAAAACAGACACTAATGATTCATCTAAGTGATGACGGTTTAAAGAAATAAAAAGAAATAAATCCACTCACATAAACCCACAACCGTCAAGGCTTTTTATAGTCAGTGATTTCTGAGGAACGTTACAGCTCCAAGCGAGATACATTACAGACGCTGTGCTGAAAATATAAAACTACAAGAGGCGACGTAAAAAAAAACCCACTGTGGTCTGCAAAAAGGCAAGTAGACACTAAACCTCTTTTATAAGGTTTTCTTATCTAGCCGCAGGATTGCCATGTGATGTAGGTTGCGACGCGACATCTTTGATTTCTGAGAGAGAAGAAATGCAATCTAAACTGGAGGAACAGAGGAAAAAACTCTCTCTCCTACTGCAGAGGGCTGGGATTAGCCAAGACAAGGCAAACTGAGATAACTTACCTCACAGTATGATACAATCTGCAATTTCAGGCTTACTTAGTGGGAGGAGAGGGCAGGCAATCTATTACAAGCTCATCTACTTAGACATGTTCCAGTTCACATTGGGGCATAAGACAGTGCCAGGGACAGTGGAAAACGCTAATTTCAGCCGAGGCTGAAAAGTAATATTTTTACTCCTCGACTCTGCAATAGCTATCATTTAGAGCAAGATTGCAGGATATGGACAAAGTACGAGTACTGTGATTATATCATTACATGTTGCAGTGTTTTAAAAATGCATTAAAAACAAATGATCTCACATGGTTAAAGACAGGCTAGCAGTTTTCAAACAACCTTATTTACTTTTTGTTGAATTACTGGAAAGCCTCAATTTACACCTACAGGAACATCAACTCAGAACAGTGATTAGCCAAACTAGTCACAGCACACAATAAACAAAAACTCTAGGACAGGTTACAGGGCTCATTTCCATCTTACAGCTTTCCAGAATATCAGTATTGCAAAAACGTTCATATCACATTATTGACTAACAAACAACACATTGTGCATCAAGAAGATTGTAAATCATTTGATTTCACATATTTGTTTCTCCAGAACTGCAACTCGATCAGCATCTCATGCATGCTGTTTCTTTTGGACTGCTAAAAAACCTTTGGCCCTTTCACAAACGTCCTTTATAGTGCAATAAAAGTCACTGACAAAACATCAAATAAAACCAGGCCTGGACCTCTCCCTAAGCCAGTCCTTCACTACTTGTCAATCTCTCTTAAAAACACGAAACATTTGATTTGTAGACATTCAGTGAAACATGCAGCTTTCCCTCCTCATCTGTGACTCACCCAAACACCTCCAACTCAAGTGAGACTTAGCAGAGAGACCAGATGAGAATTTAGAAAAGAGGAGTCAATCTATATATAAGTAAGTACTGGTCAGAAATTATTCAGTAGATCAGTGAATCTTACTTTGCCTACAATAACTACATAAAATATACAGCAAACTGGCAGTAATTCTTTAAATATAGCAGGGAAGAATAGATGAACCCTTGCCATTATGGGGTTAATAAGTCAAAGAACATCGCAAACTTTGTAGACTGTATCACCAGTCTAGCACCAGTTAATATGAAGTTACGATTTAAGGGTGATGGCCTCTCAAACGTGGAGGAGTTTTAGGAAAGCACATGCATACTGACCACAGTGCAGTGTGTATCATTAGCATGTGTAATTAAAGAATTGTCTTTATCACTATATAAAAGATATTCTCTGCTTCTTTTACTGGTGGCTGCACTGTGATTTGTTTTCATAATGAACAAACTCACACAGAATGGAGCTCACTGATTTGCTCACGTCGAGAAAGGGTAAAACATATCTGTCTGACTTAACAATAATCATATTTGTTTGGATAGTTTCGAACAACGAAATGGAACAGTAGGATTCCGTTTCAGGCATTTAGGCGGTCCAAATAAAAAGCTTTGTTAGATCACATTCTTTACAAATCACTTAAACACAAGACCACGTATAAATAAAGGAGAACGGCCCCAATTTTTGTGTCGGCCTTAAAAGGTTAATGGATGTAAATGGAAGTAGTTATGCAAGCAATGAAACTCACTGAGGTAACGCGGGGAGGCTAATGTAGGACTAAGTAGGGCACAACTACGGTCACAACATCAGCATCACTGAGCCGCAGAGAGATGCATCTCTAAGAGCAAGACGCTTTCCCGTCAAGCTGTCCCATGGTCCCAGGCCAGGACTGCTCTGCCAACCAAGTGTCAGGGTGCACTGTGAACCCATGTGGCCCGGTCCCATGAAACCATGTGTGTCAATCTTTCAAACAACTCTTAACCAGCACCGGATGAGGTTCCAGACACACACACATGTTTGCGAAGATAAAAGGTTCGATTGCTTACGAGCTGAGTGACAGCAGAAGCGGGGCATTCATGACCTGAATGTTTTGCAGTCTGAAATGAAGAGCACATTTCGGCGTGGAAGGAGATGTCAGAAGAGAGAGCGGGAAAGAGAAAGAGGGCAAAATGGAAGAGGTACAAAAGTACAAAGAGGCCTTGGGAGGAAAGAAGAGTGCCCGTGTTTACCTAAGAGGCACACTCTTCATTGAGAGTGCGCGTCCGTGTCGGCACAGGCATGCGCGTCTACGTGCGAGCGATCAGAGAAGAGAACCCGAGAGCAGGAAAGGAGAGAAGTCTGTTTAGGTGTGTGTTTGATTCATTTTTCCAGCGCATAAACCTCACCAAAATCTTGCAATAAATGTTTACAAGGCTGCCTGAGGGCCAAAGGCAGGCCCGTGGTTATAACACGGACAGCGGCAGTGAGGGGCTTTTCCTTCTTTCCCCTTAACATGCCAGAAATAGCCCGACACATGGCAGTGAGCTGATAAACGTCTCCTGATAAGCAGATGTGTACACAGTCCACCATGCCGATAAACTCCAGAAGGTACGCTGTTAAAAAAAGATTTCTCGTGCCACAGCAGAGCCGCTTTTAATTCCATAAAAGGGCTCAAATCACAGAAAAGTGAATTTCCCTTACTTTTTTTCAAATAAACTTTGCTCCGTATACGAAAATGTGCAGCATATATGAAACTGGAGCTGCAGGACAGGTCATTTTAGGTATACTGTTTATTGCAGTGGTTCCTAACCCTGGTCCTTTAGGACCCACCAGCCCTGCACTCTTTTGTGTTGACCTACCAAAACACATCAACTTCAACTCAGGAAAGGCTTGGTAATTAGCTGATTTGTTGGATCAGGTGTGTTATGAGCAGGTAAGATACACAAATGTGCAGGGCAGAGGGTCCTCTAGGACCAGGGTTGGGAACCACTGGATTATGTGATGCTATAAAAAAACAACGCAGTTAGTGCAGCAAGTTATTCAGCCTGCAGCGGTTCTAGCCATTCGCACTGGAGTTATAATAACTATTTCAACTGGGACAACTCGGTGAATGGGGCTCAATATAGGACAGCCAATAAGAGGTCATTAACATATACCACTGTAACAAAAATAGATTTATTATTCCAGGGATGAAAAGAGGTAAGAAAATAATTGGGGGGAAAACATTATGACTTTTTATACTAAATAAATACAGAAAAAAAGAAAAAGAAATAAGAAAAATATACAACACAGGACCTTTAGTGGATAGTTATTTACAAGAATTGTTGGAATGAGATGAAGATTCCTTATTTCACATTTAAGAATTGCCATTTAAAACAAAGGATCAATAATATGGATTAATTAAGGGTCTTTCCTGTGACCATACATCTAACCACTGGGGAGGAGTCCTTATTTATTAAGAAATGATCTGAGAAACAAAAAATGCAAACGTGTATTCTTAGCAGTGAAGGTTAGTAAATGGTACTTGATTTGGATGTACAGTTCTAAGAAAAAAAAAACAAAATGAAGCAAAAACACTACAAAGTTCCTTGAACTTCACAAAGGTTCTTCACCATCACACACTCTTAAACAAAATGCCATAGAAAAACCACTACTAGTTTCATGAGGTACTATGTTTAAAAAACAGATTGTGAAGACTTAAAGAACCTTCACATAATGAAAAGGCCCTTTGCCAATCTAAAGTTGAAGTTTGCTGAAGTTCATTAAAGTTTAAGGTTTTTTCATACTTGCACATCTCATTTACAAAAAAAGACTCTTGAAAGATTTGTCTGTTCAAAGGTTTCTTCAAGAAACTGAAGGTGGTACTTCTCTGGTATCGCACGAAGAACCCTTCATTTTTAAGCATCTTTATTTTTAAGAGTGCGCATCCCATTTACAAAAAAAATTTCCTTTAATGAATCATCTGCTGAAAAGTTTGTCAAACAAGTACAAGTGGTTCTCCAGTGGCATCACTCCAAAGAACTCTTTGTGGTATCTTTATTTTTAAGAGTGTAGACATGTTTAGTGTACAAAGTTTGTTTCTTTGAGCTATGAGGCTAATGCAATGGAAACCTGTCACCCGGACATATTTTGGTGAACACGGACTTATATTACTTGTGGACTACAGTAGCAAATGTCACCCATCAAACATTGCTCCGACTGACTGACCGCATTTAGGTTAAAGGGAAAGCTGTAAAACCATGTATTGATTTCTAACAGGACCATTCCTTTAAAGAGGCCCCCGCTGCATAAATAAGGTTACATACACATTCCTTCTCTGCTTCCTGGCAGCAGAGCAGCATAGAGCCCAGTCAAGCAGCTGGTGTTTACCTGAGAATACCTGAGCAGTGCCTCATGTGACGCTGTCGGTGTTTATAATGCATAAGGCAGCATATGAGCATTAGTGTCACATTTGTGAAGGACTCTCTGCTCTCGACTCAAACGACTTACTTTGCCATTTACTTTGTAAGAATAATACTCGAACATCTACTCAATCTGACAGCCTTTCATCTTTGCACTAATTTTGATAAATAAGCACGCACAAGAGAAGGAGATTGTCTCTGTCACTCGCACTGCAGTGTTATAAAGCTACTAATGGATGTAAAAACGCTACTGCCATAGATCTATTTCTTCACCTCAAACAAATATTGCATTGTACAGATCCCCCGTATTCCTGAAATTCACTGATAATAAATAAATATCTGACAGTATAAAATAAATGTCTTTTCACTTGTCTGAGTCCATGCATTTGCAAGCATGTGGTTACCTCCATGAGACACAGAAATCCACTTAACCAGCAGGGCTTCAGCATTTCTCTACTTAGTCCTGCTGCTTTTCTTGGACCACTGTGCTACGGGCTCATTTTCATGACACATGGAGGCATTTTTACAGAGCGAATGCAGGAGCGCTTGCACTTAAATATCTGCCATTTACTTTCCTTGCTCAAAATGCAGTGATTTGGAATCAGTGCTCTTAAAAATCACTGCTAAAGCATAGACCTGGCCATACCCCTCACATCTCAAACACACACCAACATTATATATATATATATATCTTGTCGCTATCCAATGAAAAACAAGTATCTCTAAAATTGCAACTTTACAGTAGAGACCAAAAACATACTTTGCTTTCAGTGTAAGTCAATAGAACCAGAATTATTTCCAACCTATTTTGGAGCATTTCTACTGGTCCATTAGTCATGGAATTTTCACAAAATGTAAATGACCATTGTCAAGTTCAAATGATATAGAAAACTCAAAATATCCAAAAATGAAGATACATGTTTTTCATTGGACAGCGATAATATATATACATGTATATATATATTTGTGTGTGTGTGTAACATATGTCAAGGGAATTTAAGATGACCAAGTGTTGGTGCATTGTTTGACTGTGCAGCATTGCTTTCACAAACATGCAGGGAAGGGTCAACAGAAGAAAACCTTACCTGGAACCTCATCACAAGAGTCAGTGTCTGAAGTATAAAAACAACAGCTAGATAAGCCTGTACCGTTGAGGAAACAATGGCTGTGAACAGTTTCTACAACAAGACAAAACATACCTCACAATTCACCACAAACTACTCATTTCAATGCAAGCCAAAGTTTTTGGAATAGCCCTCATAATCCCCTAAACTGAACATCAGTGAAAATCTGTAGGTAGATCTTGAACATGCTGTGCAAGAAGGACAAACACTGCAGAACCAGAAGTGTTCCACAAGGAAGAGTGGTGAAAATATCTGAATAACTTTTAATGCAGCAGGATATACAAACTCTTTCACATGTCACAATTACTATTTCTTTTCTTTGAGTTAATCAACTATAAAAAGTATATAATTGCAGTGAGAATTTGGGCCAAACCTTTGAATACAACGGTAAATAGAACAATGAGGTGAAAACTTTTGTCTAAAATGACAGATGCCATATTTGTAGCTAGATAGTAGGCTTAGCCTCTATCATAAAATTATATCATCATAATTTAATAAGCAATACTTTGGGAACAACTGAACAAGCTAGAAATGTTTCCTAACCCCAGATAAGAAATGTTTAGAAACCTCAAAGCACACATTCAAATCAAAGATCTCCAGTACTGCTCCTGAAAAGCAGTAAACCAGACAGAAAGTGTTTATGACAGGCCATCCAAAAGACAAAACCTAACAACCCTGCCTGAGCATCAGTTTTGTAAACTCATGCACTCCATGCCTAGAAGAAGCTGTCATCCATAAAGAAGGAATTAGCAGCAAATGACTAGCCTGACACTAGCAAATAATAACCTAGATAAAGAAATGGGACACTCATGATCATGCCACCTGGTTAAGTTAGTAAACCTAGTAGCTGTTACTGGTTGTAATAACCTTTGTAATGGATATGGATGCATATCTGATGACTTAAGCTGGCAAAGTACTCCATAAACAAGACATGAACGTTATTAAGACCTTGTCTGAAGACTATTCTGAGCTCTGTTTGTGCTCTTTTGTAGATGCCATCTTTTTTAGATGAGCTAAAGTGACAAGATCAAATGAATCTATAAAACTATCTAATTAGTGCAGCTATGGTGACATTTCCTTTTCCCCTTTAAGCCTGAATTCATTTCATTCCAGTGGCATTTGCTGGGCTTATAAACATGTGCTGACACATTCTGTATTATCCCTATGCAATATACGTTGACGTAGTCTATTTTTCCATCTCACCACTGGAGGAAACACATGCAGTCCTTCGCATCAGCAGTTTCTGAACAGATTGCTGCGTAAATCTTCTAAATCCTATGATAATACAATACAATAATATAATTTCAGAAGCTAAACCCACATAGTAATTAACTAATACCACACAGCACAAAAAAGAAAAACAAAAAGGTTTGTGTTACTTCATACTGCAGCTCTAATGCTACACTGATCAGTTCTTCTAAGGGTTGGGTTTTTATCTTGGTGTCTTAAATACAGATCACCGCTTGCACAGCATGAATAAGAGTGGAAAGAGCACATAGCAGTGACTGACCACACAACCGCATATTACAACATGGCAAGACCACTAACTTTTCTCAGCGTAAACACTTCTGAGTTTGAAAGCTGATACAACACATCTGTGCTTTAAAAGCAAGTGTTAAAGGAAAGCAAGGCTCATAACGCAAATAAAAGCTAGAAAGCCGAAAGCTTCGTCCTTGGGAAGTACATTCATTGTCGTGATCAAGACACTGGCTCCTGCTTTTTCTTAAGATGACAAAAGGTAGGATCACTACCGCTGCGCTAACAAGGACAAAGGACATTTTATATGACAGGCGATGACTGTGGAAAAGGCAGTGCAATCAACAATCAATAAATAAGACCACTTAGTCCCAAAGTCACTCAGTGAACTTATCATAATGGAAAACAATAAAAAGTTGAAGGAATGCTTAGAAACCCTGGGCGAAACCGCCGTAAGTACTCTATTCTTCTTATGTAATGATTGCTCTTCCATAACGTAATGTAGTTAATAATAGACCCGGCTCTCAGGTCCCACTTTACAGGCTGATAAAAAAGGAATAATGCTGATACACAATCCAATAAATTCCGAGGCCATGTTACTTGGTCTGGCCTATCAGATTTTAAGGCGGTGTGCTGAAGCTGAAGTGTTTTTGTAACGTTCACATCAACCTCAGACACTTCAGGCCCCTCTAGGCTGCGAGTGATACAGACATTCCTTCCATTGATCCATTGCTCTCAGACACTCAACTGTTTGCACGGAGGGGCGCGAGTAAACTTTTGTATGAAGAAACAAGAAAAGGCATAACTAATCACATCTTTCTGTGATAGCATATCATCAATGGCTGCGATTACAAAACACATTACATGTGCTTAACTAAGCGGGGGACCGTAGCCCTGTGCTCCTGTAGGGAGGAGTATCTTATCCACTCGTCAATCCATCCACACCGCACAGCTGCTACTCTAGCTTTAACTTGGTTTCTGCAGATTGCTTTAATCCAGTGGTTCTCAAACTGGCCCTCAGGGCCCTCTAGGTGAATCTCATTTTTGCTTGTGGTGCCAGCTCTAAATGAGATGAGTGTTTTATTTAATCATGTCTGTACAAGTAGAATGTAAAATGAACACAACCTTGTTTTATCAGTTCTACAGCTGTGAATTTGTCCTATCTGCTAACTGGGGGCCAGGGGACATTTTGCAGCATAGTGCACACACTCATCAATTGTAAACTTAACCAATAAATAAAAACTGAACTTAAACTGAACCAATAAAAACTTCAACGGAACCAATACATGTTTAAAAGAACATTTTAGGATTTTGTAACTTATTCTTAGACATTTTTAAGCTTTTAAATGATTTTTCAAGTATAATTATCTCACAATACTACTTTTCGTGTTTTGTGCATATATCTGAAAACGAGACAATTATCTGCTAATTTTATTTGAGAAAATTACTTAAGACTTAAAAAAATGTCTAGAATGTATAGAATGTCTAGAAATAGGTCTAGAAATGTCTAGAAATAGGTTCTAAAATTGTATAATAAGTGATTATAATTATAAATAGGCTAAATGTTCTCACAGTAGGCTTACAACAATCCAAAAAATCTTAAATATTAACTGTATTTACAATATTTTATTTGGCCAAGACACCTTTTTTGTAGTGTAGTAGCCTTTAGCTATGGTTGAATAGTCGTTCTACATTGCCCTCTGGTGGAAAATAGCATTTAGACTTCTTATGGGTCTACAAGATGAGAATGTATAATGTATAAAGCTAATTTGTATTTTTAAAGCCCTTATTTACTTTTTATTATTGAATAACTGTTTACTATTTAAACGTTTTCACAATTCTGACTCATCCTTAAGCGTAAATGTATAAACTGAACAGTGTACATACAGACAAGAATCAAAGACAAACACGCCTTTTCCATACATCAAAACAGAGAGCAAAGCAGCAAACTTCATCAACGAGGGCCATGTTGGTGGTAGTTCAGTACATATGGCAGTACCATTCAAAGAGCTATGACAACCAAGATGCTTATAGCTCTGTAAATGGCGCTGCTATCTGCACCACACATTGCGACTCCTTCATGGGCCTTTGCTGGGTTTTCCTGCCTCTTGAGCACACGGTAGTTGCAGGAGCAGTCGAGGAGAAAAAGACATTATGAATGCAACACTATAATATTCAGGCTTTTGAAGAAATCAAAACAAAAACGAGAGCTGCTCGTGCCCCTGTTAAGAGAGTGAAGCGTCAGGGCGAAGACAGAGTTATCCGCCGAGTCTGAACGTAACTCGGCATTTTGTAGACATGCAACTGAACAAATTGAATTTATATGCTGACTGAAACAGTATGAAAATAAATGGAACAATAAAAGATCAAATGATGTGCGCTCGGCTTCTGTGTATATTTACACAAGACAAATGCAATTATCTTACAAAGCAACGAGCAACCATCAAGTGAAAAAACGAAAAAATTAATGGAGCGCTTCTTCAAATAGCGCACTAGGAACAGAGGAACAGCTGAACAAATGTCAAATGTACATATTTGAAGCCTGAGGCTCCTTCAGGGGTTTCCTGAAAGCAACTGTCTACGTTTGCTGGTTCAGGTTTGAAGTCATTTTTTCACAAAATTTAACCACATAGTACAGCTTAAAACATAAGAGTTTAAACAAAGTCTTAACTGTGACACCTTACTGCAGGTGTTCATTAGACTGTCTTTTTCTAAAGATCTCGTCTTACTCTTACAAATCTTGTAACAGAAAAAACGTCCGGACCCTTTTTTTAATAGTTGGCTTTGTGATTCCAGACTATTGAGTTTTACTAAAGGGAACCACTACAGAAAAAAAACCTTGTCACATAGCAACAAAGTACAAAAATTGTATTTTATTTTTTAACAGCCTTATGTTATTCCTTTATTCCTCTTTCTGAATTTGGATTTTTAAATGTTTTGTGAAAATATAGCAAAATACTAAGATATGCAAATGTGACATCATCAAATATGCACATACTTGTGTATTTCTTTAGAAATTTGCAGTGGGGAGGTCTGCACAGAGATGTTGGAAGTGCGACTGATTGAATATTCAGCTCAACTGAATATTCAACTTTTTACTGAAGTTTTAACTCAGCTCTTAGACTCTCGCACATGCTGAAACAATACTTACCAACATAGCAACACTACTGAAACACTCTGGATCGGGTGACTGCTTCACTAAATCAGCATGTTCAGATTGCCCTACGCAGGTTTGCTAGACTGAAGCTGCTCATGACTTGCGGAACGCCAAATATGAAAGCTAAACCTTCGTATTTGGCAAATGATTTAACAAGATTTTGTAAAACATTTAGTAATATGTTTAAAAAAAAAAAAAAAAAACTATGAATTTATATGTGGATATACAGACTGTTCTAATAGTTTATTAGTGATCTCTGGCACCGACTAGAAATATAAACATTACCTACAGAGCAAGTCCTGTTTTTTCTCTGTGAATAAGAACAGCTTTGTCTAACAAATATGTAATAAATACAGTATAATGACTCCTTCATGTCTTTACCTTAAAGAAATGTAAGAAAAAATGAAACAGTAAATAGAGCAGTGGATTTAGCCTAAATCTGTGTATATCAATGAAGTTTATATAATGATGCTACTTTGAACTTATTCACTTATTCACTTTTTAGTCAACTGAAGTACTGGCTAAAAATCTTAAAGTCTAAATATCTCATTGATAACTAAAACAAAATAATCTGTATTTAAAACACAGCACAGCTGTAACGACTCATTTTCGTAGCTAGAGGAGAGTTACTGCATCACTGTATCATACAATCTTGGTGGGAGAGAACTTCATTCATGGACACTGCTCTCTCTTCATGACTGTATGTCTCCTTTCTCTTTTATCTGGCGTTTGTTGAGCACTCTACAATTTCGCGCTGTGCTCACTTTGTAGGATAACTTGTGGTTTTAGTACAGCCAACATTCAATTTAGGTGCATCAACAGCACATGCTGCTGTGCCATTACGGCGCATTCTGTGCTGTGGCTGCGCTCACAGGTACAGCTGGCCCTGAGACGTTTGGTTCTGATTGTAGAGGAAAACTTTGAAGCATCTGTCTCAGAGCCGCATCACCCGCTGAGATCTTTAGTATTAGTATTAGATTAACCAGGAATCTGTAACATATGATGCCAAGTGTGGTGAAACCCAGCCTTCATTACTGATTAAACACGCCCCTGTTTAGTTTGGTTTTGATGTATTTATGCTCACAGTTTGAGAGAAGCAACTGCTTTAAAAATCAGAAAGATCATCATTTCTGCCTGTGGTGTCTCACCTTCAGTATACCGGTGAGCACCTCAGGCTGCATTATTATGTATGGAAAGTGTTACATAAATAAAGTTCTTAATATTCCTAACAAACAGGCTACACACATTACTGAATATATTAGAAGAAAACATAAGCTTTGCTGAGCTTTAATCCAGAAATACCAATAGCGGCTGGACAATCACAGCTCAGACAGAGGAATGGTCAATGGCAAATCAGAGTGTCATTCTTTCTTAACTTTAGCTTCAGGCTTTGATATAGACCAGGCACTCCTTGTCTAGCGCTGACTGGAATCGATAAGAGCGGCTCTCGCTGAAAGTCACTGATGTTGTCAGTTCCAAACTCACCTCCCTTCGCTCTCGCCCTACCCCACATCTGTCCCCAGATAACGCAGCAATGTCAATGCCCGGACCCATGCACACGCACACACACACAGTCTCCGATATGACATCTGCAATTCTAAATTTAAACCAAACAGCGATCTGAGCTGCTCTCAGTAAGTTCAGCCTCTTTGTTTCCACTATCATGGGCAAAGTGATGATTGATTGAGTGCGATTGCACGGACTCAAATCAACAAGGGCTCAAGTCCTAAAGCAGTTGATAGTTTTTTAGAAGCAATTCTCCTGACAGGCAATGATGAGTGGCTGGGCTTCCAGGTCTGTAGTGGGTGGCACGCTGTGGTGAAAGGTCCACAGTAGTGAGCATGTGCATACGGTACACTAAACAAAGCAAGCTTTTTGGCCACGCCGAAGAGATCGGTAAGACTGAATGCTGGACAGTAATTTTCTCACAAACCTGCACTTAATTGGCAGCTTTTCAATAGATATCTACTTTCAACCATTCGTCTGGAGAGACCAGTGGTCCTACAATTGAGAGATGTAATGGAATAATCGTTTATGAGAGGTCACTGATGATTGCCTGATGCCATAATAATTTCGTTTACTCACACACAGATGATTGTGATGGGGTTCTTTTCTAGTATGGTTTTTAAAAAAGTCTCATTTAGAAGCAACACATAACACATATTAAATAATGCCTGTATAGGGTTTATACAATATACTGCAATACACTGTGGAAATACAGGACAAATAAATCTTCAGAAATAACTAAATGATCAAATCAAGTAGTTACAGAAGAAAAATGAAAGATTCTGGGTGTAAAGGCAAAATATCCTTTAAATGTTGGCATAAGTAGAAGTTCAGTTATCACTAAGGATGTAGTGTTGGGGAGGGGGACACAGAGACAAGGAGAAAGCGGGATATGGATCAGTGAACACAGCCAGTGTGTCCTCATTAGTAAACAAGCAGACCGTGTCAAAGGAATAAGTGACAAGGAAACCTTCTCAAGGAAATCTACTTGACGTCTTTATAACCAACCTTTCCAAATAGTACTTCACTGCTCGGTCCACACTTTCTACACATGGCTTAAATAATATAGATACTTCCTGTTAATACTTTACTTGTATTGAATATACAATTGAAATATTTGTTATTATATGTTATTATATTTAATCCCAACATTGGATCTATTTTTTTCTACATCATCATTTCTGATAAATTGACAAAAAGAATTGTACCAAAATTGACTGTTTTACATTGGACAGTGACGATATATTTGATTATTCCACCCATTAAAAGAAGGCTCTTGCCTATATACTGTCCTAAGGTTTATGCCACCCTATGTTCATTTAACTCATAATACAAACAGTACTAAGACAACTAGTGAATGTATACTGTTTTAGTTTACTGAAGAATTCATAAGTCAGACTTGGTATTGGATGGTAACTCTAAATAATACTATGCTTCTATAAGGAGAGGTCTGGATATGATTATACAAACACATTAACCTACAGAAAATCACTAATTATTGCGCTTAGATCATTTACCCTTATTCTTATATTAGTGTTTTTATAACTTACTTAACACTTACTGTCCAGAGAGTTGTTTTTTATGTAATCTTCAGAGTCATCTAAAACCCTTGCTCAACCCAGCAAACAGGAAAGACAGCAAACAGAATCTGGAAATGCGGCTACATAACCCAGGAAACCCATACTGATGATCTAGGGCAATAACTCTGGCTTGATTAATTTAATTACATATTTACTGTGATGAACATGGGCCCTTGTAAGATTGTGTGCATGCTGTTGAGTATCTGGTAATGAAATCCGGCTTATACCCCTGGAGACTACAATCTATGCTTACAAGCACACTTGTCCTTTTAAGTTTCTATTCACTGTGAACAAACAGGCTGTGAATGCAGAAGGAATTATATATCTTTAAAGATCATCAGAGCGTGAAATTGGCCACAATGAGTCACCAGAAGAGCCGTTGGTCGAAAGTTTACGCACTTAAACAGAGACCTTCATACAAAGAAACACACAACTTAAACACTCCTGCTGTCTCACTCAGATATAAGCGTGATATAAAACTCTAATCAGACTCCTCGCTAACACAAAATACAACAGAAGTGGAAGGAGAGCATGCAGACTGGAGAGGGGTGTCTGTGTGTGTATGTATCTGTGTGTGTATGTGTCTGTGTGTGTGTGTGTGTGTGAAAGACTCACTTGAGAGCTCCTCACACAGAACTAGACAGGAACAGGTCTAGTGTTGCAGAACCAGAGCAGGAGTTTGGAGGCAGAGGAGCAGCCACTGGAGCAGAGCAGAACAGGGGGCAGCAGAGAGCCACGCACACGCAGGACAGGAGAGGAGAAGGGGAGATGGAAGAGGAAGAGAAAAAGAGGAAAAGCAGGTTAATACACCCCCAACGGCTACGACTGCACTCACAGTGTTACCAGTACTAATGTGTGGGCAGAAAAAGAGAGAAAAGATCATCATTAGGATTTTACAGAGCACCGCTGGTGACATCCCTTCTGAATAAGAATAACATGTGGCCACAACTTACTAAGTCATGGGAACGGGATCCTAATGCGTGGCCACAATGTATACAAGACAGTTAAGTCATGGCCGAAACTCTGTAAGGCGTGCAAGACACTCATTCATCACTTGTTTACACATCTTACTGTTTTGTGGGCACATCTGAATTATCTTGATTGTTTCCCTTTCTTTACTAAGTAATTTCGTCATCTTTATTATTATGAAAGGATGTCAACAGCAGGGTTGGTACTGGTGAAACACGATTATCATTAAGGCTACTGGTTCATTATCATTTTGACATCGATAATCAATAAATCAGTCATTTAATGGGCCACTGGAGATATCTACACAAAGAATGTGAATATAAGCACTCGCAATGTATTTGCATGCTGCTGCTACAGCAATACCTAAATGTGGTAACATAACTATGCTTGACTTGTTGTGCTACAGAGCCAGTTGCCTCTTACTTTTGAAGTAGCACTTTATTTGATTCATGCTATTTAAACAGATGACCAATAAACTGTCTGTTGGAGAATTTAAAATGCCAGCTTGTCCCATTAGAGAACACTGTTATTTATATTGTGACGTTTACTGGAAGCCTGCTTGTGTGCCAGCCATCAAGGACTTGGCTGTAAAGAATAAGGATGGCAGTCCAAACAGCCCTATCGGTTAGTCAAGCGATAAATCAATCAGTTGCTGAAGCAACGCAATGATAAACCAATGAATCGATCCATTATTTAGTCAATCAAACAAAGCAGGAAGTGCAGACATCAGAGTGTTCACTGGGACCGTTGCCAATGACCTAATACATTTTTCAAAACAAACACATGCGGTACCTAATGCCAGCCACTCAATATAATATATAATTCATAACAGCACAATATCCATGGCAGTTTTGCTTTGCAAACATTGTTGATCCTCCTATGCTTTATTAATATCAATCAATCAATGTGATTATTTAATGCTCGCAAGCTAACAAACTGCCCCAGCTTTTATTTGCCAAGCAAACACAGATCTTTTCCTGGCATTCAGTATGGTCACTTCAAATACGTCCAGTCTAAGGCCCCTCATTTGTTGCTTTCATAATAGACTCACCAAACAAATTGCTTGTAAAGGTCATGGCTAATAATGGTGCTGAAATGGCTCTGAAGCACTTGCACAAATACAGAGAATGCTAATTGACACACAAACGACTGCCATGACTCACTTTTTTCTCCTCACACAGAACTTATTGTTTGCCTTGCGCTGAAAGATCTATGACGCCATCTGAAAATGCCACAACAGAACGCACTTGCCTTTCTATAAATCTCGACCCTATAAGAAAAAGACTTGTTCCATTTCACAGCAATACTAACTGCTACCAGCTGAATCAAATTAGCCCGTGCAGAAGCAGTACAAGATGCTAAATTGACTTGTTCAGCTTGGTTATGTTGAGGCTTGTCTGGAATATCATGACATCTGTTCTCTGTGCTGCGCGGAACACTTGACCAGAGAGCTCCTGGTAATGTATAGCTTAACATCATGATATCCACCAGCCTCAGTCATGGTGTGCCCACTTATACCAGAGCCTTGAAGCGCTTCTAAGATGATGCAGTAGCCTTTCTCAGCATATTACGAGATAAAATGAAGCTGTGAAGTCTTTGTTTATCCTTTAGAAATCTTATTTACACAGCTATTGGCTATAATTGACCTATTTGATCTACGTTTAATTGGAAATTTGCTCAAGTGTTCACAGCGACACAAGAATTTTATAGTCTTTAACTGGAGGGCTAGTGAATCACTGTATTTTGTTTCAATATTCGCATCAAATAAATACAATTCTGAAAAAGAACATGATGAGAACACGCAAATGCCGTTAAACAGATGAGAGCAGTAACTGGGGAAACAAGAGAAAAAAGGTCTTTGTTTTCGTCGACGTTTTTTTCTACCCATCTGTGCCGCTGCCTCCTTTGATCCATGTCATCAAGTCCCTGGTTCATTTTGGAAAAGTTTATCAAAGATCAAATCAATCAGGGTACACAGCTTTGCTCCATTCACTCTTAAGAGCAGACACATGTGCGCCATTGTTTCAAACTGAGGCCACAACAGGCAAACATCCGGCGCTGAGCGAGAGAGAGACAGAGAGAGAGAGAGAGAGAGAGAGAGAGCGATGAGACTATGCCGATTTTGGATTACATGTGCTTGTCATCAAATTCGAAGCCAAGTTTACAGAGTCCCGCACACTTCATCAAGGCTGAACCAATACAATGTCCTGAGGATAAGCTGCTCTGCTCCGTGGTACTCGCTGGTATGGTCAAGATATTATGACGAGCGTGGTCCGGATGATTAATGTTGCGCAGATGACGAAAATCACTTGGAATTTGTTCTACTACAAAAACAGATGCACAAATCCAAATTAGAGTGAGAGAGAGATAGATATTTACAGGCCACAGGTTTGCACAGTTTTGATTGTGGTCCTAGTATCGATTATATATATATATACATATGATGTATGGATAATAATGTATCATTTTCTTCATACCATTAAGTACACATATATATATCGTCACTATCCAAAGCAGCACCTGCTTTTCATGATGAATGGGCCAATAGAAATGCTTGGAAAAAACTCTGGTTTAATTGACATTGAAAGTGAACACAGTTTTCGTTCTCTCCTGTAAAGTTGCCATTTTGGAGATAACTTGTAAACTTGTCTCTGGACAGCGACAAAATATAAATATATATACACATGTTGGTATGAGGAAAATTATAGGTCAGGTCTGACACTCATATCAAATAATAAAGCTCAGTTAAAATATACGAGCTGGATTTGCAGGCCTGAATTAAATCAACTGTCAAAAAATTGGCAAAATGAATGAGACAATAATTAAAACCACACCTTTCTTGAATACAGTCAAGAAGAAGAGTTAGAAAGTACAGATACACTTGAGTACGACAATATCAAAAACACAGTCTCTAACAGTTTACATGCATGTTTGTGTAAGACATGTGGTCCATATTGTGCTGTGTTTAAACTCTTGTTATATATCTCCAGTCATTAGACTCTTCTGCTCCTATATAAGTAATTATCGCAAGCATACCACTAACATGAGCAAACTTATGGCGGTGCTTTTGTTATACCATGATCATTTTTCTAAAATAAGACTTAAACCCTTTAATTATGTATCGTACTGTCAGGTTCTTGCCAATACACAGTTTTCCTGTTAAAGCATTTTCCTAGGAACCATCTTGGAACCATCCCTAATTGTCCAGGCTAAAACCCAGCTGCTTACGTTTTGTATGGTGCTATGATAGAACCCATGAATCTGTGAAGTTTGGAAAGCAATATCTTCAGCACTTTCAGCAGATTATGCTGGGCAGTGCTTGGGGAAGGCCAACGAGAGCCTCCACTATAACAAGCTGAACGAGAGGGAGAGGCTGAAACCGTGGAGCAGTTGATATGGTATAGCCTTAAATAATGCACTGCGTTGTGAACAGAAAAAAGGTTTCTTTAGTGTAAACTTGGAAAACATAACACAATGCCATTTATAATGGCTGTCTGTGTAGACGTGTGAATGCCTTCACCCCTCCCCTTTCACTATCATTGCTCACAAGCAGAAATACACAGAGTCATAACATTTTAAACAAAGAGCCAACAGTTAACCTAAACATAGAGCTATAGATGAAAATACTGAACTTGATTACAGTGATTAGTCGACACTGACTCCACAATGCCAGGATAAGGGCCACTAAGGGCCAGTTTCATATCGGTCCGGCCCCAGTTCTGGCAGTGCGTAAGCCAAGGCTCATAACTCTGAGCTATGAAGCCATGATGCACTGTGAAGGGCTCTGAGTGGAAGAGGCATGCTCTATTAGATAGTCTGTTGGCTTCGCAACTTCACACACACACTGCTATTGCTCTGCAGACTGCACGCTGGAAGGCCAGCTGTCATCACTACAGCTGTGTGTGGGGTAAGACACTGAACCAGACCGGGCTGCCTCACACACACACAAACACTGAGACTCATATATCACAGCAGCTCCAGCAAAGCTAATGTATAAAACTCCTGTTGGTTTAAAGAGTGCCACCCGGGTGTTATGTAGCCAACCTCCTTTTCACATACCTCCCCTGCGCTCGCCTTTCTGCAGAGTAAATCTTCTTTGCAATCATACCACCAGCTTTCATCCTCTCTTCGACAGACCCACAGTGTAGGATTGGCTTCCAGGAATGCCTTTTTCCTTTCCACACTCATTAGGGTGAGAACAGGACATGGCTGTGAGGGAGACGGCATCTTCCGCTGAGGCCGAGGCATCGGCAAAGTCATCTCCCTGCTAGAGTTCACGTGTGTGGGTCCGGTCTTGTGACCGTGCCCTATCATATGTTTATGAGTAAGGGATGTCAACAGGATTTATCAGCTGCAGCGAAGAAGCCTCGGAGACTCCTGCGTAGTGTCAAAGTGTTATACCTCAAAGGGGTTCACATTTAAAATAGGTTAGAGGCTTGTTGACAAAACAAAAGCAAAGAAATTATGGCACCCAGTATCGGTATTAGACTAATACCAGCAGAAATTGGTGGATTAAAATTAATAATCAATAAAATATTATTCAATTTTGGGACAAATATAGTTAAAAATATCCCAGACTTGCTTGTAGTGCAACATAGTGTAAAGGATAAGATCAAATATCAAATCAAAAGATAAGACCACACAAGCAGTGATCAGTCTGCTTCTCCCATGGCTGAGAATACTCGCTTTGAAAGTACCGAAATGGCTAGTATGCGCAAGCAGCATCTGGCCAAGGTTACGAGCTGTGTGCACTGTTTACTTTCCACCAATGAAAAGGATGTATGTCGAGTGCTGCTGATTTGCTGTTGTTTTCTTGTAGGGCGAGTGGAGTGCATTCCAACACGCCTAGGTGTCAGAGTTGATTCTTAGCCAGAGACTCGAAAAGAAGAAAAAAAAATGGATTTCCATCTTTGCACTGTGATCTGTAGCGCCTAATAATATTGTGTAAACTACATTTAAGATGGTTTATTCACTACTATATTCCTCCTCCGTCTGTGGCACAATTGGTTAAAAGCAATAAATTATAAATGAATTATATTAATTCACTTTTTAATTGAGTATTGGTCCGACATTTATGTGTATTATGTTGTAATTCATGTTGGCCTGTTAAGTATTAATATTTTTTATTTGAGCATTTTGATTTTGGCAATTGTAGATGGCCATCGTAAATGAAATGCTTTACCTAAAACATCTTAAAACACAGATCGGTTTTAAACGCACTCAAGGTTTTATTATCATCATCTGTATCAGAAAAGAAAAAGCTGTATCACGCCTTCTCTATTTTCACCTTGCCTAACATTTAGTGGTTAGTACCTGCTGTGTTTATATGATCATGTAAGTAGGTTTTAGATTTCACTGATACGTGGCAAGTCTGAGCTCCAGCCTTTCATGAATGATTGACTCTCTCCGTTAAATCAAACCCTCACCTTAGTGTCTAAACCTTAACAGACATAATTTATGAAGCAAAGAAAGAGCCAGAGGAGCTGGAGCTCAGAGCCCAACACAAACAGCACTTCTCGAGGTGGCAGACGTTACGTTGAACTCTCTGTCTGGCCTAAGCCGGCTCACTGAGCTTTCCGCAAAGGTACGCTTATTTTCCTGAAAGCTGTCTTTACATTAGGCCTGGGCCATGTGAATCTGTTGGAGTCCAGGGGAATATGAGGTGTTAAAACAGAGGCCTTATGATACGCCCATGAGAGCATGTTATTAGTCATGCTTAGGGAAAAATTAAGAGGGTAATAAATCAAATAGAGTGCAGAGATTAAATCAAGGGCCTTGGGGGTTGTGCATTTCTGTTATTAAAACGTCTCCATTACTGTACTCTCCGCTAAATCCGCCCGCCGGGCGTGCACACATCTCGGACGGCCTTTATATTGTAGTGAAAAGAACCCACTGTGGACTGTGCATGCCGTTTCTCTCTAAAGAGGCTGCTAAGGCACATTATGTCAATGCTAATTCAGTGAATAGGACTCCTTGCTTAAGTCTCACTTTAATCATAAGCCTGGCTGTATTCATCTGCTGTCAATGAACTGCACTGTTAATCTGAAGATTCACTGACATTAAGTCTTATGTAGCAAGGAGAGCCAAGTAAAAATCTCATATAGTGAGATAAGGGGCTTATCAGTTGTTGTGGTAATGAAGTGATTAATTGCAGATGTCAGAGAAAAGGATGAAAACCCATCAGGAACAGATATTTACTGTAATGGACCGTGAGATGACCCAGGCATCTGGGGACACAGCCACTGGAGTGGTCATTAAGTTATCAGGGTGGCAGTTTCTAGCCCCAGAAAGTCCTTAAAGCAATGCTATTGATAACCTTAAGACAGAGGGCAGACAAAAGAGCCACTGGGGGAAAAGAGTGGCGGTGGTGTCAGATGAAGAAAGAACTCTAATGCTTGCCACTACACCGAAATGCTGACCTTACACTACAGTAACCACAGCACGCAATATCTCAGCCAACCTAAAAGCTGAAACCTGACCGTACGCCGCTGCGCAGCATTTTCGCTGCTCAGATTAAACCAGAGGTGCAATGATGATAATGACAGTGAGCTATGACCAGAAATTAATCATGCATTACACCTGCATTTAGTAATTAACAGCAGGGACCACTGAAAAACTGGTCTGCCCACAGAACCAACTAATGCTCTAAGCCAGATGTAACCAAATATTCGGCATTGGTGGGCCCAGATGCAGTACGTCGCGGCAGCCAGGAGACAAAAAATACCAAGAGCCTTCCTGTGAAATCCATCTACCCAGAAAGAATAAAACACTTGTCACTGCGAATGGAGATGGAGACCAATAAGCAAAACATACACACTCCAATGTCAAGCCATGGTTTGGCTTACAGGCAGTCAGCCTCAGAGTAAATACCTCAGAACAGAACAAAAAGTCTCTGACTACAAATGCACACATGCATAAAATAACATATATATAAAACCTGTGCTTGCATTTCAACACCAGCGCTACGGAGTGGCAGTGGTGAAGCACAAGCTAAAGGTTAAATAATTAAGCCGGAGAGCGTCAGACCCGTGTTTAGATCTGTGTCGGCAGCTCTAACGAAGCTGGAACTCTTTAAGTTCGTTTGGCTGTGCCTGAACTCCCAGTACGGCGTATCCCCGACAGAGCCGAGGCTTCGGAAAGCAGCTGCTCGGAGATTCCTGCATACTTCGCCGCGCTGTTTATCGGCCAGATTAACATGTTGACAGCTTCTCTGTTTGGAAACAGTCCTGCGATTTATGTCTGCGGCACGTTTCCAAGTGCCGCGGAAAACAAAGAGTGGCAGGACGTTACGAGGAGCCTTCACGGGCGGCTGGCCCCTCCGATCGGGATGAATTTTTTTCACCGGGGGTTTGTTTAGGCAGCATTCGCTGTGGCAAAGGAGAATTCAGCAGAGGAACAAATACCAGAAAACAGAGTAGCAGCCCTTCTCTCTTTGTCTTGTATCCTGACTGACAACGTGGCAACTGACAGTGAGAGATGAAATTCCGTATGAAGCTGACACTAAGACGTTCAAACTGGGGTGGACGTCAGCTCAATCAGTTCATGTAGAGGCCAGAGGAAGAAGCATTCTTGCTCCATTGTTCACTATTTATTTTAAGGCCCATTACCCCATGCTACTTCAAAAACGTCTAAACCACTTTTGCGCTAATTCGTCCATTTTGTTTGGGTAAAAATCCAGGAATGCTGGGCCTGGAATTCAGAAGGCCAGAGGATTTTTTTGCTCCCCTGAAAAGTGAGAAGTGACAAGAACGTTGTGTTGCTGCTGTCACATCATATGTCAACAGCAGTCATTTAAGGTGGTTACAAGCTATGACCTGTAACGCAACACTGCAAGCCCAACTGTGTCATTAACGTTCTGCGTTATTTGATTTGAGTGGCCGCAACCAGTCACAGCGCACAGAGGAAGCTGAGCATGACACTAATGACGCTGTCACAGCATGTCAAAATACCACATCAAACCGCAAACCACCGGCCCGAGTTGCAGCAGGAATATCCACAAATTTCCAGCCATCGTTTCTTTATTCTACGGACTTAACTTACAATCTTAAACCAATTCATGCCCTGATAAGTCAGTAACTTCTTCTGTAGTCCAAAATAGCTCACACAGACAGACACGGTCCAAGGACAGTGTCTGTAAACTCGCGGAATTAGAATGAATCATTCATTCTAATTCTGCAGTGTCTCCATGGAAACAAATCAGATGTTTCGAATACGTTTCACACGGGTGCTTATGTGGCGCATGCATGGTTTTGACAAGAAGGTTCAAAAGTCCCTCAACATGTGAGGAAGATTAAAAGCCAGCGCTTGTGTTTGCTAATATGTCCTCCAATCAGCACAGTGCACTGCATGCAAAACTCAGAACTTCTAGCTCCTGTGAAACTCTGAGGAACTTTTTTTGGGGGAATGTAATGAGCTGAAATGAAAGTTCACTTTGATGGCCCTTTGGTTCGGAGTTCCTGCAGCTTTCAGACTTTCCTTTTTTGTACTATCATCAATACAGCTTGTACTTTTTTTTTATATATATTTCTGAAACAGATTGGAAGGTTAAGAGTGCACCCCTTTAACTGGGAAATCCAAAAACTGCAGCTTGGAACATGCCCTGGCAAAAGAGCTCTGCCGAAGGCTCGGCTCGGAGGGAACGCGAGGGCAAGGTGATGACATCAGATTATTTATATCTGCCCCCCTGTGAAAGCTTCCTTCCTCTTTCCGCCAGACGCATCCCAAAATGTCACCAGCAAACCATGCATAAAAAGCAGTTATTAAAAACAAACTCTGGCACGGTGCCACCATAAATGATTCAAAAAATAAATCCATCATCAATTATTAACAGGGGAGACTTACTATTTGCTCACTAGCTTGATTTCTGTCTTTGCTCAAGCTTTGAGGCTATAAGTTTAATATAGCGCCATGTAATTTAACGTACGCTCGGGATTTGCGGAACCTGTGTTTTCGTATTCGGTTAATAATAACAGATAAATAGACACTCCATTTTTTCTTATTTCCCTTAAGGGGAGGGATTTCAGTTCAAAAAGACCAGCTGGCTAAACTCCAGCTTTAATCTCTATCTGAAATAGCATGCTAGCCTTTGGTCAAAGCCTGAGGGAGCATCACTCTGACCTCTAAGTAAAAGAGACAAGCAGAAAAAAAAAAATTCTCAGTCATGCGCAAACCTCCCCGTCTGCAGTTTACAGCGGTTCATCACTTCACGCTCTTGCAAAGAGTTACTGAACAGAAGATCTTAACCTGAGACTATTCGATCAGGTATGGAGAGCTCTAGACAGAGTGCATGCCTAATTGACTAGGAGATAGTCTAACAGTGATGAGCGTGGGAGAATTATTCGACTGTGTAGAGCTGAAGAACAATCTCCTCCAGACTCTCACGGGAAGTCCGCACTCAGCCATGGACGGGGTTCACCATATAAGAATAACTCCACAATAACTGCTCTACGCATTTCCTAGTGCAGGAGGCAACGCATACAGAGCGACTGCAGAACAAACAAGGCAATGTGGTGGTACGAGACACGGAGTCGCTGTGTTGACTAGAGACTGGAGGTTTGTTTTAACGCGAGGCTGTAAGTGAATAAGCGTTTAGTTAACAGCCTCAGGTTAAAGTATCACCATCCTTCAGGTGCTTTTGTCAGAAGGAATTCCACTGATGTTAGTTCAACAAAGAGAACGACCTCACAAAGGTCACAAACAATCACTCAGGAGTTGGAAGTAAATTGACTCTGACAGAAAAAGTAACATACAGTTATACCAAGCACAAAAACGGATTTTTGTTTTGCTGCCATGTGCAAACAAAACTGTGGTGAGGTTCGACAATTTGTGGAATGAAAATTCCAGTCGTCTTAAAGAAAAACTGTGCTGAAAACTGTGCCTTTAATTATTTAGAGTGTATTATTAGTTTCAAATGATGCTTATTTTGTCCAGAAAGGTTTAGATGTATTAGTTTCATTTTAAGGTAATGTGTTGGTGAAGTTCTTCTCACTTGCCTACAACAAACTGACTAGCGATCGAAGTAACAACAGATTCCAGATGTACTGCAATTGTCTGGAGACTGGATATAACAGTCTGTTACTCTGTGCTTCCCCTGCTGTAAAATAACGAATAAACACCCAGACACATTATAAAGTGGGATACTTTGGCACAGCCTGGTTTGGAAGAGGCAAAGAAATCCAGGATTTCACAAATGCACACGTCTGAAGTCACAGATTGGCCATTGTTGTTGTGTATATGAAATAAAAGGCTACAAAACACAATAAACATGAGCCAACATGAGAATGTAGCTTTGTAAGGACCACCATGGCGAACTGCCAACAGCCTATCAGACTACTCCAGTAATATTCAGAGTCAGGATTTAACTGTATGACTTTTCTGAAGGACTGACTGTAAAACTGCTTTATCCCGCTAGTTGGGGTCACGGGGGTTAGGGTTAGGGCCAATCCCAGCATCATCGGGTGAAGGTACACCATGGACAGGTGGCCAGTCCATCGCATGGCCAACACACACTGTGCTAACATAATAATAAAAATCTTTACTAAAGATCCTTATTGCTTAGGGTTTTTCAATGTAATATGAACAAGCAATCTAACAAATTTGTGTATTTCTTTTCATTAGTTTTTTAGATTTGGTTAAAACCTTGCTTAATAGACTTCACAAGTGCACAGTGTAGGCTACATTTAAATTCAACTGAGCTAACACTACTTGTCAATGATAATTGCAGGCTTAAAAAATATAGTGCAAGCTACATCTCGAGATGCATCAAGATCATAGTTGCACTTGGAACCAGAGGTCTGCATTTCCGAGTGTTCTTGCAGCACAGGACTAATTTTTTTAATTTCTTGTCAGCGGGTAGTTCAGCGGTCCTGCATGTGTGAGACTGGGACACAAACATTCATGTACAAGAATCTTGCAAAAAAATAAACAGTAGTTATAAATTTAACCTGCTAAACGAATCTTTCATCAAATTCATTACCTGTGAATGAAACGCAGCATGCTCGGTAAGCCAAATGGCATGACAGCATGCAGAGCCAGCTTGAGAGGTCAGAGGTACCACAACTGCATCACTTCTTAGCTTACAACGCCTCAAGTATGAGCCTAGCTTTAGACGGTCAGTCGGCTTCAGATGTGTGAAGTTCTCTAAACAAACGTGAATATTTTTAGTCCTGATTATTTCAGGAAGGATCTGTTTATGTGAGAATATAATGTCTTGGATGTAAGATTTTGGATGTATCCCTGTACAGGGCTGCGGGTGGGCGCAGGTTGAAACGTCTCCGTTGTGGGCGGGATCAGGGCAAATGTTGTTTACATTTGGCAGGAGCAGGAGCAGCTCCAGTGGGAGTGGGATTACAACCCCAGGAAAAGTTTGGACAGGCTGAAAAATGCTTTGAAACGAAGTTTGCCGGGTCATTTGTTAATATACATCCATTCCTGCATTTCAGGCCTGCAACACATTCTAAAACCTATGTGATTTAAAACAGGTGATGTCTACACGTGACACGTGATCCACATAAGTGTTTAAGGAGTGAAGAGGGGCAGAGGTTCTCCAGTTTGTCAACAAATATAAGAGAAAAATACTGAAATGTTTAAAAGCAATGTTCTTCAAATAAAGATTGGAAGGCATTAGCACAATTCTACCTTTGCTGTGCATATCTTTAAAAGATTCAAGTAATCAGGAGGAATTTCAGCACATAGAGGGGTCAAACGTAAGCTGAACACTGTTCAGTCCCTCCACTCCAGTCCCTCAGACAACACTGCATCAAGAACCATCATTCAATAGCTGATATAACCAAATGGGCAAGGAATTCCTTTGCAAACCTTGAAAAGAAATGTAAGAACCACTTTGTCTATTTTGTTTGTTTAATGAATTTGCATGTTCCATATTGTCCCAATCTTTTCTAATTTGGGGTTGTAGACCTCAACTTGTAACCTTAAATAAAAAATCAGTGAAGTGCCTGAAGACGCCCACCAATAAACATGAGCCAGTTCAATAGCACATAATTTTAATAGCTTACTGGAAAGCTCCAAACAAACATGGTAGAGGTTCAGTGTGCATCCAATACTAATTTCTCACTAGATTCCGTGGGCGGATCAAGCCGAGCACATCATTTCCTTGTCAGTATTGGGGTAATACCACATGAGGTGGGAGTTTGAGCCCTGAGTTAATTATAACCAGAGACAGGATATCCTCCTCTTCAGTGCAGGACGTGTACCACTCATTCTAGCCCAACACTTGGTCTACTGGAAGACTCTTAACCAAAAGAAGGCTCTTAACTATTAGGTTAACTAAAAGCCTAAATGCAGAGGGAAAGGGAAAGGTCAAAATAAGTTTACCTACTTGAGTACGTGTGTTGAGCCGTTGATCTGTGTCGCTGTACAGGGGGCTCCGGGTGCCAGGATGGAGGGCCGTCGGTAGCGCCTGTGACCGCAGCAGAGAATGATGAGGAAGGCACGGCGGAAGGACTTGTTGAGGAAGGCATAGAGGATGGGGTTGAGCATGGAGTTGATGTAGCCCAGCCACAGGCAGGCAGCCCACAGTTGCTCGGGCACTGTGTAGTCTATGAAGGGGTCCACCACGTTGGTGATGAAGAAAGGAGCCCAGCAGAGGCAAAAGCAGCCCATGATGATGCACAGAGTCTTGGCTGCTTTGGTCTCAGTGCGCATGCGGTGGTTGCGCTGGTGGTCCGCGCTGTCCGATGCGGCATTGCCTGCTCCGCCCGCCCGCTGCAGCATGCTGATCTGCCGGGCGTGTTCGCGCGCCGTCACGTATATCCGCTGGTAGGCCAGGACCATCAGGCCCAGCGGGATATAGAAGGCCACCACGGAGCAGGTGAGCGCGTACGGCTTGTTCACCATAAACACACACACCGTGGAGTTGCCGCTGAACTTCCGCGCCTCTATCTGCCGAGGGAGGGAGGGATATTTACACGGACGAGTTACACATCTGGCTTGTACACGCTAAAGAAAATGTCACACATTCTTTCACCCTCTTTCGCTGAGCTTTTTCTTTCCTGTCTGTTCATTTGTATTCAAGTCAGTGGGCCCTGGGGAGCTGTCAATTTGTCAGTCGTGAAGAGGGGAGGTGGTCACTTACCACATTTAAATAGAGGCAAGCAGAAAAGTGAAGAGCCCTTACCTGGACAGCATTAATCTTTAAAAGCTTCCTCCGGAAGAGCTCTTTAAAAACAGCCATGACCTTTTAAACCGTAAAGAAAAGGCCTTCCAGCTCTTTTGACATGACGCTATGGGGATAATGCCTCAAAACTTTAAGAAAGTGTTTTTAAAGTTCTATAACTTAGAGTTTAATTTATTATTATATTTAAATAATTAAGATACAAGCACCAGGGACCTAAATGTAATGGGAGAAATAGCCAGCAACTTTGCTATGGTCTGCTTTCATTGAGTATAATTTAACTGAAAAAATAAGTTCTATCTTAAAATGATGTAAAGCCCAAGGAACATACAGCATTGTGCAAAATCAGAGACTGTGCTTCATTCTTTTAATTTTTTGTCAAAAATATCAAGGTATTTTTTGTTAGTGTGAGGAAAAATAATGTAAAGCATATATTTAACAGAAAATGAGTCTCAACAGCTGAATATAAAATATTCCACTTCTCAATAATTAGAGTGTCCACTTATTTTGTGAGATCTGCTCTGGATTTTTCAAAGTAATCTTAAAGAATATTTTTCCCTTTTAGTCTTAGACGCTGGTTGTTTTGCTTCTTATGGGTCAAGTAATCCCCAACAAGCCCATGTTGAGGTCAACTGTCCCGAGATCACCGGCAGCTTCTTTGTTTGACTCGAAACTGTTCTTGACAGTTAGTCATCCTTTCAGACCTGCAGTTGTCTTCTCACAGTGGAATGATAAATGAGAACATTTGTGGACTTTTTTCAGATCTGAAGCAAGAGTGGAGCTTGATTTCCTCCTCTCTCTCAAACCTAAAAGCTTTAAATAGTTTATCTGATGGGCTTAGTCTTGGTGGTCTTCCCGGTCTTACACGGTTGTTAGGATTCCCAATTCTTTTTTGTATCTATTAATCATTTTCTAAACTCCAGTTTTGGAAACTCCTGCTTTTTCAGTGAATTAACCCTGACTTTTCCCTCCTAATACAATCAGATTATCTTATGTCTAATCTCTTCGGACACATCTTCTGAAAAATATTAACTTGTACATAGTGGTTGTATTTACTGGAAACTAAATACACAAAGGGTGGTCTCTGTGAATATTTATGGGCTTAGGTGGTGCCGGGGAATCGATTCGAGTTGGTTGAGGATCTGCTGGAGGAAGTGGTGGTGAGAAGAGCATTAATCACTGTCCGGCAGTGGCTCTGTCTGCGTAACTTACATCATATCAGCGAACCGTTAGGCAGTTCGGTCACCGCTACACGAACAGATCAATAGATACACAAAACATATTTTTCTCCCGTGGACCGTAAACACTTTTCATTTTACAACAGCGAGTGTTTTTTTTTCTTTCTCAACTCGGCTGGAACATGACCCAGGCTTTCGCAGATACTTGATATAAACCACTAATTAGCTCCTTTGAGAAGCGCAGTCAATGGATCTGGCAGTGTTCCTCACGCTCCAACTTTAAAGCGCGATGGTAAATAGCTGTCCGAAATAGATTAGCATTAGCTTGTGCATTGTGGATACTGCAAAGCCAGACTGCTGTTCATGCTCGTGGTACGTATGCTCATAATTCTTTGCGTCAACTGTGAAACGCAAATGCTTATTTACAGAAAGATGATACTGCGCTGCAAACGTGCACCAAAAAACACATCAAGAGCTACGTTTATGGAAGCACTCTGTTATGAAACACCTCTCATCCCAATCGATACATGCACACAGACTCTGAAAGGAAACAAGCTCAGGATGCCATTCAAATAGCATTTCCTCTCCCTGGATGGCTTTCATTACAGCGCAGAGAGGCGATGGATTAGGAGCTCTCTACCTGGGTACCTTGACGTTTCATTTCCACTTGATCATCACAGGACCGACTGGGAGTTATTCATAATGCCGTTGCTTGAAGCTACTGTCTTCCGAAACCTAGCTGCATAGTGCAGTTGGAGCGCCGAGTTTAAGGGGAGAACGTTTAACCCGAATGCAAAGTGGGGAGCAAAATCCAAGGCAAGAATGTGAGGCATCATAAAAAATCTGAAAACGCTCTAATGAAACAAAACATCACCTGATTTACATGTTTACAGGGATAATTATTTCAGTGAATGCCTAATCACTTTCACAGCCTTTTAATAGGCCAGCTGAATAATCCAGGCTTGTTTACATACTTGTCCTGATTCCAGCGAAGATGAGAGAGAAAGAAAGATGATCATAAAAAATTTGCAGGCGAGCGCGTTCTTAAACAGCGGTAACACAGGACGGAGGATATGACTCACCAAGTGATTTATTCCGATACTGTTCCAGCCTTGCATTATTGGTAAGAAGGATATAACGGTTGGGATAATCCAGCATCCTCCTATCATGAGTGTCACTCTCAATGGAGTCATCTTATTCCTGTAGACTAGAGGCTGACAACAGATGGCATAGTACCTGCAAACAAAGAAGATGAGTGCTTTTAATTACGGCAGTAATTACTCTGTAAAGTTAGTGTCTTTATTTATTATAATTATGCAAGTGGTGTACAGTATACATTTTATGGAAGGTGTGAATTCTATATGTAAATAAAAATAATATGGCTTTAAAGAAAGCTGCACTGGCTCAAAAAAAGAAAAGAAAAGAAAACCCTTTCAACCAAATATAGCCTGGAGACCTTTGACCTCCTACTGCATCATAACCTTTTTGATCTGCCAGGATAGATTTCCAATAAGCAGCTGTAAATGACCCCGAAATCAACCCTAAAGCAATAAGAAGGAAGACTGCTTTCTATGGAAACAGGAGCATAGCAACACAAGTGGGTGCTCTTCATGCATACAGCGGGGCTATGCAAGCGACACACAGCCTGCCATAATGAACATGCTTGTAATATAGTTCTAAAGGTCTTTTTAAGTTCTGACGCAAGAAGAATAATGACGGGCTTTAAGCGAGTTTTGATGTAATCTTTCGTGCGACGGAAACAGAAGATAAATCCGCATTAATGCGAAGAAAACAAGTCTGTGTGCTGAGGCGTAGGAAGTTGTTGATGAATGAATGGCGCTCCCATTTGGAGACAAAGAGACGTGACAGTGTGAGAGTGGAGGAACGCCGCTGATATAATAGCACAGATGTCTTGGTGCGTTGGGGCTGCACCAACCAGACCGGCAGTAAAAATAACCCTGGAACCGCACCAGACGTGGTGCGGCACAACGGCGAGGTTGCTTCGCTCTCATCAGGGTTACACTACTGCCACTGCACGCGCAATTGTTACACCAATGCTTACAAATAGAAACACCCATATAAGTGTGTATGACTGTACATGTACATCACCCAGCATTCACAGTTTCTGTATATGGAATTCAAAGTCTGACATCTTCTGCACGCTAAGCTGACCATTTCACTTTGTCAGCTGAACTATCCGCAGAGGCTTCCTGTAGCGGGTTGTATCTGTTCTATAGGACTCTGTGACTGAGCCTTTCAGAGCCCCTGGATTAAAAAGAAAATGTTCACGGCTTTGCAGCTTTATAAGTCAGTGAGTTCTTTTAAGGCATTTAGTAGCTTATGACTGAACTCTCGTCACGAGTTTGCCGACGCATTTGCTTCCCGCAGGTTCGTTTTGGATGCAGTGTTGTTTTGAAAAAACCACCCACACCTACACGTCACACTAAAACAATGATCTGCGGTTATTTTGAGCGTCAGTCAAGCTGCCTTTCCTGTCAAAGGTGTTTTCTGGTCACCATCAGAGACAAAACGCATCAGACACTCCAGCGAAAGGTAGAGATCTCTTTTTCTAATATGGTTCTTTTTTGCAAACGACAAAAATGTAGACCTAGCGTTTTATAAATGGGACATTTCGGTTTCCATTTATTTCTATTTCAACTTATATAGTATATAAGCTGTATATAGTAAGTAGTGTATAAACATGTATACCTGTAAATAGAACATGACCCAGAGATTCACCAACTAATGTCATTATACTGATATAAAGTTATCTGTGCTGCTGATGATATTGTCTGGAAAAAGAATAAAACTGCTTTTCACACCGACAAGCTTCCAAAAGGCCTTCGGGTACCTGCTGCTGGGCCTGCTGCTCAGAGCCTGCTCTGAGGTTGGTGAATGCTGAGTAGCCTGTGGCTAATGAGAGCATGGCAACACTCTAAGGCAACGCTGAGAGAGGACAAGAAAATAAGACTCAGCAGTGTTGGCTATGGCTGGAGTCTTAAGGGACGGAGTTCTCCACTTTGTTTCTATATGGAATGTGTAGCACCTCTCCATCTCTACTTCTCTCTCTCTCTTTGACCCAGTTCTGTCAGCCTGTGTGTGCCAAGTTCCTGTTTATCTGCTCAACAGTTGGTGCGACATTCCTGGCGTGTATTCATTACAGAACATTTTAGCACTGGCACTGTGCTCTCCGTAGACCACGGCCATTCACACACATCCCCGTGGCCAATGAACCTCAGGGTGAACTAGGCCTTGAACGTTCTCTCTAAGAAGCAGTGGCCGGGTGTCTCAAATTCTGGTGGACTCGAGCAGTGACCATCATTAAACGACCGTGATGGCTGTTCCTAGTCCGTCCACTTGGCTAATTGATGCATGCTGCTGACCACTGACAGTATATGGCCCACAGCTATGTTTGTGTTGAGGGAGTCTAAGCTACGTCCAGAAACACTATTGATTCTCTCACGACAAAAGTCCGAGCGAGCCTCACACATCATCCCTGCTGTAACAAATGAGGGGAGGTTGGCAGCCTGCGGCGGAGCAGCGGGCAAGTGTTTGACAGCAGGCCAGCAGAAACACAACCTGTGCATTAGTCACTCTATGTGTGCTAAAGTAGTCTGGACTGTGTTGTGTTATTTGGAGCCTGACAAAGCTCTCATAGCGAGCGCAGGCGTCTGAGCTGTCAAGAGAGCCGGCTCTTTACACCTGCTCACCTGGCTTATTTTAACGTCGCCGTGGCACGTACAGAGCCGTTTCAGACAGCGCTGAGCGCGAGTGCGACAGAAAACAGAACAGGGTAGCGGCGCTTAAATAATAATTACACCGCCGGTTGATCGATGAGGTGGGCTAATGCTATTAGTTTTTCGAGGACGGCTCAGCAATGAGGGATGGGTTTCCGAACGTATGAATCACTACCTGAGTGAGCTCCGTGTTCACAGCCACGTTAAGTTTGTAACCTGTGTGCATGATAGACTGAAACCATTTTTTACTCCCATCCAGGCCAGTCAATTTTCATGCTAGATCGATCAGCCATGCACTTACGTTGTCCTTTGAGGCCTTAGTGAAGAGGGGGGCGAGGAAACGAAAAAATAAAAAGGTTAAACTCGGCTGGCATTGGACGAGCGCCCACTGTAGAATAAAACCAGGCCTCCGACGAAATGAAAAGCAGACAACGGGGCTGTGAAGGCAAACAGTAAGCTGTAATGACCGCCTGTGAGCTATACAGCTGAGGAGGGCATATAGGCGCAGAGAAGCATAATGTATGTCACACTCCTTTCAGGCGCGTCTAAAAATAAAGCTCTTAAGAACATGTTTCTGTTCACCTGTCCCCTTGCCTTTAGGCTTCTGTGGAGCAGCAGATTCACTGATACGAGCGAGCAGCGCTGGACACTGATTGCAGGCTTTTTCGCTCGTAAGTGCGGCTATTTTGAGCGAGTTTTCATTCATTAAGTGTCGAGAAGCATGTCTCAGCTTTCAAAGGTGCTAATTCTCCTTGACTTGTTCATGCGTCATCCTGAAGCAGGGATGACAGAGTGGGCATAAATTTCACGTTCTTTCCCTATGGAATCCATGCGAGGAGTCCTTGGGGGAAACAACATATGTCTCAGGCAGTCAGTTATGGTCTGTAAGATGCACGCCTCGGGGAATAGAATAGTTCCTTATGAAGGTCATATAAATGCATGATATTGGGAATTTATTCTCTTGCTGAAGACCTTACAGGGCCCGCAGTTGCACCACACAAAGTTGCTACCAAATATTGACTCTCACCTATCTGTATAAGCACATGCTTAAAACACTTAACCTTGTAATTACTGGCATCTTCCCAAACTCATTTGGACGAAAACACTATAATTAGTACTGAACAAAATGAACCTCTCCTGAAAAGAGTGCTGTTCCACTGGAAAACAAGGCTTATCCAGGACTTACTGCAGTGTACAAATAATAACGCTGAAAATCAATAGTAGGGCCATAAGTGGCTTATACTGGCAGATAGGCCTAATCAAGCTCACCATTAACCTAATGGACTGCATGTGGCTTTAGTCAAAGTCAATTTTTACCATTCCACAAACTCCATGGTTCGGAGAGTAGACTTTCTTATCGCTACACATTCAAACAGTAACAGTTTAATAAGAAGAGCAAAAAACGAGATATAAAGATGTCTGGGAAGGTCTGCCAATTTCAAACTATCAAGTAACTCACTTTGTAATTGAAGCAAGCTTCAATCATTTAGGTTTAAGACCGGAACCTGCAATTTTCTGGCTCAGTAAAGGAGTTCTTAGAGAGGAGCGAATGACATTCTAAACATGGTCTGTTATCCATTCTGTGTTTCTCTGCCACTCCTTAGGCCTCTTTTAAGACTAAATAAATGTTTCAGTGACTGCAGATCTTCTTTGCTGAGATTCTGTATTCCACCGCTCATGCTCGTCAGCAAAAAAATAACTGACTGTTTGTTCATGTCAAACACTGCTTAGTCAACCGGTCTTCTAACCAAAATGCTAACTCTTCAGTATAAGCTACACACAAAAAACTCTGTAAAACACTTTCGCAGCATCAAATACTTGAAAATCTATGCAATAAATTACACTTTTCTACAAATATCTGTGCATAGGGTATTGCCCTGCTTTCAATGAATTGTCATTAGATACAACTGATGCACTTTTCTATACACAATACATAGACTGCACATTACACAAGCTCCTACTCTACTGTACATTAAAATGTATACATACACAGTGGCAAACTGTGACTAACAGAACTAGGCCCTAAGTTCCACAAAACATGGCCAAAAACATCTCAATGATAATGCTACATTGGATAAGTGTAAGATTATTTATTATTATTTATTATTATCCTCAAACCAACTTCTAAGACTAAACTTGGGAAGCATTAAAACCAAGACTGCAGATTTCTTTGAAAACAATCTCTCAAAATGTACATAAACAGATTATGCTGGAAAATTATAGCTGTGTAGCTTTTTGCTACATATGCTTTTCTGCTGAGAAAAGAATATGTTTCTTGTAACAGCTGTTTTTACTGTAAATGAAATGAATGATGGGTGGTCTCTGATGGTTCTGTACATTAAGGTATGCTACAGTGGAGACAGGGGAGGCCTTGTGCTGCCATTAGACCAAATACAATTGTACGCTAATAAAAGAGATCATCTAAAGGGAAAAGGTGGCTGTGTGACTAGCCATTAGTGCCTCGAAGCACTTGCTGCCCTGTGTGTAAGAGTCATCTGAGACATGAAAATGGACAGACACTGGCCTGAGGGCTAGGGCTGAATTAGAGAGTAAGCTGCTTGTACGGAAGTAGCGCGTGTTTCACACGCACTAACAAGAGTTGACACGGCTAATACGCCCAGTGTGCTAAATGACTGCCCGAAGGACGGTTAGCCGGGAGACATACTGTGGTGTGTTCATCTCCCTCATTGTCCAGACTCTCTTTGGCAAATGACTTGTAAAATAGCCAAAACAGAGTCTGCTTCCCTCCTTCAAGATTCATGATAGTAATAACCAGCTGCCAGCAGCCGAGCTTCCAGGAACTTCTCCCGCTCCCCCTGACGCAGGCAAACATAACTCCTCTTGTAAAAACTGTGCAAGGACGCAGGACGTTTAAAACTCTATTGTCGTAAGTGAACGAAAGTGGGGTGAAGTGATGAGCGCAAAGGAAAAAAAAGAACTGATACAAAGTTTAGGGCTATAAAGTTGTTTTGCCATCAGAAGCTTTCAGTGGCTTATTTCTTTTTCTTTACGAAATTGCTGACATCGAGGGCATAATGGGCAGAACACAAACCACTCAGAGTGGAGGTTTATAAAAGACCATCTGCTGTACTGTCATTTTCATTCATGAGCCAGTAGGCTAATCTTAAAAAGCGCGTGAGAGCAAGGGAGAGAGCGAGTGAAAGAGCGAGAGAGAAAGAGAGAGAGAGAGAGAGAGAAGCAAAATCAGGGTCAGGCACTTTGTGACAGGCCAACATTAACGCCCACTCCCCCTTCTCTTTTCTGCCCTTGTGACCCCAGTTACGAGCCAGCTTTTGTACGGCCGCCTCCGTAACTGCAGCCTCTCGATGATGCAAGCCAGGACAGCAGATTTGCGCTCACAACCCGTCTCGCATATCCGCTTTGGAGGCTCCCTGCACCCTGTCTCAAACACCAGTCAGAAAGTCCAGCGCTCCTTTCGCAACGCTGCGGCAAAGGACGAACGGAGGTTTACGGCTTTGTTGGACTGTAGAGAGGCTTTACAATGTGTCGGTGACATATGCGAAGCTTGCGTTCTGGAAGACAATCTGAATATCCCCCTCCACCTTTTATTGTTGATGTCAAGCTGTTTATTTGTAATGAAAAAAGGCTGCCAGATTAAATGTCAAAGACCGTAATGGATGACAGCTGAATGTGCGCGCAGAGAGTTTAGACAAATTTTTCTGTTCCAACGGACCCGCGCACACAAAGAGACCTTCCTCCGCCAAAGGAAACAATACAGAGCGGTGCGCAAGACAGCTACTATCTGGCTGATTTTTTAAAAGTCTTTACGGAGATTACAGTAATTCTTTAAAAGCATCACACTTTGTTCACGTTGATGGAATGTACAGTCTGAAATATTAGACGTTCATCTATTTAATTACTTACTAGCCCACAATAAAGGCTACCTATTTGGACCAAATGAGAAAAACACCATTATGTCTTACAAATAGCTTGCAAATACGAGCTCAATCACTTGCAGTTTGAATACTGTTTTTGAAGGCGCAGCCATTAAGGGCTAAGGAATGTACTTCTGGTGGTCCATTCATTTCAACTCATTAGTAGCTAAAATGAGTGGCGCAGTGTTTCTGTGCTGCCGAAAATGATCAAGAGTGTTGTGTGGGCTACATGAGGGCGTGTGTATGTGGGTGTGTACGATGTGTGTGTGTGTGTGTGTGCTTTGACATCGAGACACAGCAGGAACTTGGCATACAGTGCAGTCTGAAAAGAATTTGGCGTATGCGGTGGATCTGAAGTAGAACTATAGCACTGCTCGAATGGGATTTGTGTGTAATTTTTCTGATTCAAATCAAGATTACAATTGTTGCTATGGATTACAAACCCAAGTAAATGCTTTTTCGAGGGCTTCCAGACATAGACAACGTGACATCTCCTTTTCCACCGAATATGATGGAATGTTAACTAACACTGCAATTCACACAGGAGTAATATAACCTTGGATCATTTCTACAGCTTGTTTTATAGTGGAAGCTGAAAAGGTTACTGGCATATGCGTGTGCAGTTCGACACAGCTAATAATAACATTACCCCACCTCCCCATGGAAAACAAATCCTGTCCAAACAGTGCGTATGACAAATTTAAAGCTTAGACTCTAAATTGTGAGGATGTTCAGTTTGAGCAAACTAAGTAACCTGTAGGGGGCACCATACAAGAATATCTGCTTGTAGTATGGGGACCTTTTACGCTCATTCTTATGTTCATGATTTTATCATTGGGGTCTATCCAGCCATCCATTATCTACTGCTTTATCCTGCTAGTTGGGGTCACGGGGGAAGGGCTGGAGCCAATCCCAGCGTCATCGGGCGAAGATGATGTACCCATTGGACAGGTTGCCAGTCCATTGCATGGCCAACAAACACACTCACACCTGCGGGAAATTTAGAGTGAGCAATCAACCTAACATGTGTTTGGACTTTGATAGGAAACCGGAGCACCCAGAGGAAACCTCATTGGGGTCTACTAGAACAGATTTACATGCTTTCAATCCACAAAACCCAACATGTTTTTCATACTGTACATTTGTATTCAGCTTCTGCACTAGCTGTCTTTGTAATTACACAGACTGTTTACATACACAAAAAGCTACACAACACACTCAAAACTGGAAAAATAGGCCCCCCAATTTCAATTTAAAACATAAACATAAACCTTAAATAAAATAAATAAATATAAATAAAACATGAATGTTTTATTCTAGTCTAAAACTCACAGACATCCTACTGTGCTGGGTTTTGTTCCCTGGTGATGTTCAGCCAGGCTTATAATGCAGTCATGTTCAGTTCGTTCTCATTTCAGGAAATGTTTGTCTTTGGTCTTGTCTTCAATAAGTGAAATGCACACTCAGTGGGGTTCAGGTCAGGTGATTGACTCTGCCAGTCAAAAACACTGCAAAACTCCATAGCTGCTATGAATAGTAATATGCTCCGGGTCATTTTTCGGCTTGAGGATAAATTTCCATCCGGCTTTAGAGACATTTGGTTGAATATGAGCAGTTAAGATGCGTCTATAGAGAGAGATTCATCCTCTTATTGTCAATAAAGACCGTGTGGCAGTCCGACTGGCAGCCATACATGACCATTCTTCCACACTTTCCTTATTCCACTCTGGTACAGCTTAATCTTAAAGCTTTCTTCCCATCAGACTTTCACTGAGAAGTTATGGGAGGAAACGTATAAAAGGGCATTAAAGTCTTATATAAATCAGTCAATACAGATCATGTGCTGTAGAATTAAAGCATTCTGCGTCATTGTTTCTTTTCAAACATAACAAACATTGTGTCACCGCCCAATTTCTTACGGACCTCACTATGCACGAGTTTAGAGCTGCAATGACTGCTCGCCTTTTGATTGTACTAAAAGTATCATGTGGAACCTAATTAGCTTCGTAATCACAGTGTTGGGTATGATTTAGCAGCTGAACATGTCGCGAGGCGACACTAAAGTTTCCATGGAAACAGCAACATCACACAGTACGCATTCAATTCACTAGCAAAATTAAACTCTGATTTGCTGGCGCTTTTATGGCTAAATGCTGTGTGACTGGCATGGCGGTGGCTTATTACTGCATTCCCGTCATGTGTTGTGAGCACAAGTTGGAGGAAAATGAAGAAAGTGCATTCACACCACTTGAATTATGCACAGCTGATTCATCCCTCGCTTGTGCCCTCCTAAAGAGAAGGGAAGTGTGAGGCTGGCAGATGCATGTATGTCCATGTGTGTACGTGTGTGTGTGAGTGTGTGAGCCCTACCTGTCCAAAGATATGCAGCACAGGTGCAGGATGGAGGCAGTGGTCAACAGCACGTCCAGCGAGGTGCGGACCAGGCAGAAGGTCTCGCCATAGATCCAGTTCTGATGGATCAGCTCAATGGCTCCAAACGGCATCACCAGCACTGACACCAGCAGGTCAGCGAAGGCCAGCGATACTATGAAGTAATTGGTCTTAATTTTCCTAAAGAAACAGAAGGTTGATGGTATGGTTTACATTTTCGAGGAATTGGTTAATGTTTTAAAGAATCACTTAAAGTTTTATTGTATGGTTTCAGCTTCCTTGCTCAAAGAAAAATGTGATGTAGCAATATACATTACTGTGCAAAAATCAGAGACCACCCTTCATTTATTTCATTTCCTGTCAGAAACTACAAGTTTTTCATTCTTCAACATCAGGAAAAAGCAGAAAACATATTTCAAATATCTTTCAATTACACAGTAGCCTCAACAATTCCGTGATGAATTGACCAATTGAAGTGCTTGGAAAAAAATCTGATTCCACTGACTTTGAAAAGTAAAGTAAGTTTTTATTCTCTCCTGTGAAGTTGCATTTTTGGAGATACTCGTTTTATATATATATATATATATATATATATATATATATATATATATATATATATATATATATATATATAAAGAGAGAGAGAAAGAGAGGAGACTTGCTTGCTTTTTCAGTTCTTTAAAGAAATCTGCAGGGATGCTTTTCCATATCTCCAAAGTTCAGCTGATCACATTGTCTACTTCTCACAATGCAAGTAAACCCAAACACTCAGTGATGTTAAGGTCTGGTCTCTGGCTTGGATCTATACGTTTTGGAAGCTCCTGTTTTTTCTACTGATTTTTTTTTTTACCTTCGACCTCCTTAAGTGAGTGGATCATCTCATATGTAATCTCCTCAGAAATATCTCCTGGACTGACGTAATGGCTGTTCTGACTGGAAATTAAACAAAGGTAGGTCTCCAACAACTTCTATACCACAGAAAACTATATATATATAAATAACCACAGAATATTACAATTACAGCATTAAGTAAAACATAAATATAAAGCACTAAACTAATCTGAAATATAAATTAATGTAGTTAATCTAAAATAAAATGAGACATTTATCTAAGTCAACAACAAAGCAAATGTTATAATGAATTAATTAACTGTAATGTAGGTTCATTAAAGTAAATTTATATGTTAGACTAACAGAGCTGTACTGGTGAAGTATTAGGATGACTGAAAGATAAGTAAAGCCCTTTAATATGAAAAACTCTTCATAAACTCCTCATATTTGACCGAATAAATGAAATTCTGGCTGCAGAATAAAGGTATGATAAGAGGGTATATGGATGTGTGTGTGTGGTAATCTCCTGATAGGATGTCATACCCGGTTCCACAGTGCCTGAGAAAGACCAGACCCTCTGGCACGCCGTTAATGACTAATAAAACTCTGGTTGAGACCACGGCCTGTGAGAGGCACTGAAAACCCCGTGCTATATATAGCCACCCGAGAACCTCTAAACGGATTCAAATCGCTCATGTATCATGTATGCCAAAATATGGCATCAAAAATGTGCTCCAGCTGTCAGCTAACAATACACATCTGTGGAAGAATGAAGACTTAGGCAGCGCTGCCTTTTTTTAGCACAGCACATTTGATGTCAATTTGACATCAGATAATTATGCCATCAGATTATATGTCAGTGTTTACGAAATACTGTAGACACATCATTAAAGCACAATGCTGCCAGATGGCCCCTGTGACCCTGAGACAGATGTATTCTGATCAGAGTCTTTTTAGAGTATTATCAACATCTCAGCGATACAATGCTCCACTGATTGCATATTCCAACGTCTTCACCAGCTTGCTAATGCTTAATATGCTTATGGATTATTATAAGAATGAGTTTGGCATTATTTGAACCAAAGTGTTCTGGTATACCTAGTCGATACTCTTTCCACAAGTTTTTTTTATTTTGATTTTATATATAAAATAATACAATTAAACACAATCTCACACAAACCCCTTCTCCTTAACATATCTTTAAATAAACAGCTCACCTTTCCAAAAAAAAAAACAACCTAAAAACAAAAAAAGGAGTAAACCCACATCTCACAGCCTGTCTACATTAGTTCTACATTAATTAAGCTCTTAATATAACCTATAAAGGGTCTCCAAATTTTGTCAAAACTCCCTGTTTATCCTTTACAATATCCGTTATTTTTTCTATTGGAAGGTTCTGCAACATTTGACTTCTCCAATGTGAAATATTTGATCTAATAGTTTTCGTCCAATACAGTGCTATTCATTTTTTTGCATTTGCGAATGTAAGGTCCATCAGAATAATCTCATACTTATTGTAATTCTGATTTTCAGGGTATATACCTAAATAAAAACCTCTTAGCATCCAATGGAATAGGTTTTGATATAATACACATATAAGACACAGTGAAATCGGGTTCCTTTAGACTTTGTGCATTTAGTGCAGATATCTGGTATATTTAGTCGATATTCTTTGTTCTGTTCTAGTTTCCAACCCACACAGCCAAGTGAATCCAAGTCTGCACCGCAGATGCAATTCGGAACCTGTATACAAGGGCGTAGAATTAGCATGGACTGAAGTAACGTGTCCCCACCAATATAGAGAGATTATTGCATTGTCCCCACCAATAATTTGATCCCCTCCGAAAAAAGACCCTGATCGGTCAACATCTGATTAACCTAGAGGCTTTCCCTGCTGTCTCTGTAGCTGCATTTAGTTGTTAGCAGCACCAAAACTGGAATAAAAACTTTCCAGTCATATGAGGCTCACTGTGCAGGACTCAGGTATAGTGTGGGTGACACATAGGTGTGAAAAGCGAGTGAGGATGGCAGAAAAAAAATCACACACAAGTCTAGATCTCTAATAAAATAAGTCCATAATAATAACGTTAATGCCAACGCTTGGCTTTGGTGCACAGCATACAGCAGTCTGTATTTTTGAATAACAAGCCGTGTTCCTACTTTTATTAATGCTACCGTATTAGAGATGGCTGAAGTAATGTTGACAAGTCTTTAGATGTAAACTCACTGTTCACTGATTTGAAACTGGTTGTAGTTTAATTTAGACATTAAGAAAGATTAAATTGTTTTCTGAGATTGTTACTTTGGTTTTGTGGACAGCAGCACCAGGTTATCCAGTGCCCTGTGTATTAACCCTGATGTATGAGACCTGTTTCACGGACATCCTCGGGACCTGTTATTGTTAGCTGCCGTGGCAGGGGGTGTGGCGTGATGGGGTAGATTCATAGATCCCCACAAATGTAAAAAGCAAATCTATGCCCTTGCCTGTATAACTGTTGTCACATCATCATCACACTTCTCAGAAATGACTCGTCAGATAAAGACGAGTCAACAAACTAAAAGCTTAAGTTAGCGAGGTACCTGGTACATATCCAACCACGGCTTGGTTTAATTTCTCTGGCTGAAAAACAAAAAAAAACTAGGATCTTCACCATTTTGTTGAATAGCTGGCGTACAAGTGAGGGTGGCTTGTTTTTATTTATTTATTAGGCTATAGATTAGGTTTCTGTGCAGCATCATTACAGAGATGAGCATGGAACTACCAGGTAGAAAGCAACTGAAAGCAGCACCCTTCATGGAATAAAGCAATGATGACAAGAGGAAATGGTTGTGCAGTAAATTGTTATTAAGTGTTTTCTTTCCTGCTAGGATCAAAATAAAATAAAGTGAGACAAAGTTTTTTGTCTGACTGTCTGTTTTGTTCCTGCTAATCCTGCTCCCTCTCTTCATTCACTCTCTAGCTCACTCCACTGCCAATGCTTTCTCTTGTTGTTTAAGGAGCCCAAGATGACAATGTCTTTCTCTACGACTGTCTGGTTCTCACTGTTCACATGGAAAGGCAGTAAAATTGAGACTTAGGTCTCTGAAGTATAATGTCTCCTTATTTGTTTTTATCAACGAGGCGTTAAAGAGAATGTTACACCACTAACTCACTCCTGATATTGACAAGATAAACTACATAACCATGATGAGCAAAGTTGGGCAAAATTCATACACATGTCAGCAAGCCATAAATATGATTAGGACAGCTCCTGTTAGCTAAACATTTAGTGAATAGTAAACTATTACAATAGTTATAGAGACCTGATGATTAGCTGATACTATTTATAATCTTTTGTCAGCTAGCTTTTTGAATAATGTTATATTAATATGCAAATTAAATGAAAAATGAATGAGCAAATGTTATTACTTAGTCAACAAAAATTACATACAATGTGAAATCTACACTGATTACAGCAATTAACATTACAATCTTGTGACCAGGACAGCTACCAAAGCTGTTTGCCCTCTAGCTGCTTGGCCACCCAGTAATGTTTGTAAACCTATGTATATATATGGTGAGACTAGCAGTTGACACTACAGGGATTTCCAATGGATACTGCATGCTGGGTATTGCAGTAACAGAACACAGCTGACCAAAATATAAAAGCATAAATTCTGTCACTCATGTTGCTGTGCTGCAGAACAAAAATGTATTACAATATTCTTATTATTAAAGTTTCTGTCTTGTCCTATAAAGTATTCAAAATATCCTTATTTGATCATTCAAAATTGTAGAAAATGTTGAAAAGCAGCAGAACAGGGCGATCAACAGGGCAAGTGACACACTGAAGTATGCCGGTCATTCACCACGTCACTGCAAATGCATGCGCTAAAAGGTGAACTGCTCATGCGTCGCTTACTGCAGTGCTAACATCTACAGTACTGTACGGTGAGTTTCCTTAATAACATACCCAGTGTATGACAGGCCGATGACTTGAATTACGAACACTAAATTGTGTGCAGTTGTATACAGTCACCCTACAGCACTGGAGGTATTAAGTGCTGTAAAGTGCTGCATCCTACATTTTTCTTGTATTTTCTTTTCTCCTGAAAGGCCCACTTATAAAATTTGTATGGCCTTATGTACCAGACATTTTCAACCTTTCCATATGCCTTACAATTTCTGTTGCTGTGCCTTTGAGACAGAGATGTTTATCTGCCTTAAAGGAACAGTAACAGACACAGTAACAAAAAGGCATAAAGAAAAGTTGGTACATAAAGCCATACAAATTTTTATTACATAAAGCCATACATATTTATAAATGGGCCTCTTTAAAGCAATTATACAATTTTGGTATTGAGATATTAAGTGCTTTAAAGTGCTGTATTCTACATGTTTCTTGTATTTTCTGTTCTCTTGTGAGGCCCACTTATAAAATTTGTATGGCCTTATGTACCAGACATTTTGAGCCTTTCTTTATCCCTTAGAACAGAGGTCACTAATAGGGGGACTGCGGTCTGGGTCCAGACCCAGACACTGTCCAATGTGGACCCAAACGAATAAACTATTGAGAAGGATTAAGTGCTGACAGTGTATATTTTAAGTGGCAGAACTTTTCTAGTCTTTACGCTATACGGGCTTTGCGGTGCAGTAAATTCACAGACCAATCTTGTGCATTATTAGATCACCAAAGGCAGCCCTTAGCCAATCAGATGTGTGCAGATTCGGAGGAATAAAGCGAGTCAGATAGTAAAGCGAGTCAGAGAATAAAGCAAGTCAGATAGTAAAGCAAGTCAGAGAATAAAGCGAGTCAGAGAAAGAATAACATGCTCCAAAAAAAGAAGAGGCGATGCCAAAAACTTCTTTTAAGCAGGAATGGAGAGACATATCTGTCTATTCTTCCCACAGCCGGCTCCAAACCAATAGATCAAGATGTAAAACTGAGTTAACAAGAAGTTGCGCGTTTTATTTAGTTTTTCTATAAAAAAAACACTTTAAGAAGCCCTTTTTTTCAAATGTGTTCTGTTTTTTATGTAGCCCTTGAAGTGAGGATAAAACATTTATTTGAAGTTTTATAAATAATTCATTTAGTTTAGCATTTAAAGAGTAAATATACTGAAATATCCCGAACGGTATGTGTAATTAGTTTGTCGTTCAGTTGCTGATGGCATAAGACGCTGATGCTGGGCTACTCCAGTAAACAGGATATGGCACTAAATCATAACAATAGTTAGAAATGACTGTCCGGACCTCGGCCTGAGGAAATTTCCTCTCACTGGACCTTACTGAACTCTAATTAAATACCTCTGTCTTAGAATTAGTGATTTTTGTTACTGTGCCTTTAGGGCAGATATAAGACAAACAATCTCTGTCCTGGTTGACTGCTGTGTGTTGTCCCACATTCAAAACCATTCAGAGCTAAAACGTTTCTTGAACTTTAAATGTGAATGGACGAGGCTAGACTGCTATGGATGGACACATGTCAATGAGCTGCTTCTTGTGGTGTTGCAAAAACAATGAATTAAAAACAGCCTGGACCATATGGGCTGCGTAGTGACTGGAATGTTTTGAAGCTTGAAACAACAATGACGTTAAAAAGCGCTTTTTCATTATATGAGTCTCTTAAAAAGCCCATAAAACGCTGCAAACTTTTCAGCATCAAGCTTCGTTATGATCTGGGTTTGAAGGAACAGGAAATTCCTTTGTTTTTATGCCAGCGCATAAAATGCAGCAACTGTTTTTTTTTTTAAAAAGGGAATAATTCATTCCCCCTTTTTTATTTAAACACACCTTGAAGATAACACCCCTTACTGCAATTCTAAGGCACCACTCTTATTTTATGCATGGCAGACATGATAAAACATTTACACATATTGACTTTAATGTGGAGCTGGACAGAGTGAGCAGGATGCTCCAAGTGATTGAAAGCCCCTTTAAGGCAGGACAGAAAAAGGGCACATCATCATAAATCATACAAAACGTGCATGAAAAGGACAGTGGGATGTGTTGGATGTGGATGATGTGTGGTTTTTCTCATTCTGTCATACGTTTTCAGCAGATACGGCACCCGATTCCAGTTTCTGACGGGAGGAGTCGGAGAGATGGGGACCGGGGAGGTTAACGGCGCTCTGAACGCTACTTCTGGGACAGCCATTTACTGCGAAGAGCTGAGGGCTGGGAAAGCACCAGTTTCTCTTAGTGCTGTTATCTGTCTGATGTGCGACAAACTGAGGCTCTTTCTTGATTTTAGTGGGAGTGGAAACCAGCAGCACATGTGTAGACCCATTTACTAAATCCGCAGAGAACGCACAGAGGTGACCTTCAGCAGCAACCGTGTGACCAGAGCGGTCCTCCACATGCTGATATTCCCCTTACAGAGCTTAAGGATGTACACAGTCTGGACAATGTGGCATTTTATGAGAGGGTGACATATGATTTAGAGAAGGCTTTAGGGGTCTTATCCCTGAAGGGCTGATGGGGATAATGCGCTCATGACGGTGGAAAGTTGTCCAATAATCACATACAGCTCTTCTGCCCCAGAAAACAATGTCAGCACACATGCTACTGCATTTCTGATGATAATGTACTCAAAGTATCGAATCCCAAGGGAGCCCATTCAAGCAGCTGCTTTCATTCGAGCAAAAAAATAAAAAAGTGCTGCTGCATATTTCTCTAAGAACTCACTTTACAGTAACCCTCTAGAGGAGTAATTAACCAACTGCTAATCAAACACTGATATGAAATAGAGGAGGGTGCACTCTGGAGTTTAACAACTGCACAAGCAATCAGGAAATCATTTACTGGTGCCTAAAACACACATCCACATCCACTGCCCCAGACTTTCTCATAAGAAAGGAGACCAGTGCTTAGCCAAAAAATCACTTGAGGAGGGCCTCGCTGTATATGCTCATACGTAATGCATTGCATATATCTGATATATATCTGATGTGAAACTATGTATATGTTCATTGTATGTAAATATTAAGTGCACTGAATGCAACTGCAATCAATTTAGTGCTATTCAAATAGAGAGAAGTTTAAAGGAATGGGTTAGTGAAAACCAAAGTAGTAACTATCCATCCATCCATCCATCCATCCATTATCCTCTGCTTTATCCCGCTAGTTAGTGGCTGGAGCCAATCCCAGCGTCATCGGGCATAGGCGGGGTACACCATAGACAGGTCACCAGTCCATCGCATGGCCAACACACACTCACACTTACGGGCCATGACTAATTAACCTAACATGTCTGTGTTTGGACTGTGGGAGGAAGCCCACTCAAGCATAGGGAGAACATGCAAACAAGCACTAACTAAAGTGCACTAACTAGCCCAGCTGAGAAATGTCTGGTGTGCAAATAAAGCTTCTTCAGTTTTAGTGCTGGAGCTACAAGGCTGATGCTGCTAACAAACACTAGAAGTTAATAGACACCAAAATCCATAAACATATCCCCAGAACGTCTCTCAAACCACATGCCGGTCCTCATTAAGGTCAGTGAAGTGGTTTACGACACAGAATGCACAACTTTAATAAAGATCTGGATGCGATTAGAGAAGTATTGGGGATGTAGTCATAAAGATTTCGGTGACTATTGACTTCAAGTGTTTGTTAGAAGCGCGTGCCTTCAAGCTCAGTGAAGCAAAAATTGAACACCAAACGTGATCTGCTGATCTGCAATGCATGCGCTAATCGGAAAACTATGCACATTCCTTTACAATGGGTGCTCCTCTGAGAAATGAATGGAGGAGTATGTCAGTGCTGTTGTTAATGGACCTCCAAAATGGTCCATTTACAACAGAAAGATTCTGTCCATCGTTCACATAATGAGATGTAATTACAAGTCACTCTAGAGCATTTCTATTGGATGATTCACAATAAAATGTTGATACGTGAAAGACAGCTGATGTGTTCAAACAGTGTTAAAAAAGTTATGAGGTTCTGAGATGATGGCAATGATGTAAGCGCTGGACAGAGAGAGAGGCAGACTGAGAGAGAGAGAGAGAGGTGTGTCTCTGACCTGAGTTGCCGGTCCTTGCAGACGGCCACCATGACCAGCAGGTTTCCCAGGACGCTCATGAGCATGACCAGCGACAGGAAGCTGATGAGAGCAACCCTCTTCGCCATGCCGTTGCTGTGGTAACAGAGAGATGGTAAGGACTTATTCTACAGCAATCAATAGCGTGGCACAGACTAACGACTGATTAAAGAGGCCGTGGTCAGGAGTTGACTGACATTTCACGGCTTAGCAGAAATATGAACAAATCTCATTAATACAAATCATGAACAATTTGCTGAGCCTGTCTGCTAAATAATGACTGTAAGAAAACAAAAGATGTTACACGCAAGCCTGGTCAGTACACGCACGTCTGGACTTACTAAATGTTAGAAGTCGCGATTCTAAAATGAGTCGGTTACTTGGATTCCCATGGTAACATCTTTGTGTGGGCACCAGCCAAGAATAGAAGCACAGAGAACAAACAGCGCAGCCAGAAAAGCAGGCTAATTTCTTTATGGATTTTACCTCAATGTAGGTGAGACACATCTCTCCCACACACACAGTGCGCATCCTTTTTGAGTACTTGACAACTGTAATGATTTACAATAATGCCTGGAACGTTTACATTTCATACTCGTTTAAGATAAAAGACCTCCAGTGGAGTCTACATTCTTGTACAGTCCAGTCAGAGACCTTCGTTTATCATATTTCCAGCCACTGGGCACAATGTATCAATTTTCAAGGGCTGCTTCTGAGGAGATTTAGATGCATAACAAGCTGCTGGCACAAGGAGGGGTGAAGTCAAAAGACAAGAAGTCAATAAAACAGGAGTTTCCAAAAGATTTCTAAAAGATATAAACAAAATGGCCTTTATAACATCCGTGAAAGACCTGGTAGACCACCAAAATGGTCATCCTCAGATAAACAGAGAGCGAGAGGAGAAAATCAAGCTCCTTTCTTGCTTCAGGACTGAAAAAGCCCAGTTGTTTTTGTCCGTCCTTATACTATAAGAAGCCAGCTCAACACTATGGGCCAGAAATGAAGCGGTGAAGAAGATGGAAATACAAGAAAATAGACAAAAAGAAAATAAATCTTGTGCAGTGGACTGACCACCCCAGAGCCAAGACCTCAGCATCGTACAGTATATTTGGGATTAAACAGATCATGAAAAGCAGACAATGCAAACAATGTCTACAACCAAACTTTGGAGGTGTGAAAAATCTGTGAAAATATTATTTTAAGTTATCAAAGATTCTGTGTATATTATTATTTAATACATAAAAACTAACAACTCTGCCTTTGCTGTTACATTACATGAGTACTTTTGTAAAGTGCTGCACATTAGAGTGGAGGTGTAATGAAATATTGATCCACTATCGCAATTATACAATATCAATTCTCAAAAACACAGCACTGATTTTTAACATGCATTGATTTTTACATGCAATTATTGTCAGACAGTGGTTTCAATTCATTTTAGCCATTAGACTCCAACATAAACAAGTAATAAAAGGGTGCACTGCAAACCTAGCGGACATTTGTCTCCTTTAACATTTTAAAAAACAATATATCTTTTTGCTTACATTATCACAATACACCACAGAGTACTGAATCCTAACTCCTGCGTCTATACACTGTTTTACAATAGCCAGGCTCTTGCCTATACAAGGTCCTACATTAGATTATGTCGATGGTGCATATGCTATAATACTTCAGTGCTGTTTCACAGCATCATCCCACACTGCGGCCTCAACATGCTAAATTCAAAGAAATGCATATTTAATAGTGCCACTGCAGAGCTGTTGTTACACATAAAATTGACTGACTGAAGTACTTGTCCACATCACTTGTTTCACGACATCTAAATATCAAAGAACTCGTGATGACTTGCGCGTGCTGGGTTTTCTTTGATCATCTGCTCGAACTGAATGCAAGTAGCATAAACCTGTGCTTGCAGACTGTGGAAAGAACAGAACACACTTATCAGAGATAATGAGGATACAGCTTGACTCGGCTGACACACAACTGACAAATAAAGCCAAAGCTGACCTTGACCAGCCAGACCCGTAAACCACAGCCTCTGCCCACAAAGCTGTTTCTGTATGTGACAGCGTCTGTAGAAACATTGCTTTTCTTTCACTGTATCCTTCCACAGCACACCATTTCAGAGTAGCAGAAATATACACTCATTCGTCTCGAATCAAACCTATTGACATAATTCTCATTATGCTGTGGTCGAAGTAAAAAGTCCAATTAAAAGTTGGAGTAAACGGAACCCTTCACATTCCACTCCACTTGGAGTGGCTGCGACTATGGCGAGAGGCCGGGAACACACAGAGAGAGACGGGGTCGATGCCTGAGGATGGCCGCTCTGTCCACAGCAGGCACAGTTATGAGTGTGTGATGACCTGTGAAACCTTTGACCTCAAGTGTGTAATTGAACTGAGGGCGTAATCAGCACTCAGCGGCTCAATCAAAGCGCTAAGTGAGCTGCCCTCAGGTCAGCTAGTACACCAGCTCCATTGTTGGACGTGCTGCAAAACAGCTCGGCTCCAGGCGGGCTGGAAAGAACACTCAATTCTCATTTTAATCACTTAGCAGCTTTTCTCTCAGTCAAAGAGAGCTTCATGCCTAAAACCCACAACAGTGTCTGGAATAATATATACATCACATACTCCATCAATTTACGCCATCAACTAATCCTTTATAAGCTTATAGACAAGTTCTTTAACTCCTCTTTGTGTTTTCTAGATGAAACTTGGAGTAATAAAAACTGTAGCCTCTTACTAGCATCTTAACTGTGTCCAATTTTTCCTGTTCTTATGTAATGACTTATCAATATGTATCAATCTGAATCTCCTAAAAAGAAGCATGTTTGCCAGAAGTTTTGAAGCAATACCACAGTACTTCTTGAACATTCTCATCCTGGAACAGTAAGTCTGTAGCTAAGCTCCATACTGCAACTCAAACTACTGTAAATAACTGGACGAATGCTATTTGGTTTGAAGCACTGTATTTAAAATAGCGTTTGTATATTCTTTGTCCCCTGAAAAAAGATGTATATTTTTTGTTACAGTTTATGTATGTTTTGATTTGTAATTGTTGTAAGTCCAAATAAAATGTTATGTAAAACACCAGGAGAGAAAGCCCCCTGGGGTAACAAGTGAGCACTTTTCGAGCAAAGTGAATTCTTTATGTCGTATAAACCAGGAAAGAACATAATGACCAATGTAAATAAGTTTGTTCCTTTAATATTTTGAAAAAAAGCCCCATTTGCAAATGCAGCGCATTCTAAGGACCATTGAGCACAATGTTTTCTAACAGCCCCCACTGTCTATTTGTATAATAAGCACGCCAAGAAAACAACTGCTGTCAGAGGATGTAAATTGAATTAGTTGTTCGTCTCAGAAAAGAATGTCCCAGACAGTGATTATGATTCTTTCTTCTCCCAGGTCTCGGCATATGATCCAACTACATGAAAGACATCCGCGGCAAGGAGAAACAGACAAAAACCAAACCATTCTTATTCTCATCAAGGTGAGGCGAGTTTATTTATATAGCACCTTTCATGCACTGCGACCATTCAAAGAGCTTTACAAATGAGAAAATCCAAATGCAATTTCAATTACAATTAAAAGATATGGCAAAACCAACAAACTGTTTATAATTTGATTATAAAAAAGAGATGTCTAGAGGAAATAAAGTCAGATTAAAGAGATTAAAAATTAAATAAAACATAAATGACAATAATAGTGCGTAATAATAATAATAATAATAATAATAATGATAATAATAATAAGTGTTTTAAACTGAGCTGAAAACCCAGATCTGCAAGTGTCTCTAGTGACTTTCTAGCAACTTAAGAGCGGCACAGTAACTAAATGCTTCTTCATGTTTAGACTTTACTTTAACTTTTAATGAGTAAGTGATTAATGTTTTATGTAAAACCAGTATTTTAACACCCCCCAATTTCATACTCTGCTCCACCTGAAGACAACATATATATGAGGTTTTGTGGCTAAAGTTCATAACACGCTGCACACCAGCAGCAAATAATCATCACTGAGACATTAAAAGACTCATGAAGAGTGTATGCATAGTTGAGAACTCTGCTAATAGCAACAAGGGGACTCACATCTGTAGCCAGTCAGATGCAGGCACTTTGACTTGATTCTTTATTTAGAGTAATGTGGTCTACCTGCAACATGAAGTAATTGGGGCCACGGTGAAAGTTGAGAGTAAACTGAGTCAAGACATTCTAGCCTTGCTTTTTTTTTTTTTTTTTTTTGGTGCAAGAACTGACTGAAAGGGCCTACTGCTTAGATTTAGCTGAGAGGTGATCAGGCTCTTGTGAGTGGCATGTTTATCATAAGTTCACTCACTTCACTGGGTATCAGTCTTTAGACAGTGATCTAATCTAAAAACTTACAGGTACATTTGATGTTTTTTGATGCCTAATAAAAGCTAGAGCAGTAAGAAAGTCACTTTGAATGGTTTGGATGTGAAATGCTCTGTTCTTGTGAAACCTGCCGAGTCAGAATTGTTTCGAGTGGTGGAGATAGGAACCAGACGTCCAAAGCATTTAATGCCTGTAAAAGATATTTCACAGAAAGATAACTTTACGTTTTGTCCTAAAGCATAAATCGTCATTGTCAAAAGAAAAACAACTCTCCAAAATAGTAACTTTACAGTAGAGGGCAAAACCATTCTTAACTTTCACTGCAAGCCAATGTGAATAGGTTTTATACCAAGGAATGAAAAGCTGTTCATCATGAAATTTCTACAAAATGTAAAAGACACCTGTCAAGCTCAAATAAAAATGAAACAGGCAAAGTAGCCCCCAAAGAAAATGTATCTTTCTGGTTTCTATCACCAAAGATACACCTAAGTAAGTATGTACATCAGTAAGTTTCTCTACACTGAACCATTTCACACCAAACATGTTTTACAGCTCAACTAATGAACTACACACTAATGTTGAAAATCCATAGGAACACCTCTTTAGACAATGTCCAGAAATTAAATAAACAAATAAATTGAGAAAAAAAAAATATTTTCTCTTTTTGGCCAAATAATAATAGTGGTAGTGGTTTAAGGCTCCACATAAAATTCTCATTCGGGTTGCTGATAAAGAAACTAGTGAACGAGTTACCACTGATAATACTAAATTATAGTGTGAGGTGGTTTGTCTGACCTGGCAGCTGCCACAGGCAGCTTTGGCATCTTACTGCAATCTTCCTTGCCATAATTCAATTGTTACCCACTTAAGGTGAGATTAAAATTGACCTCAATTACTCTGGATTCTTCATATCGTCTAGCTGTTGACAATCTCAGCCTTAAATGAGGTCCTTTATTATCATTAATTCTTCTCTATTAAAATTTGCATCTCGACTTTCTGGTTTCCCTGCATATGCAGGAAGAACAAATGTGCTGATTAGGGAGCAAAGGGCACGGTAAGCGTTTAAAAGGAATCCGTGAATACTTTAACATCACGCAGGTGTACATTTACAATTTCTGCTAACAATAAAACAGATGATATCATTCATAAACAACCAGAAACTTTCCTTCAGCACATCAAAACACAAGTGCGCAAAATGTGTCCGTAATCCGATGCATTGCCCAATTGGTCATATGGAGATTTCAGTAAATTATGCACTCCAATGTTTTATTCACTCCATATTAAAACTTCAAATGCATAATGCATTCTAATTTGCTCAGTTTTAAGGTCTGACAGTCTAGGAAAGAATGTGGTGAAATGACTTGACTGATAAAACCTAACTGGATAAAGCCATGCTGTGAATTATGGCAGAAGTGCTAATGCCCAGCAGACCAACAAAACTTTTAGGGCTCGGTCTTGTAAAGAATAAACTATGTCCAATAAGCCATCCTGATATTTTGCCTCAATTACTCACGCAGACAGCAGGACGTGCAAAATTGGGTTCCAAAACTTTGTTTTTTTTTTTTTTTTGTGTGTGTGAATTTCCTTTTGGCAATTAGGCATGAGCCAACCAAAATCAACAAGAACACAGACTTATTGCAAAAAGAGAATCAAAATAGCAAAGCAATTATCCATAGTGATCCACTCTGGCAACTTGAGTAATCTCTCTGTGGACAAGCCTAAAATAGTGCATTACAAAAGTCTATTTAAGTCAGTGAGCTTTGGGCCAGAAGTGCAAGGCGAGCTCATGATGTAGTGGCTGTGTCTTTTCATAGTGCGTACTTAAGACATGAAGAAATGCACACCAATGAACTGGCTGAGAAGTCAGGATAAAAACACAGATTTTTTCATTTCTTTGCAGTTACATATACTGTATACACAGAACATATTTCAAAGCCATAAACAGTAGCTTCAGCTCCTGGGTCTGCCAGGAAGGGGTAGACAGTTTATCATTACTGTGATACATTACACCACAACACGCTTTTCTGTGCATACTGTGGATATCATCAGTACAGAAAAAATACTGACTACCTGTTTCATTAAACATTAGCTTAAATAAGCATGTTTAATAAGTGCTGTTTGGAAAACTGAATAAAAATCATTGCAGTTGTAAGTGTATTACTATTATTATTATTATTATTATTATTATTGTATTCTGATGTTATATGTGGCACTACAGGTGCTATTTTATTTGTTCCAACTCACTAAATCTCAGGAAAAGCAAATATTGTCAAGCATATAATGTGTTGTGAAAATGTTTTAAAAAGGAATGTGATATAATATTTTAGTGATATTGCCCACCCCTAGTGCCAGGGGCTAGTCACACTGCTTTGTCACTGTTATTATAAAATTAATCCATTTCTTCTACTTTAATAACTTTAATTACTAAAATTAACTTTATGTTATTAACGTTACTAAATTTAATCATTTCATAATCTATATATGGTCCCAGATCTAGTTAAAAAAAACTCTGAATGTGATGATTTAACTGCATCAACTGAGGTTTTGTCCAAAATAAAACTCCTAAAATTACTTTCAAGCAGAAAATGTGTTGTGAAATGTTTCTCAATATTAATGACTAAAATATTCCTTTATTTAGTCAATATATAAAATATATCTAATAACCTAAATATATAATCCTAGCAAAATAATAACAATGAGTCAGGTGTGGTGAGGCATGGGACGCTCTGAATCATTTCCTAAGGAATTACAACCAAATGAATGAGATGAGGTCTGAGACGTACCCCCATCATTGAGTCAGAATGCTAAAGTGTACACATCAGACAGCTTAATGGTTGACTTCCACATGGCACTGCGGCTGTTTACTGAGTTCCTTTATTCCTAAATCGAATTCCTTGCTTTATTTGAGAAACAAATCAGGGAAGGATGTCAGACGCGAGTGCAAACAGACAGGAAGTGAGGTTCACTTTGTGCGGAGCACGGAAATACTCGGACTGGTTCCCACACTTCTGAGACGCCCCATAATTCTTCAAGTTTCATTTGCGCATGAATGCTCGGCGGCCCCGCTGAAATGAAATATGGCGGGTCAATTGAATTGAACTTCTTTAGTCTCATCCAGCGGGCCTGGATTGATAAATCCATTTCCTCACAATTATCAATCACGTATCTGCCTCATCCTGCTCCACAGATTGATGATAATTAATGGGAAATCTGATAATAACTTGCACCTGGGGATGGATCGGGTTGCCTGGATACTCTGAAACCACATGTGACTCCTCTGTCCCAGATAACAAAGGGGTCTTTTAGGGTGAATCTAAATCACAGGGCAGCTACAGTGGATGACTGGCATGGATCTAAACGTCTGACGTGTTTCAGGCCATTTGCGGCTGTTAATGTCATCTCGACGCCTAAGCTAAAATATGCTCTGGATCTCGACGCATTCGGTCTTGAGATGTTTGGAAACATCACGCTGTTCTCTTGCACACACATGTTATAATATCCTTCAGGCTATAAATATATTTATGTATATGAGCATGTGCTATTTATTTCACATGTTCTCGCAATATATGCATGTGATAAACACATATACGGTAGCAAAGCAAGCATTATCTATGATTCCATATATCATTACATACCATAAATCTTTGACAACATGCTTCATCATTTGTATCAATAATCATGTCCTGTCACTGTCATGAGTCCTACAGTAATCACCTTTATCAGTAACCACATTAAAGAAGGTAGCACTAAGCAGCATACAGTAGCCCTGAAGTTGCATGAGAGAAAGTTTTCACTATGAATATCTGCAGTTCGAAACAGACAGTCAATCTCCCAAATTTCCAGCCTGTTATCGTTTAAGGGCGATAACACTGTTGCATGCGCTGCTGATATGAGATAGGCCTCTGTTGCCTGGAAACATCGAGGCGCTGGGACAAGCTGTCTTCGGCTACTGATTCTCCAACCAGTAATGTTCTTCTACTAATCAGCTACTGATAAAAGCGGTGACCCTCTCTCATATGAGCCATAAGGAAGTTACAGCATGTCACCACCCAGAGCTGACGCAGATCTCTGTGCATGAGTTCACAGCAGCAAACAAAAGCAAATCTGATTTGCATATAAGGCTCCACTTTCAGAGAAGCTGAAACTTTCCACTGCAGCTGTGGTTTTATCATTATCAGATTAAAACAGAAGGTTAAAGCATATTAAAGGACACGGGAGGAAGGATGTGCTGCTATGGAGAAGATTCAGAGAATAATCTTTATGAGCACGTCCCACATTTGGCCATGGCAGGCCCTCCGGATCCCCAGAGGCTTGCCCCGAGTCAGAAGCAAGCGAAAGCTGGAGAACATCCAGCTCACAGGCAGGTGGACCAGAGGCTGCCTTTCCTGCCGTATCAGCAGACACAGATGCACGCAGCTGAACCAGCCCTTCATTAATTACACCCAGATTCGAGAATTACCCAATGTTTAGAGATCAGGGTGAACACAGTGAAGCTGCAGACATTTAACTGACGCAATTACCCGGGTAAAAATAAATAACTGATAAAAATCAGCTATCAGTATGTCGATCTGTAGTGACTGTGAGTCGTCAGCGATGATTACTGCAAAGATAACGCACTCATTTCTTAAAGGAAAAGAAGCAATTGAATAGAAATTACCCCAAACTGGAGTTCTGAAATAACCAAAAATGGAGAATACTCTAACAACTATGCAAGACCTGGTAGAGCCCCAAAGCTATCACCTGTAGACAAACAGTAATTTCATCTTTGAGAGAAAATCCAGCTCCGCTCTTATTTCAGATGAAAAAAGGGTATTTCTGTCTATCCTGCCACTGTAAGAAGACAACTCAACAGCCTGGGTCTGAAAGGATGTGTAGCTGTCAAGAAGCCTGTGCTGAGAAAAGAAAAAAAACAGACATCTAAGTGAAGTAAGGATCTATAGATCTATAAACCAGTAACTGGGATTCCTTGGATCATATTGAGCCGGTAATTAAACCAACTTCTAAGACTGAACTTAACAAGAAGCATATAAATAAAGATGTCCACAATACAGGCAATGGGTGGGCAAAATAGTATGTGAGATTTCTGACTCAAAACATTCAAAAATAACTACAGTTTTCAACAGAATGTGATAAAATAACTGTTTTGATGGTATATTAAATATGTCTATGTATTGTGTTGCAGAGATATCCACAGAGTTAGCATGCTAGCCATCTAGCCCTGGCAGATTCTGCCTAGTAATACCACCGTGTACCTCAAGACATAGCGAGTCACTGTAGCGTCAAACAGAATCGGTCCAATGTGAAAGGATGAAGAAAGAGTGCTGCTCTAGCGTCATAAACAAGGTCGTAAACCTAATGATGGCTGAAGCTTTTAGTGAATATTATAACTACCGCCACCACCCACTCTCACAGCAATCCATGTTCAGCAGCCAACAATAGAAGAGACATAAATAGACCCAAATAGAGTTAACATTGGTGCCGCTTTCTACCTGCTGCTCTTGGTGAGTAAAGGTATGAAGTTTGAGGATGAACTTGCTGCGTTTCTTGTAAAAAAAGTTTATTACAGCTGGAACCATATGATTCTAATAATACAGTAAGTTTTGTGTGAATTGGACAAGTTGCTCCTTTAACACTCATAGTTTAGCATTTTATTCTATTTCAGGGCTTTCTAATTGTGTCTACTTGATTTCATAACTGATGAGGAAAGGCTTTTAAATTAAAAAAACTTTAATAATAGCCAAAATCGTTTGCAGATAATATCATATTCTACATCCAAGAGACCGTAAACCATGGCAAGCTTGTGCGGCAAGGAATTTCACAAGTTGTTTTGGCAGAATCCACAGGACTTGAAACTTTATAAATAACACGTCTGTACACATTCCAGCGGTCTCAGACAGAAAGAGAAAGAGAGATCAATGGAGTCCTCTTCCTCCTTTATCCTCATTTCAATGTGCTAACCCCCCCCCGCCTCCCCAGCAGCGGCTCAGACCTCATCCACCACGCCAGGATTTACTGCCTGGGTTAAGCCTGAGACTGCTTAACTGTACACCTCAGATCAGTGTGTCTCAGGGAAGCGGGCAGTTTTAACTTCTGCTCCAAACTTTGTACGGCATATCAAAAGGACTCGATTTGTGATGTGAACAGACTGCAGGTGCATATTTGATTAAAGTTATTTTAAAAGTAACAGTATGTGAGCACATACTACAAATGTTGACTAAGCCAGCTCTCAGCCCTGTTGATTCACCCCCTCGGCGCAATCCCTGCAATCCCATTCTAGATTCCGGTGCCATATTTACTATTCACCGTGTGAAATAGCAAAAGCACAGAGGGTGCTGTATTTCTAAGAGAGAGCAGCACGTCTCTCCTGATAAAGTATGGAGAGCAGTAGAGACTGACAGAAGCGGGAGAACATGTGCTTCGCAGTGATATCATGCAGTGACGCTATAAGTCATGCTCAGAGGTATGAACGTCTGGGAGCGTCTGGAGGGAAGACTGGTGGAGCTGTCTGAGATGATAATCATGAGCTGAGCCCAGGGCGCCTGTATTTTATCAATGAGGATTTTGACAGCTTTGTTAGACAAGCTAGAATACTCATTCATAAAGAACTGGACAGCTGCCTGAGCCATTCTGCTTCAGTGCGCGATAGGCTTTCGCTAGGGGCCATGATATCCGATATTTCACCATGAAATATCACCATGATATCCATGATATTTCACCATGATATTTCACCATGATATCCGAGTGAATGTTTCCTTTAACGGTTTCGTCTTTAAGTACTCACGCGCTGACCATCGCTACAACAACGACAGTGGTGCTCTGAAGACATGGATGCTTGTGTTGACAGCACCAGGCTAGACGACAGCATGGAGAGGGCTAAAAGTCAATCCAAGTGTAATGAGCATTAAAGGTCACTTTAGTGGCTGTTTGCTGCTATTTTTATCTGCTTTTATTGTGCGTCGAGTGCAGTGGAGCGCTAAGATTGTCACAGTATCCTCTAGAAGAATTTCGGTGAAAGGTAAGCTGATATGGGGGGAGAGAAAACCGATGCCGGGAGAGGAAGGCCATGTTTCCTCTGCAGCGCTGGCCGATCGAGCTGCCGCTCCTTGTGGTGATATCAGAGCTTGTGCCCAAATTACTTTCAGTCATCTCACATTCAGTCATCTCACATTCCTCAACATGGCTCTTGACACACCTCCACCCCATCCAGGCATTGTTTCAGCTTAACGAGTCACTGAGATAAGCACGCAGGAGTAAGTACATCGCTGCCGTTAATGAACAGGGCGTGTACTCATTGAATGAATTTTGCACCAGGACGTATTCTAGAGGCCTTGAGATCAGACACACAGCGAAAACCACTGTGCAAAAGGCTGTTCTTACTTTTAATAAATTAATTTAGCTTCTGAACAGCCATTAAGTGCAAGTTATTCAGTTTTCAGCACAGGAAGAAAAAGGATTTACATACATATGCAAACAATCCACTGTTGTCAGTACAAAGGCTCCAGTTTTGTCATTTATAAGCTGTTAATGTCATTTGAAAACACCCTTTACACTGAAAAGATACACTTGTCAAAACGATGACTTAGACTTATTTGTGTAAAAAGTCTGGTTACACTGACATTTTATATTAAAAGAAATTTATATTAAAATTATTTTTCTATTTTTGAGACTGCGGCTACATATTTAACAGAAAATTACACCTTTTTAGCAAAATCTTCACACCTCCAAAGCTTAACAGTCTTAACAGTTGGTACTATTTTCCACTTCTCACAACCACGTGTGACGGTCACTTTAAGTGCCTTATACTAAGCGCATGCGCACTTTAGTGCATTGCTCAGAGAGACGAGAAAGAGTGGAGATGTTGACAGGCATGCATGTTCTGCCTACTGCTGTTATCTGGGATTGTGATGATGTGGAGTGTGGGTGCTCCCCAGCCCAATAAATGGTCTCCATTGCACCGCACCTGCTGTCTCCTGTGTGTTCCGCCTGGAAGACAGGGCAAGTACTGAACCACCCAGTGGCATCTCTACCCCCAGGAGCTTTCACCCCCACTAAGCATCCATCACACACGTAACTCCAACCCCATCCCCTGATCTCCAGTTACTGTGTGATAGGCTTCATCCTAGACTGGACCCAGCGTGCACTGCTCGGAAGGTAAAGCAGTCATCTCATTCAGTACGTAAGTGTTTAGTGTCCATACAACCTCGGACACACCATGTCCGCCATCTTACCAATGTCTTGTAACACCATCACTGTAAAAGTCTTGCTATTCATTAAAAGCCCCATTTACAGACATTCTTTAGATACGTTTTGTGGCACTGACCTGCTTCTTGCCTGAATCCATACTTGGAGATGACAAAACATGACGAACCTCAGAAGAAATGTAAACGCTAACCTCTGTAACAGCAGTAACTACATACACACAGCTGATTGCCTACTTTCCGCTGTTTTTCTACCTCAGCTTTAAATGCCTCCGCAGCTTCAGCTGAATCGTGGGATAGCACCGCGTGCTGCGGTTGCATACTTCAAAATGTGTCCCAATTCAGTAGGTCATGTGGGTAACGTTATCATACTGTGTGTTCAGACAGATTTCGGATGCTGCTATAGTGTACATTTCCTAATTTTTGTCTATTTTCTTTTCTCAGTAACAGCTACACATGTTCTTTCAGACCCAAAGTGTTGTGTTGAGTAGAATGAAGCTTAATTTGTTCAAAGATATAGCTTATATCTCATATCTAAGGGTGACACTTTTGGTGATTTACTAGGTGTTGGCTGGCATAAAGTACATAATTTCCTTGTGTAATTATATTATGGAATGATGAATAACCCAGTAGCCGCTTGGACTGGAAATCCCATTAATTAAAAATGTCTTCTGTACAGTTAGAAAGCAAAAAAAATAAATAACGGCATTCTAACCTCTCATTGGAATCGACTTCCTCCATCACAGGCATCTGGCCAGTGGAACTCAGATTCATGTACCCATAGAAGCACAGCGTCTCTGTAAAGCAAGGACAGATGGGGGTTAATGTAAGGCAAGGACGGCCTGAGGTTACTGTGACGGAGCGGTTAGCACAGAGCATCTATTTTAACACATTACTGACCTAAAACACAAACGACGACTCCATAATTTGCCGTTTTGCCAGATCGCTTCTTTATAAATCACACAAACCACTGTCTACAGAAGAGAGGTTACAGTCTGAAACGAAAAGAAAGGTGTTTTGCCACTAAATGATGCATGTGTTATGACACTGAGCAGTGGATGTACAGACAGAGAGATTTCCTGCAAATGCTGTATGAGGCTGTCACCTTAAAGAAAGGAATAATGAAATACCTGCGAGAGGCTAAAGGCCGTCTTTGAAGTACGCAACTTGCAGCGAAACACAAGCGCGCTCCTGCTCTGTAACCAAAAACTCATTTTAGAAAAGAGCTCGGGTCATGCCCCAAACAAACAACGCTTGATCATGGAGAGAAGCAGCATGGGGTGCATATCTTAAAGTAGGTACATTTCCAGGCTGATTACAAACTGCTTGCTGAAGTTCAGGAACACCAGCAGTGCATTTGAAGCTTATGCAACAGCTTAATAGCTGTACTCAAAATCAAATTACACTGTGGCAGTCAATGCAGGAGCCAATCTCCGGGATAAAAATAAATAAATAAATAAATAAAAATGCAGGTATACTTTGAGAATACTATGAAGGGAAGTGAATGGTCAAGGTCCATTATGTCACCATGTCATGTTATTTTATGGCGCTGCCTGGCCGTTTAGCCGGGGCCCCATGTGGCCCCTTGAGCAACGCGCTGCGCAGGCGAAAATCAATTCGTTTACTTTGTGAATCAAAAACTCATGCTCTCGGCCGCTGCTTGAGAATTCAAATCAATGAACTGAAATCAACCGAAGGCCCCTGACTGCTTCTTTCAAAATGAGTACAGCGACTGTACTCAAGCCCAAGGGCAGACACACAGCGGGCACAGCTGAGCGCAGCTGCCTGATCCACGCTACCACAGAGAACTCTGCAGCTCCTCCTCATATGAAATGACCCCCATATTTTCATTGAGACTTGAAGCCAAAGAGATTTGCAACTGCAATAAATGTTTAGGTCAGCACAGAGACACATAAATCCACACTGGCACTATAGCAAATGGCAAAGGCTTTATTTCAGAAGCCTGCCCACTGCTGGCACATTTGAGGGAGAGAGAGGGAGAGAGAGAGAGAGAGAGAGAGAGAGGGGAGATGAAGTTTCCTGCATGTCTGCACCAGCAGGATTCTCATCATTCCCAAACCACTCAAGGGAGAAAATTCCTGCAGCAGCCCACCAGCAGGGAGTCCGGAGACTCCAGACAGGGCGGACTTCTTCCAGATGGCCTCCAGACACTCTTAAATGTGACGTACACACACACACACACACCGTATCACATACGCGCATTCAATGACCATGTTATGTCACTTCAACGATCCCTGTTCAACATCATAGCGGTCAGTGTCTGCCCCGAAACAAAAGTCCGGCAAGGCAGAGAGTGCCTTAAGTTTGAAATAATACAACAAGAGAAAGCATACCCTAAGAAACGATAAACACCACGTCCACGGCAGCCTGTCCACTTCTATTATTCTCTTCACCACTACTGTGGAACACAGTTACAGTCCTGCTTCGCTCCAATCATCCCCGTTTCTGAGTAACTGCGAAAGCCTGCTTACAATTCAGAGCGAATTTAATAAACTTGATGTTTATGAGATCTGAAGTCTTGCTTAATGTGTTTGGCCCATGAGAGACTTTCTGCCCTTGCATCATAGAAAGTAATAAATAAATCACTTTGAATCCTCACAAACAAAACCAAAAAAATCCTCACAAACATTCTAAAGACTCGTTCTAAAGAGGCAATATAGTCCTCAATAGCAGCGGACACTGTACAATCTAAACCCACTCCTTCCACATTAGAAGGCATTTGAAAGGAGGTAATCACGTACTTACAAAACGCTGAAAGCTTAATCGTGTTTATATTGAAATTGCCATTTGAAAGAGTGCAATTTTCAAACTGCAATTTCAATTATAGTCTACGTTGTCAACCCTGTAAAGTCTTAATTGGGGAAACATAAACTAATAACATTGAGCTTGTGGGACGAGTTAAAGCAATCAAAACAGCCCTATGTGCTGAGTACATGACAACACAAACACAAATAATAATAAAAAAAAAAATAATAATAATAATATGTGCCATTTGTATAGTGCTTTTCAAAGACCCGAAAGACGCTTACAGATTACAAACACATTACTGGCGGTGATTGGCAGCATTCATTTGACACAGAAACAAAGCAGTGACAGTGCCACGTTTAAGAACTTCCATTAACAAAGAGCTTTGTTCATCATTTCAGATAAATCTAACTAATCAGGACTGTTTATTTGTCTTCTCTGATGTTTTCTGTACAGGCAATATCCATTCTATATTTAGGGAAGCATATTTCTATAACAATATGCATCAACATAACACTAAAACATCCCTACATTCCCCACATTGCCCACTAAGAACCAAAGTGTACACAGCCACAACCACTGAACAACATCACTTTACCATGATGAGTTCAGAAGCAATCAATAAACTGCCTTAGACTTCCACTGATTTTGTTGTGTTCTTTAGAAAAATATTATAAGAAAGAATTAAGCTTGAAAACAAAAAACCTGTAACCATTTCTTGTTTGTTTGTTTTTAAACATGTCCTTACAACCCCACGTACACTTTCTCAGACTGTTTCAACTGTTTTTGGCCAGATGACAAAATGGAAGCATACATTTTTGCCATCTTTTTAACCCTTTAATGCACAACCTGGGTCAAAAGTTTTTATTTTCTATATAGATTTTCTATCTTTGCAATATATTAATTGTATAGACACTTTTAACATTTGTAAACATTTGCAGTCAGGAACATATTTACAAACACTACTTTTGATCATGAAGTAAATAAATAAGAAATAATAATAAGAAAATTAGACTTTTAATGAACACTTGTAACATTAAATAATGAAATAAGCTGATTTTAGTAGATATATCAAAGAGATACTCAGGAATGCATACAATAACATAGGAAATTAATACATTAGTCAAGTTAGCTTGTGCAAGGAGTGAGGAGTAAGAAAAAAGCAGCCTTAGCAATAAAAAACTTTTACAATTAATTCATTTCATACTTATACATTTTTGGTCTCCTCCTTTAGTGTTTTAGTGCTGTCTATGTATTTCTCTAAATATATAGTAATTAATAAACTCAGCTTAAAAACAAATCAGTGTGGTGCAGCCCCTTTTTCAAGTTAGTAATTTGTTAACTAGTCTATATTTAAACCATTTATCTATTATCTTTTTTTTTATACTGCTAGTCGGGGCCACGGGAGCCAATCCCAGCACCATCGGTTGAAGGTACACTATGGATAGGTCTCCAGTCCATCGCATGGCCAACACACTCTCACACCTATGGGCAATTCAGAGAGACATACACAACATACACACTCCACACGGAACAGCCCAGAACAGGAATCAAACCCGGATTGCTGAGGCCACAGTGCTAACCACTACACTACCGTACTAACCACTACACCACGGTGCCGCCTCTTAATTAAAGATAAATTAATAAAAATCACAATTTAAACCACAGTTACAATATTGGTTATACAATGGACATAAATCTGAAGCACTCACAGAATTTATGGAGTCTTACTAAAAAGGAACCTGCTCATTGTAAGTTGACACAGGAAAAGACTATCACTGCACATGATTTCCACTGTATGATCGATGGTCTACGCTTAAAGATGGTAATCGCTGGGATGGTGACCGCTTTTCATCTGAATTTCCTCCAGCCGAGAGTCCAAAGGTTTGAGACATCAGATTCCCTGTCCAAACTGTCAGCTGCAGGTGCCTAAGTTTGGATGTTTTATTCATTACGACTAGATAAAAGGCTGTTCTGCTTTATAAATAAGGCAGCAACGGAAAGGCGAGTCCTGTTGATAAGTGAAGTAGTTGATAAGAGAAACTCGCGCGGACGTTTGTCTGAAAAGAGAAAGTCATGAAATGCTCCATTACTACACATTACTCTTCGTGGTAAACTCAATCTTCCTGGCTCGAAAGGTGGGGGATCCATGAATTCAGGCGCCAGCTCGGCCACCCACTGAAACCTGAGAGCGCCTCTAAAAACGTTCCTCCATCTCAATAAAAACGGGCTTGCTGAGTCAGTCGTTTCTAGCAGGCAGATGGAATTAACGGCGGAGGCTGCTTCTCAATCTGTGGTGGTTTTCTGTCGAAGTGTACACCTGAGGCTCTTCAGGCACGCGAGCTTCATCCAAACACTCGCCAGGTAGGGGCCTGCTGCGTGCGGAGAGTAATGGAGAATGTAATGAACGCAGCCAGAAAGTTGTTCATCGAAAACGAGCCTCTTCATTACGCTGTGTACTACGCGAAAGCAAAAAAAAAAAAAAAAAACTCCCAGAACCCCTGTGGACTTCATATTTCATTTAAATGCAAATGTTGGCTTTAATGATGATCTCGGGGAACCTAATGCTTGATGTGTGCGTCTGCTGGCTTACTGTGTGGTATTTAGAGGGGTCCTGCGTTTGTCTGTGGCGCTTTCTGCTTTGCTCCACTCCACTCCTCTCTAAAGACGAGGGCAGCTGAGCACTCCACACTAATTTACCACTCCATTAATAATGCACATCATGAAACGTTTCTCAGCCAGGCGACCGTATTTTTCTCGAGTATTACGTAGCTATGGGCCAGTTCTGGAGCTCCGTGAGGCACGCTTCATAGCGGGTGAAAAATATATGTAATTAACAAAACATTTTCGCTCGTGGACGGATGCCGCATGTTCCTACTATGCAAAGAAGAAGCACATGGCCATAAATAGCGCTGCCCGAAACACATTAAGCTAAAATACTGTTTATTTACTACAGAGAAGCTCAATTTAGTGTACAGATTCTTCTTTGCCGTAACACTTTGCTCTTGCGCGCTGGCATCTGTTACCTCAAGAGTGGTTATATAATATCTCATGGAAATGTATCAGCAGCTGTAATTAATGGAGCAACTAAATAAGCCAGAGCGCATTTCTCAGAGTAGCATCGAGTACAAACCTAATGCACTCAGAATAATCCTCAGCAGCTGCCACTCTCTCTGAAGAAGAGCGCCAGCCGGCTCTATAGAGCAAAGATTCATATTGCAACCCTTCGCATGGTAATAAGCAGATACCGCTGCCGTCCTACCTGTGAGCTTTCACCGCTGGACTGGAATGATTCATCTGTTTATAGAGTAGCTGAAAAGGCCAATAAAAAAAGGCCTGATTTTAAGACGGAGTGCCCAGAATGGAATAAAAGTGTTCTTAAGAGTTACAGTGTGTTTGAATAGCGCAGCTAGTCTCTTGGGCATAAATAAGAGAATGAATTGGATGGATGGAAGCATTTGTGATGTCATAAAACGTTACTGCAATTAGATTTACCCCTGTGGTGGTGCTGCACTCTGGATGTCTGAATGTTTTAACCCCCCCACACACACCCCGCCAAAAAAAAAGAAGAGAAAAAAAAAAGAATTAGTGCTGTTTTATCTAAATAAATCACTGCAGAGTAAATAAGACCACAGACATTTCCAATGGAACATAAATAGCTTGCCGCCAAATGTTTGTGCATAAAAGGAAAAGTGTAAACACTCTGCTTGGGTCAGACTTCAGGAATAACTCTTAATACGAGCAGAAAGTAGCAGCCTCGCACAAAGCAAACAGTTCCTTATAAAAGCCTGACTTCGGATGCAGATTAGATGTAGCACCTCTGGCACAGTCCCGGATAATACCTCCTGTCAGCCACTGATCATAGCTGTTGGCTGGATTGTGCTCCCAGTGTACCCTGATGGGGTACGAATCCATGACTCCAGCAGATGTTCGACCTGAGGTGGTCCTAACACATTGGTGACATGCTTTGCGATTGTAGTACAACTTGTAAATAGCTCATCCGTGTGCCAAAGTTTACTACTGCTTTCCTGAGAACAATGGTTCCTCCTGTCTCCATATCTACCGCAGTAGAGGGTGGCATATTTTTACAGCCTAAACACCCCCCGCAGTTTTATAGCCCATCGCTGCCGGTCTAGGTTCCTCTCTGTATGAACGGCTCAGAGTAGAGTCCAAGGCCTCAAGGGCTCGGCCGAGTTTGCTCCTGTGCAGCGGCCCGCGGGGCACACTCACTCACTCCACTTTAGCCAACAGGCTAATCAAACACTGACTCCCTGACCGCACAGGGCCTCAATCATATGCACATAATAACAACGTCGAGAGAAATCAACAACACAACGGGGAGTTCTCCTGAGTCCACTCGCGCTGATGAATTATTAATCTCCGACGGCAGAGAGTCATCTTGAAAGCACTGCTCTTCACCGAGTTTCCAATGAAAGGGACTGCGTCCCTGCCCTCGGAAGCCCACCCAAAGGCATCCTGAAATAGAAAAAGATATTACCCTGTTTCTTCCCATTAAACTCAACAGCCTATTAGCTCACTGGTCTGAAAGTAGTCGACACAAAGTGCCCTTGCCCTAGTGGAGTCACTTGGTTGTGCCAAGACTCAAACGTCTGAACTGTATCTTGCCAATCTGCTCGTGGATATTTAAACCACTGTGTTGAACTAATGTGCCGCAGTTGACCTGAAGCTCTGAAGAAAACGGCTCATTAATAAAATTAGTATAGCAAAGAAAATTTAAACCTTCCATTGGTGGTACTATATGACTGCTCAAGGCTGGCACAGTTGAATGTTTTGAACGAATAAGAGGACTAATAAGAGCATAATACAATCACTTACAATCCCCTGTAGACAGGTTATGAACCCTCTAAGTGTACTACAGATTAATTAATATGATTCATTTTTTAATTAGCTAACTGCATCACCTGAAGCAACAAGATTGACATTTTTGCGTTCTCTAAAGCACACAGTACTCCTGAGATATTATTCGACAATAATCAAAAATGAATTTGCAGTATAATCCATCTACATGGCCGCTTTATTCAGAGGGAAAAGAAAAACAATTCATGATGCTCGCTGATCAGAACATAATCTGCATGCTTCTGCACTTCATGCTGTACATCCTTAAACAAGCCTCACTGAAGCCCTGGTTTACAGGCCCCTAACAAGTTTACAGGAGAGGACAAAATCCTTCCTAATTTTCAATGTAAGTCAATTGAATCAGATGTTTTTCCAAGAATCATAGAATATATAGAAGAGTTTTTGTGTTCAAATATATATATTTATAACTGCTGATTTTTTTCAGTGCTTTGTGTGTTCACTCTTTGGCATGGGATTGGGTTAGAAATATTTCTAAATACCTCCAAAGTTCAGTTTCAGAAGTTGGTTGCATGCAAGAAACTTCAAATCTCAAATGTACAGTGTCAGTGTTTTAGCACAAAAATTCTTTGTCTGTTTCCTTTCTTAGTAACATCTTCTTGACAGCTTCTTGAGCCATAGCATTGAGTTGTTTCCTCAGACAGAAGGACAGACAGAAACATGTGGAAAGCCAGATTTCTCATTTCTCTCAGAAATCTTCAAAGCTTCAAGCACTTTTTGTAGTTCTATTATCTTGGTCTGGAGCAAAGCAGACAATGACACACTATTTAATTTTAGTTCTGGTATGTTCACACTAACATATCTAACATCCAACTAAAAACTATAAACCAAAGTCATACGATTAAATGGTCACTGATTGGACAGGTTTTATGACGTACAATAACTGTGATAATGTCCATTGAGCTATGTGAATCATGCTGTTCTTTGCTCTTCGTGGGCTCGTTGGTTTTTATTTATGTCTTGTTTTATCTGTGTGGTCATGTTATAGCAATATAATGCGAGACTCACTGCACTGTCATGGTTTCCACAGCTTCAAAACCTAACCTATCTGGTAAATGCTCACCAGTTTAGAGCTTATGAAGTAACAATTAAACATAAGCCCCAGCACAGCATTAGAAGTCATCTTTACCACGTACCAAAGACATTATGCCAAGAGATTACTATGGTATGTTTTGTCTTTATTCTGTTCTGTGGTCATACATTGAACCCCAGTGTATGTTCTGAAGTGATCCGAAAGGCTTATTCAGGGGGTCTCAGTTTGGATGGCATTTTCACTTACTTTAACAAATCAATCAATCAACATTTATTTATATAATGCTTTTTACAACCAGTGTTGTCTCAAAGTGGTTTAAGGAAAAGTGGTTGATGAAAAAGAGGAATCAAAGATAAGCATGGTAAGAAAAGAGTCCATGCATAGCAAAAAATGAGAAAGAGTATCGAGGTCCAAGCCAAACAGAGTAATTATACCAAAATACAATTATACCAAACCAAACCTAATAAGTATAAATGCAGGCTTATATTCTCTCTATCTTTCAGTACTTATTGCAGAATCTAGTACTGTGGAAAATATAATTTTGAGTAGTCTTCAAGAATATGGAACATCCCTCATACAACCAGAATAATACAGCTATGAGTGGTGTTCCTTTCTTTAAAAGAAGCTGGAAGTACCAGAAGGTGGCCTAAAAGGATGTGGCTCAGCAGGGAAAATGAAAGTTTAGGGGAATCCATGATCAGAGTGCGACTATGGCTGAATGTTCATTTTGGGCCTGCTGCGGAGTCGGTGAGGAGGACAAGGTGGCATCTCATACTGTGGTAATAAAGTGCTGGTGCAACCCTGCCAGGATAAACTTCGATGATTCTCACTCGTCTTTCCTCAGAGTAAATAGTTCACAGTTTGCTGTCTGGGTTGCCTGCACTCTTAGACTGAGTGTCAGATGAGGAGCTTTTGGATTTCGCTGGGAAAAGGAATTCAGACTGGGAGCTAAGTTGTATAGAGAGCAGACAGGCAGAAGAGAGCTTGGCGACTTGGTTGGATGAATACTGGAGCACCGCTTTGCCTTTGTTAGTGTTAAAGCCTGTTTCTTCCGTACAGGAAAAGCAGGGTTGGCGGAGGCACAGGGAGGCACAGAGGTCTACCTGTAGTCCATCAGTGGCATGGCAAATAGGTGCAGGGGGAAATGGGATAGAGAGAGAGAGAGAGAGAGAGAGAGAGAGAGAGAGAGAAAGCCAGCGTAGTGTATCTATCAGCCAGGTGGCAGGCTGCCTCTGCACTCTCATCTCAAACACCCGGTGGCATGGATTAACATATCACACCCAAATTATACTGCTTTTCCAGAATTCCGCAGTGAAGGAAGAGATAATCTGTCAATGCATTACTTTACAACATGGTAAATAAAAAAATTCTGAGCAGTAGATGAGTACGAAAATGAAATTATACATAAATTGCATTGCTATCTGTCATCTGTATGGAAAATAGAAATAGCAAATGTGTGACTGCAAACCATTTATTTTCTACTGATATCTTAGCGTATATGTTAAACTACTATTCCCTGAGCTTATTAACAGCAAAAACTGTGTAAGACATCCAGGGTAAAAAAAAATCAGGCACAAAAAGCTAAATCCAGTTGTTTTTTATAGTACAGGCTTCACATTACCAGGGTTTACGTCATCTTTCCAACAAAAGCCAGAGCAAGCTCAGAGACCACTAATTAACTGGACATAATAGGTACAACCCCAATATTCTCCGTCACCACACCACCTCCATGTTTCAGTGAGCTCACCGACCAGCAGGAACGATCACCTATCAACCAGATCTATGAATGATTTATTTCTTCTCTGGCCACCACCACACAAACTGATCTGTTCTGTACAATAAGGAACATTTCAACATTCCAGGGTGACATTATAAACTGATTTCCTCAAACCAGCCTGTAGAGGCAGCGGTGGGGGAATAAATCAGCGCTGAGGTCCCCTGCATTTACGCAGGCCCTGGAGAGCATGCGGAAGCATAAGCACCCTGTTCCTGGGTTTGTTTTCTATCCACGGGGAGCTGGGAGCTGACAGCGCCTTGCTTGTTTTTCTTATTTAATCTCTTAGGTAGTCTCATGTTGTGGACGGACAGCATCAGAGGCAGTTTAGCAAGCTCCTGCTGTCCCACAGCTGAAGAGGACTCAGCTAGCAGACCCCGGTTTATGTTTCTTTAATTTTTTTCTTTTCTTTTTTTTTTGCTATAAACAAAGCTGGAAGAGGGAGGGAGGGGTTAACTCACAGACTCCTGTCTAAGGGGGACTTCCTGAAGTCTTGTACCGAAGCAAATACAAAAACGTGCTTGAAACCTGTTGAACTTAAAGGACATCTCTCAAGAGGAATCGATATCGCAATCTCGACAAGCTGGTTTCACATGTTTGTTCCATTGATTTCAATTTCTTTGACAGAAATGCCAAGCTTTTGCTAAATAAACAGCTGAGATTTTAGAAAATGCATTTAATAATTCCCTCACTTCAGTAATCTGAAGCCCTGAATAAATGGTACTTGGGGTAAAAACCTGAAACTATAAAGTATAAAGTACATCCTGATATGTTGATATCAAAACTGAATGGTGCTGTACTGTTCTCTGCATGTACCACAATGCAGGGTACAGCTGTTCAGTGATCGGGGTATGTATGTGTCTTTCTGCCGCCCTAAATGAACAGTGCCATACCCCTAATAGCAGCATTTTCTCCACTCCAGACACAGCACTGCTGTCCACCAACTGCTGTGATCTTCTCCCAGATGCACTGTAATGCTGCTGGGGCTCGACAAAGCTAATGAGAGAGAATTGGGTGAGATGCCCCAGATTCACACCTCCAGTGCATCCCACTGTGACACTCTTCCTCTCACGCTTTACATTTCCATTTAGACTACAAACATTTTAAAATACCAGATTTCTCTGTGTTTCATAGGGAAGGATGTTTTGCCCTTCAGGTGTGAGGATGCTGTACAGCACAGAGGGCAGTGGTAGCTTTAACAAACAGAAGAGTAACTAACAGTGACTCAAATTCAACAACAGGAAATGTCTGTGTGGTTTTTTTAAGTGGTTTCTGTATTTAACCTAAACTGGCTTTATCAGGAGCTCAGACAATAAAAATATCTTTCTTTGGTTTTAAAACTCGCACATGCGTTTACGGCTGTGCAACAGTCTTTACTTTTGAATAAGCATATTCTTGCCTGGTACAGAGTGGAGTGGCCACCATATAAAAGACTGTATGTGCACCAGTACAACTTTAAAGTTGTATCATTCAAGATGTTAACCTTTAAATCAGCCCATTCTTGTCTTGCATCACATAACAGTGTAAATAATCACTGGCTTTCACTGGTAACAGTGACTGTTTCTTAGATCTGCTTCTCATTGCTACTTACATAGGATTCTTTGTTACCCAGACAGTTATCCGTTAGCACTGGGTAATCTTTATTCTTCTTTATTCTTCTTCTTTATTCTGCTGCTTTTTATATATATTTATATCTGTAACGTTGAAACCCTCCAAAAGTAAATTCACCAGGATTTATGCACAACTGTGGCACTATGGGTGTGGGTGTGGACATGAGGGGACTAGATACCAGTTTTCATTACTTCTCACAAACAAAAAAAAGAAGGCTAAAGAAGGGTAAACGGGACAGCTGCTTGAGGCTTCGCCGCAAGGCTCACCCTCATAACAATGGATAATACATCTGCCATTACAAGCAGCTAACAGCAGTTCAATGTTCCAGAGGCCTACATATCGCTCCTCCAACAGGTAGGTGCGAAGACCCCAGGTGAATGAACTGAACCCCGAGAGCTCTTATCGCAGAAGCCCCGCCCCCGACTAAACTAACACCTCAAATGAGGGTTGACATCCCAAGATGTTAATTATACACACATACCGCATTCATATATACAGCTGTTACATAGTCATGACTCTTCTTTGCATGTTACCGGTAAGCATTCATTTACTAATCCACTTTCTCTTTTACAGGTTTTACAACCTTAGGACACTGAGGACCCTCTTCCTCCCAGAAGGTGGATCCGCCCAACAGGAATAAGAAGCCCCAGTTCCCTTTACCTCCCACTTGCCCATTCTACAACATCAAGGTAGGCACATAAAACATTTTACAAAACCTTTTTTAGTTAAATATTTAGGTTGGTACTATTCATAATAGTTATGGGCTTACTCTGCACCATCACAATATCTAATTATAATAAAACTATTTCCTTTTTTTTATATTCATTTTGTGCTGTGTCTCGCTATCTGGTGTCGACCAGTAAAGGATGAGTTCCTCCTTTGAGCCATGGTTCCTCTCGAGGCTTCTTCCTCTTACTCTGAGTGAGTTTTTCTTTGCCACTGTCACCCTTGGCTTGCTCACTGGGGACTTGGAGTGGATTTTCTGTAAAGCTGCTTTGGGACAATGTTTGTTGTTAAAAGCCGCAATATAAATAAACCTTGAATTGACTTGAAAAGGGGGTGCATTTTCTTTCTAGCAACACTCGCAAAATAAATATGAGTTTGCATGCATATGTATTACGCGTGTACCAATGCAGCATATTGAATTGTACTGTTCAATAAGAGCCTCTCACTTCTGCACTCTCAGGCATCAAACAATACATTCAACAGACTGCAAAAAATAAAGCACTCCGCTCAAAACTGATTATGCAAGACATATAATACAAACCTGAACAATAAAGCCCACGATGAAGGCAGACCCTCCCTCTTTCCCTCGCTCCCCTCTTCTTCTTTATCTCAAAATGGAGAGCATATATTAGCTTGTGGCCATGCCGAATGCTCTAATAAACTGAAAATACAACCATTAACATATTAATGCAACAAATGCATTGAATCGAAACTCTACTGCGTCATATAGAATCAAATCATGAATTCTGTGAATCATCGCATCCCTAAAATGTATGCAAGCTGTGACGCTTCCTAGTTAAGACTGATATCCTGTTCACTGCTGTGCTGACGCCTGACATTTGAATACATAACAGCTAGGCTCACAACACTTCCAACCATGTCAATATAAAGAAATAAATAAATAAACTGTAAATAACAGCCTATCTGAAATTTGAGATGCAGCAGAAAACCAAGTCTAGACATGCAACAACAAATATTTACTAAAAATATCGCAATTTGATGTGACATTTACGCTGACCTTTATCCCCACCTTGTTACAGTTAAAGCAGCAGCCACCAAGCTCGTCCACTGCACGATATTAGTAAATACCCACAAACAAAGTACAGTCAGATCTGCACCCAAAAAGCCCAGTTTCTTGGGTCAAATGAGGTGGAAACATGGGAAGCAGAGGACGGTCCAAACAACATTCATCATGCTGTTTGTGTCTTGATTCAGTGCCCGTTTTTAGACAAGTGAGGCAGAACGAGAGCCTAGTTCCCCCTCTCAGCAAAGCGCAAGCCGTTGCCTTTGAGGCAGCTCACGTTAAAACTTCAGAACGCCCACTGAAGCCGGAGGCAGGTCTTGGTAAAAACGGTAAGTCCTAACGCACGACGTCGAGTAAAACCCAAATTCAATTTAGCAACAGAATCCGATGACGGTTAACTGCACACTACAAAAGAAATTAAGGCTGCGGTTGACCTCAGCTCAGCTGGGAGAGGTAAAGTGGGCTGGAGGATGGGCCTTCTTTAATAAACTGATTCAGCTGATTGACAAGAGGCACAAGGGAGAAGAAAACTAATCTGTCGGCAGCGAATAGAACGCATTAGCCCTTAATCCCACTACTTGAGTGTTGTTTAAACAAGCTCACTGTTTTGAAATGGAGAGACTCCAATAAGCAGAAATGTCAGCAAAGAATTTATGAAATACTACAAATAAATAAATGAATATATATATATATATATATATATATATATATATATATATATATATGAATGCTCTCGGCTGGTAGGGTGTGGAAACTTATGGTAAGAAAGTGTGTGTGCTGAGCGAACGTCTGCTTTCTTTTTTTGTTTGATCTGGGTGGCCAGGTCCTTTTGTGCAACGGGTCACGTGACTGGTCATGTGATCAGCAACGAGCAAGCAGAGTTCCTTACAGTGCCTTTAATCAGCACTCGCCTTGAGGCAGCATGCAAACGGCGGCGAACGGCCCACATAAAGCAGATGTGCAAAACTTGTTAAGGTACCAATACTCATAGCAGAACTGCACGCTTGCACCTCAGTGGCTCTCAGCTTTCACCTTTGGCTTTGGCTTAGCCTGACGCGCGGCCCTAATGTGAAGTGAGAGCCTGCGTATCGATCCACTGGCTAAAGCTTTGTGCTGTGCTATCCATCAAAACACATCCTTTCCCATGCCTGGCATGACAGTATTGACCACTGCACTCACTATTGCATAAGCACAAATTGACCTGGCAGCCCTCTGTGGCTGTGATGAACTTCTCCCGTTGTTTGCTCTTCTATATCAGCATGGGCGAGCGGCCCGTGCCCTCTTATTCAAGTGCTGACAGCGGTGAGGAGAGGTGCCGCATTAAAATCCACTCTTCGTCTGTAACTCAGACCCAAACAGTGGGGAAACGTACATAAATCAGAAACGCACCAGCTCTCCCTTCGAGGTAAATTGCTGTGCTGTGTGGCCGTGCCACCGGGGAACACTGTAATAATTACAAATCAAGGAGACGCTCTGGAAAAAAAATCGTGATCGGAAAGCTGTTCGGCTGTCCTGTGATGTTTACAGGGCAATATTTCAAAGCAGCGATGTTGAAAAATAGCTGGAGGTTCCCTTATGCCAAAATAATAATAATAATAATAATTATAATAATATAATAAAAATAAACAAACATCATGCCCTGCACATCTGGGCAAAGGCGTAGCTCTTCCGAGCAAAAGCCACTACGCTCGAGTCGCTCATGCACTTTCATCTGAGACAGTTTATGATGTGGCTCTTAAACCTTTGAACAACGTTCATTACCTTAAACAGTCCTAAGAGTCCTATGAGACATAGGCAGGCCTACAGTACCCTGTGATAAACTACAGATTACATAATCCTCTGCCAGTGTGTCCCATATCATGCAAAACTGACCCTCAAAACAGAGCGCAGGTATTTTACATAGAGAAACCGAACAGGAGCCCCCAATAACCACCTGTTGGAAAAAGTGGTTTTGAGCAGATATAACAAGGCTGCTCTCTTTCTAAGCTCTCAGAAGCGAGAAGCCTTTAAAATAGATGTTTGCTAGCGAGCAGCTGATCTGAATAAAGACCGTTGACCTTTGCGTTTATGACCCACAGTGAAGGTTTTTACCACCCTCATCACTCCCGAGATGGTGATTCAGTTTCAGAATGACCCAGACACGCACACAGAAAAATAAAATCACGTTAGAAAAAGAGAGAAGTCTTCAGAATAGTGTCTTTTTTCAGGTTCACGCCAGATTTCAGCAAGTTCCTGAGCTTTCCACAGTGACGTAGCGAGTCCTTTTAATGTTCAAAGCAATTTACAAGGACAAACACAAAAGGACTGACACAAAAATATCTCGTTTGGTGTGTGGGCTGCTTCTCCATCACCAACGCGAAAATAAACCCTCTAGTAGCTTTTCTAGCAGCGAGTTACAGGGATTTTCAGCGTCCTTCACCACCAAAACGGCTCAGCAAAGACAAGAAAAGCAGCCAAAGCGTCATTTTATCATAAGACAATTCAGGCTTAGTTGAATACAGGGGCGACAGAAACAAGCCACCAGCCTGTGCCGAGAAGTAATGGTAATACAACAAACAACTTAAATCAAAATAAAATAAAATAAAAGCCTGAGGAAGTCCTGAGGAAATTCATCACTCACCGTCTCCACGAGGAGTCCCTGGGTCAACACCATGGCGCGGCTCGAAACCCTCATGTGGGGAATCACATCCTCCCGTGGTGAACGCGGCGCCGGCACGGAAACCACTAACTTTTTACACCGATAAGCGGACAGCTGAGCGCGGCGGACACGACAACACTCCCTCTTACCGCGACCTCCAGCCCCCGGGCGACGGCTGTTCACGAGCGCGAAAAGCGGAACGCGGAGCAGCGCGCGGCTCTCCAGACCAGCCACAGCTGAAGTAGAGCGGAGCGCGCGGCGCGGCGTCTCCACAACGAAACGCCAAACTGTAGATAAAGCCCCGCCCCCCGGCCGCGCGCAGCCCACCGCGGCTCGACCCCCGCAGCCGAACGCATTCCTCCACATCCGCTCATCACTTTAAATATACACATGTAATATATTTCATATTCACCAAGTTCAGAAGCATAGTACAATATACTGTAGGAGAGGGAAAAAAGACAGACCTAGACCCATATATATGTAAATATACACACACACAACATACTACAATATTTTTTTAAATGTGTCTCTGTATATTTAACTATAATATAACTATATAACAGTATAAATATACCTTTAATAATACCAGTCATGAATGTAAATAAAAGTGATGTGTAATATATATATATATATATATATATATATATATATATATATATATATATATTTTTTTTTTTTTTTTTTTTTTTTTTTTCATACAGAAATGATAACATTGTTTACCATACACTCATATATATATATATATATATATATATATATATATATATATATATATATATATATATATATATATATATATATATATATATATATATATGGTAATACATATATATATATATATATATATATATATATATATATATATATATATATATATATGTATGGTAAACAATGTTATCATTTCTGTATGAAAATCATGAACAACCTTCAAACTAAATCTCAAGATAGCATGACTATATTGTAGGAGTTGGGTGATAAAACATCTAAACATGTGGTAAATAGGTTTACACAATATTTAACACATGATATCTTGGACAATCATAGATCATTTTAAATACTGCTATTAATATTATATTTTTTTCTGTGCAGATAACATAAACATTTCATTTTTGAGGCACAATTCCAAAGATAACATGAATATATTGTAGGTTTGGGCAATGAAACATATCTAGACATGTGCTGATATTCAATAAAAAGGTATACCATGATATTCAACATATGATTCTGTTAACATGAGGTTTTAAAAGTTGTCAGTCAAACTAGTTGAGCTCATCCTGAGTATGGAGTTCTGCTGTAGACATGTAGTGCTTTTCTGGTGAAAAGTAATAAAGGATAGGTAATTCTCTAGTATTATAGTATTTTCACTAATAAGAACACCAGATATCATTAGAACAGATGCAAAAAAAAATAAACAGAATGCAAAGTATAATGAATATCTTATTATGAATATCTTAAGCCAGTTTGAAGAACAAAATATGTTATATATATTGAGGACATCCTGTGCCCACCACATTCTCCACCCTTGGTAAAGTAAGTGGCTCTCTGATTTGCTTGGATAGCTGCAACCCAACACAATGTTCCATAACACCAGCACCATAACCGAGCCACGGAGAAAGTAATTAAACTGGAACAGACTGCTCAGCCCTGTTATGTATGTGACTGAATGTGTTAATTTATTACATTCAATGTAGCATGTAATAACATTACTGAAGAACTGCATGCGCTTCATTCTTCACCACTCAATTTTTCACTCTTTTTTTTTTTTATCACAGGGCTCTCGATGTTTCTCCACCTTGCCGGCTTGTTATTAATGCACTGCTATTAAATTAGTCATAAGTGAGAGAATTTAGGATTTATGGACATTGGCTCGGTGAGCTTCTTCTTAAGTAATACGGGTTCTGTTATATTTCCATCTCCCGCTAAACACAGTGATCGATGTTCCGCAGAGGAAATCCTAACAGTTACCTTTGTCTTCGAAACACTCTCAATTCAAACATAAATATTTCAACTTGTCCCTGGAGCGCTTGCGGCGGTAAGGGCTAGGCTGGATGGGCCTGGATGAGGGAAGAAGTGAAGTGGTCAAACTGTCTGAGTGGCGATGAAGTTTCATTTCCTGTCTCTGCGGGGCCTTGGTCTACTTTCAAGAGTGGATGGACTGAGAATCAATCACCATAATACAGCATGCCAGAAAGTTATGTTTTGTGCTTTCATGCTGCCTTTATTGGGGAAATACGGCACTTCTAAAAAAGGAAGAGGACGACAATTTCTGCAATCGCTTCAGAGATCCATATCGGCCACGCCCAACTTTAAGGCTGTAAACTTTAGTGCACAGCAACAGCAGAGTGGAATCAAGGGCCCCAGAGCGCTGCTGTAGACCATTTACATCTGTTTGAGTGAAACACATAGTTGATTAAGGGGGCCTTAAGTATGCTTTAGAGCTGGTGTAGCAGTAGCAATTACAGTCTAAATGGACGCTTAGTTTCCTGAACCACTAGTGCTTTCGCATAAATATTTTCTTTCCTGAGGACAAAGGTATAATATTGGTCTGAAAATTGGACCCAGCGGCATTATGTTCTCTTTTACTGCATATCATACCGTCTTGTCCCATCCCCACTGACTTCTTAGTGACACCGGGGTGAACTGCGGCTCTGCTGTCCGGGAATCCTGTCCGGTCGAGCCATCAGCGGTCAGAAACGTGACATGACTGCGGCTGTGGCTTTCCACCGTCCATTATCTGGCCATGTGGAAACTGGAGAAAACTCCAAATGAGGAGGCCTTCGCAGCCTCAAGAGCAGGGTTTTCCTCTAACCGCCCGATGGTCCTCCTCTGGCACAGGGAGATGAAGCTTTTGATTAGGTGCCATCCCTAAAGAAGCCTTTTACCTGTTTCCTTACCGTTACATTTTCTCAGCCCCTTTCTACCTGTCATTCGCGTGACAGTACAGAGCGCCGCACGCACGGTGAACCCACTCACCCTGCCCAACGTTGGGAAGAGCACGTCCCCGTCTGCCGCTGCAGCCGCAAAGCCAGAGCACACAGCCACCTTCACTGTCCCTGCGAAATCTCACTCCCACTCCACCCACTGACATGACAGCACCGCTGAAAACCATCACCCTCGAGACACTCTCCTTGACATTCCACGCCCTGGCAGTCAAGAAACGAGCACAGCCCTGTTTTTTTTTTCTTTCTTTTTTCCTTTCTGGTCTCTCTCTGAGTGCAGGTGAGGCGTAGCTCATGATTGAAACAACAGCAAATGTTAGCTATGCATCTTTCATGATTTGGCATGCTCCTATTTTTGGGAGAGCCATGAAGAGGATGTTTAATTAATACCTTTAATGAGCCCTTTTGAAATGGGAGTGAAAAGCGCCACACCGCTCGTACAATGAACCGCCGGCAGACCTATGGAGAGATGGACTGAAAGTGTAGCCAGCTGGACATTCGGCCTGGAGAACTTAATGCATTCGCCTGGTCTATTCTTTTTCTCTCTGGGTGTATCATATTGCTTTGAGAGGTGGTCTTAATTAGTTTAGGTTCAGAACCCAGGTCTGTGGCCTTCCAGTTAATGTGTACTGTAGGCAGAAGCCTTCCTCCAGCAGATTCATCCTAATTGCCTTAGTAATGACTGCCATATTGTGAAGGTCCGCAGCCCCCATACACCATTCATTACATGACCCACATCTTCTGTTGAGGCCTCAAATAAAAGCCATCGATACTGACTGGATTCTGCACTGTCCTGCCTTCGCTTCACATTGGGGAACCTCAGCCAGGACTGGTCTGGAAGCCAGAAGGTCAGGGAACTTAATTCTCCAGCTGAATACAATCAGAGAGGCCTGTGATTTATCAGGCCGGAGCAGAGTTAGTGATCCTCCAGGGATAGAGAGAGAGAGAGAGAGAGAGGGAGGTCAGCGGGAAGCAGGGTGAGGAAAGCAGACTCGGGTGAGGAAAGCAGGCTCTGGCGAGGGGAGTGAAGGGGTGCTGGTCTGGGATGCTACATCGCTCTTGGCTGGCCCCTCTGCCCAGCAGCTTTATTATCCACACCTGGCAAACATCTCAGAGTACATGGCTGCCAACAGCTGGAGAACTGAACCTTGGAAGTTTAGTGGGCCCAGGGGAATTAGGTCTGTTTGCAAAGGTTGTACCCTGTTGTCTGCAGCATTACCAGTCTGTAATCGTAGAACGGCAACGTGCTCCTATATGGTAAGTGAAGCTGAAAAAATGTGTGTAGATACAAGACGATGTTCTTATAAACCTCAGGTAATTTTGGATCATTACAATTACAATTTCTATTGGTTTGTTCATCATGACACAGCAAGAAACACAATGAAAATGGTATCATGTTTAAATGTAAAACTAACATTAATATTACCATAAATACAGAACATATGTCACATATATGTTTCAACTTTAGCCACTGGTTTAGTTATTCAGTGCGTCAAATCAAGTGAACTAGTTGAGGAATTTAATATATGCATGCGATGTCTGGGTGACACTGAGAAGATATGAGATTATTTTTCTAAATAAGAAGCTCTTAATACTTTTCACTGTATAGATATTTCATTGTTTCTATTCTAAATGTGTATGAGGTTTTTATCGTGAAAAATGGGTTTAAACTTTGAACTACAATTGCAACATACCACAGGTGTGTAAAATCAAGTACCTAGCCACGCCATCTGCCTTCACAAACATTTGTAAAAGAATGTGTCGTAGGAAGTGTGGTGTAATAGGATGCAACTGCGACATTATTGAAAAGTGGAAGTGTTTAAGGAACAGCTACAACTGTGGTAGACCACGTTACAGAGCGCCGTTGCATAGTGTCTGAAAGTCACATGTGTTTTCATGACTGAGCACCTGCACGCTAACCTTACATCTCCAAGCACAATGGCAAGCGTCGGATGGAGTTGTGTAAAGTACTGCCACTCGACCTTGGATACTAAATCACGCTTCACTATCTGGCAGTCTGACGGACGAGTCCAGGTTTGGTGGATGCCAGGACAACATTACCTGCCTGACTGTGTTGTGTCTACTATAGGGTTTGGTGGAGGAGGGATAACTATATGGGGTTGTCTTTCAGGGGCCCCTTACTTCCAGTGAAGGTAAATGTTAATGCTTCAGCAGATCAAGATATATTGGACAATTAGATGCTTCAACTTTGAGGGTACAGTTTGGAGAAGGCCTATTTCTGTTCCAGTATGATTGACTGAGTCCCAATGCACAAAGTAGCTCCATAAAAAAGCATTGTCGAGTGACTTTGGTGTGGAAGAGCACCTGCTCTCAACCCTATCAAACACCTTTGAGACGAACTAGTACAGAGATTGTGAACCAGGCAATCTTGTTCAAAATCAGTATCTGACCTCACATCCTCAAGGCAAATATTTCCACAGCCACACTCCAAAATCTTGTAGAAAGCTTTCTAGAAGAGTGGAAGCCATTGTAGCTATAAGGTGGAGAAACTCCATACAAATGTCTATGGATTTAAAATAAAAAGTCATTAAACCTCCTGTTGGTGTAGTGTGTAGGTGTCCCAATACTTTTGTCCAGTTTTCAGTGCTGCACACAGATGTGGGACACAAAGACGCAGTGATATCATGCGTGTTTATGAGCTTTTGCTGTGTCTGTGAATGCTGGGCTTTGATCATTATTTTTTTCTGAAGTTCACAGCCATGCCTTCGTCTGGCCTTTAAACTGCACCCTACCGATGCCAGGCCCAGCTGAATCCTGCCTTTTCTAGAGCAAGCTGATCGACATCAAAAGCAAGGCGAGGAAAAACTGATGTCTGTCCACAAAACAAATGTGCACGCTTCTCCGAGCCCACCCACGCACTGTAGTTTTGCTCAGCCGTTTGATCCAAATTGATTTTTCTACATGTGCGACATGCGACTGATGTGAGGTCAGGCTCTCGGCAGACTTTTCTGTTAGCCTGACTAATAAGTAGGGTTATTTTGACTAATTTAGCAGGCTTTGAATCCGGCCACCTTCTCACGCTGCCATATACAAATGAAACGCCCAGTGAAATGGAAATATCATAGCTGTCGCCGTGTTGACATACAGAGCGGAGTTCGGCTGTAATTAGAGTTAAAGACGTAATGATTTGCATAAACGCTACAGGAATAGCAAAAGTGCAACAGGTTGACACCAGACGATCTTCATTTAGGCACCGCGCGACACCATGGAAACAGGAAGTATCTTCTGTGAAAAGGGAGGCATGAGTTATGGCAAGACCATAATATCACATTTAACATCTTATAAGTTCACATTTATACAAGCACATGTGCACAGGAAGTTTAATCAGACCATTTGTTCAGCCCAAGTCCTTTAAAGGCTGCTTTCCAAAGAGAAGCATAATCAGACTAGAACAGTGCGTGTCCTGAAGGAAACGCAGGATGGCTGCACATAAACGACAAAGAGAGGAGAGCAGGTGGGTATGTCTGTGAATTAGAGGTTGGGGATGTGCCCTGAGTAAGTACACACAGTTTAGTGACTGTGTGTTGAACAAAGTCGTGAGGTTTGGGTGTGACAGAAAATGAATAGGACTCTATGGGGCGAAAAACGAGGATTGAGAAAAAACGACAAACAGACGAGTGCGGGTCAAACCAACACAACAGTTGCAGTCGGGGGGTCTGCCCTGAGTCAGTGTAGGGGAAACGATGTCTGACGGTCAAGCAGAAGTTTAGTCGATTGGCGTGCACTTTTCCATCCTATTCATTCTCCATAGGAAAAAATTCTGGAATAGCGGTTGTTTTCCGGAATTCGTGCATTCGATCAACAAGTATACAAGACTCACACAGTCAAACTGAACAATCTGGAGTTGAACAATGTTAAACAATGTTAATATTTCAACATTGATGGTGCAACAAACACTATCTGGACAACAGTATTGGGACACACCTTTTAAACCATTACATTTAGGTCTTCCATTCAGGTGTATAAAATCAAGTACCTAACCTTTCCTCCTTCATATTCCATGCTTATCTAGTAGTGTTATTGAAAAGTGGAAAAATGTTGAAAAGTGTTTAAGGAACAGCTACAACTCAGCCATTGGTAGACCACGTTATAGAGACCAATGATCTGCTGACACAATAACGACAGAACTGATATTAACAACAGCACAAAAAAATTCTGGAATAGCGGTTGTTTTCCGGAATCTGTACATCCAATCAACAATTATACAAGACTCACACAGTCAAACTGAACAATCATGAGTTGAACAATGTTATTATTTCAACATTCATGGTGCAACATACACTATCTGGACAACAGTACTGGGACACACCTTTTAAACCACTGAATTTAGGTGTTGCATTCAGTCCTAATCCACAGGTGTATAAAATCAGGCACCTAGCCACGCAGTCTGCCTTCACAAACATTTGTAAAAGAATGTGTTGTAGGTAGTCTGGTGCTGTAATAGCATGCAACCACTGCGACAAGTCAGTTTGTGAAATTCCTTTCCTCCTTCATATTCCATGCTTATCTAGTAGTGATATTATTGAAAAGTGGAAGTGTTTAAGAAACAGCTACAACTCAGCCATTAAGTGGTAGACCACGTTACAGAGCGCCGTTGCCAAATGCTGAGACGCATAGTGTTTAAAAGTCACCAATGATCTGCTGACACAATAACGGCAGAACTGATATTAACAACAGCACAAAAAAATTCTGGAATAGCGGTTGTTTTCCGGAATCTGTACATCCAATCAACAATTATACAAGACTCACACAGTCAAACTGAACAATCTGGAGTTGAACAATGTTATTATTTCAACATTGATGGTACAACATACACTATCTGGACAACAGTATTGGGACACACCTTTTAAACCATTGAATTGGTGTTCCATTCAGTCCTAATCCACAGGTGTATAAAATCAAGCACCTAGCCTCGCAGTCTGCCTTCACAAACATTTGTAAAAGAATGTGTTGTAGGTAGTGTGGTGCTGTAATAGGATGAAACCACTGCGACAATCTGGAGTTGAACAATGTTAAACAATGTTGATATTTCAACGAGTTATGTGACGAAGATCTGGCAGAAAGCCAAAAACAAAAACAATATAGTTTTGCATTGCAAATATACATAGTTAATACTTTGCATAGTTAATACTTTATTACTCTGTAACTTCATCCCCTCTCACCCAAACATATACTATCCTTAACAGTCTTCTGCAATGCAGGTCAGTCACCACCATTTATTTATGAATTATTTATTAATTTATAGGCAAGTAGGCACATTTCTGAGGAGCACCTTATATATACACTCACTAGCCACTTCATTCATTACAAGACATTGGATCTACTCTCACTTACCATATGATCAGCTCTACTTACCCACTTTGTAGTTCTATGATTAGAGACTGTAGTTCATGTGTGTCTGTATTCTTCTTTATCCCCCTTTCATCCTGATCTTTAATGGTCAGGGCCCCCACAGGACCACCACAGAGCAGGTATTGTGTGGGTGGTGGATCATTCTCAGCACTGCAGTGACACAGTGGTGGTGTGTTAGTGTGCGCTGTACTGGTATTTGTGGATCAGACACAGCAGTGCTGCAGTCCACTCTATTAGACACGCGTACCTTGTCGGCCCACCTCGTAGACGTAAATTCAGAGACGATAGCTCATCCGCCTCCGCACAGCTTGTGTTGGTGGTCCACTAGTCCTTCATCAGTGGTCACAGGGCGCGGTTGGCTGGATAGTTTTGGTTGGTGGATTATTCTCAGTCCAGCAGTAGTGGCATGGAGGTCTTTAAAAGCTTCAGCAGGCACTGCTGTGTCTGATCCACTTGTACCAGTGCAACATATGCTAACACTGCAAAGAGACAAAAATCAGGCTCCACTCTTGCTTAGATCTAAAGAAATCCGCAGGTGTTTCTGTCCATTCGTCTACCGTGAGAAGACAACTTAAGTCTGATGTGTAGTTTGCGAAGTACGGACCACTTAAGACAAGGCAAGGAAGGGGGACCTGAGAAACTTTGGCTGAAGTTCTGGGTGGCTTCGGCTGCTGAGGCTTGAAGCGGATCCCTTGAAGAGCGAGTTGGAAGATAGGGAGGAGTCGGGCGGTGGTGGGGTGCAAATTTCGCCATTAGAGGGGTTCATATGAGGCGGGTAATGAGTGTAAGGAAGAGTTTGAGCATGGTCCTTCTTTCCAAACTTAAGTTATTTCATAACTTCATTTGTCAAGAAGCTGTTACTGAGAAAAAGTGAGAGACCCAAAGAAGAAAATTAGCCTATCAAACTAAGAAGCTGCTGTTATTCTCAGAAAAATATACTGACAGCTCTGTAGTCCATTTGTTTGAGAGTATGTGGATCAAGAGACACAGAAAGTGCAAGCAACTTCTAAGAGTATATATATGTGTGAATAAGAGATTAATATATCCCAGCAGCTTTGTCCGAATTTCATTCTGGCCACTAAAATTTTATTGGTATTGGAGTTTGATGGTCATATTAATGAAAATTAAATAAATTAAAGTTGCTTTCTAACTTGTACACAGTACAGTATGTGTCTAGTACTATCACAGATAAGTCATTTTAGGTCAAACTAAATAAACTGCAGTTTATATCATATTATTTATGATATATCATCCTGATGCATTCGAAATAAACTGTTGTTTGAAAATGAACGTGTCTCCTCGAACGGCACCACATTAGTGTTTTTCTGTAGTGTAGTATACCTCCCATCCCTTGGTCAGCTCCATGTACCGTTCAAATCAGATCTCAGAGAACACAATCAGCTGCCAAGAGAAACCAGTCAGCTCCTGTGCCAGCTATATCTGACACTTCATGAGATTTGATTTCTGTCTGGCAGGTAGTATGACTGACAGCCGGCCTGGGGTGTGCCTGATGAAAGGTAATATTACCTATTCACTTACAACAGGTGACAGAAACACAGACGTGACAATACAACAAGCAGAAATATTACACAGTGCAGCCGTACAACAGACATGTGAAAACAAGCTACCGCGCTGTGTGATAAATATTTTAGTTCCAATCAATGCAGTAGAAAGTGAAGTACTGATCAGACCCTATTAGAGCTGTCGTTTCAGCAGACTCACGCAGCGCGTCTTGCTCTTTGCCAGCATTTCATTGATATCCAGCAGCTACACTCAGTCACTGCTGAAATTACTCTTCCAAAATACAAGCAAACTCCTTTTATTTGGGGCAGACAAAATACGTTATTCGATATTTTCTCTTATTTCTCATTGCCCCGTCTGAAATACGATGTCTGCACAGTTTTGACTGCATCCATTTTACACATCGCAGAGCGCAAGAGTTTTCCATTAGTGGCACGACGGCGTTTTATTAGTGCCATTACATATAATTCATGTTGATAGGTCATTGTTCTTGATGAAGATATAGACAAGCCAACAACAATGAGCACATTTTTCAGCAATTATAAACGCCTGTCAAAACAGTTTTTATGTTGTTGATGCCCGCACAATGTATAAAAAACAAAGGCCGGCATGTTCCCACAGTAATTTCACTGGCAGATACGCTTTTGTGGGCAACAATGCAGAAGCCCAATTAGCTCAGCAATCTAACTCTGCAAGAATGACTAAGAACTGTAAAAATGCCTACTGTTTATGAGGACTGTGAGCTCCTCAGTGTGATTACGTTATTAGCCAAGAGACTTTAAATGTGCTTACCGTCACTTTAGAGGGACTTGCGTTACGTTATAAGCTGAGAGATTTCGGGTATGCTTACATTAGCTGGGGATGGGCTTTCCTTTTAGTATTAACATCTTACATCATGTTCTTCTGCACCGCACTTAAGTTGCATTTGGTTAAAAGGACGTACAGGCCCATCTGGTATAATTGGACAGGCTTTAGAGACAAATTGCTGGCTGTCCAAAAGGGTGACAGACTTCACCAAACTCTCTCCCTGGTCTTGCAACAAGCATATCACCTGGAGTGGAGAACACTGACTATTAGAGCCAGGCCATCAGTCTGGGCAGTAAAGGAAACACCTCTAATGATATTGCTAACTTGTGTAGGTGATACAGTGCTGAGCCAAAGGTGATTCACATGAACATGTTTCATATTTCATATTTTATATTCCTGTAAAAGACATTCCATGTTTATTTTGAGATGTATAACAGTATATCGTCGCTGTCCAATGAAAAACATGAATCTTTATTTTTGTCGATTTTGAGTTTTCTACATCATTTGAACAAGCCAGTGATTATTTACATTGTGTGATATTTATTTACATTTCATGAAGAATGGGCCAAAAGAAGTGCTCGAAAATAGCTTGGAAAAAAATCTGGTTCCATTAACTTCTATTAAAGGCAAAGTATGTTTTGGTCTCTCCTGTAAAGTTGCAATTTTGGAGAAACTTGTTTTTCATTGGACAGCGATGATGTGGCCGAGGTCAGGATATACATTGTACCTTCAAAACAACAACTTTACAGGAGATTTTAAATGGGAATGTTGTTTGTGACTGCATTTCATTCACTTTGGATTATTTCTGTTTGCCATAAAATGTTGCCATAATTTTAAATTAGCAGTTTAATAGACACCAACAATGCTTCTTGACAAAAAGCTATTTTACATTTCTAACAACTGACTGTTCAGGTTCCACCTCCAACTAGGACCTCACGAAGGCCTTGTGCGAAACTGCTAGCATTTGGTTTTAAATTAGCCTGACTTTGGCTGACGTGATGGGCAACGTGAACGGACGATGACCACTAGGGTGGAAAATGAAGACATTCTTCTTTCTCTTGCATGAGCTCACGAGAGTAGCTGATTATGCGTCGTTTGACTTTTTTTTAGTGCGTACGAAGTCAATGTGCTCCCAATCTGTGTGTTCGTCCATTAATAATACCATAAACAGTAAAGGTGATTAAAAAAACTTTCTTAATAAGACTTATACCTTTATTAATGATAGTACTTTTGTAAGTCCTTGTGGTGCTAGTCGCAATAAAATGAACAAAAAGTTGTCCCTTATTTCCCTTATACTTTCCCTTATTTTACAAACTGTACAAATGTAAGAATGCGGTGCCCGTATGCAAAGAATGAGCTGCCAGTAAGAGGAAATCAATTCAATGGTAACCCCTTTGGGAGAGGTAACCGTGAGAGATAACAGATCTGGAGGTCTTAGTATACAACTGCAACATATTGAACATGTCATGTTTGTCATTGAAGATTCCAGCCATCACGAAGATGTGTTGTAGCTCGTGCAGCAGATGGAGAGCTACTGCAGTGCCTGACTTTTTCCAGCAGTCTTGCTCCCGCGAGATGTTAATGCCATGTGACATGCTAGCGTTCTGCTGCGCTGGCAAAAGTCAGACAAAACTTCTACCCAACATGCACTGTTTCAGTTTGGCCTATATCAAGTTGAACCGAGCACAATTAAAACTGGTCTCATCCACCGGAAATTTAAAACATGATTGGTTGATTTCACTAGCAGGTTAAAATTATCTTGGTTAATCTGGCAGTTTAGGCCTTCAGCTACTGATTACATCATTTTCTGTTGAGTGGCTAATATTATTACTTCAATACAAAGCTGCAGAGTTTAAATTAAAGTAAAAAAAATATAAGGCATGAATATCAAATAAAACAAAAATGAACTGCAAATTATAAAGAAATCATGTGACCTTGTTTGAAGGCCTAGAAGGTCCTGAGGGTTTTCCACTACAGCCCCAACCAAGGTCAGCATAGTAGTTCACCAAAGCTGTGTTGTGAATTGCTCCAAATTAGAAAAATGGTGTGCTTTATAGTGTGTCAGCCAATTTGTAGTGATGTTCAAAGTTTTATGTAGTTCAGTCAACCATAACGCTTTGCAAAATGTAGTCTACAGACCACGTACAACAGATTTTCCAAAGACTACCATAATGCAATGCGCTGCTGAATTTCCAATGTACATCATAATGTAATGTGGTGCACTGATGAAAAATAAGCTTTTGCTTTGTGTCAGACATACCTTAGAGAGGCAGGAGACGCCCAAGATAGCAGCTTTATGTACAAATGGACGCAGAGGTTATTTTTATTTATGTTTATATTAGTGAACTGACAGTGCCTATGAATTAAGTTACTTCACATATACACACTGCTGCAAATAATAGAATTGTGTGTGTGTGTATATATGTATATGCATATGTATAGATTTGTAAATATGTGTATATGTGTATGTATGTATGTATGTATGTATGTATCTATATGTATGTGTATGTGTATATATATGTTTATATTTGTATATATATGTGTATGTAAGTGTATGTATATATATATATATATATATATATATATATATATATATATATATATATATATATATATATATATATATATATAATCCTTTTTTCTCTTTTCTTTCATGTTTGTTTATTTAGTTGTTTATTTATTTATTCATATTATTATTGTTGTTTATTTATTTTATTTTATTCTTTTATTTTTTTTCTTTCTTCTTTCTTTTTTCTTTCTCTCCTTTTTTTCCTCTCCTTTATTGCCTGTCAGGCCTGGCTGAAATAAATAAATTAATTAAATAAAAATACAAACATTAACAAGAATAGGCTATAAAAACCTATAGAGCTGTTCTTGTAAAAGCAAATATGTTTGGCACCTCAGTGCATTTGGATTACCATTCCGATTGCGAAAATTGCCAGACATGACAGGGTTACTTGACATACGTACAAAAGTCTCATTGTTTAAACTCATTATTACAGCAGTAAGTGTATTCTCACCAGCAAGGCTCATTAGAACAGATGTAAATAAGCATACATACAATACAAAGTAACATGAAAACCTTATTTAGAAAGACGTAGATCATATCTTGAGCTCCAGTTTGAAGAAGAAAGGTTAGTTCCAGATTTCTCCTGAAGGCCCCAAATATTGTTTGAGTTTATTCAGTTCCTTCAGCAGCAATTTTAATTTAGCTTAATAAAGTACTAAACAATTGAAGCAGGTATTAGATGAGAACTGTAAATAATACTGGGTTGTTTTCACAATAAGAAGCTAGAAAGAGTTAAATAAACACAATGACATATGTGAAAGCACTACTTGCTGTATTAATACTATTTAAATATTAAAACAATTTTACTGAGTCTTTTACTGAGTAAATAAAAGCTTCCCGTCTGAAAGACAATAGCTTTTTATAAATATAATAAATAAATCTAAATATAATAATATCCCCAAGTGCCTAAAACTTGTACAGTTAGCATGCCAACCATTCAAATACTAATATATTTCAGTTTTCATCATTTATGTTCAACCTGGTGTGTAAATACCTTACTTATTGCATGTATTTTTTTAGTGTATGTATTTTACTGCATGTATAAGCAGTGATAGATTAACCTATCATTCAGCAGTTCAGATGAAGTCGTGTTTGATTTGTTTATGTGACACAATATATGCATGTCCTACAAATGTCCTCAAACGTAGTGTTTAAAAAGTCCTCAGGTCGTCCCCGAGTCAGTTCTCTATGTAGCAAGTGCTGTATAGTGAATGAGTTAACGAGCGAACAATTCCGAATGCAGCGCAAGGTTTCAGCTACCAGGCTTGAGGCAAAGAGAGGTAATTGAGTTTGTTTGCAACCTCATCCCTCTGAGGACCACTAAAAGCCAAAATGTGGTCGCAGTGGAGAGCTGGTTTGTAAAGCCACACAAATGTTACCTGTGAAATGATCTAGGAGACAAAGCGTTTCGCTCTGCTGAGTTAATTGGGTGTCATTCAGCAGCAGGAGTGAGGAGTGATTTGCTGAGGAGTGATAAACAACAGCGCCGCTAGAACAAGAGCCAGTCTGTGCCATGAAGATTTACAGGAAAGGAGCATTACAGTTGCTTTCGAGTGCCACGGCTGAACAATGAAAGCCTGCGAAGGTGTGCAAGAGCCTGCAGAAGACAAGCTGATTAAAAAAAAATGCAAATAAAAATAGAGTGTCTGTCTTGTGAAGGCTAAAGTATTTCAGCCCTGCCTTGGCATCAAAACCTATACATTCCTCCTCCTTCTGCTACTTGGGGTGGCATGTGGCTCCATGTCAAAGTGTAGAAGTTTAAAGTACAGCAGCGGACCATAAAATGTGCTGGTTTATCAGTACACGAACGTTCTTAAGTGTTGCGGAAAATGGGCTTGGTGAGATTGGGAAAGAATGAGTGTGCTAAGGCTCCAAACCCTGAGCAAGAAATCATGGCTCTTACAGGATGGTATGGCAATTAAAGTTATGTATGGGGGCTTGGAATTACAGGAAGACTCTGGATACCGTAACTCAGCCTACGCTCAGCACAGGAAATAATGTTGAGCCCCTACCATGACAAAGGGGCCGCTGTTGGCCTGAGTGAGCGCTTCGAAAGAGATCCTTAACTCTTGCACAAACCCGCGCACACTTCAAAATGACAGACGCCTGGCTGAGATCCCAAGCTGATGACACCATGTGACCTGAAACGGAGCCAGAGGACAATATATGCCCCCTTAAATTATGCCCCACTCGACATCATTAAAGCAGAAAGAGCCACCAGGACGTTCGGCACTTTTGATTTGCCAAATATGTGACAACCTTGGAGCCTGGTCAAACAGCGATCCAGGTAGAATATCAAAACGCAGCTGAAACCAAGAGGAATACCACTTTATATGTGTCTTATGGGAAACAGAGGACACGAGAGTCAAAGATATTAGTGCACTCTACTACTTCTACTGATCCCATCAAAGGATTTCTTTCCTTTAATGTTGTAGAATCTCAATAAACATACAGTAAATCAATTTACACACCATTACCTTTTCCTGTACTCTCCAGCATCTTTTGAGACCAAACAAACAGTGAATGGCCTCACAGCATGAATAACCTGTGGTTATAGTGTTACTTGGTCCACACTGCTACCTTATTTTCTCTATTTTCTCTGTTTCAGCTAACAGGCTTGAGGCAAAGAGAGTTAATTGAGTTTATTTGCAAACTCATCCCTCCGAGGACCACTAAAAGCCAAAATGTGGAGAGCTGGTTTGTAAAGCCACACAAATGTTACCTGTGAAATGATCTAGGAGACCCTAGAGTAAGCCTAGTGTTACTTGTTCCACACTGCTACCTTATTTTCTCTATTTTTACTCTGACCCGAGTTTAGGCTTGTCTAACCTTCATTCCTCTAGTGCAGGGGTACTCAATCCCGACCACCCTTCAGATCCAACCCAGCTGATGAAGGCCTTCAGGACCAGGACTGGGCCCTCAAACCTGATACAGGTGGGACAGAATGTAAGCCGAGCCCCCAGTGCCTGTTCTTTAGAAATGAACAGCAATTAAGCTATTAGTGTGTTTACACTATCAATAGTGCAAGCGTTCTCAGATTTGGGCGGATATCTCAAACGTCTTAGTCGTTTAAAAGACCTGGATATTAACCCAGCAGTAGGGTTTTCATTGCGCCTGTACCGTTAATCTGATTTCTTGCTTCTTTTGACATATGCACATGTGCGCGAGCAGAACAAGACTCAAACAAGTTGCCTGGGGGGTCCTACGGTGAGCTTTTTCAAAGGATTACTGGTGCTTCTGAAACAGGAGCATAGAGAAACAAATAAGAGTACAGCTGCCAAGTGAGTGAACCCTTTGAAATGACCTGGATTTCTCCACTGATTGTTAATAAAAATGTAAATACAACCAATAACTCACAAGCGGTTTTACTTTTTATATCTTTCATTGAGCATACTGAGTAACATTCACAGTACAGGCTAGAAAAAGTAAGTGAACCCTTGAATTAAATGACCTGTAAAGCCTCTCTTTGCAGCAATCACCAAGCGTTTCCTGTAGGAGTTCAGGACCCTTACTCTCTGAAAATGTGTCTCTGTTTATCAATTTTTCTGGGATGCCTTGCTTGTACAGCCCTTATCAGGTCTCCATAGGATTAGGCAGTTTGGCCACTCCAAAACATCATCCTCTATTTCTCTCATTCTTTAGTTTGTTTACTTGTGCGCATTGGGTCAATGTCTTGCTGCATCATTCAGTGTCTCTCCAGCTTAAGGTCATGGACAGCTGCCCTTACATTCTCCCACAAAATATTTTGACACACTTCTGAATTTGTTGTTCCCTTAATAACCACAACACCTCCAAACGGCAGAGCAGCCCCAATCCGCGATGCTCCCTTCACCATGCTTCACAGTTGAGATGTTGAGATTTTGATGTTGGTGTGCACATTTTCCTCCAAACACAGCAATGTGCATTTGTCCATCTTCCCAGAATGACAGGGAAGATATATTATATATATATATATATATATATATATATATATATATATATATATATATATATATATATATATATATATATATATATATAGTGGTAATAATCCTACATTTAGTCTAACTGTGGATTTTTGTATGCAGGTCTATGCAGGCTTTATTTAATGGGTAAAGCAGTAGTGAAACTCACATTTCTAATAATACCGTCTTCTTAACAGAAACACATTTTGGTAATTGACTCCTGGAGAAGTCATTAACACAGAGGTCCACTCACTTTCTCTAGCCTACACTGTAGCTGTTACTCAATGTGCTCAATAAAAGAAATACAAATAACAACTTTTGTGTAATATAAATTTACTTAGATTAGTTAATAACTGTCACTTAGATAATGATCAGACTTCACTGTATTAGAAACCAATGCAGAAATCCCAATCCCAGAATTTCCAAAGGGTTCGCTTATATTTTACAATACAATAAGAGCTATCATTTTCAGATATTTTCTTTCTTTATCTAATCCACCCAATGTATGTACCAGCAGATCTTATTAGTTTGGTTTGCCAGACAGTTTGCTGCCAGTGCTACTGAATCAGAACTTGTTTAAGCCCTAAGCATCCTTATTGGTGAGCGAATGCCAATGATCTGACTCACTCAGAAGAACCGTTCTGCTGATCACCAGTTGCACAGGTTGTTTACCACTGCACTTTAATTCCAAACAGCCCTAGTGAGCTAGCTTTATCTTCTTGATGCAATTAAATTAAATATCTATAAATGCTGTGCAGTGCACTACAAATACTGAAGTCGAACCAAGACTATTAGAGCTTCAGTTTTGGGGCACAAATGTGAAAACATGGTCAAAGCATGAAAAAGACAAACTTCTACATTCATTCAATTTCTACTAGTGTCCATTATGTATTCTATTAGTTTGTGAGAGCTAAGCTATTGGGGCGATAGTTTAAATATTTTTTGATTACCCTTACAAAAAAGAAGTTTATTCAAGTGTACCATTAGTTTACTTCTTTTAAACTAAAAGGAAGTGAGTATGCTTTCCGTTTACTTTTTATGTACTTCTCAGTGATATACTAAACACAGTTATACTTAAGTATGCTTGAGTTATACTGACAAGTATAGAACAGTCTAAGTATATTTGGCCTTTACTTGTACTTAATCTTTTGATTGAGATAGTAGAAGTAAGTATTCTTACTCTGCACAAAAACACATCCAGTACAATATTTATTTAAAATTTGATTTATAAAGATTTATAAAAATACAAATATGTTTTTAATCTGAGTGTGTCTTGTTTATTTTATGTGTGCCCACTGGTGAGTAAGTAAACGCTGTTAAATTCTATTTTAAGTAGAAAAAAACCCTTAAATCTAGTCATATACTTTAAAGTACAACAATAGTATAAGCAGTAAATTATAAGTATTAGGTTATAAGTATTAGGTTATTTATACTTAAAGAAAACTTACAAGCTAGTAAACTAACAGTATAAACCCTTAAGTTTACTTTTAGTGTGGTTGCAGTACAAAAGATGTAAACTAGTTGTATACTTGGTTTACTACTCTTACACTTAAAGTGTACTTAAAAGTATACTTTTAAAAACTAGACAGTGGGCCTATTAAAATAGAAGTATTAAAATAGTACATATACAAGTGTACTACTAGTATAATGACATTAGTATAGTAACTGCATAAAGTATACTTAATAAAATAAACTTTAAGTATACTTGTTTTCTGTAAGGGTATCTAAATTAAACACTATTATAAAAATATTATAAAAGAAATTTCATGTTTGTGTCAGACATATTAGCATATATTTGTACCCTGTAGCACTCAGTAGAGATTCCAGGTGTAGAGCTGCTGCCTAGATTAATGCTTTATCCAATGCAATTGGTTCCACATACAAGAAATCAAAACATGATGCATTGATTCCTCCATAACTTTGTAATTAGGCTGATGGTTAAACTAAGGACTCTTATTTGAAAACAAAATGGTAACAAATGACCATATTATGTACAACGTGGAGTCATTTAGAACTCCAAAACATATATTTGTCAGTAAAGTGACTCCATGGTAAACAGAAAACTGCAATAAGAACTTTGAATTTTATGCCACATGCTGGGCTCTATTGGTGAGTTTACTGGTGTGTTGCTAAGCAATGGGGGCGCAATGTGTATTTAGAAAGAAATCTGATTACCCAGTGACTCATGTAGACCCAGCGTTTTCTGATTATCAGATTAGCAAAGTGCTTGTCATTGTGTTGAGCGAATTAGCACCAAAAGCCGGTTTTCTGGCGTTTCCAGTTTAGTGTGTGCATGTAAACGTACTCGGGGGGCTCTCTCAAGGAGGCAGCTGGCCCTGTTGCTTCTGTGTAGCAGTGACAAATGGAGCTTGGCCATCTCTGAGTAAACGGGCTGACGGGACTGATCAGACCTCCTGGCCTCGAACGGCGGGGGACGGAGAGGGCAACCCAAACTCCGACTGACGGCATACCGACCAACTGCAACCATGTGGAAAATGGGAGCGCGCTGCAGCGATGGCTAAGGACACGCTGGGGCCTGTTTGTTTGAACTGGCCAAGTGCAGATGGCGGGAAAGGAATTAAATCACGGCTGGGCGGAATGTAAGCACTATCGAATAATTGATCTGAGTCTGTGTATGCCACTCAGGGGTCTGCAAATTGCGCAGTGTCTCAGCTGGTAACAGATACTGGCATTCGTTCTACTTGATGGACTGGATTGCCAGTGTAAACCCCAAGGGCGTATTATCCCTGATATTCATATAATCCATTCTGCTCGCCCACACTTGGCCCTAATGCACCAAGCCATGATGGGAGAAGCAGCCACCAGTTAACCCTGACAGGAATGTGGACGATGCTCCGTAATGGGTCAGGTTAGCTTTCCATCCGTGCGAATGCACAAAGCCTCCTTATTCGTTCGCCGTGGATGGTTTTCTTTGGTTTCTTTTGGTTCTCTCTGCAAATTTGCCCACTCGCTCTACAATTACAAAGCTTCTTCTATTACATCTCCTACTTTGTCTCTCCTTTCTTGCAGTTGGACAAATATTTTCATACTTAGAGGCAATCACTTTCTTGGAACGGCAGGATATCCTTTCCGGAGCTTGACAAGGACCAGAAGTTAGCAAAACACCTGATCCTCATTTTGCTTGTGATTAACTAGGCTGTTGTTGGTGCTCCGAGAGCTGTGATTTCCCTGAAACGGGTTCCCCACAGCACTCTTACGGCACGGTCTTAGACAGTCTGAGATCGCTCTCGTTGGACCCTCATTAAAATACCATCTGTGTGGTGTAGGTGGATACGGACGAATAAAATGTCAGGACTCATAGTTGCCTTCTCCTGGACAGATTTTCGCTAAACAAAAGAAAGGACAGTACAATGAAGTCACATACTCTAACTCCACAGGGGTGGACACATATTCATTCTTCACACCTCTCTCTCACTACTCCTCATCTGTCTCTCCTACAGACCATTAGCTGTGCTCTCCAGCAAATTCGATTGACCACATGCTGGCCTTCTGCCATACAAGTCTCCTGGAGAAAGTAGCTTGTGCAAGTAGAGGTACGACTTTTTTACCTTTCCAGCATAATGTATGCCATTAACCTTTGGATTTCTCACAAACCGTCCCATCCATCAAATGTCCCTACGTCTTTATTTAGACAGGAGAAGAGGATAAATGCTAAGAGACCTTGCTGGAAGGCATTCACTAGACCAGGTAGTAGGTGTAGGTGGAGGGGGTAGGTGTGGGCGACGGTGGTAAAATGCAACCCCTCCCTGACTCGCGCCAAATCCTCCACACATGCAGCGAGCCTCTATTGCTGCCAGGCAAAGAAACAAAGAGCACCTCTAATGTATTACAGGCCCCAGAGGCAATGCTATTCATAGCCCATTCAGCCAAATGTCACTGATGCAGGGTTATGTACATGCCAGTCATCCACAAAACGTTGAGCTCACTTTTTGTAGTCAACGTGAAAAGAGCAGAGTGAAGAGCGTTTGTGGAAAAGCGGGCTCTTGAAAAGACTGGTACATGAGGGTGGAGTGATCTTGGGAGCCATAAGCTCTTAAAAATCGTCCACGTTCGTGACATGCTGACATGACAGTGCTCAAAAGCTGCCGCGGCAGGTTCGCTCAGGTTCAAATTGCTTTTCTTTTTTCCTTTGTACTTTATTATTCTTTTCTTCTTTCACTATCAAAAACTATATTTCAATATACTACGTATAATAAATTCAATATATTAGATTTTGTATGTAAAGAAATAGAGCTGTAAGATTGAACAAGTGAGAACCACACAGGGTGAGAACAGTGCACTGGAGAAAGTTCATCCAGACCCAGTAAAGCACTGCTTGATGAAGAAGTTCATTAAAGCCAAATTCAAAAATGATTGTAGACAGTTAATTATATTATCATTATCTTTTTCACACTACACAATTATTTAACTGCTGTCATCATTTAACATATCAGGGTTTCTATCATTTAGAACTACGACTAGCCACATGTGTTTTGCACACAGCGGAATTTGACCTCCGCATTTAACCCATCCGTGCAGTAAAACACCCACATATACACACAGTAGTAAACATAAACACCAGAACGGTGGGCAGCCCTTATTCCCGGCGCCCGGGGAGCAGTTGGGGTTAGGTGCCTTGCTCAAGGGCACTACAGTCGTGACTTGCCGGTCCCGGGGATCGAACCGGCGACCCTCCGGTCACAAGACCGGATCCGTAACCTCTAGGTCACGACTGCCCGATTTTAGTAATGATATGGTAATTTAGGTCAGTACCAGGCAAAATGTTTTGAGCATAGCTCAGGCTTGGGCCAGGTTTCAGGCCTAATTAAAGCTCTGCTACATTGAAGTAACTAAAATTCATTCCAGGAAAAAAATAAATATATATATATATATATATATATATATACAAATCTCAATTGTGTTGTAGCCACTGTTGTGAGATTGGACAAGCTTTCCAAGAATGTTTATACTAAAAAGGAATGAGACCATGAGACCAACATAACTAGTTTCAATTAAACAACTTGTCCAACTAATTGCTATGAAAGAACGCGGAGTGTAACTGCTCATTGGTTGATTTCCTTGAATAACTACAAAAACAGACTCATTGTCTTGGTTGTCTCGAATGGTTGTTTCTTCTTCATTTACCATAGATACCTGTGACAACGACATAAAGAGCTAACAATGACTACAATACGAGAAGTAACAAATAAGTAACAAAAAGACATTAGAGCACCTGCTTATCGCACTCAGCTTGCACGGGCTGTAGTTACGCCACTGGACCTGCTTGACTAAGTGCTTTCTGAAGAGAACTCAGTCGCTTTCAAGAGCGGCAGGGGAGGACCTGTAACAGCCACCCTCAGATGTGCCACAGCACCTTGACATTTCCAAGAGGGGCTTTGGGTAAAGCCCTACACTGTTCATCGCACACTCTGCGCCGGATCTTCTGAATGAGAGACAAGCCTAGATGTCAAGGGTTTCACTTCAAAGACTCTCCGTCAGCCCAACACCACCGGCCCCACTTAGGCCCAATTTGCATTCATCTGGTAGAGGAGGAGCTTAGCAGACAGGCCTATTAGCATCCAGCCTGACAGACCAGACCTGAACACTCGCATCCAAGATCCAGAATCTTTTGTTTGTCTTCAGGGAAAAAAAAAAAAGGAACGAGGGAATACAGAGGGAACAATAGAGGCTGTGACAAGCGGCGAGTCTGAAAGGAATGTCCATGAATTTACATGGTGTCCTGCAGCGCAACAGAGAGGGGAACATAATTTGATTGCCAGGAGAACAATATAGCCACGGCTGCGGGGAGGGGAGGCGCTTGGCATGGGCGGCCCACTCATGTCTCAGACCTTTTACCCGGCCTGAAATAGCAGCAGTGCTAAGTAGATTGGAGGAGGCGGTTAATATGCCAGGCGCTAAGCAAACATGTTTCAGTGGCTTTTAAATGTTATGTTTAACATCCTCGACCGCTAAATACACACGCGGCCCGGCGAGGCGAGCTGCGTCAAATAAACAGCACATCTATGGTCAACCACATGATTGCTCTTAAAGCACTTCCTGTGTCAAAAACACAGCCCGATTGGCTTTCTCTTAATCTTCTTGTAATGCTGGCTCGAGGGCAGTCTGCAGGGAGAGGAACCTCTGCTGTCTCCTGAGGGGCAGGGTTGGAGAGGGGTCGTGGAGTAATAGTCGTGTTTTAAAAAACAAGCATATGATTATCAGACTGTTGCCACAACTGGATCTTTGGCTGCCTGTCAGAGAGCAGCTCGTGGATCGTAACTGGAATAGAATGACTAATGTGCTTGCTGAATTTATGCTTGCACGCTGCGTTAGGAACGGTTGGCCACATTAATCATTCGCCTGGCATGGAATCCTGCAGCATGTTGACATGTATGTGACATGGCTAAGGCAATTAGGGGCAAAGTTTAATTATTCGCTGGGATAACAGGTGGTGTAGTCAACAGATTAGTCATTTTTTGGAATAAGGTTTAGGGGAAAAAGATAGAGAGGATTTCATTCACTTTTGTTCTTCCTGTTATGGCCAAGATAAGGACAAACAGGCGAATCCACATAGCAAGGACTAAACAGGCGAATTACAATGAGCTCAAACCATCAAAACAGTGTCTTCTCAGCTTGGAAGCTCATGGACGTCTTGGTGTTACATAAAAGAAACATTTGCTGTCATTCTGATGCAGAGTGAGTGAAATTGTCTCCTACAGAAGACAAAATGCAGCATCATGCGTTTGATCTGTGATTTGAATTTACATTTGTTTTTCGTAGACTATGAGCCCACATAGCTCTTTGGGGTTTTTTTTTTCAGGCCGAGCTTTCTATCGTGCTCACGCCGAATTTGAGAAAGCGCGTAGGCTTCTTGCACGGACGCATTCAGCTCGCCCTTTCTCTGCTAAAATATGGCCTCAGCAACCCACTGCTGCTGAAGGCTTCCTTGGGGAGCCTGCAAACTCTGTGAAACTTAAAAGCTGATGCCTTAGCAGCCAAATGAAATCAGTAGACAGCGTTTAGCTTCCCTTGGGGCTTTATGCCTTATGGTGCTCCGCAGTCACTTGCTTTTCTGCTTTATAAGTCCGCAATAGCACTTTATGAGACTACACTGGTCTGTGAAAGGTTAATATGTTCTACTTTATGAGGACATGGGATATACATATATATATATATATATATATATATATATATATATACATGCATATCCTGTCCAATCTTCAAAATTGCAACTTTACAGGAGAGACCAAAAACATACTTTACTTTCAATAGAAGTCTATAGAATCAGATTTTTTTCTGAGCTATTTTGGAGCACTTCTATTGGCCCAGTTATCATGAAATTGTTAACCGACCATTGACATGTTCAAATAATGTAGAAAATTTAAAATCGACAAAAATGGCAATACATGTTTTTCATCGGATATTGACAATATATATATGGATGTAGTCAAGGCAAGTTTCAAGTCAAGTTTATTTGTATAGCGCTTTTTACAACAATGTTGTCACAAAGCAGCTTTACAGGAATTTTAAAGCATGAAAAACATGAAATCACACACTTTATCCCTTGTGAGCAAGCCAGAGGCAACAGTGGCAAGGAAAAACTCCCTCAACTGGAGGAAGAAACCTTGGGAGGAGCCAGACTCACAAGGGGAGACCCATCCTCCTCTGGAGGATATATATGGATGTATTTGCATGTGGCTGGTTTGTGAGTGTGTTATTCTGCTGTTGTATCGCATGCATGACATGACTGATATACATGGAATCCAGCCTGACTTCAAAACAGACAACAAGGCTAGCGAGGGGCTCAGGGATCACTGGCTCTGTTTGAAAGTGCAAAGAGGCTCTTTGAACATTCCCACTGAGACCGAAGTGCCCTGAGAGGTGTTTGCGGTGATCGTATTAATGTGCACTGATGCAGATCCAGGCCAACAGACTGGAGTTAAGACCATGGGTGACTTTCCTATGAGACCAGTGATGGAGAACTTCATTTATAATCATTTATATCATTTATAAGCCCTCAGCCAAGTCAGCTCCGCACTGGGAAGGTCGGTTTTTACATTTTTGCATCTGCATTTCCTTTCAATCCTTCAGAGTCAGGAATGTCACAACGTGATTCAAATGAAATGAGCTAATTGTATATTTCATTACCTTAAAGTTAGCATGAATCATGATTATTCAGAACTCATTTTACTTCCTATTTCCAAGTGAATCAGGTGAGTCATGTGGGAAATCATTTTGGGCGGGACACAAAGCTTATTTTTCAGAATATGATCAAACTCAGAATCAGAGGGTTTGTGGATTCTTTCTGTTTAGTAGGAACAAAAAGACAAATATATTTGAATGTATATGTACTGTAGTTTCTGGATTCATTGATTGTTAAAAACTTGATTTTAAGATGTAGACAAAGCAAATTGCTGGTAACCTTAAACCTTTAACCACAAAAGCTAGAGTTTAATTGTGTATAACTCTGTGTGATGGATTGCATGTGTATTTGTGCATGTTGCTCTATAACCAGCCTCTCTCAGTCTCTCAGCATGGCAGAAAACAGAGCACTGATTCTGAACCACCTCATTCGTGTTAGGTTTTTAGTAAAAACGAGCTGAAATAAGTCTTTAAATAAGTAATTATTTTACAACTGGTTCAAAAATTGAAAGACGGAAACTGAAGTGGGAAAACTACGAGCAGGGCTGATGATGGGTGTTCTCACTAATGGCTGGTCAGGTTAGTGGAGGGGAAGAGGGAACTGATGACTGGCTAGTCTATGTCTCAGACACACGGCGACACAACCAAACATCAGTCGCTGTTGGGAAGCAGGCAGAAATCACTACACTACAAAGATTGTAGAGAAACAAGAATTTTGTTATTTAAATGATATGATGCAACAGATTGTGCTCAACGTGATCAGAAATCAAGTGCAGTTTTCATATTTATGTGACACGTTTCCAAGTGAAATTGGAAGGTTTCTACTCGGGCGCAAAGTAAATTGTCAGCAGGACATGATTTGATTCTTCAGGGTCTGACTGGACGATGAACAGGGGCTGTTCGGGAATGAACAAGGACTCAGCTAAAGAGGAAATGTGATTCATTATTTGTTGAAAGCTTGATTTTAAAAGGCCTGTGACAGTGTTTGATATTATTGGAGTTTAATATTACCAAAGTGTTATTGGTCTGTATGTTTTCCTCTGCCGATGGCTGCTGATGATATGTCAGACAGGTGTTTGGAGGCGGCAGAAATCATTAAACTTAATAAGAATTTTGTCTTTTAAATTATGCGATCCAAGGGATTTCGCTTAATGTGACCCAAACTTACAAGGTTGTCTTTAAATAGTTGCATTTATATTTAGTTGACATTCTTTATCAATAGGTTTTTTTTATTTTGAGCATGGCAGCAATTTTAAGGATGCTTTGTATGTCCACTTAAGAAGACTGTACACACAACAGTTATTATAATTATTTATTTTCTATTCTGCTTATAAATACACAGGGGAGAGAAAAACGAGATCTCCTCCATACCTCTGTAGTTTTGCCTAGACATCAATGAGATCAGACAGGAAGACAAACAAGATATTTGCTGAAGTGTCCTGCTGCTAAGATATTACTCCTGTAATCTCATAGGTGTCTCCTCTACAATTTTAGTAAAGATCTCAAATAAAGTCACATAAAAAAAATTCTTTTTTATCTCCAACCAAGGACTGGGAACCTTTTGAGTTTGGTTGCTGTTAGCAACTATTATCTTTTTTTTAATGTGGGCTAGAAGTATCTCATTTCACCTTTTAACTAAATGTAAATCCATGCAGCACAAAACAGACTATACCTTACATAAATCTTATATTACAGTATATGTTGTAAAAGGAGCTACATCTTCAGCAAATGACCTATAACATAAAGCTATAACATAAAGCGCATCCCTAAATGCAGCAAGTGATGCATTGTAAGTCCTCTTATGCTCATAGAAAAATGTTCAGACTGGGCTGCCAAATCAGATTTTTGCCATATCTTGATTGCATCTAGAAAGATTTTTGATAGTCTGAACAGCAAGAAACACACAAGATCCATGTTTTTTGCTAATCATTCGAATCCAAACCACATTTGAAGGTAGAGATTCTCTGAGGTACAGATTCTAGACCAGATTTTTACTAGATGGGACTTTTTGTCACAGCCTGAATGCTCTAGCCACTCTAACTGGATTTCAAAGTGCCTTTGGTGTCACTCGTGATGAGGTTTCTGTACATGGTCCATGAAAATATAAATATTATAAATGTTAAAACCATATCCTTGTGTTTTGTAGAGTAATCCAAGAATGGCTGCACATAGAGGTGAGGGGAGTAAGGTTGTGCAAAACGTTGGACGAGGGCTCATTCTCAAACAAACCAAGAAAAAAAATAATCAGCTGTCTGCTAGACGGAATCAATACCAGCACAAAGTGCATTACCTATGCAGAGAAATTAGCAATTGCCTTTATATTAGAATTGGCTCGAGGCAGTGAAGTAAATTAACCTGGTGCTGGAGAGCAGTCCACTTATTTTACAGCACTTTCAGCAGGAGCCTCATATTATCATATAGACGTGTCTACAGCATGTCCTTAAACATACAACACATTTACATAGAAAACTATAACAGCACCAGCTTTCAGTAGACTCCTTTCAGTCTAAGCACAACAGGAGGATGTGTTGTTTTTCAGTGATTTTTTTGTCTGTGGGGTATCGTCCTAAATTGCACTGCGTTATCATCATTATCATCAGGTTATTTCACTTATCCCACCTAAGCTCAGAAAAATGTGGCATCCAGTGGTTGTGGTCTGTTATAGCCTATAAACGCCTAATAGCACTGTTTAGCCATTAGACCTCCCTGCAAGAACCAACAGAACAAAGCTGGCCACGTATTCTCTAATCTAAATCTTTAAGCATCCAGGTTTAGCAAATGTGGGCAAAAAACCAATGTGCAACGAAACACAATGAAATATATACAACGTATACACTCTTTGCAAAGAAGTGCTGCTTCAAAATTCGAGAACCCTTTATCATTACATGATTTTCTGCATAAATATAACCTAAAATATCAACAAGTTTTAATTTAAGTCATAACAATGGATAATCAAAGTGATACAATATGAAATATTTTTTTGGTAAAAGCCTCTAGAAGGATCAGTTTAGTGTAGGAGACCATTTGAATTAGAAGGTTGAATCAGTTGGGTGACAATAAAGTCCTCACTCCTGGGCCTGACCAGTCTTCCCCATCAAAATGTGGTTAGTCCATGCCATGTCTCAGTCAAATGAGATTTCTGAGGTTTCAGAAACTGTATGACAATGTTCATCAGAATAGAAGGTTCCAGAACTATTTTTGACTGTGGACTGAAGGAGATTCAATACCACTGTTATGCTTTCCAGTAGTACAAATCCAATGATATTGACCCAAAGACTAAGATATTATTTGACGGAACACAAAAAACCCCAGCTAACATCTAAGGATCTGCAGACATCAGTTTTCATAAATCCACAATCAGTAAAACACTAAAACGATAGCATGGAGAACATCACTACTCACCATCAAGAACATTGCTGTCTGTTTAATGTTTCCTAAAGACCACCTGGATGACTCCTAATAGTCCTAAAATAATGTTATGTTGACAGATAATGCACAAAGAGATGTTATGCTCAGCTGAACAGAACACTGCGATCCAGCTTAGGAACTTCTTCCCATCGTTGAAACATGGTGGAGGCAGTACCATAGTTTGGAGCTGTTTAACTGTATTGGACCAGAACAGCTTGCCATCATTTTTACCTATTGATTGTATCCGGAAATTCTACTGGAGAATGTTGGGGCATACATTTATGAACTGAAACTCAACAGAAGGAATGTCTTGATTTAAATGCAACAGAAATGTTGAGGCAGAATCTAAAATGTGGCATTCATGCAAGAACGCCCACAAACATAACAGCGTTGAAGCAGTTCTGTAAAGAGAAACTAGCCAAGATTCCTCCAAGTCAATGTGCGGGGCTGATCAACAGTTATAGGAACTGTTTGGTTGAAGTCATTGCAGCTTAAGAGGGTCACGACAGAGATTTACATACTTTTGTCAACAAGGTCTTTAATGTGTGATTACTTAGTTTAAACAAATAATGAAAAACAAAGGGTTTGTTTGTGTTACTGTCTAAATGAGTTCTCTTGATGTATTTTTACAATTAAATGATTCATTCATATTAAATGATGATCTGATCATATCTTAGGGCACATTTCAAGATTCAAGAGTTTTATTGTCATATGTACAGCAGAACAGACAGTCACAATGTACAATGAAATTCTAGAAACTCACAAAATGATAACTTGTTTACAACATATACTGATCACTGTGTAGAAGCATTTCTTAAAGAACCACATAGTGGATTTAACCATACATAAAGCAGCATGAACCCTAGAAAAAGGTGTACCAACACAATTATTGCCAAAAGTAGGTCAAACAAGAGATAAAACATGCGGAAACCATGTAGGAATTTGAATCAAGTACCTTCAAAGCACTGTTTTATTTCAGGGTTCCCTGAAGAGTTTAGTTAAAGCTTTAATCCAACACACTGAATGATCCTAATCAAAGACTTCAGAGGGAGGTGTGGTAAGCTGGAAGTGAACTTTGTAGTGGGATATAGATCTTCAGGAGAAGGGTTGGGCCCTACAGGATAAGCTGTATAAAATGATTCTGTGGTATTGTTGATTTTACAAAATATTTTAAGTTACATGTAATCAATGTACACTGACCGGTCAGCCATAACATTCAAACCACTTTCTTATATCTACACGCGCTGTCCATTTCATCAGCTCCACTGACCATACAGGAACACATTGTAGTTCTACACTTACAGACTGTAGTCCATCTGTTTCTCTGTATGCTTCGTTATCCCCCTTTCATCCTGTTCTTCAATGATCAGGACCCCCAAAGGACCACCATGTTTTATTCCATGTGATTTCTATTGGTCCATTCATCATAAAATTATACAGGACATAACAGGCAGCTGTATGATTACATGATGTAGAAAACTAAAAATGCTTTTCTTTGAACAGCGACGATTTGTTTATATGTTTGTACACACAAAACTTTATTCCTCAAGTTTTAGAATTTTTTGGGAATTTAGGAATTTAGAACATTGATCATTGCCATTTGTCTGCCGTTCCTACAATGCAGGTCTACTCTATAAGTTTACAATTACTGACTACATTGATGCAGCATTTTTTTCAATTAACAAAAGACCCGGATACCATAAGACCACCGTTGATCAGATGAACATTCCTTAAACACACCTGTATTGTTGCTCCATCTTACTGCCGTACAGTCAGAGACTGAAGACTCTGTTAGTCTGTTATCACACAATATGTATTCGTTTGTAGTCTGTGGTCAGTTTCACTTGTACCAGCACCAGAAGCACTGCACCACTCCACCACCCAAATAATATGTGGTCACCAATACTCCTTCCTCTTGATGGATGGCATAAATAGTGGAGTAACAGGTGGGCTAGAGCCTGAGGGGTGCCTATGTGCTAGCCTTATCTGATGAAATGTCAGTTTTGTGTTGACGTGTTTAACATGTGATACCTGCATTCAAACCATCAGGGTACTGTATGTAGTAGCTCTGCCTTTGCTTTTAGACAAATCAGATTGGTTGTTATGTGACTCTATATTTATTATTCTCTATTTTTTTTGCAGAATCATGAGCGTTTAGAGGACCCTCAATGAATTATGACCAAGAAAGAGGGACACTGTCATTAAGATTAAGACGTAATGAGGTTATCCCAGGCAGCTGAAGAAAGCAGTTGCTCCAGTCTAAAAAGCTAACTTTAAACAAGATTGTATTCTCAATGTACGCTTTTAAGCAGTGCTGCTGTGTAGTCGGTGCTCAACGCATTTGTGCCCCATTTTAATGTAATTGAATCTTTTCAGAGAAATGGGATATATACTTTAAATATTTAATTCAGTAGACCACAACCAGATCGGGCACAATGCGATGAGGCTGCTTTAGTGACAGCAATTAGCTTGTCATGTTTCCGAGATCTCCTGCTTCCTCCATCTCAGCCACAGGCACTCACGGACACTATTGACACTTTACTGGACATCTTATGTCAGCACTCATAGACACTATTGACACTTTGCTGTACATCCTGTACATTTGCACTCCTGGTGAGTATTTAACACGATTTAACATTTACTTAAATACAATCTTTGCACATGTATTTATTTTTTAATAAATATCCTAGTACTGTCATGTATCGGCTGATACCTGTTTTTCTCTTGCACATTACTTATTTTATTACTGCACTACCTTTTTACCTACAGTCAGGGTGTATAGTTTGTATTCATATGTTCTTGTACTTATTCTTTTTACTATTGGAGTTCTTTATTCTTCTTTATTTATACTGTGTTATATACCTTATTTGTTTTTTGTACTGTGTAATTGCTACTGTGTACTGCTATCTATCTATCTATCTATCTATCTATCTATCTATCTATCTATCTATCTATCTATCTATCTATCTATCTATCTATTTATCTATCTATCTATCTATCTATCTATCTACAAGCTCCAACTCTCTCTTAGGACATTAGCATCACCTGCCCGGCTGAATTCTACCATCTGAATTTGAATCATCTGCACCTGCTGTTTATTGAAATTAACGGTATATGTCGCCGCTGTTCAAAGAAAAACGTGTCTCCATTTTTGTGGTTTTATGATGAATGGACCAATAGAACTGCTCCAAAATAGCTTGAAAAAAAATCTGGTTCTACTGACTTACATTAAAAGTAAAGACAGTTCGGTATTTTGGAGATACTTGTTTTTCATTGGACAGCGACGGTATATTCCTTTGTTTGTCTTTGCATTTTGCCAAGTACTGCCAACCCTCTCATCACATACCGAGCAGTATCACCTGTTCCCTGCTTCTTCCTCTGTGTTTGATCTTAGTTTGGTTTCTCTTTGTTATGACTGCTGGTTGGTTTGCTTCTCTAATTTCGGCTATTGCTTGTTATCCTGGTTCTGGCTTTGTCTCTCCATCTCTGGTTACATTCATTTGTCTTCATGTATTTAAATGCTTTTAGTATTCCAGCAATGCAGTAATGAATCTCTAGTTCTTCATTAATTGTACTTGTTTTGGTTTATTTTTAAGTGAGATAAATTTAGATTTACGCAAAATTTATGGATTATGTCCAAAAAAAGATATTAGTTATATTAGTGATTTTTACTTAATCATATGGTGTATAGTCGACTTACAGTATTTAGTGCTACTTATGTTTTTCTATGTTTCAAATCAGTATTGTTTCATGTTTAGTATTTCTTCTACTCATAATGAACATATCATTTTTGATGGTTAAAATGAATAGTTTTTGTACAAACATTATTAGTAACATTATTTTATATTATTGCATGTAATCTATTACATTCATTTTATTAAGTATATCGTCGCTGTCCAAAGAAAAATGAGTATCTCCAAAATGGCAACTTTACAGGAGAGGACAAAAACTGTTGTTACTTTCAGTGTAAGTCAATGTAACCAGATTTTTTTCCAAGCTACTTTAGAGCAGTTCTATTGGTCCATTAATCATGAAATTTTCACCCAATGGAAATGGCAGCTTTCGTGTTGAAATGACGTAGAAAAAACAGGGACAAAAACAGAGATACATGTTTTTCTTTGGACAGTGACAATATAGGGTGCTATTTTTTCACAGCACACCAAACTGCATTGTAGTCCTCAGCCAACAAAACAACGGTAGGCACTGAAATTACTGGGCGTATCATACTGCCAGCCTGAACAGCCAGCTTGGGGCGTGAGGCAGAATGCTGGCCAACATTTGGGTGCTCAGCAGAAGCATGGCAGGTGTAATGAACTTGAAAGTGAAAATCTGCAGCTAAGACGTTTATGTAAATAAGCTACTGCTGTTCGGAATTTCCATAATATGATATAGATACTCATGACATTGAACAAATCAGGAGTAAATAACACATTCACGGTGGTGTGCCTTTTGTGTGGTCACGTCCTGCATGTGTGTATGGGCTTGTTCACTCATCCTCGAAAGCAGCCCATTTGGTTCACTTATCTGGTCCCCAGCTTTATAGATTGAATCCAGTCAAGGATAAACCAGTGCTCCGCAGCCTGGGGCAAGAAGGGAACATGGTCTCTGTCACGACAACGATATCACAGTGAATTGTGGAACCTTAAATGACATAATTGGCCATTAAGCCATTGGTTCTAATATTCATATGGTTTTTACAGCATTAATGTCTTAATCACATTAATAAATGGTACTAATAAATATGTCATGTGCAATATTAATGTCTTAATTAATTGACTACATGGGAGGGTTACTTTCACAGAAGCTGAGGCTTAAAGAAAAGGGTGCAAGTGCATGAACCATGACTACTGGGGCTGAAAACCTGTCAAAAATGAAAAAAAAAAACAACGTTTAGAATAAAGCTAATAAAATCTACGTAATTATAGTGACATGTTAGCACTGAACTAGCTGAAAATTCATTTTAACATTGTTGGTTGTTCTAGATTAAAAACAGAAATTTGAGGCTTGTAAGACATTTCATGTGTTGTTAGAAGCTCGGAACATACTTGTTGAACTGTGATGTATTGACCTTCACGTCCAGGTCCTAGACTCTACACGCTGGCTGAAACTCTTGTTGTTCGAATCAATCGGAGTCCATAAACCTACTCAGTTTTCATTCCACTGTGTTCCTTATGAGGAGAAAGAGAAGAGAAAATGTCTGCAATTGAAAAGGTGAGTTACAAATTTTGAAATGAATGAAGAAAAACAAAGCTAGTGGGCTCTAATGTTAGCTATGCTAGCTACCGTTAGCACCCACTGGCAAAAGCTAAACTGGTTCTTTGTATATACCCTTAAATTAGGCTGTGGTTTTCATTTGGTGTTTCTCACTTTGAAGCCACATCTTCGTATTTCTGTTGTCAGGCTTGTTGGTCAAGCAAGGACTGATGAAGACAGCCAACTAGTTAGCCAAGGCAGAGCTAAGGCCAGTTATCTTTGTCTTAGTGAGCAGCACCTAAATAACACTAACAACCTGAACATGAAGATGTGGGTTCATAGCAAGAAACACCGTATCAAACCCACAGCCTGCACTAAGGATATACACTATGGGCCAGTTTGGTATTTGTCACTAGGTGCTAATGTTTGCTAGATTAGGGGGAATGTTGGCAGGTTTTTTTCTTCAGAGGTTCATTTCAACCTACATTTAACATGTTTACATAACACTCATATATCTGGCCCTGCTGATCTGGGACTTCAGGGAAGAAGTTCATTTACTGGAGTTGGTGTGGTAGATGAGGTGTGGTTAAAACTAGACCCCACAGGAAGGGAAATCTCCATGAGCAGGGTTGGTGACCAACAGGGTTGGTTGATTCCACTGTCAGTTCAGATGACCACCAATATGTTGGTGGTTAATCTGGTGTGTTAGGCCTTCAGTTAGGTTCAGCTCTTAAAGTCTTAACCAATGAAAGAGCTAGCTTGGCTGTATCTACTTTTGGCATCACATAGAAACAAAGCTACTGCTATAAAAGGTTAAAGAATGGCTTAAATCTGGTCATAACCAGACCATTAAGTAATTAGTAAATTATTAATATGAAGCTAATGAAAATGTTACCTGTTGCTTGCCAAATCCTGTTCAAGCTCAGATGTTGCAAGTTACTGATCTCACTTTGTATTTTCCATCAATCAGCATTAAACCTGGCAGCTTTATCAGATATGCATATTCATTACTTAATAAACTGTACTGTCGCCTTTTATTTTTTATTTTTTAGAAGTTTATTCATTTGTTTATGGCCCAAATAATAATATTTATTAAACATTCTTATTTAATAAAATGTTATACTGATCATAAACCCTTTGTGGTGGTAGTCTTATTTTAAAGTGCTACCCTACTTATATACCAGTTTGAATCATTTTCTGTTCAAATATTTCATTTTCTAAGCAAAACAATGAAATATAAGTAGAATTACAACAGTTTAAGATGAGTTTAATATGAATATCAATGATTAAAAAAAATCAGACAGGTATTTTTCTACCTGTACTGAACTGTTCTGTACTGTTACTAACAGTTCTTCCAACATTTAGATTATCAAGTCTTCTTGGTCTCAATTACAAAAAAGAACATTCCTGTGACAGACAGTTCTTCTGTAGCATCACTCCACAAACCCTATTAGATAACTGTGTGAAGGATGTGCTCTAAACCAGCTGATTTTTTTAGAGCTAAAGTAAATTTGCTATTAGTTTCTAACTTGTATGTATAATTACTGAATATTCACACTGTGTAAGTCAATAATATGTACCTCATTGTGGAGCAAAAGGGTGTAATATGGTGCTGAAATCTGGCCACCTTCTTATAGCAGCGAATAGGCTTTTACGAGTGTGCTGAGAGCCCCCAGTGATGGTCCATTGCATATTTGGAAGTTAATGACTCAAATCTGGTGATGTCAGGAAGCAAACAAGTTCATGCACGGGGTCGTGTTCTTCCAGTAAGACCACTGTACGCAAGCTGTCCCCCAAAACTGACCTTCTATTTATTTGTTGCGAATGCCGCTATTTGTTCGAGCATCTTACTGAACCATAGATCACAAAGGCTTTTTGCACTACACTTGATATTTAACTAACCTTGTAGTGTTTCTTTCAGTCCCAGACTCTTTCAGTGCCGCAGAGCAAGGGCAAATGAAGAGCTGAGCAAAAAGCCATCAGGACTAAAACACTCCTCTAAGTGGGAAAAGGTTGTACACAGGCGCCACAGGGGATTGTATTAACATTGGTGAGAAACAGTGATGGACCACGCAGAAGGGTGAATAGGGACGTGTGGTGGCTGTGCTTCGCAGGTCATTAAGTCTGAATATGTTTCCCATGTATTTCTGAGAAGAATTCCTCATAATGCATGATGCAGCTGTGCTCTATGGCGAGTCTCTGAATGATGACTGCATACGCAAGATCGCAAGAGAATGTGGAAGCGATTTGTGGGAGGTTGTGATGGTTTCCTGCATTTTACACACTGGTATGAATAGTAAGAGGGGGGATTCGGTTCATCTGGTATACCAGTTGAAATTCCTTTAAATGCCAAAACAGATAACGCATCATACATACAGCACAAAACCGTGCTAAAGACAGCGTTTAGCTGAATGTCAGGGATGCTTCAGATACGTTTCAGTAAGAAGAAATGAAAAAAGGCAGAAGACCTGCACTCGTTTGTTGTCAAGGGCAGGGACATTCGTGAGTAATTTATATAGAAAGGCTTGTCTCTTGGTGTTAGCCTTTAGCTGTTTGACACATTTCTGTTTCCTCTTGCACTCTTGCCTCTTTCTCAGTTAGCTGCAGCACACGGCATTGTGGTCTCAGAAGTGCTACTGATAATGTGAAGTTCTAATATTTACCAAATTCCAACAATATCTGATGATCACACGTCAGCAAAAGTGTATGGGGCGCATATATAATATATAATTCATATGACTTAAAAATAAAATAGTTTTCTCTACAGTATCTAGTTCTGTTTTCACTGAGTTAACTGATTTCACATATCATCGATGTCCAGAAAAAAACAAGTTCATTCTTCACTTTTCTAAATAATTTGAACACACCAGCTGCCCTTTACATCCCATGAAAGTTTCATAATAGACCAATAGAAATGCTCCAAAATCTCTTGGAATTAAACCTCTTTACATTAACTTACACTGAAAGTTAGGAATGTTCTTGTTCTCTCCTGTAAAGGAGAGTTTTAGAGCGACGATATTGAAAATTGACTTCAGTGGTTAAATATCGTTCTTATGAAAAGTGAAGAAATGTCCCAGAATAATAAGCCACTGTTAGCCTTGTGTGGAAAAAAAACTATTAATTAAAAAATTAAAATCCAGGATTGTTTTACGTTTTAATTATGGTGGAAAATAAGTATTTAGTCAATAACAAAAGTTCAATTAGTACTTTGTAACATAACCTTTGTTGGCAATGACAGAGTTTCCTGTAAGTCTTCCCCACTGTAGCTGGTATTTTGGCCCATTCCTTCATGCAGATCTTCTCTAGAACAGTGATGTTTTAGGGCTGTCGCTGGGCAACATGGACTTTCAACTCCCTCCACAAATTTTCTATGGGGTTGAGGTCTGGAGACTGACTAGGCCATTCCAGGCCCTGTTAATATATATATATATCATGTATCATGGTATATGCCTAAACCATCACACCCCATATTCACTACTAGTAGGTGTAAGTACTAATTCACCATAGTTATACTTTCTGTGATTTTTTTATAGGTCCTACAGTTTGCATTTCCTGGGAATGTACACAACTCTTGACATAACCGTATAAACTGGTTGATTGCTAGCAGCCCTCAACAACCCTTTACACCCTTTCTGAACTACTTGGCAACACGCAGAATCTTGTGTGCTTCTATAAACATGATCGCTGTTTACAGCTTTCTGCCTCTCCATAACGACAGACACATCCACCACTCTGCACAAAAAAATAAATAAATAAGGCAAGGCTGGTCAGGGACTGCAGCGTACTGCTGCTTTCTCAGAATGTAATACGAGGATTAGCACGTTCAGAGAAACGCTACACTTTATTGAGCCTCACGGACTTCAGCTTCTCGCTGCTCATCCGAGCTCTTCCCTTCCAGTTATCTTCCGAGCGCAGAGAACCAACACGGACTCCGTGGGGCTGAATCTGACACGGGGTGGGGAGAACACACGAGGATGCGATTTCAGGCCGCAAGGCGGCGGGGCCCATTATGCTGGGGACTGAACTTTGCATCTGGCTTCTAGCGGTAGCTTTCGCTAACAGCTAATCAACTTGCGCGCTCACTTGTCGCTATGCAAATTTTGCGGCGGCCGCACTCTTCACTCCTTCCTACTGCGTCAAGCGCCCGCGCGGCCTGTGTGAGGCTCTGATTGCATTATTATTGCAGGGCCGCTAATGGCATGAGTCACGCGCGCTTTAGTGTGCCGTGTGTGCTGAGTGGGTGTGCTAAGAGTCTCCCACTGTGGCTGCTCGGAACGACAGAGAGAAAGAGCTCCATCAGCCGGCGCTGACGCGTGTGAGGTCTCTCTTCTTCTTCCACCAGCACCATCAGGCCTGGTTAGCGTCAGCCCCCAGCCTGCCCCTTCACCGTCCTCTTCAATCACCGCCTCCTGCCAGATAGGTTGGGCCGCAGTGACAGCTGTCCTTGCTGGGGAGGAAGAGGAAGGAGGGAGGAGGAAGAGGGTTTCCAGCGTGCTCCGCAGAGCCCCAGACGGCTCCGCTCTGTCTGATGGGAGGCCGCCGCCGCTGCAGCCGCCGGCGGCTAGAAACTCCCCGCTCTCTCTCCCTGATGGTCCCCTGGGAGCCGGCCTGAAGATGAACCAGAGCCCTGTGGCTCAGCGCGGAGAAGCTCCATTAGGAGATTACGTGAGCTACACTGGCAGATTACCTGGGACAGGAGTCTGAGGGGCGGCTTGCGGAGCGAGTGCCCCGTTATTTCAGCACAAAGGAAATGCTTCTCAGTATTTCCCAGCCGTTCCTGAGGCAGCATGCGCATGCTTTCCTGTTACGTAACCTGGGCTCTTGCAAGTGTCACAACATCCTTTTGGTGCTTTAAGCTTCGAGATAGAAAAAGAAAGCAAACACACCTCTCACAATCCTGACTGTCAGTTGAGCAAGTCCTACATCATCGTAAGTTATACTGTACATTAGACTCTGATGCTGCTCGTATAACGGGGGGATGTGTTCACAGCGATGGAGCTGAAACAAAAAGGTAGTTTATTCAATCTGGTCCAGCTAATGCAGAAGACTCAGTGATGAAATGAATGATTGAAATAAGCCTTTTCTCCTCGGTGTGAACTCTTTTTTGGTTGACAGGCTGCTATGACAGCAGCCTATCTCTTATTAATATGTGAATTTTCAAGTGTCTGCTGGAAGAAAGCTCCAGAATTCCAGTGGGCCTTGCCTAAAAAAGTAAGCGTGAAGACTTTGTTGATGCTACACAAACAAATGCATGTAAGGACGAGTTCCATCAGCCAGCACTCCTAGATTTTATTGTCTCAACGTCCTGGTCACCTTTTGCTGTGTGTGGGAAGCCCTGAGCATGTAAAGGGCGTCAGTTGTTCTATAAATTACCTGAAATGTTTCTTTAGACTCAAACTCTCCCCCAGTCACCACAAATTGATTGGAATTTGATGAACAGTGCTTCTTTATGGTGATGCATATTTTCCCAAGACTATTGTGCTCCCTCGTCTAATCTGTATTCACAAAGAAACCATTGTTTGGTTGGAGTGCAATGTTGACATGCTTTAATTTAAGCTAAAAGTCTGTTTGCTGAAGATGTTCAGATAGCCGGCTTTACGATGAATTTTTTAATTTCACGGACTGAGAAATGCTGGGAAAGAAATGATCGCGGTCACGGAGAGAAGGATGAGTTGTCCTTTGATTTTATTTAAACAGTCAGAAAGCAGGTTAGCCCTCAAGTGAATCAGTTGAGAGAGGAAGTAGAAGAAAAGTAAGAAAGTTGCGAAGAAACCAAGCCTTAAACAGGACGACTGTGCTCTGTGGGCCAAACTAAGTGGGAGGCAGAGCCAACAGATCACAAAACCAAATCATTAGCAAACATTTAAAAACCCTGAGCGCTTTCTTATGATGATATGCTAATGATTTTTCATATAGACACATCAAGTTTCTCTGTGTGATATAATACTGGAATAAATATATTTGGAATAAATAAAAATGTGCTATGACTGAAATACAAAAATATATTATCACAGCCCAAAGAAATGTTTATTTTTAATGTAAGTCAATGGAACCAGATTTTTTCCAAGCTGTTTTGTAACATTTCTAACTACTAACTTGGTATAAAAAAAAAAAAAACATGTATCATGTTGAAATGAAATTGGATATGGAGATATGTTGGAGATATGGAGATGGAGATATGTTTTTTGATATCTTTGGACAGGGACAATACTGGTGACTGGTAACTGGTGACTGGTGACATTACTGAGAGTAAACTGAACGGATGAGCAAAGGTGTCAAAAGTATTCACATTCATTACTCAGGTAGAAGTATAGATACTAAGGTTTAAACATACTTCTATGGAAGTTGAAATATCTCCTCAAGCTTTTTATTCCAGTAAAAGTATAAAAGTACTGCTTTCAGAACTTCTTAAAGTATAAAAGTAAAAGTAATGTAAGGGGAAAATGCCATTAAGAACAAAAGCTTAGGCCACACCCCAGGGGTCTATAGTGCACTAGCCCACCTCCTCAAAAACCCCATTCTTCTAAAAGCCATAATGACTACAATGTTATATTAAAATGTTAATGTTGATAAATTTGGGATGCGCTAGGCTTCCTGTTTCAGCCACATATACGCCCATTGAAAATGAATGTAGTTTAGTACAATGTAAATATATTAAAGAAGCATATCTGTGTACTACTGAGCATTAACATGTGTTTCATGGAGCGGAAGATATGATGACTAATTGCATATAAGTATTGAAATATTGCAAAAAATTTCAAAGGCATGTAATCAATAATCTTTACTGGAATGTAAATGTACATGAATGAAAACAAGCTGAAAATGAAATAGGAGTAATGTAAGGAGTAGAAAGTACAGATAATGGTTTGAAATGTGAGGAAAAGTAAAAAGTCAGCTGAAAAATATTTACTCCAGTAAAGTATAAATAACCAAGATGTCTACTTAAGTAAGGTAAGTATTTGTACTTAGTTACTTGACACCTCTGCAGATGAGACAGTGAAGTTAGAGTTTAAATGCACCTGAAGCCGCCGGTAACATTTCATTAGATCAGCGCTGAGTAAGTTTGGATAAATGAAGACGCGAGGCCAGCGGTCACCCTTGTCAGACATGGCCATGTGGCAGGTAGATAGCACACAAGCTCAACACAGGGGTCCCAAGGTCACCAAAAAGTGAAGGCTGGCTACAGGAGGTCATTTGTCACGGCTGTGTATCTGGACCTCAGGGGCAAGCGCCGGGTTTGGACTGCAAAGGAATTAAGATGAGACATTAGTAATAGAAGCACAAAGCCGGGGCACAGTAATAAGATGCAAATGGCAGAAGTTTAGAGCAGAGAGAACGAGAGAGAGAACACAGCATGATAAATGCCGCTCGGAGTGGGGTGAAAAAACGCAGCACGATATTGTTGCAGTCATAAGAAAGACCTCTAAACGTTTTCTTCAAAACTGTAACCAAATATAAAGTTTTTAAAAGCTAGGTACCTTATTTTACACAACACCTTGCTGGCAAGACATTCTCTACACTCACCGTCACCAGAACACTGGAACAGCTGGGCCATATGTAGATCCCCGTTGGCTGTAGTGAACTGTATCAGCAGAGTCTTCTGTCTGATACTCTCTTCTATATTACTACATAAAAGTAGCTTGATGTTGCCTTTATTGCTGGATTCACTGAACAATAAGCCAATTATTTCTCAGTTGCTTCCCAGTTAATTATATGCATCAAACAAAGACGCAAAGGTTGCATCAGTTCCTTAAGTAGACCCAATTTCACAGGAAATAAAAACTTAAAACAAAGATAATTAATCTGATAAACAATGATCCATTGATCCATCCTGCTAATATAATGATAGAAATGTTGTTTAATGTTGGTATTAGGTTGCGTTCTTTCATGTTCTAAAATGTCATATACTCTCACCAAACACCTCATTGGAAAAACTATACTAATACTGAGTAGGGGCTTTCTTTGTTCTCAAAACAGTCTCAGTTTTTAATGCATGGATTCTACAAGCTGTTGTAGGCTAGTTGGTTGAGATTCTGGCCCATGTTGTCATGATTGCATCACGTAATTCCTGCAGATTTTACACTGGTGCATGTTAACGCTGTGAATCTCCTGTTCTACCACATTTCAGACGTGTCCGGAGGATTCAGGTCTAGTGACTGGGAAGGCCGCTGAAGACTTTGCATTGTGCATTATCATGCTGGAAGCCACTCGAAGATGGTAAATGGTTGCCGTGAGGTGATGTACATGGTCAGCAACGATGCTCAGACTTGACGTGTCACATTCAAGCAATAATTGATTAGTATTGCACCACTTACACCACTCTGGACTATTGACACAATAGCAGGTTGGGTCTTTGGAGTTCTGTGTCGGCATCAAACTCTGACCCTACTGTCTGTGTGTTTCAGCAGAAATTGGACCAACTGAAGCCACAATTCTCTGTTTTCTGGCGGACCCCGTGTGGTCTCCTGCTGCTGTTCTGTCCATTCTCCCTTGACCTCTCTCATTAACAAGGTGTTTCTGTCTGCAGAACTGGCACTCACTGAACGTTTTCTCTTTATTGCATCATCCTGAGTCAACTCTAGAGGCTGTTGTTTGTAAACATCCTATGAGAGAAGCAATTAAAGAAATACACAAGCCAGATCATCTGTCACCAGCAATCATGCTATGGTCAAAATCATTGAGATCATATTTTTATTCTTATTCTTATTGTTGATTTGAACATTACCTGAAGCTGCTGGCCTGTTCCTGCATAATTGTATGCACTGCACTACTGACACATGATTGGTTGTTCAGATAATTGCATACATGAGTAGGTGTAGAGATGTTCCTAATAAAGTGCTTAGTATGTGTATGGAAGATTCATCAACATCTAATTATCAGCAGCAAATAAGAGAACAATTACGACCATTCTTATGTTTCTATCTTTTATTAGCATGATGTAAATGAGGCAGTACAATAGTAAGTAAATATCAATAAATTACAGATTATATAAAGATCTTGGACTTGTAGCTGTATCATGATGCATTGTACTAATTCCATCTTATAGAGGTAATTAAAGCACACTATAGAAATATTAATATAAAACTAATAAAAAAGAAACCTACAATCTATTAAGTCATATTAGAACTATAACAAATGATAGGATTAAGCTTTAGTTTATTTAACCCCCACCCAATTCTCCACCATTTACTTTATTCCCCATTCCATTTATGTTATCCCCCATTTTAATATTCCCATTTAAAATAATTCAAATGAACAAAAGGGGTTTACACATCATATATAATGAAATGTGCTTAAGTTTAAATAGTTTTTGAGTACGAGTGATCCATTTGGGCAGGGGAAGATTTCTAAAGACTTTAGACATACAATATCCTTTTCGCATAAGGAATGACAAACAGATGATAATCCAGCAAGTTTAATAAATAATTCAGAGAAAATGTGACTCATAATACAATGTAAGACCTATATGGCAGACCACCAAAATGTTCATTATCAGATAAACAGATAAACAGTTTCACCTCTGAAAGAGAAGAGAAAATTCCAGCTCCACTACTGATTCAGAAAACTGATTCACATGCTGTTTCTGTCTCTCCTTCCACTGTGAGGTGAGAACTCAACGCCATGAAAAGATATGTAGCTGTGAAGAAGCCCTGACTGAGAAAAGGAAACAAAGAAAGAAGAAAATTTGCAAAGCAAACAAAGAAGCTGTTGATGCTCTCGAAACAATGGACTGACACCCCTGGAGTCCAGACCTCCATGTCACTAAATGGGCTTGAGATGCTTAAATCATGAGAAACAGATAATGCAACTGTAGTAAGTAGAATACTGAAATGCTGAAATGCATATGTGAAATTTGATTTTGTGTTTAGTTAATAGAGCCAAAAAACGTTAATTTTGTGTACATTTTCTTGGGTATGTTTTTCCATGGTGCTAAAAAACAACTGCGTAGTGCTTAATGTATTTTAAGCTGTATGGCTTTACAGCGATGGGGGCCTGAGTTTGGTTCCCCATCCATGTGAGCAGAGTTCTCTTTGTGTTGAGTTTTCATGTTCTCCCCGTGTCCCTTTGTGTCTTTAAACAGGTCAATAACCTGCAGTCATGCAGTTTATGTACTAAACTGCCCCCTAGGTGTTCATTTGTATGTGTACATGTGTATGTCTATTTGTCTGCCTATGGCCTGGTGACCTGTCTGGAGTGTTTCCTGCCTGTTATGGCTGGGAGAGGCTCCAGCACCCACCACAACCCAGGAATATGAATTAAGTGAATTTAGAATTATTTGCAACTTGTCTTTGCACACAGCAGAATTTGACCTCCACGTTTAACCCATCCATGCAGTGAAACACCCACATATACACACTAGTGATCAGACATACTAGGGGGCAGTGATCACACATGCCCAGAGCGATGGGCAGCCCTATCTACAGCACCTGGGGAGCAGCTGGGTATTAGCCTTGCTCAAGGGCACTCCAGGCGTTCCCTGTCGGTCCATGGGATCGAACCAATGACCTTATGGTCACAAGGCTGGTTCTCCAACCTCCAGCCCACGACTGCCACTTAAGTGTTTGAGATAACGAGTGAGAGAGCAGGAAATTAAATAAATGAAGGCCGTACTCCTACATTTGCTCTGTTTATTAAAAGAGAGGAGCAGATTAAATAAAAAGGGAGAAATAGCTGTTTCCAGTAGAAAAGCTGATATGCATTGAAAGTCTTGCTTTGCAAAGTTTGCACTAATCATGAAAGGCCAGCTTCCGGGACGTTCAGTACAATTAGCAGGCAAGATCTTGTTTGGATTCAACTCAATGTTGGGTGGAGTGGACAGGAAGTTGTAGCTCTTGGAGTCATTGCGGCTTGTTAAGTCCAGAATGAATGGAAGTGTGCTGTTGCCATGACAGCGGGGGTGTCCCAAGAAGGTATCAGAGCTCCACGGGGGGGCAGAAGGTCAATCTGTCCAACCTGTGTCTACCGATTCATACCCCCTATGGCCTCACATCATGACACAGATTACACTCCTGGTTGCCCCCAGGAACACGCTGTTCTGAAGCGGATGACCCCACGATTACACTCGGCCAGTTGTTCTGATCTCAGCACCGCCTGAGGTCCTGATCCCCCCTGCAGCCTCCGCAGGGAATTCTTAAGCATGAATGCCAAACTGACCAGCGCCTCGTCCAGCGTGATTCATCTTTCACACTCCATTCGCCGCCGCCGCACATGATGCGCAGCTGCGAAGTGCAGTGAAATGAATGCGGCGATTTCGTGACCCCCTCTTTAAAGGGATGTTTTTTTTCGCAGCATGAGATGTTCAGTGGTCAGGAAGAGATTTGTGTTTGAGATAAACACACACGCTCCGTGCTCAAGGAGATGCTTACAGTATATCTCAGGGACGGTTTATTAGGATTCTGCTGTTCTGCTATTTTGGGCCTTCTCAAGTGGGCTTTGTGAATCTTAGTCATACAAACGAACCACACTATGTATTTTAAGCACTCCCCACTGCTGGGTATTTGATCAGGAGAAAATAGGCTCCAATTGTTCCTCAGTTTGACGAACCTGGAAAAGAACCACATGGCTTTCACATCAAGTGTTGACAGATGTCAACACTCAACAACGGGCTCTCCTGACAAATTTACATTCATCAAGTGAATTCAGCCATGCATATGTCTCTTCTGAGACGTTTTTTTTTTTTTTTTTATGAGGGGAAGAGCTATCTCACACTTTCCCAGAAATGTCCTCAAAAGACAGAACGTTACGTACCATTAATCTATCTCTGAGGAATTATACGTGATTTACTGTGTGAATTACTGCTGGAAAATATTTAACCTCTAGGGGTCACGATGATAAGAAGAGCACAGTGTGATTCGATACTGATCGTTTCTTACTTGTAACTCATTAAAACCACTGGGATCTGTTGAAAGTGTGCATTTGCAGAAGATCAGCTGTTAATATTTGTATTGAATGAAAACCTATTGTTGCATGGACAGTCTTTTACTTGTACTCTAAATGAGTTCATTTCACATAGAAAAACTAGAGGTGTGTTCTTAAACCTGTAAAATCAAAATACAAACTGAATGTAAATGTAATACATTTGAGCTGTACAGCTAAATCAAAGCAAAAACTGATGGTTAAATAGTTACAATAATTTATCACAGCTCAAAGACCAATTTATAAGATGATGCAAACAGTCACATTCATACTCCAAACAACAGGGGACAGTTTACTCCAGAAAGTTATTGTGTCCACCCCCTTAATAAGAAACAAGGAAACTCGTTACCAGTCTAGAAGAAATGTTGCAGGTTTAACTTCAAGCTTCAGCCCTTTACTCACCAGGAGCATCTCCAGCCGTGGAAAGCAACGCCAATGTGGCTGTTGTTTTGCTTCTCTTCATATAATTTCTATTGTTTGCTGCCAGTCGTGTTTTCTTGCTGAAAGGGGCTGCCAACAGCCGCCTGCCAAAATCTTCAACCTTTGTTGCATTTACTCTTCCTTTCATAGGCTGTCTGTCCTTAGGTGATCTAACCAGGAGCAGAACCCTCAACATGACTAACAAGAGGTTACAATTTGCCTCTGATGGCAGGCGTGACACTTTACCGACTCAATATCGCCTCTTGTGGTTTAAAGTGATATTACGAGACAGGACAGGCCCTGGCTAGCTGGTTAGCATGCAAGTTCTGTAGATGTCTCTGCAACACTATACATCTCACCATACCATCAAAACTGTTAATTCTTCACATTCTGTTGATACTTTTAGTTAAAACTAAAAGTGTTTTAAACTAAACAATGACCTACAAATTGCACTATAATCACATTATTTTTGAGTAGATACGTATCATCTTTTGTGTTTGTCTTATTTGCTGAGATATGAGTCTGGAGAAAGATTTTTCTTCATGCAAAAGTAATATATTTTGTTATTATAGCTATATGAGCAGGTAATATAAGCTTTCTCAGAGTGAATTTATTATTGTTAATATTTAGCCTGAACCTAAACTTCAAATTATGTGAATTTCATAGAGTGAAGATCATATATCATATGTATCATGTATATCGTCCTTACAGCTGGGTTCTTGGTACAGTGAAAGCTCTTAAGGGCATCTCTGGCTTTCTACTTTGCTGTTGCTTTTGTTAGCTTGCTGCTTATTGATTAACCATAGACCTCCCACAAGCACCGTCCAGAGGGGTCTGCAGAATACATTAAAAGGCCTTTTTAAAGCTGTATTTAAACAAGACCGCTACAAATGTGGCTTCTATAAAATAAAAAAATCAGTGGCATTAATAACATTAACCAGTACTGTAAGGTAAAAAGGTATTGTTGGTGCACCCCTGCTCAAAATGCATTAGAACCTGAAAAACAAGGACAACAAATTGATGATGTGGGTACTGTACGAGCATGTCATCTTGAGTCTGTTTCCAACTGCGTTTCCACCAGCTTTTCAAACAGCTGTTCACAGTGGTACAGACAGTCCTCCCCTTAACTCAGATGGATGCATTCCACTCGAGGGGCTTGGCCACCAGATCGATGCGATATCATTCTATTTCTGGCTCTCTGGACTCCAGGGCATTTTACCCAATGATGCCAGTTCAAAATGTGCCTCCCTGGAAATCAATACTTTACTCTATTACTAATCTCACTCATTAGCAAGGTTAGTCTGAGGTTATAGGGCCTCTGGCGAGTGGATTATGGCACACCGTTGGTAGTTAATTAAAATAAATTGATATATGGTAATACAAAGGACTTCTACTGAATTTAAGAAAAGAATTAGCATTTAAATGATATCCCAGTACACGTTCAGTTACAGTCCTTACTGAAAACAAAAGGAACCAATTATGAGAGGGGAGGCCTTTAAACGAAGCGTTTAAGTGGAATGACATGGTTGTCACTGCACTATGTTGAAATGTTTTGCAGAGAAGAAAACAGAGTGCTTGTATTTGTCCTTTCGTAGCCTCTGGTGACTTGTCCTTACTGCTCAGCGCTGGACAATCAACATCAGATGCCAGGTCAAATCTATAGCTTATGAGCAGAGTTTAACGTCAATATACAGTCCTCAACATGTAGGTCACAGGATCAAAAGTCCATGAGGTCACATTTTAACAGAAGGCCTAAATGCTGCACAGGACATTGAATATTGATCAGTAATCACAATATTGCGATAGAAGTGCATGTCACCTTGCATACTTAGTCCTGTAGGAGTCAGAAGTCAATTAAATTTCACCTTAAATTTCACCTTTTCCACAAATATGCTGAAAACAGAGACATGCTGAACACACAATGGAGAATAGAGAATATTTGAAACTACATAGAGCTACATAGAGGCACTGTTGTTATAAAAAAGTTATTAATTTAATGCTTGTTAATGTAACAACATAGAATTTTAAACAATCTGGGAATTGCAATATGAAATGTTCAAGGGACAGCTAGCATTTCCTAATGGTGTAAAAAATTGAGTTACCAGGTCTTGATTTGACAGCCACAGGCAGTACTCTGCTGATGCGAGGGTCTCGAGTCACTCTGTTAAATTGATCACAGGCTGCCTTACAGTCTGATGAAGCTGAATGATTGAGCTGAGAGACACTTTGAGTAGGCTGTAATACAGACTGCTGCTCCGCCAGTGGCATTGATATATGTGGAAAGAATGGAGAATCTGGTGTCCCGTCAAGCTTCGATAACAAGAAAACACATGAGACACTGACAAGGAGCAAAGAAGAATGAGCTAACACGGGACTAGCACAGCCCTCTCGCCATAAAATGCTTACTTTTGGCAGAAAAGATAGACAGTGTGCATACCGGTTATAAAAGCGCAGACAGGATGATGGTTCATGTATTGGAACTTTGTTTTTCTGATAGCACACAAAATTCTACATAACACTAGAAATCAAGCCTGATGTGTGATCATAGCTACGTTCACGTGGTGAAGTTCTTTTTTTACACTACACTGAAAATATACATTGGACAGAATCCTCAGACGTTTAGGTTAGAACTAGAGCAAATGAGGTTACATCCCAAAACATACTGTTGCAGAAACTTGAGCTATTTAACTCATTATTTTAGCACTGATATTGTATTGATCATGAGTCTTTCAGAATACAGATACACTAGCAGATACACTATGCACATTCATGATAATGATAAATAAGAATAGGTAAAGTGCATTTAAACTTATATCTAACACTCACACACACACACACACATATGCCTTACTATATCTGTGAGGTCTTCTATAGATTTCTATTGATCTTTGTATTACTGTAGGTAAATAATATAACAACACCTACACCTAATCCCAGTAACAGTAACCTCAACCTCAGCATCCTAAAAGCTATTTTTTTGCTCTACTAGATTTTCTGAAAAAAAAAGAAGAGATTCATGAAGAAAACATCAAGTGCTCAAGAGAGGGCCAGCAAAATGTCCTTATTTGCCAAAAAACTCATATTGTCTTATACTGGTGAGGACATGTGGTTACCATTACAGGAATACACGCACACATATTTTTATACATAGAAACTGCAAGCAGTTATTATTACTAAACTTTGTAAGGGTTGAAAAAAATCCCAGCAAGTAAGTTTTTAATGTTTTTAATATAGAAACAGTTATATTATATTTAGCTGTTTAAACCTTTTGTGCAATATTCTGTTGAATTTGTTTTTTTCTGACATCAATAACTTTAATATGAATAAATGAATAACCTCAATGACCACCTGTACTTAATAGAATTCTTGTCATTCTTATACTTGTAGATGTTGAATGTACTCTTTATTGCACTGGGGGTTGGCTGAGAGGCTTTTTTGTTGAACCATATATATATATATATATATATATATATATATATATATATATATATATATATATATATATATATATATATATATATATGGCCTCTCAGCCAACCCCCAGTGCAATAGAGTACATTCAACATCTACAAGTATAAGAATTATAATAAAAAACGTCCAAAGTATGTGGAACAATGACAAAGCTGCTGTCACAAAGAAAAGAAAAAAATTGAACTTAATGAAACTATAAAAACTGTATTAAATGAAATTGAGTAAATGTAATCATTACCCACCTCTGGTCTCGGACCCTGTAGCCCTGTAGGCAGAATAGAACATAAAGGTCAGCCATGTTTGTGGTCTACTGCAGGCCCCATTCGGTTCACAGCCAGAGCTGTCTGTGAAAGAGCTCAGTTGGTAGGCCTCAGCAGACCCCCGACTGCATCTGCACTGAAGAGAGGAAGTGAAGGTGCCTTCTTCCATATGCTTCTTGTCACTGTGAGTCACAGAGCTGCCATCCTCATTACCATCTGCATTACACACACCACTGTAAGATCTCTATGTTCCAGCATGCTGGATACGTGCGGTGGACAGTCACAAGTGGGAGCGCTTCATGAGCTGGAATTTTCCAGCCTGTCACAGCTAGTAAACTGCTTCTCGAGCTGCATGTATTTTTACCAGTGCAGGTTTTGTAGTGTAATCTGTGAGTGAACTTTACTGATCTAAACATATGCATGTTCACATCTACGAATTTTTCCTTGCAGGTTTTTTTCAGACGGCCTAGAGAAACATTGAGGTCCAGATGTTCATGTTACAAAGTACTCCTATATGGAAAGTGAAGCTGATAACACAGACAAATATTGTAGAAACAAGGACGTGGTTTTAATGTTTTTGGCTGATCAGGGTATATGGATCGTTCTAGCAAATTGGTTCAAAGTCAGAATTGAAAATCCACTGACTGAAAATTAAGCATAACTCAAACTCTAGCCAGTCTATAGCAAACACTGCTTTGAACATTCTTCACAGATGAAAGCTTTTCATTAAAACACAAAGAAATGTACTTAATTGCACACAAAATCAGTAGTGACAGTTCTACTTTGGGACAAATTGACTTCAAAACAGGGATACAGTCTCACTTCCTGCTCTAAAATGCAGGGGTGTGGCAAAAACTAAAACTCATTGTGTTTTAGCATTTTTTTAGGGTTTGGGACAGCTACTTCCAAATAGAAAGTACCATCCATCCATCCATCCATCCATCCATCCATCCATCCATCCATCCATCCATCCATCCATCCATCCATCCATCCATCCATCCATCCATCCATCCATCCATCCATCCATCCATCCATCCATCCATCCATCCATCCATCCATCCATCCATCCATCCATCCATCCATCCATCCATCTATAATACAGAAATTCATACTCTATAGAGTACTTTCTCTATATATCTACTATCTCTAAACACAATGGCTTGGGTTTAAATAGACCATAACACAGTCCTTGTAAATGCTTGATTGCTTTTCTTTTCTTTTATTTATTTGTTTTTTTTTCTGTGAACTAATTTGGTGGAATGACCCAAATAAGATTACATATTGAAACATAACCATAATATACTGAGTGATGTACGTAAGTGCTAGGCCATTTAGAGCTTTTAAACACTAATGAAACATCTAAATCTATCCTAAAAGACACAGGAAGCCAGTGCAGTTTTTTCTAAACGGGTGATGTGTGCACTTCTGATTTTCCTTGGGATGCGTGTTGCTGCATTTTGTTGAAGTTGTAAAAGACGGATTGTTTTCTTATTAAAACCAGTCAGAGGGGCATTACAGTAATCAACTCTGCTTGTAGCAAATGCTTGAACAAGTTTCTCTTCTTCCCTCCAGAGCAGAAAAGACTGAACTGAAAGTCTGAGCAATATTTCTCAAATGATGAAAGTTACTTTAGTGACTGTGTTTACACGCGGGAACTCCAAGAGTCCAAGCATTCAAGTTTCCTACTTTAGATATGGTACACAAGCAGCCTTTTTATTACCGAGAGTCAGTATTTCAGTTGACTATTCTCGACTATGTCGCTGTAAAAAAATACCTGGTAAACATATCAACAAAGTCTTGATTCTCAACGGAATGGAAATGTTTGATGTTTGTGTATCATCAGTATAGCTATAAAAAAATAATCAGCATATCAAAGAGAAATGCAAAGGCCCTGGAACTGAACCTTGTGGGACTCCAAAAAAAAGTTTTAACTTAAAAGGTTTAGTTACCAGGCTGCCTTCAAATTCAGAGTCAACTGAACTTTGAATAGTGAGTTAACAGAACAAAAAAACATGTTTTATGCTCAGCCAGCGTTTTATATAAACTACTCAAGGGCTTATTTCTGTGTAGTTACTGAACTTCAGCTATCGTATATGTCTAAAGATTAATAACTGCAGTTCAACTGATAAAAATGCTGAAATATGCAACTATATTTGTTCTCCCCAGAATGCGCTGTAGATATGAGTGTTAGATGAACGAGGACAACAGAAGGACCTGACAGTGTTCGTGTGGTTTTATGCTGACTTAAAATCTTCAAATAAGTGAATTTCGTACGTTAGAGCAGCTTCCGATGGCTATCGTTAAGGTAGAGTGAATGTTTAATGGAATAATAATAATAAAAAAAAAACATAGCCTTGAGTCTGAAAAAATCCAAGCAGCTGAGCAGCCTTACACACTAGATCGCAGCTAATTCTATGTAATCTCTCATAGACTTCGAAGGAAATGACAGGCATGATTTAATTAACAACTTCCTTTATGCTGCGAACACTAAAGCCTCCTGACATTCTGAGCAGGAAGGATTGATTACCTTAGAGAGCAGTGATGAATAGATGAATGATGGCGCTGCTCCTCCACCTCTGGTTGTGCGTGGGTGGCAGCGGGCCCGCTCCTGGGGTGCCTCCGTAGAAGTCAATCCCCAGATCCAGAGGGGTCGCACGAGAAAAGGCCAAAGCTGATATACACAGCGGCCTGGATGCTTGGCTCTCCACACACTACAATGAAGCGCTCCAACTGCGTGACAGCAGCACACTTCTGGAAGAGCCAGATATCAACAGTGGCTGGGCACGGTTATGAATCATGCACAAATGACTTCGCCCCACCGAATGCAAGCGCAAATTGCCATAGCCCAAACCCATAGGAGCCCTATTCACATCAGGATAATACCTTCAGCCATGCACGGCGGGGGACGTGTGATTGAGTGGTGGTCTCTCTCTCCGAAGGGAAGTTTTTACTGGCCCCTCTTGCTTCAAATGCCAGCCACAACCTCCCCCCCTTCACCACCACCAAGATCCCAAGATCCATTAAAGGCCATCATGAGAGAGAATGCCTGCTCATGCTTGCTGAATACCTGAAGCGATCTTATCTGCCTCTTCCCCGGCACTTCTCTCCCAACAGATGCTTTTTTTCCCCGTCCCCTTTAGTCTCAAGCCCCGGTTGTCACGGAAACCAAGCCAAGTTGTCGCTGCCCAAAATGGCATGACGCAAAGCCAGTTCTTTGGTGCCAACGACAAAGTGATACATTAAAGTGATAGCTCACACTAGCAACCAGAGGGGCACTCATAAAAAGCGGACCGCCATACATAAAACCTCGGATTGCTGAGTGAGAGGAAGTTGGAAAGATAAAGAATGACACCGCATTGATGATTTCCTCTGCTTTTCTTCTCTTAAGTACTACTTTTTGGGCTATATGCCAGTTCGGGTGCTAGTCAGTCTCATCTTGGAACATTCTGAGGGTTGTGAGGGAGACTCCTGTGCAAATACCGTATACTGGTGGAGTTCAGAAACAGGGCTATAAGTTATTAAGGTTCTAGTTTTAACCCTGATTGCTTGGCTAAACTAAACAACACAAACATTAATGACTGACTGCATGCTATTTGTATACTTGGTTGTATTTCTTTCAACATGCAAAGGTAATTTTATCTGTATTTGGTTGCAAATAAAAAAATTGGAGATGGAAGCATCGATCAACCATGTATCCATATATCCGATTTTTAATCAAAATTTGTGATTGGTGATCGGCCGATATTTCTCCAATTTAGCCGATCGATGACGTTAAACAAATGAGCCTAATTTTTTTCAGCTAGCGTTTCATCCAGGAAGAGGAGCCCTCTGGCCAGCTCCCTGCAATTCCTATCTGAACCACAAGGCAAATACACACCGGCATCCTGCCACTTAGTATTCCACCTGGATCCACACTCTGCCGTTCCTAGTAGGAAATACTTTTCAGATGTCGCTCTTCCGCAGCTGTATCAAGCGGTTTACTCCCACATAGACCTATTTTTAATTATGTTAAAAGTATTATGCTGTTTCACATGAGCTCAGTAAAAGTGATAATAAACCAGTTTCCAGCATGTTTAATGACTTGCATTCGCTAATAACTACATGCTGGACGGTGACCGGCAATCGGAATCGGCCTCAAAATTGCTGATCTGTCCATCTCTAAAAAAATGTTTGAGACATTCTCTGCGAGATATATATGACACACCTGGTAAGCCACTTAACACAGCCATATAATTTTTGTGTATCATTAACATAGCCATGAAACATCATTTTATCTTTCCTAAAGACATGAACTGAGGTAACAAAGGCCCTAGAACTGAACCTTGTGGGACTCCAATATAAAAAGCTCAATTAACTAAACTTCCAATAGTAAGTAAACAGAGCAAAAATAATGTGTTTTATACTTTGTTTCAAACTGACTGCCAACTATTTGTATACGTGGTTATATTTTTCAACAGGCGGAAGAAACTACATTTGTATGTAAACAACCTATATTTGTATTTGGATGTGTGGTATAATTTGGAAATGACTGATCAAAAGAGATATATGGGTGGGGGAGCTAGCCGTGTGGTCTGGGGTCATGCACTTCCAGAGGAAATCATTTTAAAAAGGCCCCAACATATTTGTTTATGCTGAATTAGAACATTAGAAGTTGGCTCCATTATCTGCTTACGTGGTCATGTGTGTGTGTGTGTTCCATTATAAGTAAGCTGGTGCAGTATGGTGTATTGTTTAGTTTGTGTGTATGTTTTCTTGATGACTGAGGAATTGCATCCATCAATATACCAGCTAAGACTTTTTCTGCCATGGCTCAGAGGCTTCTTGGGCTGACTGTTCGAGCAACACTACATTGCGGCTGTGACGCAGCCTGGACAGGTGCTTGAGTGATATCCCAGCTATGAGGCTGTTCGACTGGCCGCCTGTTCGACTTTACATTGCAGCTACATGGCTGCCTGGACCAGCTGCTAGGATGCTTCATGGCTGCCTGGACCGGTGGTGTTCGACTGCATAAAAAATTGACTAGACTATTCTGGCATTCAGGGCTTCCTGGACCAGCCGTCTGTGTGCCACACCACAGTTATGAGATGAGATCTTCTTCCCTATAAGGACGCTTCCGTGCTAGCTAAGTGACTCTATTGCCTTGTCTGAGGAATCCTGAACCTTGAAGCTGTGTGTTGTTTTATTTATTGTTGGTTGTTTATTTTGTTACTTTGATTGTAAAAGGTTATTGACCTAGACTAAAGTGACCAGATTTCTGAAAGTAAAACCTGAAACATTGCAAGATTTATCGCTCACTGCTTTTTAGAAGAGTCTTAAGTCACTATATATATATATATATATATATATATATATATATATATATATATATATAGCCAGATCTTAAACACACCCTTCGGCTGTTGGCAGCTTATGCCATATATCATATGCCATATATCATATCAAGGATGGCCGAAAGTGGCATGGTTTAAAAATGATGCTCTACTGGTAGATTGCACAGTAGCTACATTGAAGTAGACTGTATGTCTGTACAAATCAGCTGCTAGTAGGATCCAAATCCTGAAACCCCACCACTGCTTTTAATCCCAGGGTCACCTCGTATCCTGAAAAAGCGTTAGTGAAGATGTGAACTTGACACTTGCTATCTTTTGCTGGAGTTTTACCCAGCAGTGTTCTCTACAAGTAGGCAAGCAAGTGGGAGGAGAGGTTAGTAGATTGCAGCAGTCCCCACTGTTGGCCAAAACAAGCTCAACACAAGACTTCTGCCCGTCTGCCCGTCTACTCCGCTGCCAGGTCTTTCTTAGGACTTTCCTGTGTCCTTGCCTGTTTAGTTCATGGGTAAACACAGGTATGTTTCCAAAGGCCACCAGAAACAGAGGCTCCTGCTGAAAAATGGGCATCTGGTCACCCTAACCTAGTTAGGTGGCTAACAAGCAGGTAACAACCGGGTAAAAGATGTTTATTATTATTATTATTATTATTATTATTACTTGGTGCAATCTTTAAAATGATAGTGGCTTGAAACAGCAGTTTATGTTCAAGCTGTGCTGCAGTGGAAACTTTAGCTGGCACAACTCACTACACTGGTGTTACTGGATATGCTATTCCAGCTGATTTGAACAATTCCTATTCATTCGTATGATTTTAAAGGCAGTTGGCAGGAAACAGGTTTGTATTGTGGAACATCCCTACAAGTTACATGCCAGCAAAATAGGACCAGCACCTGCCACAATGACTAAACAATGAATAAACACAATGACTGACACCATGATGTAGTGGGAGGATTACGCACACATAGCTCTCGCAATTCTCTCCAACATTCATACCATTTTTAACTGCACCCAAGGAATATGATGCTGCCAAACATGCCTTTCCTATTGCAACACTGTCATTTCAGATTCATCCTGGGGATTAAACCGTGGGTCAGGCGTGACAACCGCACTGTGCTTCACCAAATAAGGGTCTTGTAAAGGCGTATGGTGTGGTCATGATGTTTGGATTCATAGAGTTGGTTTACTTGCTCCCTGATGAGAGGAGGACAAGAGTAGGAGGAGAGAAGATGCGAGATGGCTTTAATGGAGAGTCACTTCACCCCGAAGCCTCCGCCGAGCTGCTGTAATGAGTTTGGTTGGGCAAGGTTGTTAATTAGCACAGCGCTGACTTTCCATTTGAGCTTTAACTACACACATAATGGCCAACACCAGCCAATTCACACAGAGCGCCGAGGGTTAAGACCTGCAAAAGGACTGGCAAAAGCTCTGACAGCCGGTTAGCGAAACCCACAAGATGATCAGGAAAACTCCCACATTTTTCAGAATTTCAGCAACAGACGCAGGAAGCCAAGCAGAGTACCATTTACTTCTTTCAGCCCACATGTCCTTCTAACTTTCATAATCAGTAGCATCATCTGCTGCTAGATTAATGTTCAAGCGCAGGCAAAAGTTAGCATGAGAAACCTCATGAGACAAATTCTCAGGCCTGATAGTTATCAGTTTATTTCTGCAGTGTGATTTCACAAGAGAGGCCATCGCAACAGAGCAGAAATGCGATTGACTGTTATTTGTTTTTGCCTTTTACTGTGCAGTACATCGATTCCAATTTCAGAAGACTCTCTGAATAAATGGTTATTAGTACACAAAGTCAGCACCTTATGGTTTAGAACATTGTCTGATGCAGAGAGAAATGAAGTCATGCTCTGGTGTTGTAGGCTGGCAGAGGGTGCAGAGCAGGGTGCTTCTACAGCAGAAACAACACCCTAAATTATTCATTTCGAGCATACACACTCTTAAAAATGAAAGTGCCAGAAAAGAAGAAATTCACTGGATGATTCTTTAGAAGAGTACTCTAGTATTTTTCAGTCTCATCTGCTTCATCTGCAGTTCACAGCAGATTATCGTAGGCAATATTTGATGGATGTTTCGTTGCACTTATAATAGAACGGTAATAGAACAGAAAACACATTGATTCAAAACCACAAGGCAGCTTATGTTTTGATGATGCTATGCTGTTTACCAACATTGAAAAACCAGCATCAAAAGGCAGTGCAGATTATATAGCATACCAGCATCTAAACCATGGGCCCAGTTCTGCATATGGGTGGCAGGGACATGTCCCTACCAATGTTTAGGGAGGATAGATTTGTCCATACCAATATTTGGATGCACTTATTTGCATTATCTTTGGAGTGAAGTCATGTTGGATTATTCTGATGTGCCTCCCAGAGGCACCATTTCCAAGATAACATTTACGCATGCTAGCATTTGATTGGCTAAAGGGGAGGAAGCTGTCTGAGAGCTCACATCACATCATAGTGAAGCTAAGGGAAGTTATCAGGATTGAACCTGAAGCATGGACAAATATTTTGCCTTCCTTTCCTCTATTGTCTGCACTTCCAACATGTTTTGTATTGTGCAAATATCCAGCCACCACAAACAGAAGAGACATCAGGAGCTTTTTCACCACCCAGACCGTAAGTAATAGGAACTAACTGGCCAGTAGCGGGCCCGCCAGCTTTGAGGAAATTGAACAACAAACACTATTTAGAAGAAAAGCTAGCATTTAGCTGTGCTGCATGGGCACTGTGTGGCAACTGCTCAAGTTTCTGTACTGGAATTCCAACTTTTACTGTAAACTTTCTAATCAGAGCTCAAACTCCAAGCACAGATCGCAGCAATTTTTAATAGGTCGCTTGACTACCTTAGCTACCTTCTTCCTCTTCATTGTCTCATCTGTGGCATTCCGGTTCCAGGCAGCCAAGAAACGTCCAACAACCATGCTACTTGAGTCTTGTTACTTACACATGCAGCATTTGAAGTACAGCCAATGACGCACAGTGGGCGGTGCCTCTCTCTGCTGACAACAAATCAGCCATACAAACCACCTGCTATCATCCAATCAACAACCTGCTCACTGTATGTTCAGATACTTGAATCCAATCAGCTTAATGTACTAAAAAACTGCAGGAAAAATTCAGGTTTGGCAGGAGAGCAGGGGATTGGACTAAATTGCAGGAGTCCCTGGCCAGTGTGGGAAAGTTGTCAGTTACCTTGATATAAAATGAACACCTGCTAACTATCTAACATCACCAGCTTTTCTGCTCTGAAACAAAATTCCAACTGATGCTTATTTAGCTAGCATTAACTATCAAGCTAACCCTGGTGACTGTCAGCTGTAGGCTAGCAGTCGGGTTGCCAGCAGGAGCAAACATAAAGTGGATGAATATATCAAATAATGAGCTGACTTTCAGTCTAGGAATCCCATAAAAATGTCACCATTAATAAATGAGTTAGTATGCAGTGCAGGAAACACAGCAGCAGGCTAACGAAGTAGGGCAGACTGATGAGTGCGGCTTCAGGGTGTCTTTAGGTGAGGTCCTGATTCTGAGTTCCACTGGAAAAACAAGGAGGCATCAGTATTAAAGCTGTAGGATGTGGGGGATAAGGGGTGGCTAAACCTATGTTGGTGATCAAAATGCATGTTGGTTTTGCTGGTGACCAGCTACGCTAGTTAGTTACAGCTACAACTGTGCTAGTTCTTCTAGCACGGAAATATACATAATTCCAAACAACCCAATATAATTCCAAACAATTATCTGGCCTGATTATCCAAAAGCACAAGAAGCAAAAACGCAGCTGTGGCATTGCTAATTGTTAGTAATGATATGTTTGTGCTAAGCTAACGGTAGTGAACAATTTTTAACAGTTCAAACTTACTGAAACCTGTTATGCCAGCCGCACAAGCCCCCGCACACCAACAAGAGCCTTGACAATGATGTGAGGACATTCCCTGAACACAAACTACACCGCACTTTCAATCTCTTTGCTGTGGAGTAGAGACAGTGACAGGGTGGCTGAGCTACAAGGGCTCTCTTTCTATCATGGCTCGAGTGCTGCCCTTAACCAAAGCCAGCTGATGCTGGTTTGGCTACAGCAGCACAGCCACATTCAAGAAGGAGACAGACAGACGAGCAGCAGCAACTAAACTGAGTAGTGATGAAATGTTCATGTTGGCAGCACTTGGACTAAAAAACGTCATTATAGAGTAAAAGGCCACAAAAAAGTGATGGGATTTGGGCGTTGTTTTGATTTGCCAAGAAGAAAATTAAAAAACTATTATGAACAATATATCTTTTTGTCCAAGAAAGTCAAATTGATATACAAAAATAAAGAAGGTGAGTAGGCTTGTATCTCTATTTTTATTTTTCTATATTATTTGAATATGGCTGCTGTCCTTTATGTTGTGTGAAATCTTATGGTTAATGGACCAATAGAAATTCTCCAAAATAGCTTCTGGTTCCATTGACGTTGAAAGTAAAGACAGTTTATGGCTTCTCCTGTGAAGCTGTCATTTTGGAGATACTTGTTATTGTTTGGACAGTGACTATATTCAACATATTCTTTTCCAACATAATTTAATTGTGCATTTAATTACCCAGTATGTTTAATCCATCTAAAGCAGAAGTGTGTTGTTAACATTTTCTCACTTTGACTATCAAATATAACGTTATTTGTCCGACTGTTGAAAGAAAACTTGTTTGGCCAATTTTAGTACTTTTTTGCATAATTTAAAAATACCATTCTTTTTAAACAGATGAGTAGAAATAACTTAAAATGACTAAATAAACACTGTTTACATTAAGTTGCGCTGAATATTAAAAATGTTTTCTGCTTATCCTGTAATCATAGCCATACCCACCACTGGGGTGTATGTAATACAAGTTTTTTGCTAGAAATGACTGTTCTTTGGTGCTAAATACTGTATTGAACTCCAAGATCAGTGGGTGGACTAAATTATCTTATTATTACTCTATTTATACAACGATTAAAACTCTTTACTCAAAATTGTGTCTTTGATAAATGTCAAAAAAACAGACAAGCAGCTGAATCCATCATGACATGGTACAGTAACTAGAGTTTTACTAGACTGATCAGTTTAATGCTTCACAATCCACTGTAACTGCAGGAACAAAATGGTGTGTTAGCTTAGTGTTCCGTTAGGTATCTACTCATCAAAGCTCACAGGGTTTCCCCACAATTGTACTTTACAGGCGTGGCGCACAAGGCAAGACACGACATTTTTGTTTGAAATTGCTAATAAATGCTGCCATGTTTTGGAGTTTCAGCGCAATTCTGCTGTGGTTAAAAAAAGGATCTAGGTCTGAGTTAAAAAGCTCCCCAGTTATGACCAAGAAATCAGATCAGAAAACCAGGCAATGCATATTCACAAGAAAATGCAGGTTCAGGATCAAATTTCCCAGCTTTCAACAACTGGCAGAGCTGCTAAAACCCAGCGAGTGTCTTGTTGCCTTGGCACTAGCATAATCACAATTAGCATTTTCATAGCAGGGTTTTTATTCAATAAACACAGCAGGGAAAATAAATGGCTAAATCCTGCTTGTGATTAAGTTACAAAAAAATGATCCCATGCAGTCCAGTTTACTGTGAAGATATCAAAGTTGTTAGTTCAGTTTAAAATAGCCTTTCAGCCGTAGTAGCGCACAGGTTGGCCAGTATCAACAATGATGACAGAATCGCTGTCCAAAGAAAAACATGTGTCTCAATTTTAATTCTTCTACATCATTTGAATTCAGCAGCTCCTGTTTATATTGTGTACAAATTTCGTGTTAATACGACCAATAGAAATGCTCCAAATTGAAAAAAAATCAGCATTGAAAGTAAAGTAGAATTTTGGCCTCTCCTGTAAAGTTGGTGATTGATGACAATATAGTTTGACAGCATTAATATGTGCACGTACATACTAATTTAGTATTTAGACACCCTTTAGGAACTCTGCATTTCTAAAACCCTGTGTACAGCAGTGCCTGTGGAATTAATATCTTGGAGACACGAGGTCATTGGGTGAGGAGGTGGGGTGAAAAGTACAGGGGCCAACTTTAGTCTGAAGATCACACCTTGGGCAGCCCTGATCTCCCACCCTGTGTAATCAGTTTGTTTCTTACTGTCATCCACATATTATGAGAATGACTTTGCTTTTGGGAGTGCCCTGCTATCAGTTCTCTATTACGATCATGATGCCTGATACATGTGGGCTTGCAGCTTGTGACCACATGTACACATCTTTTGAATAATGCAGGTAGGTCTTTATCCCGCCAGCCTCAGTATTTCCTTCATGATGTGTTTACTGCAGCAGTGAAGACCTACTTGCCTGGTTTAAGTTTAATTTAACAAGAATGTGTTTCTGAGCTATTTACCGTGATTCGGTCCGTGTATTTCAAGTATCTTTACGAGTAAGCAGACCAACAAACTAGAAAGAAACATGTCACCAGTATGTTTACAAGAGAGAGAGAGAGAAAAAAGGGTGGAATTAAAGAAAAACAGGGGATGGAACGCTGAAGTGGAGTGAATATTTTTTCAAGACCTCATGGCGCCCAGCCTGCTGACCCACATAACGGAATGAGGTAATGAGGAAAATGCTAAGGAGGAACGCTGTGCTCTTTTGGTTCAGAGCACGTGGCGATATCAAAGCCGCTCAGTCAACTTCAGATGCATATTTTCAGGTGCCCTCGAAGTGCAATACATGTGCAATTTCCTGAAGAGGCTTGTGCAAAGGTCACCTTTACAGCATCGACATAGCCTGACTCATTCTGACGCGGTTAAAGTTTAAATCAAACATGAAGTGGAGTTCCATGGGGCTTCAGAGCAGAGAGATGTTGGGGAAATTGATCTTAGATATCTTCGCGCTGCCATAAAAATATCAGCGTACGTCCCCTTAATGGTTATACCTGCGGGTATATCATCACTCATACACGAAAGCGTGTGCGTACTCAAGGAAGGAAAACGTAATTTACTCAACAGACCAATCTAATCTACTCTGATTCACCTGCTTTGGGTCAGATAATAATTTGCTTTGGAAAGTGCTCTCGGAATCATTTTCCCATTCTTGTGAAGGGAGGATTTTGTCAGAGGTAAGTGCACCATCAGTAAGGGTAATGGAGAAGACTCCGGAAGGGACTTCATTAGGATCCGGCAACTGTGGCAGACTTCATGTCGCGAAAAGGAAAAGACATTGTCGTGGACGTTTAATAGGCTGCTGTTTTTTTATTTTTTTTATTAAAGGTGTATTATAACATCTAAGGAGATCAGGCTCGGAAAGCACTGTACAGGGAAGCTGATGGCTTGACATTTCAGTCTTTAGCTAAAGGTTACGGCTCTATTGCAAATTGAGCTTTTGCGCCGGACTATAATAACGCCTCTATTAAATTGTTCAATCCTTTGCTGCCATTTTGAGTCATACACTAAAAACAGCATTCGAGGCATAGCCAAAGGGCGGCCAGGGGTGGTCTGTGCCACCTCGGAATAAAGCGAGGCCACCCTTCTGTCCACAGCGGTTATGAAAAGCGAGGCGGTCTATCATCAGTCAGTCATCAATAATGAAGCATCTACTGCGTTTGGACAAAAATGGGCAAAATCAGTATGAATCAGGTGTGAGAGTCTTCTGCTCTTACTAATACGTGCATCTTGCTGTGATAGACTAACCTGCTGCTCTGTGAACTCCATTAGGAAGCAGGCTATGTGATAGTAAGACTGTCTTTTGTAGTTTTTCATGTTAATTTAATACTTGAGCTGTAGGTCAGTGTGTACAGTGCTGTCTCACCAGCTTTCTAATCCTTGAATTCAAGTGTAACCTGTAACGAGGGCCTAAATGTAGATGCAAAGTGAGGCATTTTTGTTTAGTTTGTGATGTCATTTGAAATGATCTGTTGGCCTTTACACTGTGATCAATGGACCAAAATTGACTTACACTAAAAGTAAAGGAAAGCTATCATCAAAGCTATCATAGAAGGTTTTATTCCGACAGCAGCCATACACTCCGATGTTTTATTCATGAGGAATAAATGATGGACAGGAAAAATACAATGCATGATCATGAATTTGTTTGTCATTTTAATATAGCAATATATTTCATATATTTTTTCTCCACAGTGTGCAACCACAATAACATCTCTGGGTCTTACCTGCTTATCCTGTACTTAGAGTTCTAGGTACAAAGCAGAACAGCATTAAAGAGGAATTCCAACAATGTTATTCCTACTGGATAATTCAATAGCTGGGGTGTAAATAAAGTAATTCATAGAGTAGTTTGATGTAAAACAGGTATTGAAGAGAATCTCACTGATTGAATTTACAGTGCCAGTACCAGGGATAACACATCTGAGTTTTATTTGATGACAGTGGCAAAAAAGTCCATTATCTTATGAGTCTGTGTCACGGGGGGGCTGGAGCCAATCACTGGACAAAGGCAGGGTAAATCATGTACAGGTCACCAGTCCAACACACATTCACACCTACGGGCAATTTAGAGTGACCGATTGACCTAACATGCATGTGTTCGGACAGTGGGAGGAAACCCGAGTACCCGGAGAAATCCCACTCAAGCATGGGGCGAACATGCAAACGCCACACAGAATGGCCTGGACCGGGAATCAAACCTTTCTGTGCTGTGAGGCGTAACCACTATACCACCGTGCCACCCTGCTTGTAATATATATATATATATATATATATATATATATATATATATATATATATATATATATAAACAAAAGCCTCTTTTGTCACACTCTGGCGTGTTTCTCCCTTCCTGTTGGACTTACTGCCCGAAGAGGCTTTTTACACCTTGTATCAACATTCATCGTATCACCTGCTGATGTCACTTGATCAAATTGAAAAAAGCTAGGTGTGAAAACTCCCAGCACACATTGTGATGGTACAATCAGATCATTCCTGTCACATTTGGAAGCCAAGCTTATCAATTTATATTATATCAGGCGGAAAAGTAAACAGAAGGTAAACAAATACAATGTATGTGTTGATGTTCTCGGACTGTGAGTGGTGAGAAACTGATTTATGTGAAATTCAGTCGCCGTGCTGACAGACAAAACAGATATCTCCACATGTGAGAAACCAACGAGCCAGCAGAATCGTCACTCGTCCTGAACCGGGAAACCATTATGATTGTTGAGATGTAAACAAAGTCACTGAGAAAACTTATGATGTGAAATGGTTCACTGTGGAGAAATGTACTCAGATAGCTTCACTGATAGGAATTGAAGGTCACAATGTTCACAACTCAGAGCACAACAAAGCTGTTTTATTTACAGTTGAAACTCTTCAGCGAACCTGCCGGTGTCTTCTGAGTTTATATGCAATGCAGACAATGTAACAATAGTGGTAAAGAAATACCACCACAAATGTGGGTCGATCATCAAGCAATGTCTCATTAGACAAATTCATAACCATTTTGTGTAATAACTTCCTGTAATGCCACTTTTAGAGGCATTAAACTATTCTGATGTCTAGTTCCCATCACCACTAGTTTCTCTAGAACAGAGGATTTCACCTCCAACCGCTCTGAATGATCTTTATATCTTAAAGGTGCAATAAGTACAATTTTTAGTTTCAAACTTTTCAAAATGAACTGCAATGTTTAGAAATACTATTTTAAATGGTTTCTTATAGACCAAAGGTTACTAATAGGCGGACCACGGTCCATGTCCGGACCTAGACATTGTCCAATGCAAACCCAAACGGATAAACTATTAGGAGTGATTTAATTTAAAAAATTGTGTATTATTTTAAGTGTTAAAATAATTTTTCTTGTCTTTACAGTATAGGGGCTTTGTGGTATAAGGGCTTTGTGGCGCATTAACCTCACAGACCAATCACGTGCATTGTAAGATCACCAAAGGCTCCTCAGCCAATCGGATCTGTGCATAATCGGGCATGCGGCGTGCACACAACCGAGGTACAAAGAGGGAAACAGCAGTCAGAAAGTAAAGCAGGTCAGAGAAAGAATAACGTGCTCTAAAAAAGGAAAGCTGACGGCCAAACCCGACTATTTTAACCAGAAATGGACCCAGACTTGCAGCTCCAAACCAACAGATGAAACTGACTTAACGAGAAGACGCTGCTTTATTTACTGTTTCTATAAATAAATGCACTTTTTTTTCAAAGCATTCTGGGTTTTTTTTATGTAGCCCTTGTAAGTCCAAGTGAGTAAAAACATTTATTAGAAGTTTATAAATAATTCATTTAGTTCAGCATTTAAACAGTAAATATACTGAAATATACTGAACGGTATGTGTGATGTGTTGGTATTTCAGTTGCTGATGGTATAAGATGCTGATACTAGGCTACATCAGTAAACAGGATACGCCACTGAATCATAACACAAGTTAGAAATTATGACCGTCCGGACCTCGGCCTGAGGAAATTTCCTCTCACTGGTCTGTAATGAATTCTTATTAAATACCACTGTTATTGACACTTATATATCATGTTGCAGAGGTATCTACTGACGTTAGCATCTAGCCCCAGCCTGTCCTGTCTTGTAATACCACTTCGTACCTCAAGAGGTGATAGTGAGTCACTAAAGCATCGAGTCTGTCATCAGTCAAACTGAAGGAAAAAGCAGGATGAAGAAGTAGCGCTACTCCGATAGCATACTTATACAATCTCTTGTTGATTACATACTACCAGTATTTAAATAGACCGGTATTCATTTCAATTCATTTCAATTCAGTACCCTTTGGTTAAACTCTGTGAATATCTCACTGCGAACTTTCTGCTCTGTGGGTCCAACCAAACAACACTGGTCCAAAATTCAAACAAGAAGCTGAGGCACCAGAATGTAACTGCTGCACCACTTAAGCTGGAACAGGACACAAGAAGCTGTGGAAAAAGAAGGACTTCACATAGAGTTGAAAGGGATGGAAAGAGATGATGAGGTTGCTCTGTTTCTGCTGGACACGTGGGTAACTAACTTATTTTTGCTGTTTCACAGAACAAACAGATCAGTATTGTTTTGTCTCGTTTTCTTATGTTTGTGAAAGTAACTGATCGGCTTTGCAGTGACAACAGCAGTGACAGTCTGCTAAAACCAGCCACGTTACTTGTAGCACCACTGCTCGCTGTAATGTTAAATGGTAGGCCTATTAGTCCAGACAGCATTTGTGAAGGGGTTTATGGTCAGGAGGATCCAAAAAACACCCAATTTTTCTAATCCAGCGTCATTCACATTGGGATTGTGCTTCCATGAATTTTGGGGGGCTGGAGCTTTAGATGGAGCACTGAAGGGAGGAGTGTATTTCAAATATCAACACTCATTCTCCAGAATCACATGCTGTGCCTTTAAGGACCGTTAGCAAATGAACGGAAGGGTAAAGGCAAAGATGGCTGTAAAGCTATTGGCACGTGACCATCGCAGTCCGCTCTCAGCAAGAAAGCATGTTCAGCAACAAACAAAAGAAGTGATGTAAACTGGAGCAAAACGAAAGCTAACACAGGCATAACTTTGAAACCACAGCAGCTTCTCGAGGCTGTAAATAGATGTTAATGTTATATTAAAGTGGAGGGACTATCCTTGGTTATTTTCTTGTTTTTTTATGTTATGAGTGGACACCACAACTTTCTGGTGATGTGCTGCCCCCTATTGTTTGAAGATTCAATTTGACAGGTTGCGTCATAATACAGATTGCTCCTTTAATCAGTGAATTATCTTCTTTTTTTTAAATCGGTGTAATTCTCTTTAATGCTGTATTACTGGTACTGGACTAATGTCTCTGGAGGCTGATAGAATGGAATAGAATCCATATTTCCTTTATGTCATGTCACAAGAAAGACATTTAGGCAGCACACACACACACACACACCCGGCAAATGAAGGGGTTTGAAGCGAGGGGCTTCTGACAGGTCACGCTTCTTCGGCTGTCCGGATCAAGACACAGTCTCATCGGGGGGAATGGAATGTGAAACGTGTCATCCTGTTATTTTCGCCTCGACTTTTAGAGCCCGCGAGGCGGAAAGCGCGGGGTTTTTTTTATTATTTTTTTTTTTTTCGCGCCCTTTTTCTTTTTTTTCCATTTTCGCGGTTATTTGCGGATCAAAGCCGGAGGTTTGTGTCAGCTTTTAGGGCTCCTTCAGAAGCTCGCTCTCAGTCCGCCGCCACTCAGGCAGCCCCGAACTCGGACCACCTGTTGAGGGGACTGACTCATTTCTGAGGAAGTGACATTGATGAAGCAGCGAGGCGCTGCATATAAAGCGCGCGGGGCTGTACATCACCGCGCGCTCAGTCTGCTGGACACCTGCGTGACTCATCCAGTGTTTTAAATGATGTGTGCTTTGGCATTGACCGCGCCGGGACTAATATCTGTGACTCAAGCGCTAAATATATCACACCTGGTGATTTTCTTGTCCGTCCGATTAGCTCCCTAAAAACCCGCGCACATTCATGCCGCACACAAACGCACGACTGACCTTCGCACACCTCGAACCGCGCAGCTATCAGACGCGAGGGCGAGAACGCATCCTGGAACGAAAACAGGAATTACTCAGACAGGCAGTAAACAAGAAGAAATAAAGATGTGGCGTACAACACGCCCCCACCTCCCTCCCTCCCTCCCCACTCAGACACACCTGGCTTTCACTTCACTGCAGTCCTGTTGTGTACCAGTTCTCTTTATTGCCACCGCAGGCTGTGAGAACTGTAGTGCAAATACACTCTGTACACTCTGACTTTTTGTAAAATACATTGAAAGTGATTTGTTCTGTTGCTTGGACCTTTTTTTTACTGGCAAACGTACAAAGAAAAGATTTCCTGTGTTTTCACTGACCAACTGAATTCATCCTTTCATTCATTTTCCAAGCCGCTTATCCTTCTGGGGCACGAGGGGTTTGCTGGAGCCTGTCCCTGCACTTGGGTAGAGACACAGACATACACACTCATATATATACACACACACACACACACACACGCTAGTCAAGAATTTATACCATTATTTTGTATATAAAATATAAACCTCTGTGTGTGTATATATATACTCTCTTATAGTATATATAGTCTCTTCTTTAATAGCATCTGTGGTATTTTGTCGCTGTCCAGTAAAAACATGTGTGGGACAGCAGCGACATAATATATATAGTATGTGTGTGGTAGTGTAACTGTGCAACTGTGTTGTAACTTTTGAGGCTGAACCTGCGTGAGAAACTATGGCACTGCTGTGTTAAATATAGCCACATGGGCTGGGGAGTACTTCAGAAAACCATTGTCACTTAACACAGTCCGCCGCTGCATCAAGAAAGGTAGCTTGAAGCTCCCTGCTGAGTTCTCGCCTGGGCCCGAGCTCATCTCAGATGATCTGAAAGAACATGTGAGCTGTGGTCAGGTGGGCCTATGTTTTAGCTTGTTCTTGGGAAAAACGGATACAGAGTTCTCCATTGCAAACTCGACCATCCAGACTTGAAACATTCAAAAGTTGTAGCAAGGTACTTCACCAGGTCATGCTATTTGAAGGTACTTGTGAAAGTGCCATTGACTCATATGTTGGGATTTTAGAGAGACCTACGCTGGCATCAAGACAATGTCTTTTTCCAGGAAGTCTGTGGTAACAGCGGGACAATGGCAGGCCTCATGCAGATGCTACAACTGCATGGCTCCATAGACAGAGAGTGTGTGTGCTTGACTGGGACTGCATCCCTGTCCCTTTTGGCCACATCAGGCGATCACTACCAAAACACATATCTTCATGTTTTAATGAAAGATATAACTATATTATGTGTGTACCTTTGTTTAAAGCTGTGTTAGCCATGTACTGGCTATTAATTGTGGGTTACATGCCATGGGTGGCACGGTGGTGTAGTGGTTAGCATTGTTGCCTCACAGCTAGATGATCCGGGTCCTATTTCCAGTCTGGGTTGTTCTGTGCGGAGTTTGCATGTTCTCCCTGTGCTTAGTGCGTTTCCTCTGGGTGCAAACACATGTTAGGTTGATGGATCACTTTAAATTGCCATGCGACGTACTGACTACCTGTCCATGGTGTACCCCGCCTTTGCCTGATGAGGCTGGGATTGGCTCCAGCCCTCCCGTGACCCTGACTAGTGGGATAAAGCAGAAATTGATGGATTTCTTGCTGTGTCCTTGTCTTGGTCTGTTTCTGTCTTTGTTTTCCACGTGTCTGCCATGTGTCTTTGGTTTCCCAGACATGTGCTTTTGTTGTTGTTTTGGTCTATGTTTCCTGTGTTGTCTGTCTCACCTGTGTGTTGTTTTGTAGCTCCGCCCTCTTGATGTCCCCAGGTGCTTCTTGTTAGTTGCTTGCGTAGATATAGCCCTTGATTGTGTGTTTTTGTCTTGTTTCTTTGCTCCTGTTAGTTTTTTGGCTTCTTTCGTGTCACTTTGTTTTCTTTCTGTTTCAGTATTTTAATCAAGAGTGTCCTTTATTGTTTTGTCCTCTTTGTTCATTGCTCTCTACAGTGTTTTCAATAAAACCATGGACTTGCACCTGCATCCTGTCTCTTCATCTCCCTCTCCTTTTTAACATTTTATTAGTTTTATGATTGTTTTGTTGGTGACGGAATGGAATGACCATCTATTCATCTTAATAATTTAATAACCTTATAATATAATAACAGTAAATAACATAAATAAGGTACAGGCTTGTTCAAAGCAAAAGTATTTTAGTCTAAAGTTCAAGTCTGTAAACAGTCCAATATGTATTTTTCTGAACTCTCTGACTTTTTGTTCCAGCTGTATTTGAACATGAACTTCATCTTCAGCATATCTTTTTAAATCAAAACAAACTGTATTATTTCAAGTTTACCCGCCTCTAAATTACCTTCTGTGTTTTGATTCCATTACTGTACATCAGCAGCAGAGAAAAATAATATAAGCCAATGAAATGATGTTTCACCTTCCTCTCCACCACCCATACCCTCCATAAAGAGGAAACGCTCAGATACTTCAAAGACTCTCTCTGATACCATCACTAGTGTTCAAAAGTTTGGAATCACAGTTTTAAACAATAGGAAACAATGTGATCGGAACAGAATGTAGAAAATAAGTTTAAAATAAAGAAAACACCAACAATAAATGATGAATGGAAATAAGCTCACTGAGCGAGAAAGCTGTATAACCCAGAAAATTAAATTGTAATAAACTGAAAATCCAGGTTATGTTCAGATAAACTGACAACGAGTGTGTAAATAGTTAGTGACAGTAAATTATTTATCTATTATTTTAGTCACTACATATTCACTGTGTAGCTTAAAGCATCTAGAAGAAGTACTTAAAACTTTAAATCCACATAAAGTAAGTATATAATTGTGTGGACAATGTGTTATACAACAAAATGTGTTAATACAGCAGGTGATTTTAACAGTGTGCTATGATTTTGGATTCATGTTAACTCTAATTTAATGCTGGACTGATTAGCTGTGGGGTGGTAGCTGTAAGTGTTGGACATCCTCAGGGCGAGGTTTGGAAATGGTTAAGTCAGCACATGTTATTTTTTAAACAAATAACCACTTATTACCTAATAAATAGCTTACACGTAATTTCTCAGAACACTATTACACAGCGCTGCAGTAAATTTCAGTACAACAAAAATTAAAAATCACAGTAGAAGAAGACTGGACAGCATACAGTAGGCCCACAGGAGCACATGGCTTCAATTTCAGACTTTAAAAACAAGTTACCTAATAAATGCCTTTAACATGCAAAATATGTTTTGATTTTTTTCGCATAAATATCATCTTGAAGTAGTTCGGCAGCAGATTGTCCCTGGAAAACGTCCCAGGGGTGCCGGTAAATGCTCAGTAACCTGCTGAAAATAAAATGTCCAATAACTGCCGCGGCTCAATATGTGCCTCGGTAATATCTTTGCACAGCTTATAATGGCTTAAACATTGAGACCCCCTTAGTCACTGACTGAGTGGCGCTGGTGGAGCCGCTTGGATGATTTTTCCAGGAAGACATGTGATGCGATGAAGCGACTGGATCGGCACCACTCTAATAAAATAATAATATAAAAAAAAGTTCTGCTCTGATACGACAGGAGGTACACAGGGAGTTCAGTTAGGCAGCACGAAAACATCCTCTACCGTAAGTGGCACAGAGATGCAGCCAGCGCAGCTTTATGGTCAGTCCTTTTTTAAGTAAGCATACTGAAGGGTCAGCTGTGACATGCAAATCCGATTCCAGGCAGCCTTAATGGAAAAGACGTCCTCCGGAAGTGTCTCCATTATGGTCTGGTTTCAGTAAAAGGTCTGACACAACTAGGTCATTACTGTAAAACAGGAGAGACACCTAAGACTGCTCTTCACTGGTTTTATCATCCCTCCTTCTCGAGTTCTTCACAAATGTAAAGTAGCTGTAACACAAATTCAGCGTGAAGGATTTTCCCTCCAAATCCACTCGACTCTATTCAGCTACCTCTGACATGTTTTACCTGTAGGCTTATTTGATAATGTCATTAAACGCTGTTCAAAGCGCTTCCTTCTCCTGAACACTCTCTCTCTTCTCTCTGTTTCGCTCAAACAAGTTCAACATTTCCACTGTTTTATCCCCTCACCGCATCACTGCCTTCTCTTAGCAGCTGCTCCAGTCTGGTCCACGCCAAAAGCAGGCCAGCTGGACACCCCACCGGCTCTGAGAGAGGACAGGGCACTCAGCCTGGGAGAGAGAGGGGGGCGGGGGCAAATGGGAAAAGGGAAAGAGAGAGAGCAGAGACAGAGATATAGAGAGCTAGACATACAGAAAGAGATAAAGATTAAGAGAAAGTAATTGAGAGGAACAGAAGTAAAGGGACAGAGAGAAAGAGACAGACAAATAGTGAAAAAGAGAACGAGACAGACAGGAAAACAGAGTGAGAGAGGAATAGAAAGAGAGACAAGCAGAGACAGACATACAGAGAGATAGACAGACAGAACAAGACAGGTAGGAAGGCAGAGTGAGAGAGGAATAGAAAGAGAGACAAAGAGAGAGAGAGAAACAGACAGACAGAGAAAAAGACAAGCAGAGACAGACATACAGAGAGATAGACAGACAGAACGAGACAGACAGGAAGACAGAGTGAGAGAGGAATAGAAAGAGAGACAAAGAGAGACAGACAGAGAAAGAGACAAGCAGAGACAGACATACAGAGAGACAGACAGAACGAGTCAGACAGGAAGACAGAGTAAGAGAAGAATAGAAAGAGAGACAAAGAGAGAGAGAAACAGACAGACAGAGAAAAAGACAAGCAGAGACAGACATACAGAGAGATAGACAGACAGAACGAGACAGACAGGAAGACAGAGTGAGAGAGGAATAGAAAGAGCGACAAAGAGAGAGAGACTGACAGAGAAAGAGACAAGCAGAGACAGACATACAGAGAGATAGACAGACAGAACGAGACAGACAGGAAGACAGAGTGAGAGAGGAATAGTAAGAGAGACAAAATGAGAGACAGACAGAGAAAGAGACAAGCAGAGACAGACATACAGAGAGATAGACAGACAGAACGACACAGACAGGAAGACAGAGTGAGAGAGGAATAGTAAGAGAGACAAAATGAGAGACAGACAGAGAAAGAGACAAGCAGAGACAGACATACAGAGAAATAGACAGAGAAACAGATAGAGAGAGATATGCTGACAGAAAGTGAGACAGACAGAGAAAAAGACAGAGACGGACAGACAGAGAAAGAGTCAGACAGGGTAAAGCAGAGAGAGACAGAGACAGTTCAGGTCACTAAAAACCGGAATCTAAAGGGGGAGGAGGGTTAGCCGGGGTTCCAGATGAGGAACAGAGACAGACGGTGGTCCGGCCCTGTAGGGAGAGAGAGGCGATGACCCTCCACTGGCCAAGCAAAACTAGTTCATCAGTTGGCCCTCGCTGATGAGATAAATGACAGAATGTGGCAACGGTCAGAGTCAGGCATCTGCTGCTATGAGCCCCCCAATGCAGCAGGACCACCACACAGAGGGCACAGAGATTGCTTACAAGGGGAGTAACAATAGACACGGTCTAATAAATACATTCAATTCATGATTCAGTTCATGAGTTCTGTCCTATCACAACATACTCACTGGCCACTTCATTCAGTACATCTACACTCACTGTCTATTTAATTAGCTCTACTTACCCCACTCTGTCGTTTCATCCCACATTTACTCTGCTTTTCAACCCCAAACAGGACCACCAACGGGACCACCACAGAGCAGGTATTATTTGGGTAGTATAGATCGTTCTTAGTGGCTTAGTGGCACTGAGTTTTTAAACACCTCATTGTCACTGCTGGACTGAGAATAGTCCACCAACCAAAACTATCCAGCCAACAATGTCCTGTGGGCAGTGTCCTGTGACCAATGATGAAGGGCTAGAGGATGACCAACAAAAACGTAGCAAGTGATGAGTTCTCTGACTTCACATCTACAAACTGGACCAGTAAAGCAGTAGTGTCTAATATAGTGGACAGTGAGTAGCACAAAGAGTTTAAACAATCCAGCAGCACTGCTGTGTCTGATCCACTCACACTAGCACAACACAGCTCCACAGCAGTGTCACCACTGTGCTGGAAATGGTCCACCACACACACTTGCTCTGTGGTGGTCCTGTGGGGATTCTGAACAGTGAAGAACAGGGTAAAAGAGTGACTAAGAAAGTACAGTGTAGATGTATTACTAAACAGATGGACTACAGTCTGTAATTGTAGAACTAAGAAGTGCCCCATGTGGTAAGTGGAGTTGATAACATAGGCAATGAGTGTAGATTCATTATAGAACATACTCATTAGACTGGATGGTGTCATGTCATGGGTAACGTTGGTTGTGACGTTTGTGTTCAAACGATGCTCTTGTCCTACGTTTGTTCATCAGTACCATCCCTACCATTGATAGACTGGACAAGCTTCACAGAACACTAACAACAGTGACATCCTATTAAACCTAATGAGAAATTGTAGATTACCTTCATTTAGACTGTGTTGTTAATTTCAAAGTACATTAATTTGTGTGTGTGGTGTTGGTCTCAGTAAGACAGACTGGATGCAGTTGTTTTTTGTGTGATTGAGCTTTTTAGGGTTCCACATTCAGGTCTGAGCTCCTTGTTGCCAGAACACTAAGGTTCTATCGTAGTCTTCGGTACTATTTCTACATCACAGAAATGCTCAGATCCCAATAAAAAAAGCGAGATACCACACAGAGTCTCTATAAACAGGGGTGGGGAACTTCGGGCCAGAGCACATTAGCACATTATCTAAAGCTGGTAATTAACTGATGAGTTCAATCAGGTGAGCTTGAGCAGAAAATATCTAATTCAGTGCTTTTTAATACATTTTTAAGACCCCCGCAAATGAAACATAATTTAGTTTGCACAGCACAACACACACCAGCCCAAATACGGCATATATTACTGTCTCATGGCTCCCTGGGGGTTTTGTGTTGTGTATGGGCCTTTTTGCCTGGTGTTTAATAAAATAGCATGTTGCACAGCAGAATCATAGCCTCTGCTTATATGCTAATGACACATTTTTATTTACAAACTACTTGAACAGTAAACATGAATATCGTCGCTGTCCAATGAAAAACAAGGATCTCCAAAATTGCAACTTTACAGGAGAGACCAAAAACATACTTTACTTTCAATGTAAGTCAATGGAACCAGAGTTTTTCCAAGCTATTTTGGAGCACTTCTATTGGTCCATTCATCATGGAACATCAGATTACAGGGGTTGCTGTGCGATCCCGATCCTGGAACTCACCCAGCCTTCCACATTTTAGTGGTTTCCCTACTCCCAACACATCTGATCTAACTAATCAGCTAATTAACAAGACCTTCTGGATTAGAGGTTGGTGTATTGACAGGGTTGGGATCCAGTAATGTACACTAGCGGTCAACTATAAAGGGGGCAAGAAATCTTTTTTATCTTTTAATTGTGACTAAATTAATTAGTTAAATGAAACTTAAAACTACTTAATGGCTTTAATAACAAAATATAGTCTTTGGACAATGTAACTGGCCATTGGCGTGTTCAAAATCCCAAAAAAATGAAGATACATGTTTTTCATTAGATAGTGACGATATGCAATACAGTTTTCAAAGCGTTGGGACATTGTGTAAAATATGAATACAGAATGCAATAATGAGCAAACAAATAAAAACAACATCTGATACATTGTCTTTGTTGTATTTTCTATTCGATATAGGGTTTAAATGACTTGCACATCATTACATACTGTATTTATGTACATGTTGCACAGCAGCTGTTTTGGAAACAGTGTCTTTCTCTTCAAGACTGCAAAATCCTTGCACAGCCTTTTCAGTGAGTGAGAGTATTTTTTATTGGTTCTTTCACTGCTAGCTTTTTATCAGTGGTCAGTTTGTGATTACACGATCTGGTGGATAGCCTCAGTTGGCATGCTATTATAAAGAAGCTGAATATTAGCAAGATCTTGTCTTTAGGTGTCATCATAGAATTCAACACTTATGGGATCATGAGTTTGAGCTTTGTAGCCCCCTCTGTCCAGAGACTGGGCCCTTTAAACACAAAGTGGTTTTGTTATCTGTTTTCTTGTTTTCTGCTGTGTACTAAATTACATAATAGGTGATTTATTTTGTTTACAGGGTGGCCCAGTGGCACAGTGGGCAGTACTCACAGCAATAAGGGGTTCAAATCAGTGGCCGGGTGAACCAGGTCTTTTCCGGATGGCGTTTGTATGTCCTCCAGCATGTCCACAATACTGGACACTTTAATTTTGGTCCATGCCATATGAGAGCTTCTGAACAACACACTGTTTATTATCAAAAACATGAAAGACACAACGCAAGTACTGCCATTTTCATGTGTTTACCGTGTCAGTGTGTGTGTTTATTTCATTAGCCTAACTCTAATGTCCAGGATACTGAAAGCCACTAAAATCAGAAAAGAAAAACATTATTATCCCTAAATTTAGAAATCATCATCTACGGTGACTCACAAATATGCCTGAGATTCCACTCTTTTTTATTTAATTGAGCTCTCTAATGATAATAATCTATTATAATAATCAAAGCATCAGTTACTACAGTACAAACTTTATCTTAAATTATATGTATTGAGAAATAAATATCTACTATTTCCATTTTACCTTTCACATTCAGAACCATCCAGAAGGACATACATACAAAACACTTCTGAATTAAATACAGGACAGCACAGAAACAGCATCTTATTGATCTTGGAGGTTGAATGCGTCTATCTTGCCAGCTGCCAAGATAAACAAAAATTAAACATTATATTTAATGATCAACCAATGAAAAGACTACTGTAGAAACAGTAAAAAACTGATTGTGTTGATGTGTCTGCTTCTATAGAATTACAATATCTGGGAACAAATGTCTGGTATACTGTCCAGCATGAGGAGGTTGGCTATAATGAAATTAAGCAAAAATCCCTTTCAATCTAGTTACGATTCTGTGGCAACACTGTACAAGACATGCTACAAAAAACTCGACATAAAGTGCAGCATATGCATCCAAACATTTAACATGAATACAAAACAATTTATATCGGAACACAAGAACATTCTCTTGGTATTTTGGCAGAAACTGAGCTGATTTCTCTTAAAGTTGAATTAAATTTTTGGTTATACCCAAAAATGTGTTTGTGGGCGGAGCTTAGAAGAGTCAATCATATTATATCACTTAATCAACCGAAAGTATTACAGCGTGCTTGTTGCAGTATGTTGCGTCACAATGATTTGTTTTACCCTTTATGCTTCCCCAGCTTCCACTTGACCTGTCGTCTGGGTTACCTTCACTTCCGCCGCAAGAGCAGCAACAGATGCAGGAAAAGATTGATGAATGCACTGCAACGCTGCGCCTATTCCATCACCCTGCAGTTGCTTCGTTTTGATCTCAGTTCACTGCACAAAGCCGCGCTTGCATATCGGAGGTGATGCGTAGCGAAGAAGCACCTTCCAGCTACTGTACACACACAAAAGTCCGCAGCTCCTGCCTCCTCGTGAATATAAATCAAAGGCCATATACTGTAGAAGTTACCGCACAAAGCACTCCAGTGATTTTAAATGGCACTCCTCCAGTTTGGATTATGCAGATGCAGCGTAACTCGGAGGCAGAAGACGAATGGAGATGCCAACAACCTGCCCTTATCGCCACGCGCCACTTTAGAACGCTAGCCCCCCAATACAAAAGCCATGGCACTACAATGCGCACGGAATAGAAAACCTTGCACCAACACAAAGCCAGCGCGCTAGGATGCGTGCAGGAAATAGCAAAAAGGAACGTTATTTTCAGCCACAGCCCCACGCTGAGCTTTGATACCGCAGGGAAAATGGACATTTTACTTCTTTTTTCCCTCCTTCAATTTCTTTTCAGAACACATCGATTGGAGGCAATGAGGGAGTTTATATAATAGCATGAGAGTGAATTATGCTAGAGAGGAGATTGCTGTCATGTGTGCTATGACTCAAAAAGCAGAGCGGGGAGTTTTATGGATGTTGACAAGTGACGGCCAGCAATTAGTTCCACAATTATATAGTTATCTACTCTGTTATGCAATTACACCTGTGGTCTGAAAGAGGGATTGGCAAGAAGTCTCGAAAACCAGAAGGACCCTAGGGGAGTTTTTTAGTCTCAGCACTCAGAATTCCAGGAAATGGAGAAGATGAGGCCTTTGTGGTGTACATTGTATATGTAAATGCATCTCTTCACACCATTCACGACAGAAGTTCTATCATGTGTTATTGCACACATGCAATGCCCATCAAAAGTTTGGCTTTTCAAAAACTTCTGGTTCCCTTTGTCAGTTTGCTATGACTTACCCAAGATGAAGGTTTATTCGGCAGAAACTACAGGCATTCACACGTGGGAACGTTTGTGATAGTGACAATAGTGTCTTGGGAACAACGACATATCACACACATTTTATCTCCTTGTTGTGATGTCAGCACTCATCCACACTCAAACCTTTGAGCTGTTTGAACCCCCTCACGGGGTCGAAAGATGTGCTTTTAACCGAGGTGTGAAATACAGGGGGTCCTGGGGCTCTGGGACCTCCTAATTAACCTGTTAGACCCTCTAGACCCCCTGGACCCTAAAAATAACCATGTTATGATGATACGCTATAATCTGGGCTGCAGCACTTATTCACCTCAGGGTGGCGCTGTAGCGAATTGGCTTACTCAGTTGGTTCTTCATAGCCCAGCAACTGTTCTATGCCTGAGAACTATGTCAGAAACACTTGACCGTAGGCCATAGCATATTTGTAAATCTGAAAACGTACCCAGTTTTGCTGAGAATTTGGTGGAAAGAGTCAAGCGTTACTCATTTCTAAAACTGAAGACAGAAGAGGAGACGTGTAAGATCTCTGCTAATGTGTAAAAGAGCATTCATACAATAAGAACTGTTCAACCAAACATTCATGCCCTGTTAACACGAGTGAGTTAGCAGCCAGTCAACGTTGGATTAGCGAGCCAACATGGGACCCTTTGAATACCAGGGTGTATTCACACACTGCTTTTAACACTAGTTGGGTGAACAAGCCTCAAACCACAAAAAAAAAAAAAAAAAAAAAAAAAAAAAAAAAAATATATATATATATATATATATATATATATATATATATATATATATATATATGTATATATATATATATATATGAATATAGAAAGATAACTTTCAGAATATAAGCACATTATTGGTAAAACGCTATCTTATTTATGTTAAAGAAAGAATTTATTTATTTACAGCCTTCAGTTTTGCTGGATGTTGGTGGACAATTCACACACCACCACCACATAAGTGTCACTGCAGTGCTGAGAATGATCAACCTCCCTAATAATACTTGCTCTGTGGTGGTCCGGTGGAAGTCCTGACCATTAAAGAACAGAGTGAAAGGGGATATACAATGTATGCAGTGAATCAGGTGGCCTACAGTCTGTAAGTGTAGCACCACAAAGTGCACCCAAATGGTAAGTGGAGCTGATATAACAGACAATGGGTGTAGATACAAGGAGGTGGCTTTATTGCTTTGCCTGATCAGTGTATAGGCAAATATAGTAAATCTATCTATTTAACTTTTGGAGTCAAACTCTTCAATATCTATAACATAGTTAAAAGAATAGTAAAGCTGTTAACTGTTTATCAACTACATCCTGTCCTGAACATCAGATTACAGGGGTTGCTGTGCGATCCCGGTCCTGGAACTCACCCAGCCTTCCATCCATTTAAGTGGGTTCCCTACTCCCAACACCTCTGATCTAACTAATCAGCTAATCAACAAGACCTTCTGGATTAGAGGTTGGTGTATTGACAGGGTTGGGATCCAGTAATGTACACTAGCGGTCAACTATAAAGGGGGCAAGAAATCTTTTTTATCTTTTAATTGTGACTAAATTAATTAGTTCAATGAAACTTAAAACTACTTAATGGCTTTAATAACAAAATATAGTCTTCATGCACTTTAATGCCTTTTTAGCAAGGGTGTAGGTTTGATTTACAAAGTGGTGGAGGCATACAATTGGCAGTTCGGGGGGCCTACCCCAGAAAATTGTGAAACGTTTGCATTGTATTTCCTGAAATTTTACACAATACACTCAGGGGTGTTACAGAAATATCAGGCCAAAAATATTGCCCCTCCACCAAACCTAGGCCACCCAAAAAGGCTGTGATTACTGTAAGCGCACCCCCGAAACATATTTGATGACCCAACTGTGCAGGAATTTTACCACAAAATGAGCACTCAGTATGATTCAGTATCTTACTAAGCCTTTTCAAGCCTTCAGCTTTAAGCCTGTGCATCAGTCCATCTTTACTGTGTCAGAGGTTCTTGTACTTGGTGGTGGTCCTACAACAACCTGCTTACCTTATGAAGAACTAATGCCTGTTTCCTTTCATCAACCAAATATTGCAATACTTTTTATGATGAGCATACACTCACAGAGCACTTCATCAGGTACTCCTTGCATCTACACTCTTTAGACCATTTCATCAGCTGCACTTACCATGTAGGTGTTCTACAATTACAGATCTAGATTCTCTAGATTCTTCATAAGAGCCTTTCACCCTGTTTTTCAATGATCAGGGCCACCACCGGATCACCTCAGCGCAGGTATTATTTGAGTGGCTCATCAATATTTAGGCAGTGACACTGACATGGTGGCGGGGCGTTAGTGTGTGTTGTGCTGGTGTAAGTAGATCAGATGCCGCAGTGCTGCTGAAGTTTTTAAACACCTCTGTGTCACTCATGGACTGAGAATAGTCTCATGGACACTTAAAGATATCTTAGTCAACACCAAATTTCACAGTTCACATCTTATCCAGGGCAACGTACAGCTTACATTCACACAGGAAGGCATTAGTTATTGTTAGGATTCTTGCCCAATGACTCTTACTGGCATAGTGTTGGGTGGTTGCCCAGGCAGCAACAGTATGAAGGACAGCAGTGTAACTCACTACACTATGCCAACCAGCGGGCAGCTATTTAAATACTATTTGAATGCTTACCTGGTCATCTCTTTCTCCTCTAAGCTAAATGAAAATGAATGGAAGCCCTAATTTACTATACAAAATGAAAAGGAGAGTGAATTACAATACAACCTTGCTGAGAAAGGGAAAAATAAACAGCTGCCCAGCTACTATAAAAGCCTGCTATATCAGAAGACCACAGCAGGGAAAGGATAATTATCCACAGGTCTTTCACAGCACTAGGTGTAGATGTTTGGGGCCAGTGGCCAAAAAAGTGTTTTCCTTGTTGTTTTTTTCTGTGTAATGAAATTGTTTTCTTTACCATGGTCAAGCTGGCAAACAAGATAAGCTGTGCTAGACACTGAAACAACTCTTTCCACAGAGACACTGGGGCAAGGTGATGTTGATGTTATATTCTTATGTGTTCTTACAGAACTAACATAGTAACGAGTATGTGTTCAGTGTAAACATAGCCTTGGAAAACTGAAGAAAGGATGATGAAAGGAGAACTTTGGTCACTTTAATTCATGAAAGGTAGAAAAAAGGCAAGAGGACACAAGACCGTTGCACCTTTGGGTTTATCCTGTATTATAAAAGCACAAGATGGAGTTTGTTTTGTTATATTTTCATTGGCATAGAAGAACGTCTTTCAAGCTCTCAGAAGTCTTGGCCTGGCTTCCAAGTGAGAGGGCCTAGCCCCCCTCAGGCCCCCCAAAACTACTCTGCAGATGCTTGCCAAACGGTCTACTGGCTGGCCTGAAACAAATCTAGGGGAGACCAGACATGATGCAAATGATGACTGTTGAAACACCTGGGGGCCTGGCCTCCGAGTGAGAGGGCCTAGCCCCCCTCAGGCCCCCCGTAACTACTCTGCTAATGCCTGCTGAAGGTCTACCGGCCAGCCTGAAACAAATCTAGGGGAAACCAGACATGATGCAAATGATGACTGTTGAAACACCTGGATTCCAGAGCTGAAAAATAATATGCTCCAGAGGCTCCTACACTTTTACACTTCGCTAGTTCTGAGCTTCACGTCGTACTCAAAGTGCAGTGAGGCTTAAGGGGTGTTTAGCTCAAATTACCCCCAAACATCCCTCAGTTTGGAGATACTGATATTCCGACAAACAGGCTAAATGAATTCATGGCGCTGGCCTGTCGGGCCTCTGATGAATCTGATTCGCAGAGTGCAAAAAGGACAGAGAGGGAGAGACGGACGGAGTGAAAAAGGCTGCTTTCACTTCAGCTATCTCAACACCTGCTAATGTCATTGGGACATCGAATGCCTTGGAGACAGCGGTGTCCCAGGCAGCCTCGGAGATGAGGCGAGAAGACAATTTTTCATGACAGGAGACAAACCGGCCTGACAGTTTACAGGCACATCTTGAAGTACAGATATGAAGCCGGCCAAAGTGCCCGCTTGTCTGCCGCCAAACCTCAAGAAGGCACATCTTCTGTCAGGGTTTCCAGCCTGAAAGACCTGTCAGCAATATCATAAAATCTTTGAGCAGATCTCCTGTGACTTCTACCACAAATATGAAGCACTATAACAGTGAGAAAACGTCTGTCAGCAGTGCAGAGGTGACTGCTGTAATTAGATGTTCTAATATTGCCATCTGGTGGTGGTTTCAGGGTAATGCATCCTCAAAGACACTTGGGGTCCAGCATTATATCTTAATTTCTCCACCCAAACATCACCATACACTCATTGCTGCACACTCAGCAGCAGTCTTTTAAGCAGAGTGGATGGGTTTGTTTTCAGATCTGAATATGCAGGCTTTGAGCTGTGTTGAGCTTTTGTCATTGAGCTGTGTTGTGCTTGCAATCCTGATCCAAAGTAGAACAGCAAGTTAGATCATTTAATAAAATTTCAGGGGATGAGTTTCCCTATGTGGTTTCTTAACAAACCCAAACTTAGAGGAGTTTAGGGTGCCAACTGGGAAAGGATTTTAGTGTTGAATTAAGCTGGAGAACTAAGAACGGTGTACTTTATCCAAGGGCGTAGATTTGCTCTTGACATTGGTGGGGACCTATGAATCTACCCCACCATGCCACGCTGCTTGTTATTCATAGCTACAGACGATGTTAGCCTGCTGTGTACTGTGCGCCAAAGCCTAGCACTGCCATTAACGTTATTATGATGGACTAATTTCATTAGAGAACTAGACTTTAAGTGACTTTAAGTGAAAAATAGCTGTTTTTGCTGCCATCCTCACTCGCTTTCACACCCATGTGTCACCCAGGTTGGACCGGAGTCTTGCACAGTATGTCTCGCATATAATTGGAAAGTTTTTCTTCCAGCTTTGGCGCTGCTAGCAACCAAACGTATCTACCCGTGTCACGTGACAGCAGGGACAGCCACAACCGATCACACTGCCTTTACAAAAAAGTTTATTTAAGTGTACCATTAGTTTACTTCTTTTAAACTAAAAGGAAGTGAGTATGCTTTCAGTTTACTTTTTTATGTACTTCTCAGTGATATACTAAACACAGTTATACTTAAGTATGCTTGGGTTATACTGACAAGTATAGAACAGTCTAAGTATATTTGGCCTTTACTTGTACTTAATCTTTTGATTGAGATAGTAGAAGTAAGTATTCTTGCTCTGCACAAAAACACATCCAGTACAATATTTATTTAAAATTTGATTTATAAAGATATATCTGAGTGTATCTTGTTTATTTTACGTGTCCACTGGTGAGTAAGTAAACGTTGTTAAAATTCTATTTTAAGTGGCAAAAAAACCCTTAAACCTAGTCATATACTTTAAAGTACAACAATAATATAAGCAGTAAGTTATAAGTATTATGTTCACTTAAAGAAAACTTACAAGCTAGTAAACTAACATTATAAACCCCTAAGTTTACTTTTAGTGTAGTTGCAGTACAAAAGATGTACTGAATATGTAATGAAACTAGTTGTGTACTTGGTTTACTTCTCTTACACTTAAAGTGTACTTAAAAGTATACTTTTAAAAACTAGAAAGTGGCCAATTTAGTCCCAAGAAGTATTAAAATAGTACATATACAAGTGTACTACTAGTACAATGACATTAGTATAGTAACTGCATAAAGTATATAAAATAAACTTTTATGGCCCTACAAGGCTATCATTACATACACTAGAAGTTAATACCAATAAAAAAAAGAATTTTGCAAACTTATCACTGTTGTTCAGGACACAGTATGAGTAACTGTGAGCTATAAACATAAACAGTGTAGCTGTGGACAGCCACCTTCATGATTCACCTTCATGTCCATCTGAAAGCTACTGTATTTGTTCACAGTTTGAGTTTTTCCTATTTATAAATTGTGAAGTCATTGTCATTGTGAAGTTTTGTTCAAGATATAGTTCACAGTTCACAAGTCAAAATGTGTCCTAACCACATCCACAAGTCAATGAAAATGAAAAGATGGTTTAGTTATTTATTTACAGCAAACATGTAAGTGACTAATAAACATGTAAGTGACTAATAAACATGTAAGTGACTAATAAACATGTAAGAGACTAATAAACCCTAGTACTTGTCAGCTTTGTTAATCTTGTAGGTGCAATACCAAACATAAATATCATATGACTGACTGACCACATCTGAGGTAAATTAGAGTATTTAAGCTTTGTCTCAAAATACAAATGAACCCATACAGAAATATATAGCTGCTGTCAGTGCAGAACCTTGTCTGTTCAGAAAGGTAACTGTACAGATAAAGGAATAACATTTTGTAAATGTGAAGCAATATATTTGAAATGATGCTCACTCCATTTCTGGAAAAGTTTGTATTATACAATAAAAACAAGACTGTGTTATTAGTTCATTCTCTCGACCTTTTATTTAACTGGCAAAAGTACAAAGAAAAATATTTCACTGACCAACTTTTGTAAATATAAAGAAATTTAGAATTGATGTGTGCAATACACTGCAATACAGTGCTGCAGAGGCATGTTTACTATGGCGTTGCATCAACTTCCCTTCCCACCTTAATTATGCTTTTATAATGGTTCGGTTTGGGAACGGCAGATTCTAGGTGTTGCTGTTCTGCGAGTATACTTTTTGCCTATTCATGCTTAAAAAAAGACTTTAGCACTTCAACAGTCACCCGTTATCTGACTCTCCTCTTCATGATGCAGCGATTTTAAAAGGAGACAGATCTGAAGGCAAGTCAGTCAAGCATGCATACTGTCTCTATGAAGCCACGCCATTGCTAAAATAAGCATGAGCTTTCCTGGAAAAGATGGCAGCATTAGTCTCTAAAGTTCCACTGTACGCCTCCGTGTCAAAGGTCCCTTCATACATGCGAAAGTCACCCATGCTGTGGGCACTGATGCCCTACATACCATGGCAGACGTTGGCTTTTACACCTTTCACTGATAAATGTCTGGATGGTCCTTTTGGTCTGAGGCAGGGAAACACACTAAAACGTGGCTTCATCTGACCACAGCACACATTTCCACTAACTTCCAAACCATCTGAGATGAGCTCAGTCCCAGAGATCTCTCCTGCACAGAATTGATAATTGGCTTTCTCCATACATAAAAAAAGAGTTTTCTGGCTGTGACTGTATTTAACACATGAGTATAACGGATTCTCATGCAGTGCCGTGCCTCCTGAGGGTTTAAAGGTCACGTACATTCAACTGCAGCTTCCAGCCTAGCCCTACATGGACTGAGACTTCTCCAGATTCCCTCATTCTTTGCAGGTGTTATGTACGGTAGATGGTGAAAGGTCTATATTTGTCACAGTTTTACATTAAGACATGTGATTCTCATGTTTTCTCAAGTTTAGAGCAAAGTGGTGAGTCAATATTGCAAAGAGTGAGCCTTTGCTCCTGTAATACCCATCATGAGACCTTCACCTGTTACCACTTCACCTGCTTATACAGTGTATAACTTTAATATTTAAAAGTTCTAATATTAATATTAGGAAGTGCAGCAGACTCTCTCACAGCCTTCATATGCAGACTGAAGCCCATTTTTTCATGGAGCACTTATGAGCACTAAGCTAATGTATTATTAAAATGAATCATATTGCCCCTACACAGCTGCACAGCTCTTTTATCTTCTAGGTGTGAGCGCTGGCTGGGTATTCCTAGATATTGCACTTATGCTGTTTGTAACCCTGTGTTTTATTCTCTTCTCTATAGGTATTTCTCTCTTCTTTCTAGGTATTACCTGGTACTAGGCACTTGTACTGCATCAAGCCTTGTACTTTGTCGTCTTCTTTCTAGGTATCAGCACTGGCCCTTGTTCCTGGCACTGTTTGAGCTTAAGTGTAGTTTGGACTTAAACCTGTTTGCACTAGCTAGAGATACATAGAGGACCCAAAGCACTGGTGTAAACCAGTCTGAATAAGAGCATCTGCTAAATGCGCTAAATGTAAACGTAAATTAGGAATTCTACGTACTTTTATAGGTTCAAGAGAATCAACAACCCAGATTCTTGTTTTTACTGCAATTCACAAAATGTCGTTTGGGGTAAAACAACATATTTGAAACACATGCCCGTGTCTTCCTTTTCTTCTTTATCTTCACTCGCGCTCACCTACTGACTGAGATAATGCTACAAAAAAAACTAGCTATTGTTGTTTGATCCCTTCCACCAGCTCGCAAAATGCTAATCAATAACAGGCCAAGAAAGATAACAGGACAGAACAGCACGTCTCAGCGGTAAGACTGAAGAATTCCAGCAGAGACAGAAATGAATTAGGGAGCCGATAAGCGGAGTTGTTTAATTACTGGTCAGCCGGTGGCACTTGGGGTCTGATCCAGGCTGTTTGGCATTCAGAGCCTCACACAGTGAGATAAGTCTGCCTTCACACATCAATGGGACACGGCTACAGAATAAGAACACAGGGCCTTTTAAAAAGAGAGATGGGGCAAGCTTTCACTCGGGCAGCAGCAGCAGGAGCAGCAGCAGCACGCTGGGCATGGATACAGGTTTGCTGGTATGTGCCATGGAATTAATAAGGAATTTCTCAGAATATGAAGATGTAAGATGTATATTGGCAAGAACCAGGCGATACAATAAGTATTGTGATACAGCGGTCACGATTCAATATATCTCAATATATTACGATATTACAAGCAAAGTGATATATTGCGTTTTTTCAAATACAACTATCAAAACACACCACTGTATGAACAGGTTTGCCATGTTTTTCTTACACCCCTAGTAAGATGTAATTGTTTTCAACTGTCCTTCAACAACGCAAAACTCAAGAATTGAGACACGTTTGCAGGTATATGTTATATGTATTTGTATTGAGCAGGCTATAAGATATAAATGCACTTAGAGATTTTAAATAGACAAAGCTTTCCCTTTTGAATACCTAACGTGGCGTAAACCTGTAACAACCACCAAACCCCTGTACAGTGACAGAACATTACAACGAACAAATGAATAACAATCATCTTCGTCTAACCTCAGTGATAAATAAGACAAGAGAACTGATAAATGAGAACACCAGAAGAGTGTGTAAAGCTCAATTCCAAAGCCTGTCTATAATATTATATAAATAAAATCAGCTTTATATAAAAAGACAGAAAAATACATTTAAGGAAAGAAAAAAAGACAAAACTATTCAGAACCCATCCTATTCAAAACTCCTATTCATATTCCTCTTCAAACATTTATTCATAACATATCATTGTGTAGAATTTGGTATATCTGAGGTGCCTAATGCATAATTCATCTCTTTCACAGCTGCCAGGACGCTAAGATTTTGCCAGGATATTGCAAATCCAGTGGACGCTGGGGGACGTGACTCCACTGACTGCTGCCACGTGGCTGTCTACAGCACTGGACCCGTTCAACAAGTCTTTGTCAATGCTGTGAATTCTGTAAACTAACCTCGACCTCAATAACAAGTCCTAGAGAAAGACGTAAAAGCTTTCTCAATTGCTTTTCCTTGTTGACACAGTAAACAGTAAAAAAAACCCTGACATTCTGCTGTTTACACATCATAACGGTGGTGCATGTCTTATCTTAAATGTAGCACTTTTACAATGACTAGGCATAATTTTCTGCTGTGGGAGAGGCACAGTGAGGATTTGCTTTGGCATATAGAGCTTTCACTTTAAATCTATAGCCTGTTTGTGTTAAGGAAATGAATGAAAACACCTTTTGTAAATGGCACATACCAAATACCTATAAAAGGCTGGTGCTTGCTTTGTAAAAGCATTCTAGTCACATGGTGAGTCTATGAGATATTTTACTGTTGTTCCATAGAAAACTCCCATGACAGGAGACAAATATTTTTTTTTTAAAGCCAGTCGACGCAAACAAAAATATAATGCCAGCTTTTATAATGCCATCTGTAAGCAAAACAACATTGTGAGATGACAACATCAATAAATATGGCTAAGAAACGAACCATTCAATATTAAAGACCTGATATTTTGCATAGAAAGCAGCTTCCTCTTCTTGAGATCAGTAACTTGTTCTTGTTGGACCAGCAAGCCCTGAGAGACACATAGGTTTAAACGTTAAAGGGAAAAAAAACAAACACAAAACCACATACACAACTTTAAAAGTGCTGCAAGACACACAGCAGCGATGGATTTTGTAACAATGAACTGTTTGGTCTTCAACAGCTATCGTTCTTCGGATCTCAGCATCTTCAACGAATTCTTCACGTCTACAGAAAGCGAACAGGCACTCGAAGCCAGATTGTCTAAGAAATATTAAGACTGAAAAGAAATGAAAAGGTACAAAAAGAAAAGCTACAAAAATAATCACATCTACTCGATTGTCAGCTTGAAATCACTACTAAGGCACAATGTAGTAAACATGTTGCTTGAAGGGGGGGGGCAATATGGCGATGTTAATGATACTGCGATAAACCATGTCATGATACACTTTCCTGGGCATAATATAAGTATCATCAGTATTTCTAGAACACTGCCGACCACATGCATAAAAACCAAATGGGCAGAGTGTGTCCCTGCTAGAAGACCAGCAATGACCAGCATGGTTGGTCACCAGCAAAACAAGCACATGTTGTGTTTTAGAGGCTGGTAAGCGGAACAATCAGGGTGATCATACTGGTGGACTAGCTAAATCAGTATAGACCAGCTTAAACCAGCATGAGTTGGTAAAAGGAAAGCTTTGGTAAAATCCATTTTCCACTCACCTCATATGTAGCCAATCAGCCAAGAGACGTTTGATGCTCAAAACTTGCTTCTTTGGTTTAAACTGGAGCTACAAAGCTACGTTGCTAACAAACACTAGAAGCCAATAGTCACCAAAACCCTTTCTGCAAATACATTCCAAAAACATTTTTCAAGATGCTCAAACAGCATTCAGCTCCTTATTAACGTCACACAGACTTGACAACGTGGACACAAAACACAAAAACGTAAGGTATATGGATGCCAAGGAAGCAAGTTATGCTGTGTACTAAACCAAGTCTAATGAAGACCTGAATGCGGTTTGAGTGGGTTGATAGTCAGTTTGGCAAAGTACAGAAAAGATTTAGGTGACTATGGACCTCTAGTGTTTGCAACATTAGCCTCATAGCTTCAACACCAAACAAAACATTAAACAATTATATTCCAAAAATTCTATACCAAGATTGTCTTGCCTGATCGTGTCCATGTAGGATTGTCTACTGGGGTAAATGGATTTTTTTAAATAAATATAGTTTTCTATTTGTTGATCCATATTATGTTGAACAAAAAATATCAGAGACGTATGTATCATGAAGACGTAAAGTACTGCAATATCACATTCTTGCCATTTTGCCCCGCCCCTCCCCAAGGATCTAGTATTTTTCCATCAGCAGGCGGTCACACAGTCACCATTCTGTGACAGAAGACTTTGGGCATAGTGGACGGCATCGCTGATAGTGTGAAAAATAACTTCGGTGCTACCCGTCTTGGGGTCATAGTAACCACCCCTGCGCAGGGAATCAATCACTGAGGTGCTGCACTGTGCTAAGAGCAAGCGCACCCCTAACTCCTTATAATCCTTACACACCTCTTTCAAAGCTCCAACTCCAGCACTATCCAGAAATAGCACTGCACTGCAGTCTATAACCAGCGTATGAAAAGTAGGACCCTGCGGCAGGAAGACGTCAGCGGTGGCTTCATGGTCTTGCTTGGCCCCATGTGCTGTACTTTCCTGCCTTCTTCTCTGTTTCTCCAGCTTCTTGCGCCTGGCTTTCTCCTTCAGTGGATCCAGGCCTACGTTGCGGTACAGAGATTTCTTGAACAGTGTCTGGTTAGCGTAGTAGATAGGAGCTTCATAGCGAAACACAGCCACCCCAGGCTGTGTGCAAAGGCCCTTATATGAAGCTGGATCCTTAAAAATTTCGTGGTCTCCAGCTTGCCCCAGCTGGAACGCTTGAGCCTGCTGGGTGCGTCCCAGCACGCAGAAGGCAGACACCAGCACTCCCACCAGCAGTCCCAGCTCAGTGTTCACCATAGCCGACGTGGCCATAGTGACCAGCCAGATAGTGGCGTCCACGCGGTTTGCGCGCCACATCTGAGGGATATCTCGGAACTTCCGGAGCGCTCCACGCAGGTTCACGACAATGATGACGGCCAGGACGCATCTGCAAGAAAGAAGACAGATAGTGGTGAACATAGAAAGATGGTGAATGCTAAATATGACTTCAAAAATATTTCCATCCAGGTTTAAGCTACACTGCTTATCAAGAGTTTAGGAAGAAGCACTCTTTGAAGATGTCTTTAATACACATATCTGCTTTGTCAGTTTGCAATAACTTAACAGGCTCATATCCTGTGTTACACGTATTCATCTGAGCATGACCTATGGAGCTGTAAGGGTTTATGTACCAAAACAATACAATTTATTTAATGTCATATACACATCCTTTCAATCTACTGTTTTCCTTTATGCTTGATACACAGGAGTGCGACTGATACATATAGAGAGGCACCAGCAGCAAAACCACCTAGAAGAGAGTCAGAGAGGAAGACTGAGACAAAGCCAAGACCCATTAACACCCAAAATTACAGCAAAACAGAATGGGATACTACATGGGATACTTAAAATGTTAATAGACCATCAACTAAAGGTCCTTCTCCAGTTTCTTTTGTGTGTGTTATGTAGCTTTAGGTGCAGGTAAACAGCCCAAAGGACAAGCCAGTGAGAAACTCTCTCCCACTATACCACTATATGCCTCAACTTTAGCATTTAGGTTTTGATTCAGTTTTTTTATGGCTCATTTCAGACAAAAACATCTGCTTGTCTATCCTGTAAATCTATGCTTCAGTGCGCTAATCTGTTGCCGAACCGAAAGGAACGAAGACGCTCAAAACTCAAAACTCAAAGCAGGGCTAGCATGTTTAAAGCAGGCCTGACGGGCTGGCCTTTATCGAGCCTCAATCAAAAAGCAGTCGGGCTGAAACGGTGGCTATGGACTATGACGGACTATGAATTGTGGCTACGCCGGTGACGTCACTAAACCAGTGTTTAATTCTGATACATGGATGATGGAACAGTGCATTATTAAAACTTTAACAATGTTTGCATGATACAAGAAACTCTCATTTAAACACAGTGAAGACAATTCAGTTTTCAATGATATGGGCTAGAGATCGACCGATATGGTTTTTTCTATAGTCAACGTTGATGCCGATGTTTAGAGGTCAGGGTCAGCCGATGGCCGATATGGGCTGCCAATTTTTTTGGCTGATTTTTAGGGCCGATATCTAGACGTTTTCTGCTTTATTAGCTGCTAAAATGTCACACTAGTGGATGCACAACTTTTCTGAACTTAACATCATTTATTAAACACTGACTTAACAAGAAAAAACTAAATATTTTATACCCCCCCCCCAAATTACAGTATGACCATATTACTTCTGAAAGAGTGTAACATACATCTCTAAATACCCATAACTAACAAGATATTAAAAAGAGCATTAAAAGATACTTCCACACACCAGACATGTCTGCTGCAGTTACAGAGAGTGCCTCACTTCACACTCGGGTATTTATCACGTTGAGGGAAAATTGCGGTTCTTTAAGGAGGATGAGGCACTCGGAGACAGCGAGAGAGAGAAAGAGAGAGAGAAATAGAAACAGTGCGTGTGACGCTATAGACAGAGAGACGCTGATATGCTGTAATGACTCTCTTTAATCTTTCTTTAGTGACGTTTGGCTCGAGTACCTGAAGCTGAGTAATATATGGGAAGCTCTGGCTGCTCCGGAGAGACTCTCTGTGTAACAGGAACCTATGAATGTGTGTATTACACTAGAGCAGTTAGCGTTAGCCCCGGAGCTAAGGAGCAAAACATCTGCTCTGGGTCACGTCTACGGCCGGAACTAGAAACACGTAACCGCCTCACTAAAAACGTCACTGTTCACTATAAATTATTCATTTTCTATTGTTTGGCCGAACAGTTCCAAAGGTTTTGGCCTGGAGCCTTCACATGTGGCAGCAGCACGTTCCACCACACAAATAACACGGGCTGCCCGTGGACATGCCTGACTTTAAATCGCCACTGCAAAACACTGCTGCTATATAAAAAAATGGCAAATATCGTTCCGATATATCAGTCAATCTCTAATATGGGCCCTATAATTAAATAAAACGCCAGTAAAACTGATTAAACAATGACACAAGTCTTCACATCTCCTTTTTTGTTACGTCAGCATTCAAACCCCTCAGGAGAGCCAGGTTTTTGTCATATAGCAAACAACTTAGAAGAGACTAACCTGTTCCTTAAAACGCTTGATGAAGCTTAGTGTAGCAAAATATACCTTGGTATCAGTAAATAAATGATTTTATGTCAACAAAACCTTTGCGGGTATTTTCAAATCACAGGTGTCCTCAAACTTTCCATCCAAAGTCTAGCATGTGAGTGCCTTAAAGGCGAATTCCATTGATTTTTCTGAGTGTTTTGATATGAATCATGTTGTTCCGTTAAAACATTGTCAGAACTGTTCACAGTGGTGAGAACCGCTACATAACCATTACACAAAATGGTTATGATGCCTGAGACATTGTTTAATATGTTTTAAAAGCCATTAATGACAGACTGGTATATACAGGGGAAACATTCATAGCAGAAATACATTAGCCTTACCACTGATTTACTATTATCATCACTACATTTAAGAACATATGGGTTCATCTAAAGAGGCGTATGTCTATTTCTTGGCTTTTCTCCAAGTCTGGCATTATTGCAACATGTACCTCAACATGTACTTACTTCTGAAGTGAGTAGAAGAGAGGAGCGATGACAAGAAGCACCAACAGCAGTACCAGCGCAGTGACCAGGCCTGAGAGTTGAGTCTGGCAGCCAGTGGACTCCTTCACAAGAGTCTTGGTCAAGGCAGCGCTGGTGGTGAAGCAGCGGAAAAAGGACGGAAAGATGTTACAGAACCCGATGGCATACATCTCCTGGTTGGGGTCGACCACATAGCCGTGCTTTTTAGCAAACATCTCAGACAAGGACACAGTGATGGCGAAGCCGACGATGGCTATGGAGAAAGCGTCGACCGCTATGTTGGGGATGAGAGACCAAGCTGGCAGCTGAGGAGGCATGAAGCCTGTGGGAATGGCCCCGGCTACCTCTGATGCATACTTCTCCTGGAACTGACCAAAGTGGGAGGCCAGCGTAGCAATGATGACCACGAACAGCTCAAAGGGAATGGGGGCTTTGAGCTTGGATTTAAAGCGGTCGTTCAGCTCTTTGGTGGGAACGAGCACCAGCAGGCAGAGCAGGCTGGTGATGAGGTCACAGATGTTGGTTTTGCCCAAGTTACTCAGGAGACTGATCCAGGTTTTGATCAGTGAGCCCCAGCCCTGAGCACGAGGCAGCTTTAGGCCCAGGAGATACTTCAGCTGTGAGGTGAGGATGGTCAGAGAGGCACCAGTAGCAAAACCACTTAGAAGAGAGTCAGAGAGGAAGACCGAGACAAAGCCAACCTGAAGAAGACCCATTAACACCTGAAATCACAGGAAAGCAGAATAAAATACTTAATGAGATGCTTAAAATGTTAAGAGGCCATCAACTAAAGGTCCATTGTTTTCTATTCGACAAGGCTCCCTCTGTTTTGTAGTTTAGGACATATGAGGTTCAATATTAAAATATTTGGATTTTAGGGGACAAGTTATGCTTCTGCAATTTCTTTTGTTTGTGTTATGTAGCTTTTAGAGCACGTAAACTGTTTTGCCAGAGTAAGAAACTCTCTCCTATTATACCCCAATTCTCAGCTGCCATAAAAAATGCCTCAGTGGAATTTTAGCCCTTGTTATCTGTTTCAAGGTGACATCATATTGTAACACAATCCTTATTTCCTGCCTACCAGAAAGCTAAAACAACGCAATGCTCATAACCATTCTACTCCCGTCCACCTTGCGAAGGTGTATCAGGTCTACCAACTTCTTTTACATGACTTTCAGAATCAGACTCTGACCCAAACTGATACAAAAGCAATGAAGCCATTGTTAGAACAGCCACAACAGTGTGGGGGCAGAATTTGTAGTGGGATACCACTGGGCTCATTGGGAGGTGGGGGGCTTAAAGTCACAGGAGCGCTAACAGAGTGTTTTAGACAGAGGCTAAATACGATTTTGGGAAAACTAAAGAATGTAAATCTATTCTAGTAGATCCCAAAGATACAATTATAAACACTGAAAATAAGCACAATCACTTTCATTAAATACAATATCAATACTGTATATTAAGCATGTTCAATTAATAGCCTGCCAAAATTCCATATGTTACAGGCATTATTAAAGAAAAGACTTAAACACGCCCTGAATGTGGGAGAGCAGGATGTAAACATTCAGACAGGAACCAGTACTAATCTGCCAATAAGACTCCAGTAAACTGAGTCTAATAACACACATTCACCTTCCATTGTAAGGTTTGCTGGACTCTATTCACTCTATTCATTTGTTTTGTCTACTGTGGAAATATGACCAGTTGCTAAATACCAAAATGTACCCACAACGTTTTTAAAAAAGTCTGAGTACGAGAGCACTAGTGAAAATACATTCTTTTCTGATTTATTACAAACAATTTTAATACTTAATTACTTTGTTCCAGTCGATCATGAAAATTTCTTGAATATCACAACAGTACTCTAAATTAAACATAAATTTTTGCCCACCTCTATTATCAGTACCTATAGAACTTTTTGTTCAGTGCAGATTATAAAACGTGCAGTAAAAACGAGTGTAGATAATAATAATTAATAATAATAATAATAATAATAATAATAATAATAATAATAATAATAATAATAATAATAATATTATTATTTATTATTATTATTATTATTATTATTATTATTTGCAGCACAACAGATTAGATTTTGTCTGTTTGTTCTGACAGAAAAACTAAATTCCATGTGTACTGAAATTAGTCTGGAAGTATCATGATATGATAATCCTGCCAAATCGCTCATTCCTACATTCTACCAGTAAATGTACCCGCTCTAAACCCTCAAGGCAGACACTTACCTGGTAGACTCCTGCTGTAAAGGTGACAGTGGCTCCAACGATGATGGCGTAGCAGCTGCGATCACAGTGGGAGGTAGTGCTGTTCTCCAAGATGCCCAGGCCGGTCTGATTGCTCTGCTGATCAGTGAGATATCCAGCCACAGCCAGCTCCCTGTCCACAACCTGGCCTACCAACAGACACAGCACTCCAAAGATTCCTACCGAGATGTGCCTGGATGTGCCCAGGAGAGCGTAGATGATGCTGGAGAAGAAGGACGTGTAGAGGCCATATATTGGATCCTGACCTGCCAGCAGGGAGTAAGCAATGGACTGGGGCACCAGCAGTATGCCCACGATAACGCCAGACATTAGGTCTCCTAGAAGCCAGTCTTTGACCTGGTATCGTGGAAGCCATTTCAGAATGGGTATGGAGTCGAGAAGCAAGGCTTTGACTCGAGCTGGGCTGCAGGAGCACTGCTTTTTCAGCTTTCTGCTAAGCACCTTCTTCAGAGGTTCCTCTTCTCGCTCACGTTCCTCCAAGACGAAGGGAATGTGAAGGTTATCCTCAGGCCCAACATCTGCAGCAGCCCCATTGCCTTCATCAGCCGTCATCGTGGATGGACCCAAAGCTCTCCCTTAGAGAACGGCAGAAATTTATAGCTGTTAATTGGGTGATCAGAAGATGTGATGCAAAGCCTGTAGCCATAAATGCTACATATTAGTTTGACAAATTAGGACACCGAGACAAAGCAAAAAGTAGGAGTGCATCTTAATCTGCTGGTCGTGGGACTGTGATATGGCCTTTTAACGCAAGGAAAGGATTTTTATCAGGGGATATGGATTCATCAGGGCAGGCCCAAGACAGTCAATATTTGCCACACGGCACCACAATCAAGAAGTCATCAAGCAAACGTTATCTCAACACACCTCAAAAGACTTTAAAGAGGTGAAAATGGCTCAGCACTACGTATGAGTAGGGTTGGGTGTATATGTATACACAGGAGCATATTGTCACTGAATCACTTGTATCCTCATTTTAATGTTGTTTTTTTCCGTTTTTTCCAAAAACTCCCTAAAAATCACGGTACAAAAAAACCTTGTTACATTAACCTCCATTACATCATCACTGTCCAGAGAATAGCAACTTTACAGAAGAGGCCAAACATGTTCTTTACTTTTAATGGAAGTCAATGGAACCAGATTTTTTTCAAAGTTATTTTGGAGCATTTCTATTGATCCATTAACCATGTAAAAAGCAGATGCTGCGTTTAAGTGATGCAGAAAAATACAGGGCATGAAATGGTAAGAATGTCTTCCTCCTTTCTCCATTCTGGTGATCTAAAGTTTTGTTCCAACAGCAACAGTATTAATAATGATGAACCATCCCGTATGCCGCAACACAAAACCATTACAGATGATGAATTGACAAATAAACAAAACTCTGTCAGTGCCCGGAAAAAAAAAACATTCAGTGGATTTATTCGAATGAAAGAGAATAAAGAAATACAACTTTGTCATCGGCACATAGTGAGCAATCTGAGTTTGTTAGCGCGGCAGTGAAGTGCATGTTTCTCCACTCTGAGTAATTCTTCAATTTGCTGCAAGAACACAGATTTTTATTCTCCTGTTTACTCGGTGGCTTCAAAGCCAATGTTTTAAGGGGACACAGTACTATCCTTTATAATCATTTGCTATTCTTATAGCAATGTTATGACCAATAACTAGAAATGACAATGATAATATTGTCACAGAAATGTGAAGACCGCATGGCACAGACAACAGAAAATATGAAAACAAACAAAAAAAAAATCTATTGACTGTAATGCAAAGTGCCATCAGAGTCTATATCACCGTTATAGAAAATAGTGTGGGGTTCCGCTGTAGTTTATATATCGTCAACGTCCAAAGTAACACATGTCTCCATATCTCCATTTTTGTTGATTTACATTGTCTGAAAATTTCATGACGAATGGCCCGATAGAAATGCTCCAAAACAGCTTAGAAACATTTTTGGTTTCATTTACTTACACTAAAAGTAAAGACAGTTTTTGTCCTCTCCTGTAAAGTTGATATGTTGGAAATACTTGTTTTTTATTGGACAGCGATAAGATAACAAAACCTCATAACTATTTACACTTGTACATCACTCTCAATGAAAGTGATTGGAACAGGGCTTTTTCTTTTGGTCTATTTATCATGAATTTTACACACAATGTGAAAGTGTATTTTCAAATAATGTCAAAAACTGGAAAATATCTATAATGAAGATCTGGGTTGCGTCCTGGTGGCAGCGGTATATCACTGGGTGAAGTGTGTGGTCTAGGTTATGTGAAAGCTGCATGTGAGTAAGACCACACAAAGTTAATCCAGATTGCTGATGATTGACTGTAGGCCAGCTAAGACAGAGCTGAAATTCAGCCCTCCGGACCCGCTCCCCTCAGGAAACAACAATCGGCACTCTGTGTGAATTGGCTCACACTACAACCACACGGCGGCTTGACTTTCCACATTTCTGCAAGCTTTTCACTGCCGAACATTTTATAAAGTAGCTCACATTGTAATTTGTTTAACCGCCAAACAGATTATTGCACGTAAGGGGGGTGGTTTCATAATGAATTAACAAATGGAGCTTCCAGACGTCATCAACTTCTCTGCATGGGCTGATTAGACAGTAACATCAGCATCTGTAAATAAGTAGCTACACCGGTGATGCGGCTTTCATACATAGAAGCAGGAGAGACAGAGGTGCATCATTTCTTCCTCCAAAGAATTGTTCAAAGTCATGGTTCAAACCTCTTTGGCATTCTTCCTGAACCCCAGCATGTTCATCACTCTGGTTATTTGTTGCATTGAGAGTGAAGCAAAAGACACTATGAGATCTAACATGAGCGTCTAGGCAGAGATGCATCCATAAAAATCCAAATAGTATTGCATTTTGAACCACCTCCAAAAGTGCTTTGTGTCAGATTTTGCAAAAATTAATGTTCAGGTGTTTTTTTTGCTGTCCAGACTATCAAAAATCAATCTGCATATGCCAATAAATCAGTTTTGGGCTGGCAGCCTAAACATAGCCTATATTTCCTCAGTTATACGTACTCATTTCTGAGTATTTTCAGGGAATAATACCTCAAGTCTATGAATGCAAACACAAACCTAGTTTTTACTGGTTACTTTAATGACTAATTCCTTTTTTGTGTTTAATTTTATTACGGTTCAGTATTAGAGTACACCAAAAAGAGAACATAGAACACAAAATATCAGTACCTACACTACTTGATGCTGGATGTAAGCTGTTCTGGTGTAGTTCAACTAAAGCTATAACTATTTTACTGTAGGACTAATCTACAGGTGATTTACACCTGTAGATTAGTTCTAAAGTGAAATAGTTTTAGCTTTAGTTGAGTCATTGTTTCACTATTAGAACTGTAATTTACATGAGATTGGATTTGGTTGACCTACTGATCCTCGCTGCTTATATGACAGCCTGTTGGAAATCATACAAGCTCAGTTTCATGTGACTCACGCACGAGACTCACTCCTGTCAGTTACTGTGCATCTCTGTGTAACTTCGCTTAGGACACCTTCGTAATAGCTACCTGAGGAATACAAATCATAACCGAAACAAGACTTTATGAGCAATATTAAAACGCTCGGCCAACTATGAGCGCAAATGACAACATTCCTCGTACGCAAATTAAAGCAAACTTACCGCAAATTCAAACTTGCGTTAGTTAAAACCCTACACTGCACAGCATGTACACACAGCCGGACGCGACCCCTTGAAAGAAATAGCTAGTTTCTGAGTTCCACCCCGGTTTATGAATGGGGACCATTGATGACAGTTGAGTTTATGCAACGTGTAACTCGCCTTCCTCGCTACGTGTACGACAAAACGAGCAAAGCGGAATTCAGGATAAGTTACTTTCACCAGCGGAAAGTTACTGACCTCCTAATCACTGCACGCTCACATAGCGGTGTCCTCGTTCACATCGTATCCATCGCTGACCTTGTTCAGAACTTGACCGGACTTCGGTTTTAGTCACTCTTCTAAAACTGCTCACTTCACTAATGACATCAGAGGCCATCATGGAGCTCCGCTGTCACGTGGTCAACTTCGGCAAAACACCTTGTCACGTGACTGGCCTGTTCGCGCCGTCATACGCGGTTATACACGCTACAGTTATACAGTTATGCTTTTATCTTTCTTTCTCTCTCTCTCTCTCTCTCTCTCTCTCTCTCTCTCTCTCTCTCTCTCTCTCTCTCTTTTTTCCTTTCTCATATATCTATCTATTTCTCGGTATACCTCGCTACTTAGCCCCCATTTGCCCTGTTCTTCAAGTTCCCTGCTTTAAAAAAACTGCCTGTTTTAGCTAATCTGAGCTGGTGATAGTTTTGGCCATGTTGGTTGACCAGCATCAAATACACAACATGCTGGTTTTGCTGGTGATGGTTTTCTAGCAGGGTTTGTCCACCTTGTAGCTGGAAAGTCTAGAGACTCACCAGTTACTGCAAAATTGGTGTTGGTCATCCTCTGGTCCTTCGTCAGTGGTTATAGGATGCGGCTGGCTGGACATTTGTGGTTGGTGGACTGTTCTGTTCTTCAGCATCATCCACTCATACCAGGACAACACACACTAAAACACCACCACCCACAGTGCTGAGAATAACCCACCAGCCAGATCATATCTGCTCTGTAGGGGGAGGAATAAAGCAAATGCAGTGAAACAGATGGTCTGTAATTGTAGAACTACATCTTGTGCCTATTTGGTGAGTGGCACTGATGGTGAGTATAGAAACATATAGAAAGTATAGAAAGTATAGAGTATAGAAACAAGCAGGTGGGTTTAATGAAGTGGCTCTATATATATATATATATATATATATATATATATATATATATATATATATATATATATATATATATATATATATATATATATATAATGGTATTCTGATACAGCATCAACTTTTCAGAGACTTTTCTGTAACTGGCTCACACAGATATCGTGTAACATTCAGAGAGGACAGAATGCTGGTCCCCAGCACCAAAACCTACACCTTTAAATTATATTGTTATCACATCGACTGAGCAGGTCTACCAATGGCTCTGAACCCAAATATACAACTGCCAGCAAACTGCTTTACATTATAACAAGTGAACACAATCCCGTTCCTATATTCTCTCTGAGGAAACTGTTTATGGACGCTGTATCTGAGGTATGAGGACCGCTGTGTGAATTTCATAATCCAAGTTATAATTGGATGCAGGATTAGGAGCACACACACACCTCTTTAAAACAATCCCTGTAATCCCCAGTTCGTCTATGCTACCCTCAGCCTAGCTGCAGAAGACAGCACAATCCACTGAGGTGTGCAGAGTTTGCAGTCCAGTAGGAAACTCCAGTCAGAACTATAGAGTCATCTTCTCAATAAGGCCAAATGGCTGTAGTGGACAAAGATGTGGCTGAGAAGTTTTTGGACAGCAATCCAGCCTTTGCCAAGCAATACTACGACAGCCACTTCAGGGCTCAGGTCATCTCCAATCTGCTGGCCACTACCAAGAAGGCAGACATGGACATCAGCAAGTATCATAACTTGAGCTCCGTAGAGGAGAGCGAGGTGATCTTCGACATGGTGAGGGACTTGCAGGAGAACCTGCAGATGGAGAGGGCTGTGTTCAACCTCATGCGCCACCTGTGCTTCATCATGCGTGCGGACCGCATGAGCCTCTTCATGTACCGGCAGAGGAACGGCACAGCAGAGCTGGCCACGCGCATTTTTGACGTCCACAAGGATGCTGTTCTGGAGGATTGTCTGGTGCCACCGGACAGTGAAATCGTTTACCCACTGGATACGGGCATTGTGGGCCATGTGGCCACCGTCAAGAAGACAGTGAATGTACCTGATGTGACCCAGGTAGGCCAACCACTCTGCCATGTAATGAGGGATGGGCTGTTATCTCAGTCTGATTCAAATACCTCTATTTCATCTTATTCTAGGACCACAATTCCTTGGGTTGGGAACTCCATCTAACAGCAAACTCTGAGCTGTTTTGGTTTAGGGGTGGGATTGGTAGGAAGCTTAACTGCTGCTACAGAGTAGCCGTTAATCCGCTGCTCAGGTAACACCTTTACTGTCATCAAGAGCTGTGAGACGTATGGGTACTGCATGAAGCTAAGTACACAGCAGCTCATGCAGTATAATAACACTGAAGTTAAAATCACTAACAATCTCAAGGATTCAAGAAAGTCTAAAGTTTGGCAGCCCTATTTGTATATCAAGTGCATTGTTTATCAGTTCCTTCTTTAGGCTTGCTCATGAAATTATTTTTTAAATGAAATAAAATTTCAGATTTTGAGCAATTTGACAAGTGAACTGAAGACCAAATTAAAGACTGGATCAATCAGACAGGCTGAAGGAACAGCAATGTGGAACAACTTGTGGTACGCACATCATGTTAATACATATGCCGACCACAAGAGGGCGGTGCAGGACTTCAATAACTTTCATGTTGTGGTTGTGACAGATTCAATTCCACTAGCTGAAGCATCACCTGATAAAGTTTATGCAGTTTTCCATAATACACTACTAGTATACCAACAAATCAAGTACCCCCAACAAAGGTCAAGCTGTAAAATACACAGTATGATTGATTTGCTTTACCTGGTACACAAGGACTGCTAATGAACACCGACAACAGATAGACGGTACCCTCTTTTTTTTTTGCATAGATCAAAATACCTGTAACATATTTCACACTTTGTGTTTAACACGTTGGTTCAAAATGCTGTTTGCTTGCAGGGCTAAAGAGTATCATATGGCTAAAAGAGAGCACAGGGCCCAGTTCCTGAAGAATGTTAACAATGCTCACAGGACCAGTAGATTCATTTCAACCTAAAATCACACAGCAGCAGAAAAGAGCATATAGCCAGACGTGCATGACAATGGTCTGGGGTGAAAGCCGTGAAATTTGGCTTGCTACTTGATTAGCGAGGAGCAATCATTTTTCAGAGGAACAGACTGTCTCTCTCCCTGTCAGCATGAAAAGCAAAAACTCCGCAGCCTGGAAAACGGCTTCCTCTGTAGAACACGACCTCTCCAGAGCACATAATCACTTGTAACAAATTGGTTTCCTTTATCTTTGTCGATGGTAACGTGTGACTAAAATACAAAGTCTCTACAATGCAGCAGTGGCACTCCCTCATTGCTTTAGGCATCTTCTACGCAGCTGACCGGTGACTACATTTGGTAGATGTTCAGCAGCTTTGAATGTGAAGACTGTTTTGGAGTAGTCTCATGGTTAATTGCTTGTTATGATTGGTTTTATGTGTTGACTCTGATTCTGTTCACACATCTGAGAGAGAGGAGAGAGGATTTCCATTCTTATGACACACTAACCAATTGCTCAAGTCTGTAGGTTAGCTTTAAGGTGAAGCTTCACCATCCCAGTGCCAATAGAAGGCTACAGTGGGATTACTGCAGGTTTCTCTTTCCTTCCCCTGGCTGTGGGCGTTACTGGGTACAGGGAATAAAGCTCTTTAATCTCACTTGAATTAGAGCGATCCTGGATTAAATCTAAAGGTCAGTGCCTAAAGCCATGTTCTCCAAGTCAGCGGAATAGCAGCAGCTTACCTTGACTCCACATCTCTATTTTTTCAGTAGAATCATAACTATATGTTATATGCAAGCCTTTTAACAAAGTGTTAGTAGACCTAGTATTGTCCCATGAGTCACCAAAGGAATGGGCTTTTCATTAAATGTTTTTGACTTAAGTTGTTATTGTTATTACCAGTGGAAGGTTGAAAGGGCACATTCTAAGGTGATCAGATTGGCGGTCAGACTATCATTCAAATATCCAATGTTTTTATCTGTTTAATAAAAAAGGGGGGTTTCAGTTTTAATGTATTTTGACCATGGTTATTTGTGTACTGTAAAAAGTTAACTACTAACTAAGTAGCTTTGTAAACTTTGTCAGAAAGTCATACAGTAGTCTACCATATTCTAGCGGCTTAGGCAGGAATAAGGTAGAGACTCGTTTACCACAAAAGATTCAGTGGTCTCATAAACTTTGGACTGCTGGAGGAAGCCCATCGACAACACACAGATGAGAGCCCTACCCACTGCTCCACCATGCCACCATCCCATAATTCATATTCATATAAAATATTTTGCTAGTAAAGAGACCCATAGCTAGAGAAAATTGTGGTCACACTGGCTATTGGCTATGGCCCAATAGCTCTGTCACTACAATTAGTTCTGTCTGATAGTTATAATAGTTCTGTCACTACAATTGGCTATAGCCCAATAGCCAGACCCTAGAGACACCCGTGGGCTAGCTTCAGTTTATCAGGGGACGGGTGGTACTAACAAATAAATGACTAAAAAAAAGTGATGCAGTTTTTAAAAGAATATGATACACTTTTTGCATCATAGCCTGCTTTCAGGTAGCTTGTATGCCTCTACCTATCAGTTTCACACAGCACTATTCTATATAACTAGGCAAGCAGGTGGTAGTAGTGGTTAGTAGATAGCAGCAGCCCTCTCTGTTGGTCAAAACAAGCACAACACAAGACCTCTGCCTGTCTGCTTCGCTGCCAGGTCTTTCGCAGGACTTTCCTGTCAAAAGCGAGGATTGTTCCTGGAAAATGAGGATTTTTGGCCACATATTACTATGTTATATTTTCTATGTTATATGGTTTGTACAGTGCAACATTGTGCTCCTCTACCTCACAGGTTCTGTCTCTGTTCTGTCACTACAATTGCCAGCATGCATCATGCAAATACTTCAAAGCACTCTCAAAGCACTTGTAGTCTTTCAAAATTTACTTTTAAGCGGCTTCATCATTTGCTTTTTAGAAAAAGTGTCCCCGTAAGCGCTGTTCTGATAGCAGACTGTAATGCTCAATCCCACATTTATTACCTTGTATATAACCTGATACATACAGTCTGATTCACTACCCCCCCCAACCCTGAACAACAACATAATCAACATGATCAGTTGCATATAAATGTGTTCCAATTCCAAAATTCCAAAAAGTCTAATTGTATATGTCTAATTTTTTTCCTCTTCATACATCATGCAACAGATTAGACACGTAACAAAGAAGAGAAGAAATCAGATTTGACTGCCTGCCTAAAATATTTGGAAGGAAATATCACACTGATGGATGACATGACTTGACTTGGTTCTATCATTGCCTGTTGAGCTCATTGGTGTGTAACATCATTTCTAAAGCTGTCTAAAACCATGCTTCTCCCTTCAGAGCCCCCACTTCAGTGACTTTGTGGACACGCTGACTGAGTACACAACCAAGAACGTGCTGGCCACGCCCATCATGAACGGCAAGGACGTAGTGGCTGTCATCATGGCAGTGAACAAGATTGACGGCCCGAGTTTCACCGTGCAGGATGAGGAGGTGTACCCTCTCTTCCCTCGTTCTCTTTCCTTAATTGTGCACATGGTGTATCATTGAAGGCTTTAGTCTCTCAGTTTGAGTGGACAGTTCTGTGTGTATCTGATCTGCCCCGCTTGCCTAATGCCTAGATCACGGTTCATAATTCATAATGCCTGTCTGATTCCTGCAGACGCTGCAGAAATTTCTCAACTTTGCCAATCTGATTCTCCGAGTGTTCCACCTGAGCTATTTGCACAACTGTGAGACCAGAAGAGGACAGGTGAGCGATGCCCTTCTTTGGTCCATTGAAGTTGCTCTGTTGTGGGATTTGCCTATTCTGTGGTCTCTATTTCCAAGACATTTGCTAATATGAATCAAAGCCCACCCTATCCCCTAAAATATTGCCTATAAGCTGATTCTACGGTAAGTAAGGTAATAAATCACTGTATGTATAGTGATGTAGAACAACAATTGAGAAATTACAGTAAATTGCAAATAAATAAACAAAGTAAAACATTATCTGTACTTCTGTTTATTATTAGATACATCCAATTAAACTTTACACTTTACACACTAAACGAGATACTCCACATTACATGGTACTGTTAAAAAAATGTTTAAATTATACATGCAATGTCTGGATTATATACATATAACCAAAAAAATATAATTTTCTTTGGTGGCATACTGCTGAAATGAAAAAATATGGTTTCTTGACTAGACAAGACTAACATGTAACTAATGTTAGACAGTAAAGCCCGAACAGCAGCCTCTGAAACATTACATACTGCACTACTAAAAGCACTTCTATTGATGATGTCATTTGTATTTATTCATTAATTAATTTATTTTATTTATTATATTTCATTTTTTATGTATTTAGTGTAGCAGCAGTCTGCAGTTTGGGACGTGGCCAGAGAGTAATGTAACGTTTCAGAGTGCTTTCTGATAAAAATTAATATAAACGTTAGTAATCCAAACCCTCCTAGCCAGTTACTATAACAACATATTATACTAAAGCAGTTTTATTGCAGTATATATTGTCAAAGTTGCTATTCATTACTTTAAAGCTGGCGTGTTTAAAGCTGGCGCGAACTACCCGACGCTCCAGTGAGGCGAGAGCTCGGGACAGTGAAGCTGCTGACTGCCGGATATTTCTGAACAGGCATCTCAACACAAGCCTTAACTAAGTGAAAAACCCAGACCACCCAACAACCTGAGCCAGTTGCTAACAACAAACACAGGGTGTGAATTGCGAAGGCTGCCAAAACTCGCTTTCAAAATAAACGTTTTTAAACAGTTTCCGCTTTTTCAGTGGTTTAATTTTTGAGTGTTATTAATCTACCTGTTGCTAATATTGGGTTCCTACACCAATGTCTATCTCTATATCCGCTTTGCAGGTGTTGCTGTGGTCTGCCAGCAAAGTGTTTGAGGAACTGACGGACATTGAAAGACAATTCCACAAGGCTCTCTACACAGTGCGAGCCTTCCTCAACTGTGACCGCTACTCCGTGGGCCTTCTGGACATGACCAAAACCAAAGTGATTTTCTCAACATGCTTGTTTGTCTAGAGCTACAGCGTTTGACCTGAATTACATCCTCTTTATACCTTTATACCATTAGTGGATGGTAATGCTTCTTCAGTAGATTAAATGTCAGACTCGTGTCCTTACAAACACACTTCAGCTCCCTTGACATTTAAACATTAAACGTATTGTGGAATTGAAAGCAAGCGAGGTAGAGCTCTTCTGAAGCCTTAAGATAAGAGAAACGTTTTCCTTCTGGACAATTGCAAATCACTGGCCGTCGTCATGCCTACAAACATCCTTTCTCATGCTTCTAGGAGTTCTTTGACCTTTGGCCTGTCCTGATGGGCGAGGTGCCGCCGTATTCTGGACCAAAGACCCCCGATGGCAGAGTGAGTGTCGTAAAATATGACTTTATCTGAGCATTGCTCATAAAGTCAATGCTCTTCATAACAAAATACATCACGTGTTGCTTCGGGATAAACTTCTGATATTGCTTTCCCCCTCAGGAAATTAACTTCTACAAAGTGATTGATTACATATTACATGGGAAGGAGGACATTAAAGTAATACCGTAAGTCACTGCATATTTATGATCTTGGGGCTCAACATTTAATTACTTGGCTTTTAAGCCCAGGCCTGTCGGATATACCTTGAGGTGAGGCAGGATGCCTCTGTCGTTAAGAGGCATTGGTTCAATTAAAATAGCCAGAGGCCTATCGAGCATATCAATCTCCACCATAATATAACAGCTCAGACATTGTTGTTATTTTAATAGAATTGAACACGGTGATTAAAAGGTCTGGAACTACCTGAAATCTGTGCAGATTAATGTGAGATTAATCTAATGTTAGGCTGAGCTCAGTATTATTGGTGCATATTAGACCAGTTGGTTTACTGAGTGTCATATTTGTTATTCTACCACTCTGTCAATCCTGATACAGATTTTTGGATGAGTTCTGACTTTTGAACCTGTTGGATCACAGTTATGATGTAGGACAGGAAATCAGATGTATTTACTGTGTTACTGCAGGAATCCTCCTGCGGACCACTGGGCCCTGGTCAGTGGATTGCCTACCTACGTGGCTGAAAACGGCCTGGTGAGAGTCGTCTCTCTGTCTTCTCTGACAGCTTAGCTGTGGCAATCAAACAAGCCAGGAAACCTTGTTCACTGTGTCTGGAGGCGGAACATGAATGAAATGTTATGTTTATATGGTAGCTATCAAAAACAGTGCTCTTCTGTATCAGTGCATATCACCACTGCTTTTCTGTGTCTTTGCTTTTAGATCTGCAACATAATGAACGCTGCTGAAGACGATTTCTTTGATTTTCAAGTGAGATCAACTTTTTACTTACTTCCAATAGTCAATAGATCAGTTACTTATATAGATTTAGTTAATAAAAAAACAATTTAACCACATTGTCTTTGATTAGACAGTTATTTACTGCTGTGATTAATATGTTTCACTGGCACTTTTTTTAACCCTAACTGATGATGTTGAGTATTCATGTAAAAGGGGTCAAATTATTGTCCTGCATGAAGCAAAGAAAACAATTTTCTTTGGGGAGAAACTGAGATGACCGAATTGGGTTCAAAACTGTCCAACATCTTGTGAGGACAGTGGAGAACCATGAACTTTACAATAGACGTAATCAGATCTTACTGTAATACATAGTGACGCTGCTTCAATAAAAAAAATCCATACAGCAACTTTTATTAGTGAAAATAATAACATTTCCACCTACATTCTAATGAGATCTCACAGGGTTCAGACTAAACAGCTGTGGGACAATAAGAAAACTACTTGAGGCTTAATTTGCCAGGAAGCATTTACCCATAATGCATACTTTTGCATACCTGGCATAGCACCCGCTGTACTAAGACTGTGGAGGCAGTGTTGTGATCTGAGGTTGCTTTAGTTGGTCAAGTCGAGGCTCATTAACAATAAAAATGAGTCACTTGACTACCTGAATACACAGAGTGACTAGATTATCATATTGATGGATTTCAGGGAGGGCCACCACGCTGAGATTCATCATCCTCAGATTGTGAAGGATTGATTCAGGGCGCATCATTTACACAGGCATCACTTATTTGTTGCAAATACAGGATCTCGACCATAAATGTATGCGACTCGGGACAGAAATAAATGCCAACATAAGGTTGAATGGACATCATAACCATAGCTGGAGATGATTTAACAAAATATTGAAGTTTTTTCTGACCAGGAGGTGTATTTTTCTTTAATACTATACATACTTTAGGATTATCTAGGAGATATTGCTTATTACGAACAGAGTATGCTCTGACTGTGCTGATAACTTTATATATATACATATATAAATATTTGTTTTTTAATTTTTTTAAATATACCCGGGCCTGTGCTTTGGGCCGCACTACCACCCCCCCTTCATGGGGACTGTAATAATTTTCAAATTATCAGGTAATACAGCTCACCACTTGTGTATACTCATATAGGCAAAGGGTGATTTGGTAGCACAACCCCCTGCCACCACCCCAACCCCACTTCACCCAGCCCCCCCACCCTGGAATAGGAATTCCTAAACAATAGACAGATTGGACGAGACAGGACAGACAAGCAAACACTTACATAACACCAAATAGACTGACCATTAGCACGCTATATTTCATTTAAAAAATATATAAATAAATAAAATAAAACTATCTAAAAAATCTATACTGTCCAGATTCAATAGATAATTATTATCATGCTTTTTGGACTTGCCCCCTTGTACAGCAGTTTTGGTTGAAGGTTGTGGACAAGCTGTCAGAGATTTTGGGTCTTGTCATCCCTTTATGTCCCACTGTAGTGTTACTTAATGACCTTTCTTCAATCTCAGTACCAAATCAATTTAAGTCATTTATATCAATATCACTTACCATTGCCAAAAAAGTTATCTTACTGAACTGGAAGGATAGGACTCAAAATTTCAATAAAGCTCTGGCTTAACCTCTTTACGGATTATTCCAATCTTGAAAGAATTCTGGCAAATCTTAAAAACTATTACACCATTTGAGGAAACCTGGTCTCAATTTTTACAATATATTGAGAGCTGATCCCTCTCCACATTTATTTTTTTGTGCTGACAACTTTAAAGTTTTTTAGAATATACTCATTTGTTGTTGTCTTCGGCAGAAAGAGCCTCTGGACATTTCAGGTTGGACTATAAAAAACGTCCTGTCTTTGCCCATCGTGAACAAAAAAGAGGAGATAGTTGGTGTGGCCACGTTCTATAACAGGAAAGATGGGAAGCCGTTTGACGAAATGGACGAAACGCTAATGGAGGTATTTGTGGATTCGGTTTTGGCAGACGCGGTGCGAGAAATGAGTCACAGTTGTATTATTACACAACAGTCTTTGCATTATGTATTTATGAAGTCTTTACCCAGACGCTGCAATATTCATGCACAAAAAAGAAAGAACCACAGTTTAATATCTTATGCAGAGTAAACGTGGTTATTCTTTATTGCAGTGTGACTAACCTTGTTGAATCCTTATGATCCGCAAGTTGTAATCCCACTTCTTGTGCTCCGTCGTCTCAGTCTCTTACTCAGTTCCTGGGCTGGTCAGTGCTGAACCCAGACACCTATGAAAAGATGAACAAGCTGGAGAACCGAAAGGACATCTTTCAGGACATGGTGCTCTACCACGTCAAGTGCAGGAAGGATGAGATCCAGAACGTCTTGGTGGGTTTTTGTCAAGACAAGTAAAAGCTGGTATGACTGATATAGTGACGCTAGTCTACCTCCATGTGGTAAACTGGGGTTTGAACCCCCCACCTGGGCTGTGCTGTACCAATATGAAGCCTTTGGCAAGACGCCTAACCCCTGCCTGCTTCAGTAACATGACCAACGTGTAAGCAATAATCGGAATCATATGTAAGTCATAACTATCATAACATTAGTGTTGTTTTAACGTGTGGGAACCTCTCAAGAGAAAGTTGCTTTTTGATTTATATAAAAAAAAAACACTGCACATACATCAAAGTAGAAGATTATGACTGAAATCTAACTGAACTATGTGCTGTGTGCTAGAACACACGGGAGCTGTATGGAAAAGAACCAGATGAATGTGAAGAAGAGGAACTGGAAGACATCCTGGTAAAAAAAATAAAAAAATAAATAAAAAAGTAAATGAAATGCAAGGTTATATGAAGAATTACATGTTAATGCTGTTTCTACAGGCAGAGGTGCTGCCAGACTCTGAGCAGTCGGAGATCTTTGAGTTTCATTTCTGTGATTTTGAGCACTCTGAGCTGGACCTGGTTAAATGTGGCATTGCGATGTACTATGAGCTGGGAGTGGTGGACAAGTTTCACATTCCCCGTGAGGTGAGTTGGAACTAACAAGCTGTCTTGAGTGTCGTGCTGTCTGCTCAGAATAAACTGATATTCAGTACTAATTTTATTCTCTGTAAAAATGGACCTGGGCAGGGGTTGATTTGACATTTGTTAGATTTGGATTTGTTTTTTTTATTCAGACTGTTTTTTTGCTTCGTTGTAATGAACTTTTATAAACTGCACAGTAGAAGTTGCATGAAGTGGCATCTACTGACTGCTGACAGTCACCCTGTAAAACCTGAGTACTAGGTCGTACGGCTCAAAAAGAAGACTCAATGTTCAGGTTCAGGTCTGGCTTGATGTTTAGATCTCAAGTGCGAAAAGAATATATTGATAAAGAATAAAAAATTGTAGATCACTCACTTACATTCTCGGAAACCACTCCCTTCAAATGGTTTTTAAATACTCTTTCAACAGTCTAACGAATTGTCTGCTCAGGCAAGCCGTCCAAAGCCCAATCGACGTTACAAAACATTAATTTGCAAGTTGTGTGCAATTACATATTTTCACCAGAGAGGTCTCCAAAGCCCCAGGATCTTACATAGTATATCTCTGAAGCCTCAAGATCTTAAAAGGTGTAGTTTTAAAGCCCCAGGGAACCTAAATCTGTGCTTTCTGGTCTTGTTTATCTGGCTCAATATATAAATTTACTGTATTTGCTTATGAATACCTTCCCAAAGTCTAATAAATGTCTGCTATTTTTCACCATATTTCTCTCCTCTCCATGTAAACTGGCTGGTCCTAATCCTGGGTAATGCTTATGTGAGCATTTTCTAACCAATTGCAAGGCTGGAATTTCTTGCCCCGCCCACACACAAAACAGTTTTCAGAGAATGTAGTTGTCTGTAGCAGCCTGTCACTAGTTCATTCATATATCTATACACTAACACTGGACCTCAGTTATTAGTATCGACCTTAGTTTTCTAATGAATTTGTTTTTGTGAAAGGTCCTAAGAAAAAGGACTTGTGCTCTGATTGTGTGCAGATTCTATTCTAACATACAGTAAGAACAAATTCCAAACGGAATTTTCATGAATATTGTGTAAGAGGGAAGAAATTTCTTTTTAAGAACATCTCTTTGTCCCCTTATTTGCATGTTGCCTTATACATGCATTTGTTCTATCTTAAGATCCATCTGTGGCTTTCTTTGTTTTCATATTATAGCTGTATAATATTTGTGACAGGAAGAATAGGCAAGGAGTGTTGGACAGAGACGCTGATCAGCGTTTTTAGTTGTTTTTCATATGTATCATATTTATATCTTTTATTATTTGAGCTTTTTGTATTTTTAACTTAACTTAAATTTAGTATCATACAAACATTTTACCACACTTTTGTAATTACATAGAAAATATATGTTTTTACTGTTTCGCACAAAAATAAAATAAAATAGTACATAAAAAAACTACATGCTGTTTCTAGTTTCTCATCATGCTGATTAGAAATCCATATCAGCTTTGTGTGACATATGGGATGTAGTCGGTCTGAATCTCTCTGTTGTCCACAGGTGCTGGTGAGGTTCGTGTACTCGCTCAGTAAAGGCTACCGAAAGATTACCTACCACAACTGGAGACATGGCTTCAACGTGGGCCAGACCATGTTCACGCTGCTAATGGTGAGGAACAATAACTACACAATGATCATTTACTTGGTACATTTGGTTTAGCCTTTACACAGCAGCTTTAATATTATCATAATTCTAGTAGTAGTAGCATTAAGTTATTCACAAAACAGACGTTGTGCCTTTAAGAGTGATAATTTGCAAATAATGTCTTTTCTGATTGGCTGCCTCATTCAAACTGTACTCCAGGCTTACAACCTTCTTATAACTTCAGTGCATGGGGCTAAACTGTCTGAATGGGCGAGTATATGAATGGTTTTGTTACAGTTATTCATGACATATAATGTCGGGGGTGGGTATAATATCATTAATGTTTTTCATTACACATCAGCTGTTATACTATTTGATCAGTTCTTGTGTCCAAAATAGCTACACATGGATATATATGAATATTTTGGAATGAAACATATGTAAACACATTGTTTTTGTTTTGTTCTGGTTCACATGCAAATGTACGGGTCTCTGTAACACCACAAAAACAATGAATTCATAATAAGCTACTTTAGCAGTTTTCCTTAAAGTGACTGTAGAGCCTGGTGGTTAACCGGCACATTTTGTAACTTTAATAATTTACTAGATCAAACTCTTTCAAACAAGTGAGGAAAATGGTATGTGTCCTTCGAGACTTCGAACGGCTATGGATTATTCTGTAACTGCTATACTGGTTATGTAGCTCAGAGTGCAGGGAATTGAAGCGTGGACCCAAATATGGGTCCATGTCTTTCAAGGTATATATATATATATATATATATATATATATATATATATATATATATATATATATATATATATATATATATATATATCAGGCGGAAGGCAACGCACCTATGAATAGATTTCCTGTGTCTTAGCCTAGAAACAAACAAATGACCCCTCTTGACCGCAGAGCTCCAGACTTTGATGGATTGCTCCCATTTGTGTCATGAACAGTTCAGTGTGTGGCTGTGTGCAGGTAATATGTACCTTTACAGGACCCTCCTCCAGTATGTAACCCTTAAAATGGAAAGCGCGCCAAACTAATGAGGCAGCCAAGCATGAAACTGGTCCATGCTGCCTCATCAGTAATCACAGGGAACGAGTCATAAGTCAGGCAAGACGGAGGTATGGAGTCGGCGTGTGCGCGGGCCTTAATGAGCCTTCCTCAGCGCGGCTCCCAGGTGTCACTGGGCCTAATGAGCTCTCTGGAGTCAGTATGCCCCTCTACAACAGGCAGCCCTGGGGTGCAGGTGGGTCTCCTTGTGCAGCTCTGCCGAGAGGCCCATTAACGCTGGTGTTAACGTGTTCTCAGACAGGTGACCTGAAACGCTACTACACTGATCTGGAGGCTATGGCCATGCTCACTGCCGGCTTGTGCCACGATATCGACCACCGCGGGACCAACAACCTTTACCAGATGAAGTACGATCTGCTTATTACTGCCATTCTCACTGCTGACAAAGCTATGAAATACTGTTACAACTGAGGCCTGGCTGACAACAATGCCAAACAAATGCTTAAATTAACTGAAAGCTGAGAATATCGGCCAAAAATGTGGACAGAATTAAACAGAATTAAATTGATTAACTGTGCCGTAATTTCTGGTCATAATTGTTTGTAATCCAATCAATTCTTTTAAATATATATATATATATATATATATATATATATATATATATATATATATATATATATATATATATATATATATTACTGTCTTAATGCTCGGGTTAGGTTTAGATGCATTTTGCATTTGTTACTGTTACCATGATGGTGTAATTTTGAGTTGTTGGATTGGCACTAGATACTAGATTTACATTACATGTGAAATACTTTAAAATAGATTAAGCTAAAAGCAGATTGGAACTCAAATGAGAAGGATAAAGCAGACGCCTGCCAAATTTCATTCACCTTGACCTTTTGACCTTTGTATGGCAAGCAATAGGTTTTTAACAAAATAAGTCTAAGCATCTGGAAAGTAGTACAATTGGACCTGAAGGCATAAACATTGATCTTAGTTAACTGAATTATTCTATTCCAGTTATAAATTGGCTTATATTGTACTTCTCTTGGGGAACCAAGCCCCCTGAGCCCCCGCTAAAAGGTGTTCATTTCTGACCCTGTCAGCTGTTTCACTGCTCACTAGTTTGTATGTCTGAATGTGGTAAGTTTGAAAGGATTAACCTTGTGATTAACCTTGTGATTAACCTTGTGTGGGCTACTGAATGTAGAAAACACTGAATAATACCTGGAAGAAGCTGTGCCAGTAGTGTGGTTGATGCGTAACCAAGCAATAATCTAGAGATAAAGATACAGACATACATAATTATGGAACTGTTTGAACTTTTAGGCATTTATTTGGCCACTGAATTGAAGCTATGGCCTCATTAGGGCCCCACCTAAAAATCCTAGAATTGCTAGAGTTTTCCTAGAGTTTTATGTAAATATCAGAGGTTTGTTAGCAGGATTTTTTTCTATATATCTCCTAATATTGGATTACTACAGTGGCAAAACAATATGTCAGTCAAGCCTCAATTATGGTCAGTTATTAAAGTAAGATATTTAAAAGCTTTTTGAAATAACAACACTGTGATATGTCTTATTTATGAAGTTTTAATTATGTATATTAGCATGATTTGGAGCATCTCATCTGTGTAATTATTTCCTCAGATCTGGAAACCCACTGGCAAAGCTACATGGCTCCTCCATCCTCGAGAGGCACCATCTGGAGTTTGGCAAAACTCTACTGAGAGATGATGTGAGCCTGAGATTGAAGATGCTTTTTCAATTTTTCAAAGTTTCATATCATATTTAAATGGAATAACAAACTGTAAATACCTGTGTGTACAAGTTTACCTCAAAGTCACCAAACGAATGTGTTTCTTCAGCTTCTGTGATTTTGCCGTTTCAGGCCTTGAACATCTACCAGAATCTTAACCGGCGCCAGCACGATATTGTGATCCGTTTGATGGACATAGCTATCATTGCTACAGACCTGGCCTTGTATTTCAAGTAAGGCTATCGCATGTTATAGTGTGTCTAGGGCATAATAATGTTGGCTTGTTTTTCTGCAGAACACTGATGAAGGCTATATCACCATAGAAACTGCAAGCACACTTCTAGGCTGTCAGTACCTTGTCACAGTGAATGATGCTGAGTTAATTATTATGTGCACTTGCAGGAAAAGGGCCATGTTTCAAAAGATTGTGGATCAATCAAAAACCTACGAGAACTGGGACGACTGGACCAAATACATGATGCTGGAGTCGACCAGGAAAGAGATAGTCATGTAAGTGCTGGACTGTTGTGTACAACAGTGAAATTTGCCCTGACCTCAAGAGAAATGTAGTGCGGTGTAGTGCTTATACAGTGACAGATGCATGATCCATGTATGGTGTTGTGAGTGAACTTAACAATTAGATTCACTATTGATTATATTAGGACATGTGTAACGGCGATTAAATGAATAAAAAGTACATTAGAAGAAGTGAATATAACTGAACAATAACAAACCTTACATTGTTTTTTCCACAATCCTCAGTAATTTATTGAAAATCATTTAAAAGGGCTTTATTCATACACACAATGTCATAAATACAAAGCATCAAAAGATATTTTAGTGCCAGCAGCACCCCCTTATGAAGAATTTGGAGCCTGCTAACTGGCTAACTGACTGACTGATTGATCAAATGAGATGCAAGGATGGTCTATAAGGTGCTTCATATCTTAAATTGTCAAAACACTTCAACATTTGCGCATTAAATAGAAAAGACCATCGATTAGAAGAGTTTAAAATATGTATTATGATCATGCTAATCGACAACAAATCACTATTGATTCACTGTGACTGGATTAATTGCTTTAATCAAGTTTACTCCAGTAACTAACCTAATTGCTTTAGGATTCTCAAGTGGATCTTGATATGTTCATGTAGAGTACCAGCATGGTGTTGATGATGTTTTCACAGGGCAATGATGATGACTGCCTGTGATTTGTCTGCTATTGCCAAGCCCTGGGAGATCCAGAGTAAGGTACGGCATTCCTGTGCAATAATGCAGCAGCGTTGGAAACAGGCCGTGAGTGCACAAAAGAAATAGCTGTGCTCCCAGGCCATATACTGTAATGAGACTCGTGCTCTATTCATATGGTAATGTGATGGTCCGTTCACACTACGTTATTGTGTGCATTTAGAAGGCCACAGTTTTTTGTAGACGATTCCATACAGAAAGCTATCGAAACCTGCGTATTGAAGTATACGAGCAGTCTGATTTTTCAGCTCGTTCTCGTTTAGGCATTAAAGTACGTAGCCAAGCTGTGGAAAAAGCAGATGAAAAATGCTAATGAATGAACGCTGTGTTTTGCTCCAGTTGAAATGAGCAATCTCCCCAGCAAATGAGCTTGTTGGAGGTCAAGCAATATTACTTCTGTCCTGTTGAGCTAATTAATTAGCTCTAGTTTGCAGCCTGTGAAGTTCTTCTGGTTATATTGAATAGCTGGGAGTTCCCAAGGGCATCACTGTGTAAAAATGATAAAACAGAAGACTATTATTTGAATGCTAAATCTAAAAAAGATCTTGGCCATATTAGGGAAGATTTGAACATCAAGTTTTAAGCATGTGATGATGTATCTAAAGATGGTGCTGGAAGTAACATTCTAGTGTTACTCAAGGCAGTAATCAAAATATATTATGAGGGCGTCCTCATTCCCTTATATTTAAAACACTCCATTCCATATTCCCTATTTCAGGATCAGTCAGTGTTCCCATCAGTTGTTATTGAGTCATGGATTGTTGTAACACTGTAGCACCATATCAGCACCTCAGCACTATATAACACAACAGACTTTATATCATTTCTTACTTTTATAAAAGGTACTGTTAACAGTAGAAACACACTTTTGGTGAGTGCTAATCAATCATCCTTCACCAAGGATAGTAAGTTCTACATCATTTGAACATGACAATGGTCGTTTACATTTTGTTAAATTTTCATGATGATTTGACCAATAAAAGTGCTCCAAAATAGATTAGAAAACATTCTGGTTCCATTGACTTACACTGAAACTAAAGTATGTTTTTGGTCTCTCCTGTAAAGTTGCAATTTTGGAGATACTTATTTTTCATTGGACAACGACAATATATTAGATATAAACAAAACATTTGTTGTATTTTGTGATACAAGGTAAAATTAAAAGCTACAAATGGTAAGCTTTGTTAGATCATTTTCCTTACTCATTCAAATACATGTGATGGCTTAAAAATCATATTATTACTAGAGAGGAATCGAATACAAAGTTCATTCAAAATCCTTTTTTACATTAAGGATTAACTCCTAGGCCTGTTTACAACAAATGCTGTTCCTTTTTTATATAAAAACACAACAAAAACAAAAAAAAATATGTGATTTTAGCGCAGTGGGACTGTGGGCCGTTAGACTGTGTTTTTTGTCTAAACTGTTTGCAAGCTTATTTTCTATGCTCTGCAACTAAACATTGCATACACTGGGTATATCACATTCTACAACAAAGACAACAACACGGGAAGCTCCAGCACCTCTTACAGCAGCTGATCCTGTATAACGAGCAATTCACTGGGTGTTTCTGTGTGTTAGTGGGGGAATGTGAGGCTCTGCTTCTGCTAGTTGCTCCTCATTTATAAGACTGGTATGTAGTTCTCTACAGTTGCTGTAATATACTCACCATCATTTACAGCTCTTCAGCTCTGTTCATATTTTCTTTAAATGTCACATTTTTATGGTATGCTGTTTGCTGCTATGCTGCCGTCCTGATACTCATTTTTTTGACTGCAACCATAATAATGGAGTCTGACTGGTCAGCCTGGTTTTAACACATCTGTACAATGCAGAAAACAGAGCAAAATCCAATTCAAATGTGTCATGTTTGTTGGTGTGAACAGGCTTTAGAGTTATTACTCTCATTGTACTGTACTATCACCGGACAAATTGCCAAATGTAATTACTCAAATATGTACTTAACGCTGCACTATGTAAGCTGTTCTGTTGAAATTTAATATTTAGCTTTAGTGAGTCAAAATGCTAAAATATGGAAAGCTTGCACTTCTGCAGGTTAAAAGAATCATTTCAAATTCAGGAGTGGTTTGGGACGTATCATACATATTTCGTGGTAATGTCACATGTACAAACTGTCACATGGTCTGGCTTAATGTTTAGGTCTCATTTGGAAAATCACCATCATACTGTTGAAGATGTAATGATAATAGTAAAGCATTCAGTTACATCCTCAGAAGACACATCTTTCTCCAAGTTTTGGCCTGAGTTCTCTTTGAATATTCTATCAACACACCAAACATCAAATTCATTCACTCTGGGAATCAATCTGAGGCACAGCTCACATTATCAAAGGTTTTTTCATATTTTAGATACAATTACAGATTTCCACCTGAGAGGTCTCCAAATAGCCAAATCTTAAATAGTGTGCCTTTAACTATATAGTTATGCAGTAAATTACATGCTTATTTAATTTCATTCCTTATTAACAGGTGTGAACTTTTGCCTTGTTTTCTTTTGTGTCAGATAGTGACAACAACTTAATGTATATAATAAAAATATCTTTAAAAATATATTAAATAAATAAATCTTGCCTTTAAAATACAACCAAAATGTTACTGTAGGACACTGTTCATAACCCTACATGATACCTACATAGGCTTGTCAAGACAACTGACATAGCCCCACGTTAATGTTTATAAATGCTGATATGAGCTACTTTAGGCTACTCATCAATATTGACAACTGTAACCTTTACTTTGTATGACACCTACTGGATAAGCATATTAATACAGATACATTTATAAACATTTATGTGTAGGGTTGTGTAAGTGGAGCATGGATCATGGATTGGTCACTTGTAATAGTCAAACACATGTTTGGTCCTGCAGGTGGCGTTGTCGGTGGCTGCAGAGTTCTGGGAGCAGGGTGACCTGGAGAGGACCGTGCTGGAGCAGCAGCCCATTGTGAGACATTCACTATAATGATGAGACAGAGCGAGTGAGAGAGAGAGTGGGGGGCAGTGGTGGGAAAGACAGAGAAAGAAAGAAAAAAGAGGGGGAGAGAGAGAGAGAGAGTAAAAAAGAGAGAATTTCCCATGGGCCACGTAATGATGTACTGCCTATTATGTGGTGCAGTGAATCAGAAAGAGCGGTCGTGGTGGCCCAGTCAGCCGCACCATTCTCTAACTCCCCTATTTTACACAACTCTGACTCCAGATCCTTTAATGTCAGGTTCTTCAAATTGCCATCACATGGCTACTAACTTCCTTTAAGTCCAACAGTTCCTTCTGAAATGGTGGGGATTTGGCTTTTTTAAATGGCTGCGCTTCACTTTCACACAAAGCTAACGCCGTGCTGTTTGCCCTCTAGCCCATGATGGACAGGAACAAAGCAGATGAACTGCCCAAACTGCAGTGCGGTTTCATTGATTTCGTCTGCTCCTTTGTGTACAAGGTGAGCTGCTCCATTTTGATGAGCCGACACATCACACAAGGCTTCATCAAGATGTTCCAGACACTGATATATTTTTGTACGCTGTCTAAAATGATAGCTGTCCTTTGCACTGTGTGAACACTTGATGATGATTGGACCAATAGAAATGATAACATTACTGTACCTTAATGTTAAGAATGGTATCTTGTTACAAGTTACAAGAGTAGGGAAAGTTACGAGTAACAGACACAAAGTTTTATGTGTGTTTGTTTTTAAGTATGTCGTTGATGTCGTCAATACTATAGAACAGAGTGTTTCATCACAAAAACAGCTTGTTTTTTTGGATTAAGTACACTGTACTATGCAAAACTCTACATACACACCATTGTCTCCATAGTCTGAACCAAAACCTTTATCAAACCTCAAAAAACCCAGAATACTGTGGCGTGTATATTGTGTACCTTGTCTTGAAGTTTCGTGATGTTCTATTTTTGCTATATCACCCCCCTCCCACCCGCTAGTGTAGTGCAGAAATAGAGGGGGAGAATGTGAACTGCATTATTCATACAGAACTTTGGTTCTCAGATGCAACCGAATGCCTTTATGATGCAGACACTTCAGCTGAGGTCAAACAAAGTTGAACCTGTTCTGCCAACCTCAAGTATGAAATTCATGAAATCTTCTGTCAACATGTTAGCTATTTCAACATGTCCCGTTACTTAATGAAGAGCACAATCAACTACCAAGAACATGCAAAGCCACAGCATACATAAAAACCACTAAGTCAAGATCAAGAGGGATCCTGAACGCTGAAATAGTCTGCAGCCTGCCATCTCCATTGTTGTCCACCATTAAGATAGAAAGATCAACACTTCTGGGTTGTTTCTAGCTATATCAACTGTTTCCTAGGGACCCTAAGCCACCAGTGGATTTAGTGAACAGTAGTATTTATTCATATTTTATCACTGTTCAAACTAAACTTTGTATCTCCAAAATGATAACTTTACAGAAGAAAAAAGCAGACTTTACTTGTAATTTAGGTCCATTGCATTCCATTTCAATTACAACAATATAATTATTATCAATTATTATTATTATAGAGTTTTGCCACATCAGTTCTTCTTGTTCATTTATCATAAAGTGTATACACAATTTAAAAGGCAACAGTCATTTTACAATTCTGTCAAAAACTAAAAAACTTGTACAATTTTTACAACAACAGTGATATATTCATTTAGGTTGTACTGTGTAAAATTGTTAACGGGGTTTTATTGACTTTACACTTTTACACCTGTCCTGAAGGGAAATGTTTCCAGATTTCTGCGTGTTTAAATGGTTAAGATGTAAATAGACATTCAGAGTGGTTTGGTGTGAAATGCTTCACTGTAGTCCAAAAGTCACTGTTCATAGCAGTGGAATCAGACGTCTGAGGGTTTAATGACAGTGAAATCTCCCTAACAGAAAATTGTTACATGGAAAAGTCATTAACAGTCTGCCTGAGTCATTGTTTATGATAGTTCTGAGATAAGCTTTTGGCCTAAAACGTTTTTTTTGTTGTTTTTTTTACATTCATGGTGGATGCTTATGTGCAGAGCGTTGTAAGGTAGAATAGTCCTAAAAGAGAAGCTCATTTTCTACTATTTAAGCATCTAAATAGATCTATCTAAGCACTAAGATTAAATTTAGGAGCTCAGTAGACGTGTAGATTCACTGGTCACTTTAGATAGTACAGAAAATGACTATATTTGTGTTGTACACATCGTGAGCCCTGCCTCCCATCACAACCGTCAATATGCTTCTCTAGAATTGACCATTCTAAATGACCACTCTGACACTCTTACACAGTTAAATGTAGAAGAACTTGTCCATTTTTCCTTTGAAGTAATAACCAATTTTCTAGCGTCCAAGACAACAAGATTTGACTCAATGATTTCATGATAATTCAGAAACTACCCAGAAAAAAAATACTGAGAAGGTACTGAATATGTATACAAGACAACGTGCCTCAACATACGCTGTGACGAAAGAAGTGCTAAAGTCACTTCAGACTACTATGGAGCAATAAGGTGCCTGTATTATACTACAGTTCACTGTGAAGGAGGTCAGTGCCTTCTTGGCCATAGGTTGACTCCTTAACCTCACCTTGCTCAAGCACACACTCCTCTGTCTCCTCCGGCAGGAGTTCTCCCGCTTCCACGTGGAAATTACGCCCATGCTAGAGAGACTGCTGAACAACAGGAAGGAGTGGAACGCTTTGAAAGAACAACACGAGGCCAAAATTGCGAAGATCGAGGAAGCCAAAAAGGCCAAGGAGGAAGCCTCAGCTGCTGCATCCGCTATCAAACAGGGTGAGAACTTTTAAAAGGCCATCAGTGCCTTGAATCGAATACTATTATCCTGGGCTTATTAGTCCAGTACCCTGTAGACTTGTCAGACCTTTTCGGGATGACAGAAAGCAAGAGAAGCTTTAGAGTGATCATCATGTTGGGTTCTTGCCATGGCCTTTCACAGTGTGTAGGTTAAGGAACAGTAGGAAATGTGGAAAGTGTTCTTCAAGCCTCTTCACTAATGGGGCCCTCAGATTTGAGACTTTGTATCTGAGTGACCTTAACCTGTGTGTGTCCAACTAACGCCTCTTCTTTCTGCTCCTACAGCAAATGGTGCCCCACCCTCGCAGTCCAAGACCTGTGTCGTCAGCTAGAGCTCAGACGCTCCACCGCAGAAAGGACATTCCATATGTATGGAAATGTGCTCGTTCAGTTAAAGTCATATTTCATTATTTTCACATTTGCTTTTTCGTAACCTCGTCATTAAGATTAGAAGTTGTGGGAGATATAATGTGAATGCTTAATGGGGAAAGGACCGTTTCAGGCATTTTCAAAAATGCTGTGGTGATAATGCTCTGATGTGCTGAACATAAGCTAATGAATGTTTAACATATAAAGGACGTTGAATACAGAATATCAATACCATCATATCAGAACCTCACAGCTCTTGTATATTATTTAAAAGCACCAGCTGTCCTTTCCAAATGCGTAAGGAATGAACCAATAGAAATGCTCTATAAAGTACTTGACAGGAAATCTTTATACATTCTACACTGAAGAAAAAGTAAGGCTTTCAGTTTCTCGCACTCTTTTTCACAGTGCTGTGTGAAGAGATGTAGTCAATCAGCCATTTGCCTCTCTAGTTCAGTGCTGAAGCTGCTATGCTAATGTCTCTAACAACAGTCAAAGTCAATAGTCACCCAAATCTGAATAAAAAATCATGGTGTAGCTGAATGCTGGGGTATTTACACGCCCACCAGCCACTTGATTAGATGCATCTCCTTGTATCTACACTGCTTGTTCATGTAATCAGCTCCACTTACCATATAGGAGCACTTTGTAGTTCTAGAATAACAGACTGTAGTCCATCTGTTTCTCTGTATACTTCGTTAATGCCCTTTCGCCCTGTTCTTCATTAGTCAGGACCCTCACAGAACCGTAGAGCAGGCATTATTTGACTATTCTCAGCACTGCAGTGACACTGAGCAGGGCTGCTGGAATTTTAAACACTCTTGTAGATGTGAAGTCAGAGATGATGGCTCATCTGTTGCTGCACAGTTTGTGTTGGTTATCTAGTTCTTCATCAGTGGTCAGAGGATACTGCCCACAGGACACTGTGCAAAAGTTATGACGCATGTTTTATTCTATGTTAAAACTCAATAAAAATCATATTTGTAACGCTTCGCTGGTTCAATGGGCTACATGACACGTACTGTACATACATGATTATTAAAGATTATTCCAATAGGTGACTTTGATCAAATAGTGAATGAATCCTATTAAAATAAGCATTTATAAACATTTATGTAGGGTTATTTCAGTTGTCAAGACAAGCCTGTGTAGGAAGCATTATGAACAGTACTCTTCAGTAAAGTGTTACCAAATAGTTTAAATATCAGTTTGAGTATACAGTATGATGAAGCACAGCTGTGGTAGATCTCTGGTGTAATAAATAAACACAGAAAAAATAAAGACAGCACTAAAGTACATTGGTGCATAGACACTGTGCAGAGCATACACTACTGTGCAAAAGTCTTAGGCACCTGAGATCACTATTTAAAACCCTTTATCTTAGCAATATTTTTTATCTTAGCAAGTATATTGTCATTAGAACAGATGTAAATAAAGACAAATACAATACAAAGCAGCATAAATATCTTATTCTGAAAGAAGTATATAATATCTTGACCTTCATCTTGAAGAAACCAAAGTGTAGTTCCAGATTTCTCCTGGATGCTCCAAACATTGTAGGAATGTATTCAGTTCCTTCAGCAGCAATCTTGATTTAGCTTAATGAAGTACTGAGCAGTCAAAGCAGGTATTAGATGAAAACTGTAAATAATACTGGGTTGTTAAATAAACACACTGACGTATGTATAAGCACTACTTACTGTATTAATATTAATACTATTTAAAAAATTGTGTTTTGCTAAACAAATAAAAGCTTCCTGTCTGAAAAAAATTGCTTATTAATTATAGTAATGTCCAGAAGTGCCTAAAACTTTTGCACAGTACTGTATGTGCGAAACATGTGCAGCTTTCTGACGTAGGCCCAGCGTGTAAATTATACATAATTAAGCCATACCTGATGTTATGAATGTTTGTTTATATGAGTGTTCAGTTCAACATGGTAGCATGGAGAGAGTATGTAATCAGACACAATAGATGCCATGTTTTAGTGTGTTCCCTGTATGAGTGTGTACTTACTTCCACACAGAAAGTCAATCCATCCTATCATTTGACTGGGGATGTCCATACATTTGCATGTGACTGTATGTTTCAGTGACCATATGTTTCTCATCATAGTGTTTGTAGCTGTAGGAAGCTGTGCCCACTAAACTGTGTATGCCTAGAAATGTGCAGTGTACAAAAAAGACACACCTGCTATTTTTTTCATCCACACTATTTTTGTGCTCCTCATTCACGTAATGGTGTGCAGTCTGATAGCAGAGCTAAAAATAAACCCAAGCACATGACAACCTATTGCTCTTACTGGGGTTTGTGTGACCGTGCGGTGCTTTGTAGATTTTCCGCAGCAGCAGCCCAGCCTAGAGGATGCTGTACTCTCGGCTGAGCTCGTGTGCGTGCTAACCGTCCCACTGGGACCGTACATAATCATCAGACAAAAGCCAGGATGATGCCCGGAGGGGAGCAGCATAATTGAGTGGGGAGGCAAGCGAGCTGATCGGCAGGGTAGAACCAGAGGGGTGGGGGGTGGATGCAGCTACAGTACTGACGTCATCTCACGCACGCAGTCAGTGCACGTCAGCGCTGTGTGATGTCATGGCTTACTGTGCCCGCATGGACTTCTTTGGCTACAGAGCTGCAGAGAGAGGCGTATACTTCTGAGCCTTGTGACGTCAGGAGCTTCACACGCACAGGCACACGTGACTACTTACGCACGCTGATACAGCCGAGCGGTGAGCTGCCATTGGCTACCCAGAATGCTGCATTAACAGGGTGGGCTTTCATTATGTTCTGCTAGCTGGTCTAACAGGCTCAAACTTCTGCCTGGATACTGAATTTTCAGCACAGTAGTTAATCATGCATTTCCTATTTACACAGAGGCCCAGCTGGAATGGGGATAAGGGTGATGATTTCAGAACAGCTGCTGCTGAGGTTTCAACAATCACCCAACCCCCCCAACCCCCCCCACCAAACTCCCTTCCAATCTGTGCAATGCTGTTCTCTAATACTCATTCCAGGAAGCATTTCATAACATTCAGTTCTGGGGAAGATATTGAACTCTCCAGCCTGCAACACTTCATAACCTGCAACATGTTAAACCTGACTGAGTAGGAATGAAATTCTTGTTTGATTTTGCCTGCTGTGAGCACAACGGTTGTCCTTCGAATTTCATGATGAATGGGCCAATAGAAATGCGCAAACACTGCTTGAAACATTAGAAGTTAAGCAGGTTTTTGGGTTGTAAAGTTGTAAGTTTGGAGATACTTTTTTTGGGACTGTTTTTGAATGATTTATTAAAGAGGACCTATTTTGCTCATTATTATGATCTACTACATTTTATTTATATGCTTCAATTGACCTAAAACTAGAGATGCAAGGATCGATCGGCTATGTATTGGTATCGGCCGATTTTTAATCAAAATATGCGATCGGTGATCAGCTGATATTTCTTTAATTTAGCCGATCCTGAGAGCCGATTGATGGCGTTAAACAAATGAGCCTAATTTCTGTATTTCCAGCTAGCGTTTCATCCAGGAAGAGGAGAACCCCCTCCGGCCAGCTCCCTGCAATTCCTATCTGAACCACTAGGTGGAAATACATACCCTTTCATTTTCCACAGACTGACTGAAGAAGCGGCGTCGTGACAAAAGCATGCGCTGCTAGAAAGCATGTCCGTCTGGTAGTGTTTTACCGTATGTGATACAGACTCATCCAGTGCGTTTTTAAAATGTGTAAAATCTGTGTGTCTCGTGGGAACCAAGATATGTAACTCAGTGATACAGCACTACACTCAGCTGAATACAGTGAGTATCAGTATACAGCAGAGCTAGCACGCGCAGCTAACACAAAACAAACAACCCAGAACACCGTACAGACCAGATCTGACCGGTACGAACAGAACAGCAGCAACAATTCAAGATCTACATTTAATGGTTGTGTTTAAAATAACTAATGACTGCTGGTTTTACTGCATTTATTTTATTAGCTTTTTTCTTTTTAAATAAAGGGTCTAAATGTAGAAACGGTAATAAACCAGTTTAGAACATGTTTCATGACTTGCTTGCGCTAATAACTACGCATAGCCCTGCTGTGGCCCCTTCTGATCGGTTTTGGTTATCAGCCGATCGCGCTGAAAGGTGATCAGCAATCGGAATCGGCCTCAAAACCGCTGATCGGTCCATCTCTACCTAAAACACAATATTTTCTCATATTCTGTCTGAAACACCTGGTTAGAATTCCTGCGTTTTTAAGCCCCACCTCCCTACAAGCCCAGAGTGCTCTCATTGGTCATCTCACCCATTCTGTTTTGATTGGTTACTCAACAGAGCGGTTAAAAACAGCAGTCCTTTCTGCACCAAGCTCTGCCTCTACAGAGAGGCAAAAAGGACCAATTTACGAGATGACATCATCTTGTTACAGAGAAAAGGGCTGGAATTTTGGCGCCTGTTTCAGGCAGCTGAGAAAAGTGGTTTCTGTGGGAGAGTTTCTCCTTGTGGTATGTAGTTTGGGCCTTTATAACTTTGCAGAATGTTTACATATAAAAATGCTACATAACATGCTAGAGAATCCAGAAAAGCTTAAAAATTCCCCTTTAAAATCTCATTTTTCTTTTTTGTTTTACTTGTTTTCTTGTATTTTTGAAGTATTGAAGCAGCAAAATATAGTGCTATGAGAGACAATGTAGTATTTCAAAAGCCCTACATTTAAAACATACCTACATTCTGTACTTTATACAGATGTTTTATCTTTTCGGACCACCACAGACACTGCACATTGATCACGTCTCGGCACCCACCCCCCGACAACCACTGCTTTCGAACATTCTGTATCTCATGCATTAGCTGACGTTAGAGATGCAGATATCCAGCGTGTTGTTCATTAGGGGTTTTTGTTTTATTTTCTGGAGGCAAATCAATGAATATATGTACCTTTTACAGTATATGAGGATCAATTTCTACAGTTTAATAATGTAAACAATCTCAGAAGAGAAATGTATTCAGTTTAAAAGGAAGCCATCGTCTTTTCTCTTTAAACTATTTACATGAATTAAAATATAATTTATAACATCAGATCATTTCCACTGTATAGATAATCTGTGAAACTAGATTTTAACAGTTCAAAAATACTGAAATGCATTTGTCTCCATTCTCAAGACATATGAAATCACACAATACAAAGAAGAAAAAAAACACCATTAAAAGACATCCAAGCTAAGTGGCATATAAATAAAAAAAAGAAAAAACTCAAAATAAAACCAATATATGTAAAAATATAAAATCTTACTAGCAGTATTTACCATATACCAAAAAACTACGTTAAAAAAAGGAAAAAATCAGTGAATTTCATAGTCATTAGATGTCAAAACTCGAAAGAAACAAACAAAAAACAATCGAAAGAAATGAAACAACATAAGAAATCAATGTATGCCCTTTTGTTTCCACCAAAGACAAGGTCTCGAAGCAGCAAGACTACAACCATCACCGGCTTCATGGATACACAGACATCGTAGGTTCTGTTAGCCCAGGCTCTGGCACCAAAATGACACAGACTTTCCATATTTGTAATCACAGACAATATAAATAGCTCCCGAACACAACAATTAGTGGTGATTTCGTGGGCGTATTCTTTCCAATATTGCAATATACTTTGTGAACGATGAGCTCATAGGGTAATAGATGTGACATGATTTAACGTGTTCTGGTTTTTTTTGTTTTTTTACTTTTTTTATTTATTACAATAACAATGAACACACACACGCTCCAAACTACCCCCCCCCCCCCCCCCCAACTACAAACACACTCTCTCGCTCTCACACAAACGAGGCTGATCATGACATTCATTCGTGAGATGGACTTGATGTGCTACTGCACGTTCTCCTGTACAAACATTAAATATATCTTCTTTTTTTTTTGGTCAACTTGTCTCATATAGCGATTGCTGAAATGAAGATGTATTGCATTTTGAAGAGGGTTCCCTTTGGAAGGCTTTTTTTTGTTGTTTGTTTATTTGTTTTTCCTTTAATTTGGGTTATCGCAGTCTGTACATTCTAAATTGATGTTGAATGCTGAAATGTACTGAAGTGCTTTCAAACGCTGAACAAAAGTTCTTCATAAGAAATTATATCATCTATATATATATATATATATATATATGTATATATCATCTATATATATATTTATCTACACAAACCCAAATACATATATATATATATTCATGTATACACCTTTCATAATATGGCTGTATTGAAAAAGTTTACTTAAGAAAACAGATTGGAGTTTTAAAGGACAGTAGACGTTATTAGTAAAAGCTAGACAGCTGTTTTCCCCCCTATTGTTTTTAAGGCTCTCCTCGTGAGATTGGACTGTCAGTTTTCCTCATTAGACCCGTCCGAGTGACCTAGCGCAGGCTTCAGCAGGTCTACAAGTGCAGGTAAACAAACAAACACACACGCACACACATACGCACTGCGGTCACACTTCGCACACTCGTACTTGTTCACTAATACTGCATGACAGTGCAGGTGGATTCAGTCAAGTGTTGTCCATGTGAGTACCAGTAGAAAGTGGCTAAACCAATCCACGGAAAACTCGAATTCCGCTCTCACGGCTCTGGTGGTGGATCGTTTCGTGGGTTGTTGATATTGGACTTGTACAGACCACTTCTCCGTCATACACTTTGCGGGTTTTCTCTGTATCTATCAGTACAATATAACGTTTCAAGGACTGCCCCGAATAAGCTCTTAAATAAAACCTTCCTGTCTATGAGAAAGGCTAATATGTATTGCATCGATTTTGCTTTAATAAAAATAAAAAAAATCAAAGAAATGACTTCCTCACAAATATTAAAAACAGAAAAGAAAGACAACAAATGTTCTTCTAAAGGGATACGTTTTACAACACCGTGTTTTTTTTTTTCTTTTTGACTTATGAAGCCACGTCCATTAAAAAAAATTCCCTTCTCCTCCTCCTCCTCCCTGTATTGCTCGACCTTGCTCACCAGACGACTTGCATCATCGCTTCACCTTTGCCCGGATAGACGCGCCTGCTTTCGAACACACGTTTACATTAGACACAGTGCTATGTACACATTAGATACCCATATATATATATATATATATATATATATATATATATATATATATATATATATATATATATATATATATATATATATAAATTATGTAAACCAGCACATTCTCCCACTTTAGTAGTAGTAGACATACTAAGCACAAACACTCGTTCAGGTTTTTTCAGGACCTGCGGGGGATGTTTTTTTAGGTTGTTCTTTCCTTTTTTTTGTTCCTATGGATGTCACGGCGCTCGCTTCTGCAGTCCGAAGCGAGGGCGGAGATCAGCATCCAGTGCCCTAGGAGGGTAGGCCGAGAAGGCACGTCCTGACTGGGTTAGCCTTAACACTGAATAAGGCGTATTGTACTTAGTGTGCGCTCGAACAAAGTCAAAGGAGGATTTCAGTGATGTAAACATTCAGTTTCCTGGTGTGTTGCTGAGGAGGCGCTCGGACAAAAGGGGAGAGGCAGGGATAATGCATAAGAAAGACACATACGCACAAAAAACCCACACACACACACACAGACAGCTCCACTGCAGAGGATCCACAGGCTGAGGTCACTGACCCCCCAAAGAAAAGAATAACAAAAAAAAAATCAAATCGAAATGAAACAAAGGCCGGCGCGAACAGACTTCCACTTCCCGGCACGCTTTGGGGGCCGAGCCCAACCTCGGACCCGACAAAAGACAGAGACAGCACGCTTGGATATACTTTTAGACTGCAAAAGACACACGAGAGAACAATCAGAGTTTGATAACTACGAGGCAAGAGCTAGAAAAAACCCGCAGACGTTCCCCTATTCAGACGGGAGGGAGTAGAAAAAACAGAGTGTGAGAGAAGGAGATGTAAACAAGGTAGAGATACGCCGGTATCTCTCGGGAGATTGAGCTTTGGAAACATCGTCCTCCCACATTTCCACCGCCCTTCTCTCATGCGCTAGCAACGCCACACCTCCAACAGCTCCTAGGCGGGAAAAGGGGCCATGCCAGGACACAACTCGATGGGCTGTGCTGCTGGATGAGTCGCACTAGACATCCAAAAACCTTCCAGACCAAGACAGATCGACAGGGCAGACTACATTCAGATCTGTTGAGGGATACATTCCACTCAGAGACGACGACAAAAGCGCATGAGCCGAGATCAGCGGTCAGAGTTTTAGACTTAACTGTGCATCCAAGACGCGTTCGACTCGCAGCCCAAACCAGATGATGGGAATATTGTTTGGGGGGGGTGGGGGGAAATATGGATAGTGCAGCTAAACTGGTTGGATCTCGGGACTTGTTAATCTGTGGCAGCCAGCAGCAGAACCCAGCCAGAAGAGGGGAGAGCGAGAAACCACAAGCTACTACCTCGTTTGAGTGCATAGATGAAATAAGGAAGCACTAAAATTACAATTTAAAAAAAGACAGAAGGTTTTTCCTTTTTGATTTGTAAACTCTGCGTCTTCAGGATTTTTTTTTTGTTTTGTTTTTTTGTTTTTGTTTTCGCCGCTTTTCTTGTTTTTGTCATTGTAACACGCACAGTTGAACATCCACAAAGGTTTACTAATTATTGTTTCTTGTTTATATACTTGTACGACAAAAACGGTGAACGTTGCGGTTCCACCGGAGAAAAAGTGACAAAGGGTTACAAAAAAAAAATAAAAATAAAAAAAAAACAACAAAAAAACGACACACACGCACACACACGTCACGACGACCAAACCGAGAGAGAAGAGAGAGACAAAGAGAGAGAGAGAGAGCAAGGGTTTGCTACAGAAGCCAGGGCCGCTCTGAGTCGGCCGCCTTGCCGACGTGCGCGAGTGGTGGGCGGAGTTCACCACACTCGCGGCTCTTTCTGGTGTTGTTTCATTTCTGGATTGCGTCCTCCAGCCCCAGCGGCCTACTGTCCTCAGTAAGAAGAGAGACGGTCCTTTATTCTTTTTCTTTTTTTTACTGATTCCAATGTTCAAAATGTAAACATGAAGTGGAGTCTCTGCTGAGGTGGTGAGGCGCTGCGGGACAGGGCGCGCTCTATAAGGCGTGTCAGCGATGCAGACTCCTCTGGGCCTCCTTAAGGAGAGTGTCAAAGTCCAGAGCGTCATACTTGCTCTTCACTGGGCCTGGTCCCGCCTCATCTGAGTAGACAAAAACCAGCACCGTCACTTATATTTCTTTCAAACATTTATTCTTCAGCTAATTCATTTGAAATGCTTCTTTTCCGCAAGATCAGCATCTCAATGAATCTTATTTCCAAGATGACTCTGTTTATGTGGTGTTTGATAATTATAATTATAATATAAGATTAGATGTCTACTGTGGGGTCCATGTAGGGCCAGGTTTTTCTTGTATGTACACATATGACATGTGTTATGTACCAAAAATAGTCAAAATAATATTCAAATTAATATTTCTTAACTTTTTTGTTATTGTTGTCTTCAAATGATTTTTGTTCTGATTGGCTGCTCTCCAACCTGCCTCGTTCAAAAACCCTATTATAAACGGAGATCAGTGAAGAGACCGGTCACTGGTTGAAATGTGAATGGGAAAGCCAGTAACGCTCGACACAGCATTCGTTTACGGAGATAGTCCCACCCTTCAAGAAGAAGAGCCAATTAATGGTCATGACCCCCAAAGGACCACAACAAAGCAGGTGGTGGATCATTCTTAGCCGAAGTTCTAAACACCTCAGTGTCACTGCTGGACTGAGAATAGTCCACCAACCAAACTATGCAGTCAACAGTGTCCTGTGGGCAGCATCTTATGACCGCTGATGAAGGACCAGAGGATGACCATGTAGCATCAGATGAACTATCGTATCTGATGCTACATCTAGAAGGTGGACCAATAAGGTAGGAGTGGACGCAGAGTTCTCATACCAGCACAACATACACTAACACACAACCACCACGGCAGTGTCACTGCAGTGCTAAGAATGATCCACCACCCAAATAATACCTGCTCTGTGGTGGTGGTGCTTGGGGTGGTCCTGGCCATTGAAAAGCATCATGAAAGGGGGCTTACACAGGCTAACACATGCTGGCATCAGCATTCCTTATCAGCAGTGTTTGGATGCTCTTACCTAAATCTATGTAGCGCTTTCTGCCGAACCTCCGGCCTCCGTTCCCGACATGCTGACCCACAGAGTCCCGTCTGTGCTTTGGACTCAGCTCATTTTGCCTAAAGGTGATGACTCCGCAGCGCTCCCTGCACACACATACACACACACACACACACACACAGGTCAGGTTTATATGCTCCTGTGAAAGCAGGGACGAGAACGGGCAGGATTTGAACGTACTCATTCTTGACGAGCACTTGGCAGTCCTCAGGGTCGCCGAAGGCTTCAAAGCGCTTGCGCAGCATGGCTTGTGTGACGCTGCTCGGCAGGTTGTGAATGTAGAACACTTGGCACTTGTCCTGAAATCCCAAAAGAACTGGAGATTGGTGGCTGTTCGAGTTACAAACGAATCCAGCTAGTACAACACATCAGTTAAGACAGTGCTAAACAATGAACTACAGTAAATCTCCTTTAACACTGTCTTATTTTGTGCCTGGCAACTCCAAGAGAGTCCCAAAACTAGTCCATGCACTCTACCTACCCCGTCCTCTTTTTCATGTTTAGTGTTATTCCTCTGCTTGTCTTGGTGGCACATCTCAGAGCTCTCACAACTGTAGGAACCAAAACAGGCTGAATAAGTTGCAAACAGAGGCAGACAAAAACATTAAGTCTTTCTAGATACACGCATCTGTCAAAAGCCATAAATGTAGTGTTAATGAGAGAGAGGGAGGACAGCAATGCCCTGGGCCCATCCAAACAATCATACAGGATCAAGCTATATTTTCATTGTTATCAGTCAGCCGTGTTAAGCCTGATCAAAACATCTGTTACAGCTATTTTATACAAATACACTGTTGTCACTGTTGTGTCTTCTAGCTCTAGTTTATTCTGAATTTGTTTAAATATGTGCCCTGTGGAACTAATTTATGTCATTTATACTAATGGAAACTGAAAAGATCCCAGTTTCAGTGTTATATGAGGTGGTACTAACATTGTATACCTTTGGTTGCAAAAAAAAAACATGTTAAAGGTTTTTTTTACTGCATAGCTGTATAATTGTTGACTGTTGGTACACTCCCACCACGAACACCAACCAGCATCCCTGAACTAACCTCTTCTCACTCTCACCTGTGTCTAATCACAGGAAATGACCATGGACTATGTTAAAACAAGTGCAGTCATGCATTTTTTCCTTTTTTAATGATCTACAGTCAAGATCTCTGATTTGAACCCAGTATGAATCTGTGATGTCCATAGTTTTACAAGTCTGCTAAGTAATAGCTGCAGAGTGAATTACCTTCTACAGTATTTTAAACCTTCAGCAATAGCAGTCCTGCTCAAATCAATTCATACAGCAGTGCAATAACAAATCTGTATTCTCCTGCTACAGTAAAGCTCTTGGCACAGTTTGTTTGGTGAGGGGGTAATTTAACAGAAAAATGTGATTCAGCATACATGGGTACAGCCAATCAAATTCTTTATAGATTATATAACCGGAAATGTTCTGCTAAAACTAACCCAGCTGGATTAGAGATTTAGTCCTGACTTGTGGATTGACTATTAAATTCTGCATTTGCAATCCATCACTTGTACTGACTGTATATATCGTGGATTCAATTATCTAGCTCTACCAGTGCTCCGTATTGGCAGATGATCAATACTAAATCAATCTGATTGGAATTGGGGACAAAAACCATACTTGAGTAGAAAAAGAAGGAGTACCTGAGGGTGAGCTGGTGGCAGGGTGAGGGTGGCTGGCAGGAGTCTGGTGACCGGGCGTCTGCCTCTGGAGTTGGGGAACAGGCAGGGGAGGGCTGTCCCATCTCCTCCAGGTCACGTGGGGGTAAGGCTGGGGGTGAGTGGGCATGTTGATCCCCCCTCTTACTCTCCTCCTGGCTGTCTTTCTTGTCCTCCTCTCTGTCCTGGCTCTCAGCAGGCCTCTTGCAGCTATGGCCCAGGTTCAGCAGGCAGTAGTCGTGGTCCCCGTAAGAGCGTTTGGACTCCCCCTCGCCCGCTTGACCCATGCGCCTCAACTGTGCGTACAGCTCCGTCTGCTCTGGGAGCTTGCGTATATGAGACCGTGCCGGGCACAGACCTTTACCGGGCGGCTCAACTTTACCCTCGGGTTTGAACAGCTCCTCCTCCACGGGCTTATGTGGGGGTGTGGTGGGGGGAGTGAGTCCTAGAAGACAGCACATGATAATGAATCACCCACACGCATGACAACCAGCCATCAATACTTCCAGAACATAAAGATACCCAGCAATTGTGGGTTTCTGTTACATGTGTTTATGTAGTAATGCTAAGGTTAAGAACATCTTTCAGGTGTTTTACATGCTGCTTGTTATTTCAATCATGTTGGTGTTTCTGTTCCAATAAAATAAACTGAATGACCCTTTCTCCTCACATCAGAGCTAGTTGTTCATCACAGTAATAAGATAAAAGCTATGGCTGTATTACTGTATTATATTGTAGGTTAGATTTATGTGAATGTTATATATAATAATGTCCAAAAGTCAGAGAGCAGTCTTTTATTATTTTTACCTTCCAGTCAAAACGGCCATGGATTTATTTATTTTGCAGTGCCAGGAGAAGAGCTATCGATTTAAAATAAAATATAGGTAAATATAATATACATTCAGTATCTAGTGTGTCCACTCTTTATGTTTAGAACAGCTTCCATTCTCTTCAAGAAAACTGCTTTTAGTTTTTCAAAGAAATCTACAGAGATATTTTTTTCCGGATTTGGTTAACCCTAACTCTAACCCTAATCCTAACCCTTGCTTCTGGAGCCCAACCAACATTCCTTTTTTTCTATAAGGGCTTCTTGACAGCTATACATCCTTTCAGACCCATAGCATTAAACTGCCCTCTCCCAGTGGAAGGATGGACAGAAACACCTGTGGATTTTGTCCGACCTAAAGCAAGAGTGGAGCCTGATTTTCTCCTTTCTCTCAAAGATGAAAGCTGTAAATACTGCTAATCTGATGGTTACAGTGGTACAGAGTAGTAAGAAAGCCCATTCTCTCTATCTCTCTATATATATATCTATACATCTCTATATATATCTTTATATATATTAAACCCCTACTCTTTTGTCTTTCCTCTAGGTTATCTTAGATCTCATCTCCTCAAATACATTGTACTTAATGGCTGTTTTGACTGGAAATGAAATAAAATAATAAAATAATATTATACAACTCAGATATATATGACCACCTCAGATTTTTCCATGTCATGATCTGAAAGAGTCTAGCTAATAGGGTTTCAGTCATGTTACAGAACATGCTGCTTCCTTATTCATTTAGTTTGCTATCTTCCCTTATGCATCTCTAATCCTATGCATGCATGGCTTCCCTGTGGCACGCTTTTGAACTTTGGGCTTGAGGCAAGTGCTGAAGTTTCCCTAATGCCACGACAGTTCGAGTGCCACTGACTGAGAGCATGACATTACCTGCTGTGCCACACAGCTCCACGCACAGAGTCTGCTCAAAGGGCCTGTTGGCATACTGGGTGTCTCTGATCATGACAAGGAGAGAGAAGGAAAGAGACATTGCAGAGTCAACATCAAGACTTCCAAGAGAGACAGCCAGAGAGATAGATAGATAGATAGACAAGGAGAGAGAGAGCTTGAACAGCTGACTCATAAGATAAATGTTGTCAGATTTAGTGACTGAAGAGGTCCATGTTTGGAAAGCGTTCAATACACCAAATTTACTTAGCATCAGATCTGAACTACGCATTACTGGCTATGACTCACAACAATGCGCTATAATTAGCAGAACAAGCTGGCTATTTATAGACCAGTGTTACCATGAGAGGCCAGTGGAGCGCTTTAGGATATTAAAGGAGTAGTATCACTACAGGGCTCCCAGAAGTCATTTGGGAGATGGCCAGGCGCGTTCTAAAGCTTTAGGCATGGACAGCCTCCAGCTTTCTAGAGTAGATTAGGAGTGAGGGGACACGCACCCTGTGGATTTGGGAGTCAGCGGCAGACAGAGGCAGGCGCGTTTCTCTGCAATCGAAACAGAAGGAGAAAATCGCATACATGGTCAGAGATCACCGCAGCTTATCAACCAGCTCAACACATACTGTACAAACAGTGGAGCATATCGTTTTTTTACCTAGACCTGCCCTGGTTCTGGAGTGCCCCTGAGGTTTTCCTCTTAAAACACCCTATTAAAAGAATTCACTACACCAAAGATATCCAAAATCCTGCTCTTCCACTAAAGTCAGGGGGCTTAAAAGTGCATGTCTTTCCATACACTGTAAACATAGTCCGGATTTGGAGGCTATTCTAAATTTGCTATGTTACAATATTCAGTCTAGAGTGGGTTAGCCCCGCCTATTCAGGCTGAAGTCATGAAGAGTGGTTCTGTATGCACTGCTTTTTGAAGGAGGCAGCCTGGTCTCAAACATAAATGTTACAAGTAGTCCTCAGAGGGAAAATTACAATTCAAGAAAAATATGGCTGGTCTACCTCCAATAACACCCTACACTCTTCTGGGAAAGCTACACACTAGGTGTGTGAACGTTGCTGAATGGATTCTGATTCCCACAAGAGCATTAGCGAGGTCAAGCAATAGTGCTCCAACCCAAGATATTCAAGGGTGCTTCATTACTCCAGACACATTTCCACTCAACGGTCCAATGCTGGCGAGATTCGCACCTCTCAGTATTGCACATGGTGACCTTGTGCTTGCGTGTGGGCTCCAGAGTGTTAAAGCTTTTCTATTGAGGCTGCATACATGCAACTTAACACCAACGGGTGTGTCCTAAATAGCCCTGTTCCTTAATTAGCAGTATCTGTATACTGTATGCTGTATAGTGTATAAAACGTTGCTAAATAGTTTATGGATTGGATAAATGCTCCTAGAAACTAAAAGAAGTGGGGAGTTACACTAAAATGTGCTGGACAGGGGTACTTCAGAACCAGGGCTTAGAACCAAAGGTGTGGAGAGAATGAGAAATCAAACATCTCGATCAAACTTTTAGGTCAAACAGTGAGGCGGCTGCTCCCTTACCGTCAGCACAGCAGAGGTTAGGGGTTTCTGTGTTTTTCTGGGGGTTCATCTTCTGGGTCCTGTCATCAGCAGGGTTTGCAGAGGGGTGTTTGACCAAGCCCTCTTCCTCCTCGCTAGAGTGTCCGGCGGGCTCTGAGCGGCTCGGTCGTGGCTTTTTGGCGTAGCGGCTGGGAAAGGAGGCCAGGCGGCGGGAGCGGCGAACGGAAAAGGAGCCCTCCTCCTCGGGCTCGGGGCTTTTGGGCCGTTTGCCTGACGATTGCGAGCCCTCATAACTGGACTCTTTGGGCTCGGCTTTGGGCTGCAGAGGGGCTGCGGCAACCCCTCTGCTGTGGCTGTAGGGTGGGCTGTGCAGTCTGTAAGGCTTGCTCACGTCGAAGCAGGTCACAGCCTCCAGCAGCTCCTTGAGCAGCGAATGGGCTTTGATTTCCCTCCTGCGGGCGAAGGGGTTTCTGGACTTGGTTCCATTGCTGTTGGCTGCAGGTGGGATGGGTTGGGCAGCAGGTCTGGGGCAGCTGGAGGGTCCGTTCCGGTGGGCTGGGGGGTTATCGGCCTTGGCCCTGCGCGCCTCTCGCTCTTTGCGGTCCCAGCTGGCCTGCTTGCGCATAGGCAGACAGTACGTGTGCATGTATTTGATCAGCTCCACCACGGACTGCAGCTCCTTCTCAGAGGTGAACTGAGGCTTGGGTGGCTCAGGGCACACTGTGCTCTCCACCTCACTGCTGGACCCCAACTCTTCCTCTTCTTCTTCCTCTTCCTCCTCCTCAGAGTCACTGTCCTCTTCCTCATCCTCCTCTTCATCTTCCTCCTCTTCATCCGTGTCGGCCAAGGGTGTTTCCTCGGTCTCAGCCTCCTGGGTGGTGGTGAGGTGGCGGTGCAGTTCGGTGCAGAGACGACCTGCAGGTCTGACTGCTCGTGGCTTTCTGTCCGCTGGACACATCCTCTCACTCTGCAGAAAAAGGTGAGACAGAGATGTGTTAGATTTTGTAGCCAGCTATGGTCATTTAAATGGCCAGGCCTCGCCTACACCTTAAGAATAACTCATATAACATAATAACATTGTTTTTCATGCAGCTGCAAGAATAACCTTTAGTATGGAATAAGCCAGGAGTGTACGCACTTAACACTTTAAACTCTATACTTATTATTTAGCTATCGTTAGTAAGACTAATCCAGTGAGTACTATATAAATCTACTATGTAACAAAGTGAGTATACTATTACTATGTAACCCCTAAGAAACTACATACTATGTATGTATGTCTGTCATCTGGACTGTTTGCCCACCAGATCACAGAGAATACAGATCAATGGCTAATCAGCCATTTATTTATCAATATTTGGAAGACAATCAGAAGTGCATCCAATAATTAACATATCTCTTTTACCTTTAATATTGAATATTTGCATAACTGGTGTAACGGAAAGCTGAGTGGTGCTCTATTGAAGGACACGCACGTAACCAAAATGTAATATATTACTAAGTAACAGTAAAAATATAAGCATATGTCCAGACGGCCACTCTTAAGCTTGATTTCTAAGTAGTGAATGGACACAGTCCACAATAAATTTGATCACTGCACATGTTAAAGTATACAGCGTTTGTTAAAGCCATCAAAATAATTCAATTACACCAGAAGTTTTCCTGCACCCTGTAGTGGTGTCTGCCATGCTCTGGAATTGCAGTGACAAATGTGCCAAGGTTGGAGTAGGCTATAAGGAGCAAGATGGTGAATCAGGCTTTATGTAAGCTCCCGGTTTGAGGCAGGACTGCCCTTTAGCCCGCTGGGGGCCGTGGCTTTACTGTGACAGATGGCCACAGTCAGCGCTAATGCTGCACTCGCTTTGGCCGTGCTACACAACACCAAGGCACGGAGACATGGTGTAGCATTCAGCGGCTCTAAAAACCCCCTGTTCCACAGCTCTATCTTCAGATGCAGGCTTTAGCTTGATGGTTACAATATGCTGCTACAGTGTCGGCACTGAAGCTGCGTCTGCTAGATGTTGAAAGGTGGTGGTGGTGGGGGGCTTGGTCTTTTACCAGGTTGCAACAATGAATCATCAAAGTTTATCCATCACTGACAATGCAGATTATGTAAAAAGGCTGATGTGTAATTTAAAAGGCCCGTATCATAGAAAATCAAATTTCTCTTTGCTTTTAACATGCAACTGAGCAACTTAAAGGGACTGAAAATACATTAAAATTAGAGTCAAGTATTTAATCAGGGAAGCTAAAATAAGGAACTTCATGAGTAAAACAATAAGAATTAAATGATAAAAATATTAGAAAAACAGGCAAACAATATAAGAATTAATTAAGAAATAAATAATTCAAAATAAAAGGGTAAGTGGACAAGTAAAAAAAATAAAACAATAAAATAAAGAGATAATAATTAGACAATAGAATAGAAACACAAGTAATAGAATATTAAAATTAGAATATTAAGTTAATTAAATTCAAATAAATTAAATATAAGATAAATTTAAGATTCATTGTTTCTACAAATTCAAATTCATTCATATAAACCAACACATTTTCATAAACTCACTTGTCTATGAATGTGGGTGGGGCTAAAAAAAAATTTGTAAAAATTTTAATCAGCAGTAAAAGGTCATGTAAAAAAATGATGACCATTCTGGGTACATACCCTGACATAACAATAAGTGACCTTTAGAGAAAAAGATAAGGTATAAAAAATGTAGGACATGGTCCCTTTAAAAGACTAAATGACTCTATAATGCCCTGTTATGGTCATACGATTCATGTGGTCAGATTGCAGTGCTCCACAGGAAGTGTTGGGGGATGATATGGCTTCTGCTGCTTCCTTCTGGGCAGTTTGAAGGACAGCGATGAGGGCAAAGTCAAAGCAGCAAAAAGCATAATGGTTCAATTGATCGAAAAACCAGCAATAGTCAATAGATCAATAGCTTCTAAAAGTAGTCAGCCCTGTGGCTCACCTTCAGGACAGGCCGGGCAGGCTTGTAGTGCTGCGCCTTACGGAGCGAGCTGCTCTCTCTGTGTGAGTCCAGACCCACAGGCACATTTGGGGGCGACAGCAGGAGCTTTTTCAGCTACGGATGGAGGGAGAAAGCAAGAGAGAGAGAAAGAGAGAAAGAGAGATAGAAAGAGAGACAGCAAGAGAGAGAGAGAGAGGGAGGAGAAGGAAAAAAAAAGGGGACAACTAATTAGCAGGCATGCCACTCAGTACATCCACGCAACACAGCATCAACACATGGAGCGTTCACTGCCTGATTCCGACCAAACAAGCCGGCATCATAAACACAGGATCAAAATGCGAGGAGGCACGGAGGTGGGAAAATGATATCAAACAGCAATGTTAATGCCGAGCTCCACTGGGCATCCAGCGTGTTTGAGCTGCTGTGTGGTGGAGGAATTTTTAGGGGTTTTTTTTCTTTTTTTTTTTCTCATTTCATCATTGAAACATAACACTGCATATGAATCAACAGCTGACACAAATGTCTCCGTGGCAGCAATTCCCTTCCGAGCGGCCCTAGCGTGGAAGCGGAGGGAGAAAAAAAACACAGGGGAGAGGGGTGGAACACAGGTTAACGACCGCTTGCTTTCTGAATGAGTATAGCCTGGGATCTGGGATGCTGAAAAAGGGGATGATGAAACCAACGGGGGGGGGATAACACCCCATAGCTGCGCCAGTTTGGCAGCTCTGCCCGTGATACCTCTCAGGGCCCATTGAAGGAAGCAAAGAGGCACCAGGGGCTTCCATCCCGCCATACAAAAACGCTACCGGCGTGGCATTGCCATCTATGCCATGAAAACATGTGCTCGGCTCTCTCCCTCCCCACGCCGTCCCCCGATCCTCAATGCACCCCTTGTTCCTCAAACAGACTGGCCTCATTGAGGGGTTCGAGTCAACACTAATGGCTCAGTCCAGCAGAGGGCGCTCAGAACCTTGCTACACCTACACAGGCAAAACAAGCCCTAAAGCTGCCTGGGAAGCAATCCGTGAGAAGAGGGAAGCTTCATTAGCTATAGCAACTATTCCCTAAATGAGAATGAAATCTGCACAATGCAATTCTAAATAGAATGTACTGTAAATATATTTTTTCACTTTTATATGGGACTCTTATCCCCACATTTCAGTATTTGCTCTCCAGGTTCAGTTCAGAAAGCGATTGTTAATGAACTGAATAGTTGCATCAATGGTTCTAAAGCATAACTCTGAATGGCAGTGAAATATAAGCAGAACCAAGTATGCAAACCAGCAGCAGAAATATATCTGTCTGGAGATTTAATGCTAGGTATAGGGGGGCATCAGTTTTGCTTCTTCATGATATACATAGAAATAATTCTCTTTTAGGACCATGAAAGAGGGTAGCTGCTGTGCATTATGATATCAATACCATCACTGTTGTATGCATGGATATAATTTATTACCTATATTTAAAAGAATTATGGAAAATTTGAGTTACATATATTTTACCTTAAAATTTCCATTTTAACTGCCAAGCCTAAATGATAATTAACTCAAAGGTCCACTTGATTTCTATTCAAATTTCAAGCTGTTAAAAAGCATTTTCATAATTCACGAGGCTGCTCTACTATTATATCCCTAAATGGCACCAGTATGAGTTCTGGGTGCACAATTCAAACTTCCAGCCTACGAGTCAAACAAAACAACGCGCGCAACATCAGGAACGATGCTATAAGAGGACGTTATAGTAAAATGCTTTAAAATAATACTGTTTGCTGGAAGCCAATGGTTTGGAGTGGCCCATTCAGACAATGATACAACCAACAGTTCTATCAGTTTAAGAGCAGGCTCCCTCGCCCCTGGACGTCTCTTACTTAAGGTACTTCGCTTCAATTTCCATCCGGTAATTTAGTCCAATTTTGCTCAAGACCAAACCGTGGCAGCGGCCAAGGCATTCGGTTAGCCGCTTTCATCGAGGCAACAATAAGACCTTTGTAACCTTCAACAAAGCGAGTTCTCTTTAGGCTTTTTAATAATGTCTGAATCCAGCGGTTGATTTGGACTCCTGCTTTGCAAAATTAAGCCTTTATGTTGGCTTCAATGAAACGACAGGCAATAAAGCAGCAAATGCAGCAGGTATTCTACTGTGAGATCATAATTAATTTAATGGACTGAACAAAAAATAATGTTCCTAATGTTGCTCGGCAGAGTGTAACATCATGCTGATTCAAAGACACAGAAATGGAACAGAAACAAAATGGGTCCGGAGAGCTTCTTAATGCACTCGAAGCAGACAGGCCGGCTGGAGTAGGCTGTAGGGAGCGGTAAGAAAGAGAGAGAGAGAAAAAAAAACATCTTTTTTTTTTCCTGGAAGTGACATTTTACAGAAAGGACAGAAGAACCTCTCACAAACAGGTGTGAAAACTGTAGAGAGGGACTGGCTCGAGAAGAAAAAGAGGGGGTGGGAACGAGATTGAGAGGAAGGAAATGGGGTGGGATGGAGTATAGAGGTGCACGATATATCAGTAGCCAATGCAGTACTTGTTCAACAGTGTAGACCTACAATTTGACTCATATTTACTGCCATGTCTTTGGCTACTAGAGGTCCCCCACTATTAATTAATGCAAACGTTCACAATAACGGTCACGTCTGTCCTTCGCTATTTCATAGCCATCGTTTAGAGTAATAATCTGCCTCATGCTCACTGCACTTCACATAGAAATATATCAGTGCATCCCTAACAAAGAAAGAGAGTGAAGGAGAAATAAAGCGAGCGAGAGAGAGAAAGAGAAAGAGAGTCTACAGGCTACAGCAGTAAAGTAGTGGCTGTGCTCCGACGTCCTGCCTGTGAAGAGTATTCTTATTAGAAATGGTTGCTAAAGAGAATTGAAAAGCCCAAAATGAGAAAAATTCAGACCTGTTTTTGCCTATCATACCCATGCTGAGGGGTAGTCAGAGGCCCATCCAAATCCACCTTAAACAGGAAGGAAGGGTTCTTACTAGAGACGTGTCTTCAGTCTCTGGGCTCAACGAGCCTAGGAATGGCTCACTGTCCAATGGGAGGTCATCTTCCTCCTCCGCCTCTTCCTCCTCCTCCTCGGGGTCTTCCCCCAGCGAGGGGAACACAGACAGGCCCCCCACCCCATCCTCCACTATGCCGTCCAGGCTGTCTGTGAGAGCAGCGAGCAGTGCCGCATTCTCCTCTTCTATCTGTAGAGGGCACGAGAGAGAGAGAGAGAGAGAGAGAGAGAGAGAGCAGGTGTAAGTCTGCTGGTGATGACCTCTAAAGATCCAGAGAGGCTTGTCCATCTGCACATTCCGCTCAGGGAACGGTGCGCCTATCGTATCGCCCGTCATGGGCCGCATCGATCCCAAGGTCAGGTGACCCCTGGCTGGCTAAGCGCTCGCAGCAAAGATCGTCTTTTGAGTTGAGTTTGTGGCCGCAGCTAATTATGGTGGCGTGTAGCTATGCTCTCTTTTATGTGTGGCGTTCCAGTCGGGCCCACATTGCGTGCTGAGGTGGGTCGCTGCACGGGAAACAATGAGGTTTCATCTTACGGAGTGTTTGCCCCACCTGAAGGTTAATTGAACTTGGCTTGAAGATCAATGGCTTCCCTAGCATCTCAAAATAAACCTCTATAGGGATCTTCTCCGCTCAGTGCCTAAAAAATCGATCGCAGCACAGAATTACATGAAGTGATGAGTGAATTAGCACTGGATACAACAAACGTAGGATCAATCAGTGTCGACTGAAAGAGATGTGCATTTGGACGCAGCTTCCAACATCATACATTTGAGATCTATACTCTAAAGTTCGACTACTTGGGTTTGGAACTTTTATCAACTACATTAAGACCAATCAAGCTCTGTTAGACTGTTATATCAATCACACTAAACCCAATCAAGCTCAATCAGTTCTTATTCCAACTACATTAAGCCCAAAAACAGCTTTTAGGCATGGTAAGATTCACTGATTTACATTGGTTCATAACAAGATTGCCAGGATCTAATATTTGTGATGCACTGTTTCTTTGCATTGATAAAATTCGATTGATTTAAGTGGCCAAGCCTCGCAGAAGTTGAAGGTTGAGTGTGGAGACGCTATACCCCTTTAGATTTAGCTCTGTGGCTAGCCGTAGCTGTACACTGGCTAACATGATAAATGATACAATTTTCTTATTTATTTGTAAAGATTTCCAGCCTTAGTGTTACAGAGAGCAGCTTCTTATCTTTTGTCAGAGACTTCTTATATACTACAAAAGACTTGTGAAATACAAATGCCTAGTGTTTTTAAAGAAGAAACAGCATAAACGAGATGCTTACTGAATTGGAGGAACAGAAACAACTATGTGAAGTAAAACGGGACTTCTATTTTTAGTTTAAGAAGAACTGAAGAAATGAAAAAAAAACCAAAAAGAATCAGTACTATACTGAATTGCATAGCATCGTACTCTTTTGCATCCCATCACATTGCCTTGTATAGCAATAGGGGTAATTACATCATATCACATTAGTAAGTGCTTCGTATGTATGTGTAATGTATTGGATGGTTGGCAGTGCATCGAGATGTATATCATATCAGCCTCAGTGATGGAGATGCACATCCTTACAAGCTCTATTAGACTGTAATACCAACTACACTAAGCCCAATGGAGTTCAATTAGTTACTTATATCAGCTAGACCTGAGGCCAGTCGAGCTCTGTAGGACTGTCATATAAACTACACTATGCTTACGTGAGCTATTAGTTTATCAAATCAACTACACTAAGCCCAATGGAGCTCAATTAGTTACTTATATCAGCTAGACCTGAGGCCAGTCGAGCTCTGTAGGACTGTCATATAAACTACACTATGCTTACGTGAGCTATTAGTTTATCAAATCAACTACACTAAGCCCAATGGAGCTCAATTAGTTACTTATATCAGCTAGACCTGAGGCCAGTCGAGCTCTGTAGGACTGTCATATAAACTACACTATGCTTACGTGAGCTATTAGTTTATCAAATCAACTACACTAAGCCCAATGGAGTTCAATTAGTTACTTATATCAGCTAGACCTGAGGCCAGTCGAGCTCTGTAGGACTGTCATATAAACTACACTATGCTTACGTGAGCTATTAGTTTATCAAATCAACTACACTAAGCCCAATGGAGCTCAATTAGTTACTTATATCAGCTAGACCTGAGGCCAGTCGAGCTCTGTAGGACTGTCATATAAACTACACTATGCTTACGTGAGCTATTAGTTTATCAAATCAACTACACTAAGCCCAATGGAGCTCAATTAGTTACTTATATCAGCTAGACCTGAGGCCAGTCGAGCTCTGTAGGACTGTCATATAAACTACACTATGCTTACGTGAGCTATTAGTTTATCACATCAACTACACTAAGCCCAATGGAGCTCAATTAGTTACTTATATCAGCTAGACCTGAGGCCAGTCGAGCTCTGTAGGACTGTCATATAAACTACACTATGCTTACGTGAGCTATTAGTTTATCAAATCAACTACACTAAGCCCAATGGAGCTCAATTAGTTACTTATATCAGCTAGACCTGAGGCCAGTCGAGCTCTATAGGACTGTCATATAAACTACACTACGCTCACATGAGCTGTTAGTTTATCACATCAACTACACTAAGCCCAATGGAGCTCAATTAGTTACTTATATCAGCTAGACCTGAGGCCAGTCGAGCTCTATAGGACTGTCATATAAACTACACTACGCTCACGTGAGCTATTAGTTTATCACATCAACTACACTAAGCCCAACTGAGCTCTATTGGCCTCAATTCCAACCATACTAAGCCCAATCATGTTCCATTAGTTTCTCATGTCGACTACAACTACAAGGCCAATCAAGCCCCTTCCGGTGGGAATAGCTATAAAATGTTCTAAACGTGCTTTCCTACTATTGGCTTGAGGATGGAACAGTGTGGGGTCTGACCTCGAAAAGTTCGGGGTCCCCTGCGCTGTACTGGATGGAGGCGGGGGAGCTGTCTGACTGGTCATTGCACCAATGCAGCTCACTGAGGCAGTTCACTGAGTCAAAGTCGCTGGCATCCAGCTGAGAGAGGTCGAAGTCTGGGAAGTCGGTGTCCAGGCGGTCCGAGCAGACCTCCTCCTCCCCATACTGAGAAAGAGAGACACAGACACAGAAAGAGAGAGAATCAGTAAGGTCACAAGGCAACATCAAAAGGACATTTCCCTTTGGGAGCATATCTAATAATACAGCTCAGCCTTTGAATGCTAAGAGGAATCAATAGGCAGGCACTGCGGTGAGTTAACTGCACCACTTTTGCCTTGAGTAACGACTACGCTGTGGGTATCATCAGCACTGAAGAGTCATATGAGTCAGCCCGCTCTCTCAGCACAGCTTCATTACCACTAATGAAGCGAGTGTTGTTCCACACTAAAACATGCCTTCGAAATTAGCCAAGCAGCACTACTGAAACCGCACCAGGCGCAGAGCTGGGGTTCACAAAAACAGAGTCCGCCGCCGCATGTGTATGTGCATATTTGTATGTGTGCATGAGCGTAAATACTGTGAGAAGGGAAGTGCTTCAAACCCCAAGGGGTGGACGGGAAAAGCCACACATCTCCTCTGACTGTATCCTGGTGTGTACAGTAGATGCTTTGCTGGCCTTACTTTTATCGTACAAGCCATTCGCCGCGATGCGATGATGGAGTAAACCTGCTACCACTTTTCCTTACTGCAGGTCAATGCATGAATATTCTATAGGGCCACTCGGATGTATTCTTGATGAGCTCTTGCACTACACTTAGTCCTCTCTGTTTCACAAAGCCCAAATCCAATTCCATTCAATTTGCTAAACTGGCCCTGGTCGGGACGTCAAAGAGACACACTCGGTGTCTTCTTACTAGTGGCAGTCTCTCGACATTGCAGTAACAGACCAAACCAACAGACGCTGCTAAGCAAAGTTTAAATAAGGCAAAGTTGTGGTGGGGGCAACATGGTATTACAGCTTAGTTACAGATAAAGTAGGGTAATGCATTACAGTTCTTGTAAGCTCATTATATTTACTTCCTTTACTTAATTTTGTTATTTGTTATACGTTACGTAGGTTCTATAGAGAAACCTGTCATTTCGCTGCTTGGCCAATCTGAGCACAGAACAGTGTCAATAGCACAGCAGTGCCTCCTGAGGCTGTGGGTGGTTAAGTGCCTTGCCCAAGGGCACAACCAGGTACACCAGAGATTGCATTAATGAGGAGATAGTTTACAGGTTGAAATATGAATGGAAAAGCTCACAACAATCAACATGGGTTCATTTCCGCAGGAAGTCCTGCCATTTAAGACGATCAGATTGCTGGAGAAAAGTTGATGATATTGTGGAGCAAGCAGGAAAAGATCCCCACCCCCCCTTTTTGTGGACAGCTGCATAAGCCATTCCAGCATCAACTGCTTGTGATACAGTTAAAACTGTTAAACCTGAAAAAGAAAAATAGCCTTATTGATTAGACTTTTCCAACCTATGCCAAATGTCTTTAGACAGGGACATCACAGGACAAAAAGAAGGTCCAGCCTGACTATTTAGGTCCCAAATACCAAATCAACATCAAACTGATGAGGATATGGTTTTTCTATATGGATTATCTGTGGCTGTCCTGCAGTATGTGTGCGTCTGTTACCTGTATCAGCTGGATGAGAGCAGAGCAGAGCGAATGCGGGAAGCATCTAATCACGCTAATGCGAAACTGATGGATAAAAACCCTCACGCTGAGGAAAGTAAGAGCCTCAAGCCTAACCTAGACAATCAGACTCAATCTGCATTCAGGAACAGCTTTGTAAGCTTTATATTGTATTCATTAAGGATCTTTTAGAGCTGGACGCTGGCACGTTTCTGGGGTTTCAAACTGCATAACCTACGCATAGTTTAATCAAGGGTACATGACTGCGTCTGATTTAAAGGTAAAACTCGTGGCAGGGCTTTTGAACGAGGACTTTTGAATCATGACTGGCTGTTTCTAAGGACTGAAAGCAGTATTGGGTAGTACTTTGTTGGTTTTAGTTTAAAAAGTAATCTCTTTACTGCTTGAGAGAAGTGACTATCAACACTGGTCTTCGGTTGTGCACACTTGTGGCGCATCCCTGTAGTCTGCCATTCACCGGGAGTGTAATATCACTGATTAAACCTGACAACGGTGCAGCGAGCTGATATGGTTAATGATATTTTATGATGCGGCTCCGATATTATAGAACGCCTGGATCAACGTGTGTAATTAATGATAATAACGACAGAGACAGGCCTGTCATCCCTGTGAGTGAGCATGGTGGAAGCCCTGATTGTGACAACGCGTGGGGTGGGGGCGGATGCATGTGGGGCGGATGCAGCATCTAAGCGCTCGCACACACAACTCCTCGCTCCTGCCTCTGCTGCTTTTAGCACTCTCCTCACATCCTCCTCACGTGCCCCTGAGTCATCCCTCTCCCCCTCCTCCTCATGCACACCCCCACATACCCCCCCCCACCCCAACCCTTATCCCCAGCTCACGGGAGTGGCCGAGCCCCGGCTAATCAATCTTAACATACCCTCAGCGCCTCACATTTCCACTCACGCGTTTGTCTTTCTTTTTTTTTTATCTGACCTTTTTCCCCCCCCCTCTTCCTTTTTCTCCCTCTTCCTCTCTCGCTCAGCCTCCTGGCTCTATCTGTTATGGAAAGCCTCGATATCAATCAATAAAAAGCTCCTTGGGCTCTGAAGGTTTAAGGTCACTCGGCAGAGCATGCACACGCACGGTAGAGCACGCATGCATATACAGACCAGTACACGCTGGAAACTCTAAGCTTCAGTGTTTTCGAGGTGTCTCCTGCATATTAGACAAGCTGGCATAAGGCACGTGTCACGGGAGAGCTAGCTGCCGAGGTGTGACTCACATACCAACAGCCGAGCCTGACCTTATTTGTGGAAGCTGTGGATTCCCTCCCTTTCTGCCCATTACTGATCTACTAAGGAGCTGATAAAGCCACTGTATCGCCCCGGTAGCCTAACAGGCTTTGTGGCTTCGTCCAGACCTGCCGACCCACGTTTTCAAGGCATTACAATTCAGCTCAGGTCGAGCCACGTAGATCATATAACTCAGGTCAAAATGCATGCACGTGCACCGACTGACGATTCAGTCAACCGCGGGTTACAAACACATGGACGCTTATTAAAGAGGGGTTCCACTAATTTTGCATCATTTCTGCATGTCGTCGCTGTCCAAAGACAAATAAGTATATCCCGAGTAGTAACTTTACAGGAGAGTCTTCACTTTCAATGTAAGGTAACGTAAAGCAGTGTTATTCCAAGGGACTTTGGAGCATTTCTATTGGTTCATTCATTATGAAACTTTCACAGGGTATACAGAACAGCTAGCGTGTTCATATGATTTGGAAAAATAAATACTGTTGAAATTGGAGGTAGATGTTTTTGTTGGACAGTGATTGTTTAAATGGTTAAGACGGGGTTTGATGTGAAATTCAGAGCAACTTACCAAACAGAACAGTGTTATAGATAGTAGAGATGGAAGGATCGATCGGCTATATATCGGTATCGGCCGATTTTTATTGGTGTTAAACAAATGAGCCTAATTTCTGTATTTCCAGCTAGCGTTCCAGCCCCCCCGTCTCATGTGATCAGCCATTGTTTTTCGCGCAACGAGATCTGGCTGGGGGCGCACATCAGTTAAGCATGGCTGGAGCACAAGTGAAGGCACCCCAGAACTTCAAAGCAGATGTCTGGCTACATTTTGGATTCAGAAACCATGATGGTATATAAACATATAAACACTAATGTTTTTAGTAATGGTAGGTTGAGTGTTCCTTATATATTTACCACATTAGTTCTCTGAAAATCTCTTTTCATATTCAAACAAAACATATTATTGTAACTGAAATATCCCTAAATGAACTGATATTGAATTGAATTGAATTGAATTGAATTGAATTGAATTGAATTGAATTGAAATGAAATGAAATGAAATGAAATGAAATGAAATGAATTGAATTGAATCGGAAATCGAATTGAATTGGGACCTTGTGAATTGATATCAAATCGATCTGGGAAATCAGTGGCGATATCCAGCCCTAGTGGAAATACATACCCTTGACTAAAGCAGGTTGACTAAAGCAGTGGCGTAGCAAGAAAAGCATGTCGTCCGTCTAGCAGTGTTTTACCGTATGTGATGCAGACTCAATCAGGGCTTTTTAAAAAATGTGTAAAATCAGCGTGTCTAGTGGGCGAACAAAGACATTTAACACTACTAACCTGATACGACACTGCACGCGGCTCAATACAGTGAGTATCAGCAAACAGCAGAGCTAGCATGCGCAGCTAGCACAAAACAAACAACCCAGAACACCGTACAGACCAGATCTGACCGGTATGAACAGTACAGTACAGTCTGCATTTAATGGCAGTTTTTACTGCATTTATTTAATTAGCTTTTTTCGTTTTAAATTAAGGGTCTACATTGAATGATTGCAGTTTTGGGGATATTTGTTTGATTTACTTTGTTTATTTACTGCTAATTTTTAAAAAATAATATGCTGTTTCACATGAGTTCATTAAAAATGGTAATAAACCAGTTTCTACCGTGTTTCATGACTTGCTTGTGCTAATAACTACATGTAGCCCTGCCATGGCATATACCACGCCCTCCATCAGTATTGGCTATCGGCCAATCGTGCGGAAATGTTATTGGCTATCGGAATCCGCTTCAAAAACGCTGATTGGTCCATCTCTAATAGATAGGAACCAGATACATGTCTGAGGAGATACCGGATATGTTAACCACTGGCAGCATACTCATATTGCTATTTGCAATAAATAAATTAGCTATATTTGCACTGTATGCTCCTACAAGTTTCCCAACAGTGCCCCATTTCATATCAGACCACTCTGAAGCCATTCAGACAATTGAATTATTTAGTAATCTTGAAAAAATAAAGTGGAACTGCACGTTAAATCTTAATCTTGAAATTGCATTGCTATCCTCTCCTTGCTTTTGTTTGCAGATGAAGCGTAAACTTATAGAACGTGGGATTCAAATGTGATGTGGTGAGGGAGGAGCGCTCTGGATGATTGACAAAAATAATGAATTATTCATGTGTGCAGTCTCTGATGGCTTTAACGATGACCTTTAGCTCCTGCCCTAACTGAAAAGGGAAAATGTCGAACCCATCTGTGTTTTGTCATTAACATTTAGAGTCTGAGGCCGCTCAACGCGACCAGTTAGCGAGGGCGTCCGCTAAGTGTGTACATTAAGCAACGCTCGTTTGAAGGGCATCAAGATAAGCCACGTAAAAACAAACCGCCACATGACCCGTAAGGACGTCCCCACTCGTGGCGGCTATACTGCCCTGTGAATAAAGTCAAGCCATGTGCAGCAAAGTCACTGACTACAATGAGCTCCAGCCCTCACTGCCATACAAGGTCACACCACCGGAGAAGGACCCAGAGTGGTAGCTGACCAGTGGCAAGGTCACTGAACAGCCACAGGACATCAACAACAAAAGGAGGCCGACCTGAACATTCAGAGGGGGCCGTAATAGAGCAAAAAAAAGAAAAAAAAAAGAGTTTTTTCACCACAAACAGCTCATCAAACACCATGTACGGTTACATATATACTAAAACACCCAGAAGACATCTCACTCTTGGGATTCCTGTCACTGAAGAAATGGAAAGAAAGGAAAAGCAGTGATTGACTAAACATAAGAACCGTTCATTCATCTCCTGTTCCTGCGAGTTAATAGGCTCTTATCTGGTTGCCCTGTTCCCTTTGAGCCTACTGCTATCTGAGGTATGTTATATATAGCCGTTATCCTTGGTCTTATGACTGGCTCTTACACAAGCTGCTTGTGACGGGCCAGGCTTTAAATGCTGCCCATGCCAAATGCAGATGGGCCAAGGCTGAGTGCCTCTCTCTCACACATACACACACACCACCCTCCCACTCACAAAGCCCTCCAGCTTACTCCCAGACATGTCCTGCCGCTACTGCTAAATGGATTCCCTCTCAGGCCGCTCCAGAAAAAGCCGGCCGTGTACCGGCCAGCCAGACCGGACAGGAAGACTTCCACAGCTCTTCCTCAGGAGCTAGACGTTTCCAGGAGTTGCATGTCCAAGGGCTACGCGGGGCCAGCCAATGTTCCAGCACCAAAGCCGTAAGGTGGCGCGCATCCTGTCCATCGACCCCCCCCCCCCCCCCCCCCCCCCAACTGCCTGAACTCTGACCACATGACAACAAATGAGGAAAAGATGTTCGCTTGTCCTAAGCACTGGCAGCTCCGGACAGGGCATTTCTATTGGACAAAGCCTCAAATTGGCGGCACATCCCATTACCTGCTGTAAGTGAAGGCTAACTGATTAAATTGGCTCTTCTCGGGTCGTTTCTGAAGGAGCTCTTCACCGCAGCCATGAAAGGAAGTCTAAATTAACTGCAGATGGTTGGAAGTAGGGCAGTTAAAGGAAGATCTGGGGCATCCGTTTACAGTGGAGGAGCGAGCCTGTCTGTCATAGTGTTGAGTAAGATTGATAAAAGGCCTAAAACGTGAAGCCCCACAGGCCAAGATTTGCAGGCTTCTTTTAGAACCCTCCTACCCAATCCAGGCACTGACACACTACCCTATTATTTCTTATCACCCCTTAAAACATGTCTACTATTGCACCTATTGAAAGTCCAAACCAGTATATTTCCAAAACATTTAAAAAACTGAGATCCATATGTTGCAGGCCAAACACTGAACAAATCTAATATAAGCTTGTCCAATCCTTGTCTTTCCTGCTTATATCTGCCTTAGTCCAGAACTGCTGACTTCCATTTTTCACCTGTTCTACAGGATTGTGGAGATTACAGATGGATTAGGGCAACTCAGTGGTGTTTGGGCTGGCTGCCTCCTCTGACCTCTGTTCACCCCCATAGTACAGATCATTCACCCCCACAGAGTATCATAATACTGTAGGAAACAGATGTCAACCAGACCAATTCTAACCCGCTAATCTTCTTCCAACTCTCAAACACTTCCCGAGTATTGCTGTCCATTGAGGGAAGGGACACTGAAAGGCATTTCAATATCAATGTTGATGAATCCGGCATGTGAGGTCTAAGAAGTCCAGTTTTAATCCTGCTTAATTGTTGTCAGATTAGCAGTCAAACTCTGCGTCTGCGTCTCACGGGGTGAGAGGCGTGTTGAGTATGAGCGAAGGACATGAACTGTGGCTTCAGGCGCCAGGGCAGGGAAGGGTGTTAAGATGGACGATGGCTGAGCCCCGGTGCCCTCAAATACACCAGAGCAGTAATAGGATCTGATTATAAAAGAGCCATCTCTTAGAAAAAGGACCCTTGATAGACTGCCAATTCATTTAAGAGCTCGCGTTTGGAGGGGAAAACGAGAATACAGGCCGCCGAATAAAGAGACCTGGATTAGAATGAGTGGCCATCTCCCCATTCATTCAGAATTTGAAATCCCCAGAGACTTCTTACTATTCTGATTAACTAGTAATTCAACCACTGATCTGGTGCGAGGGAAGGCTCTTTACTGATCTGACTCCCAAGAGGAAGCAGTCAGTGAGGCATCCTGAGCCAAGAGCTGGAAGCGCACCAATTTGGCTCTGTTTTATTCCATTCTCCGCTTCTAAGCTCTTCTCTACTCTACACAACCCCAATCACTACATCCTTCCTGTCACATGTCTGAGGCATGACAGTCCTCACCGCAGTCTAATTATTTGAAACCAATTCGACAATCTTCATACACTTCAGTTTTAAGTGGATAACAAGATTTAGCGAAATAATGAAGACCAAGCTAAATATCACAAAGGTTAATGAGAAAAGAATCCCACTTCACAGGAAAGTAGGTTTTCAGCTGTGCCGAAAGTTTCCGAGGGGGGTGGGTTGGGGTTATGCAGGGCCACTGTGAAGTACATTTTATTAAGTTACTGCGGAGATTAGCGCCAACCCCCTGACATGACTCATTGTGAAATGTGGAGGCAAGTCCAGTGAAGGTGTTGCGACCTCAATTTTGACTTAGCTGAAGTTATTACATCTTTACAATGTCCAAGCCCAGACGGCCTCTTCCATCTCGGTTCATGAGTTCGTCAAAAAATCCATAGTCCCCTCTGTTTGGTCTTTACGTCGTCCTAATAAACACCCCGGCCTCACCTGTCTCACGCATCAGCTCCGAGACCAGACAACATTAGTCATATACTGATAATATCTAATTAATTAGGAGTCATTACGTTATCTTCTGAGGTGTGAAGATCAGGAGAAAGACATCGCTAGATAACAGACAAGCGCACAAGTCACCAAAGTCTTTCCCGAAGAAGGAAACAACAATGCGGCAGCAATCCAGTCATGATGAGGCTACGGAGAAAAGGTGAGCAGCTTTCGTCCTACGAACTTCTAATGCATGGAGCGTTCAGGAAAGTGCTGAGAGTAAATCCCCAGAGGATGTTCTTAAATGCGTAACATGCAATCTCGCTGGCATTAGCGCCACTGCGCATCAGCTCTTATGTCTAATTAATTTAGGATTATGCCTGCTTATCTAAAAATAACCCCTTTTGTTGTGGACACTGTCAATAGGAACGATCTCTCTCATCTCAGATGCTTCTTTTTCGACGTGATGAACATTTAGACCTGAGAGAAGATCTCCAGGAGAGATGTTAATGCTAAAGGTCACTCGAGGAGCACATATCAGACGGGATAACAGGAGAAAAGAATGTTAGAAACTGATATTAATTAACAATTCCCCTCATGCTCGTCAAGGGCTTGGTTTCTCATCGCATCTAAGCAGTCTGTCAAGGCCTATCAATCCTCATCCGTGGGCCAAATCTGTCCACAGAACCAGCCAGAGAACGAGCCGGCTAACGAAATAACGACAGGCAGGCGGCGCCACGGAAAAGACAACACGGAACAGAAAAGTGTGTTTTCTTTGTCTTTTTCTGAGAGCCAATTACTGGCAGAATGCCATTCTTGTTTGTTGGCGTAGTGAGCTGTGGATAAAAACGATCAGGGCAACAGTCTCAGCCAGCCCTGCTGCTGGGCTATGAAATTCATCACGTGTGAACACTATTTATAAATCGCCATCGAGAGTAGTTTCCAGAAACCGAACATCTAAGCAGAGGTTATAACATGCCAGTGTCGTATTTACATTTACATTTACGGCATTTAGCAGACGCTCTTATCCAGAGTGACTTACAAAAGTGCTTAGTGTTCGGTTAGAGTATGAATCTCTATCTAGTACAAACAGGTTTAAGTCCAAACTACTCTTATACTCAAACACTGCCATAAACAAGTACTAGTGCTGATACCTAGAAAGAAGCCAACAAAATATAAGATTAGACATAATGCAATAGCTAGTAAGACTGGAATACCTACAGAGAAGAGAATACAAGACTACATACAGTATAAGTGCAGTAGAAGATAAAGTGCAATTACAGTTTATACCAATACTTTAGTAGATTAGTGCTTATAAGTGCTTCACAAAGAGACAGTGGTCTTCAGTCTGCGTTTGAAGACAGCCAGTGGAAGTTCGTTCCACATACGTTCGTATGTTGCACTACTAATATACTACTGATAAGTAGTCTTACTGAGTCAGGAGGAATATTAAACATGCCAACATACAGTACCTGGGCCCAGTTGCAAGCCACCCTGTAAAGCCTGGAATCATAAAACCATAGATTATTGCATGCTTTATGATATAGGACGCTCAAAAAAGAAGGCCCAATGTTTAGATCTCAAAAGCAAAATCAGCATTGTACTGATGAAGAGATAAAGACAATAGATAGCTCAGTTACATCCTCAGCAGTCATGTTGTTCACCAAGTTTCAACTGACCTCTCTTTGACTGAGAACATTCTTTCACTGTACTTGCAATCATCAGAACCACCAGAGGGGTCTCCAAATCCCCAAATCTTACATAGTGTAGCTTACTAACAAGAATCAGTGCATCCCAAGGTCACGGTTCTGGGATAAGGACACGGAATATGCAGACAGCAGCAGGCACATGAGGGTACTGAGAGTACAGAAGAAAAAAAAGACCAAGCACTGGCAGCCAGCGTTGGCCGGCAGGTTACTTCAAGACGCAGGAGATGAAGGATCAGCGGGAGATCCGAAAGGTTGTCAGCACTCCTGAGCTTCCCAGGCCAGATCGGTTTCAGCGGAGCGGCATTAGAGCGCTTCTCCAGTTTCAGAGCCTCATGTAAGACTGCTGGCCGGCCTCTGCATGTCACATGCTTCTTGCACAACCCCGCCGCACAGCGTGGCCGGCCTGGCGCACGAGCTGCAGCCCAAGTCCCACATTATCGCCATCGGGGGCCCGTAGCTCTGAGGTAAATGTACCTGCTGCAGTCACGACTACAGCGGAGGGGGGAGTCGCAGGACAATGCAGGCGCTGTCTCCGGGCAGAAACAAGGCTGCCGTCTCTACAGAGACTTCAACAGTCTGGGTAGAACGCCTCGGCTGCACAAATCTACAATTACAATGAATTACGACGAATCAAAGCGAGAGATTTAAATGTGGCAAAACTGTAGCTGGGAAGTCATCTTGCTAAATCACTGTTCTGGGTGTGGGGGGACATGTTCTGCTCCGGCTGATGGAAGACGTTACAATGGATATGCCCAGGATGTGAAATGTGTTGCACACTGCAGAATGTCTGCGACTGCAGACGGATCCAAAGTCACGACAGCCAAAAAAGATGGCATTAGCCCAGCTCGGTCTAATTCACATGCTGGATCCAGTGTCCGTCTGCATGCTCGCTCTTTGACAACAGTGATGGCAGTAATTAAATCAAAGCGCTGTTGTTGCTAGCTCCCCTTGAGCGGTCAGGCAGAAGGTGCTGTTAGAAAACTTTTTTTTCTAAATTGACCATCCTCCAGCCAGCTGAGAGTAAAATACACCTGAGGGTGCAGTGTCCTTGTGATGCGCTCTATGAGCCATATCCCAGTGTCCTCAGCAGGGTTTGGAGCTGAGTTTCAGCCTATGCATCATCTTGCATATGCAACCAGAAGAAACCCAAGAAAAAGCTCACACTGACAGCAGATGAGTCCACATAATGTTTGTGGTCCAGGCAGTGTTAAGTTTGGGGCAAAAGAAGTAGGTGACCTAGGTTCCTTTTGTTGCCCAGGTAACGACGCTGGGAGTTCACTAACCTTACCCACCCCTTCTATGGTCAAAGACCACCACAAGGGGTCAGTAGAGACTCCAAAGTTTCTAGAATAAACAGAGTAACCTCCACAGAGCCCTGTAGGTCATGCATTCCTTGATATGATGAGTATTAAGAGCTGTTACTATATATAGATGCCAACTATTCACAGACTTCATCAACCTGCATGGGATGTCAAACGGGGGAGCATAGGTCATGGTCAGAAGCACTTTCTCATAAGTCTCTACTAAAGCCAACCCATCAGAAAAAGTTAAGATCTAATTCTCAGTTTAACTCTCCCTTAGACTGGCCTGTTAAAGCAGAGCATAACCCTTTGGCTATATATGGGAAGAATTTCTACTGCAGTGGTATTATGGTTTGAATCCAGTTGTCCCTTGGGGGAATTGCTACAGTGCCGTGAACATTAGTAACCAGTCAGGCTAAACTCTTCTCTGAAGATGTTTCAGAAGACGGAATACCAGAGAGTGAGGGGTCTGGCAGAAGAAATATCGCCAGCGCAGCATCAAGGCCACCATCATTTAGCTTCAACTTAGGGTTCTCTGGCTGTTCAACAGTGGCCAAGAAATCGAGGCACACAATATTCCCGGTTCTATTTTAGGGGTGCTTTGAGAGAACGGGGTTTGTTTTGAAACCCGAGAATGGACTGAAGAGCCGAACTGACCTTTGCTTCGAGAAAGGTTGAAAGGACAGCACTCGGACACAGCTGTTCGAGTTGCATGCAAACTTGAGTGGCAGCGGTCCACTGCAGGAGACATTTAGAACTGCAGATACTGAAATACTAGCAGCAGCACATGCCACGGCTACAAATAAAACTAGGCCTATGAGCATGTAAGACATGTTATCTTAACACTTGCATAGTGTAGTAACTCATCTCTAAAAGCAAAGAATGGAAGCAGTGTCACACGGTGAATACTGGATTGGTCATTCAGAGGATTGCTTCAAATTATAAGTCAGGTCGAAATGTTGCAGTGCCCCTAACACATGACCCTGGGAAGAATTCAGAACAGCTTGTGAAAATCTCTCAATCCCCTGCCAAGGATAAGGTCACAGACACCTCTCCTCTAACAACTCCTCACGCACTCACTGAAGAAACTGCGTAACCTTTCCCCTGAATATCCATCTCTGTCCCATTAAGATCCAAGTAATATTTCTTTGTCAGCACTGTTTTAGCTCTTGGGGCAAATCGTGAGTGGTCCACGGGACGGTTCTGGCTTTCTGGGTGAGCTCTGAAGCAGCGAGATGACTCACCCTGAATTCCTAATGCTCAAACAGAAGGCAGTGCCATCTGCCAGGCCTCATCTTCAAGCCATTGCTGCGGAGAATGTAACTATAGCGCGTTCAGACATAAAAACATAACCAAGTCATAGAGTTTCCTGCACCCCCTTCATCTACGCCGTTGTCTTTGAAGGCCCCCTCTTTTATCAGCCCTCTTTTTGTGCTAGCACTCTTCTTCTCCAGTAACGATAAGGTTGGCCACCAACAGTTTTAGTGTCCACTGTTATTTAAAGCGAGCTTACCCTGCTCAGAATGGCAGTGATGCCAGCCATTTGTCAGCCATTTGGAAAGGGTGAGCAGTCACAACAACCTGTATTTGGCGCTTAATGAATCTGCCAGGATAAGCCCACAGTTAAGGTCATTAGGAGTAATTAAGGCAGGGGCGATTTCTTCTCCACGTCAGTTTCCCACCCAGACTATGGAGGGAGCTGTCATGTCAAGGACATCGCAGCAGCTTAAACCATGTGCTGAGCGCAAAGCCCAGACAGTTGGAGGGAACTGAAGGTCATGGCAGAGTTGCTGCATTGCTGGGAATTAGCCCATAGGATCATCACTGGGTCCTTCCCGCTTTTCGCCGTACTAGGTGAAAAGGCACATTTTCTATCCAGGACCCCCCGGATGTGGCGCAAGGCTAATCGGTTTCTTAAAGCCACATCAAATCCATATGCACATTCCATTGCCTTACACAGTGGGGTCTAAACTGCTACACAGTTCGAGCTGTTAAACTGACTGATAAGAAGTGTTTCCAAATCTCAGACCCTATTCACTAACTTCCTTTACTCGGTACATTCACACCAATTCGGTTTCTTGAATTTAAAATAAAAAGTTATTAGAATGACTAAACAAGAAACTGTCTGCTTAGCCACGTTTCCAAAAAGTCAATTGAAATATGAGGCAAACAGTCCTATCTCAGAGCAACGGCAGCCTCGGACATTGCTAAGATTTATTTGCATCCCTTATATTTACTAGAGCTGCAGGAGATGCTGGATATTGAACAGTCTACTTCCATTCCTAGAGCTGCCCAGTAAGCAGAGTCTGCTCAGACACTCCTCTGAGCATTTATGCTCAGCCTGTCCAACCATGGCAGTACAAAGCCACAGTCATTTCAAGGGAATAAACTGTTCTTTTGGACAATTTGTATTAATTCCCTTCTTGGCATCCCACCAAGAGCAATTCTTTTTCTGTGCATGCACTGGGTGCGCTTGGGCCCACACGTGCAGGGTTTGGCGTTTTTATTCAATTCAGTACTATTATTGATAGTGGTTATTATTGACCAGCTCTATCAGATACATTTGCCTTTCATCACACAACCGCTATAATGAGTCTTTAAATCATTTAAACAGAACAACAATAACAAAGTTAATGAGTACCAATGGCTTCTGAAGTTTAGATTAAGCATCAATAGCCACTCAGACATTAGACTGTTGGTTTGCCACTTATACACTTGGCTCTGTGTGGGTGGGTAAAGATCGGATGTGTGTCCCTCGTCCCTGGGCTACCTGTGGGGTAAATCCGAGCACCCTCCCCCTACCCGAAAGGTCAGGCCTTTTTGGTGCAAATATCATGGGCTCCATCATGGGACATGCGGGGTAACAGGATAACTCCCCAAATCTCCGTACGTGGTCTTGAGATCAGTTGCAGCACAGGAGAAGCAGTACCTGCCCTCAACCGCCCCAACCCACTCAACTACATTTTTAAGTCCGTTCCGGGAGGGATCGAATTAACGTCATCTCATATGCTAGCAGGACCCATTAATAATAAAGACTGGAACAGCAGGGAAACGGCTGCGAGTTTCAATTCATTTAAAACTGCTCCTTGAATCATTAGCGACTACAAGCAACTGCTAAGTAATTAAAGCAGGGAAGAAGAAACTTTTCCTAATTATATGCTTTTAACATATGTTTTAGCATTTCTTTAAAGATTCAGACTCTTGAGAAATAACTACCATGCTTTACCAGATTGCAGGTACCTCAGGACTCAATGCAATATATTGGATTTCCAAAGGACACCTGAAGCACTAACACATCGGTTTCATCCTGTTAGTCAGGGCTGCCTGTTAATGTTTACAAAAACTACACTAGCGGGAGCAAAAACCATGGTAGGTTTTGCAGGTTTGACCCCCCCAAAATCAATATTCGAGCACAGTGCCCCTTAGGATCACGTTCCCACAATAAAGGCCCCTCTTAGGACACCTAGTGCTGAACGGATATGGTGCTAAGCTGTAAAACGGGGACAAAAAATGGCGAATATCGTCCATTCATCATAGTAGAGATTTAATTAGATGTGGTGTGAATCATGAGGTGCACTCTCTCCTGCGGAGTTGTTGTCTGACTAGTCCATTATACTTGTGTCCAGTGCCTAATGTGAAAATACAGGAGTGCCCTGTTTATCTGTCTCTCTAAGTCCATTGAACACAGGTCGATTAAAATACTAGAGCCAAGGAAAGTAAAACTTGTAATTGGCTTTAATTGTGGGCTTTGAGCTTCTTTGGCAGCCTTTCATTCTGGGTAGTTTGGCTGTACTGTAGTGTGAAGTGTAACTAAGACCTCCTATGTGGCACACCCTCAACTCGCCAAAGCACCTTGACCGGGCATTGTCTGCTGGGCTTTCAATGAGGTTTTGTGCATGCAGCTATAGAAATGCTTTCAGTTGTTGCTGAGAAACTGGAACCCCAAGCCAAGCCTGATGACAGATTTACCGAGTTGGTGAATAAAGATTAAATGCGTGGCCAACTGAGCATAAAATAATTACACATCAGCTACCAACAATAGTACCTCGTTATCATGTAACAGCACCAACGTAAAAAGGGACTAAGAATATATGGGATATTTAAAGCAGGTCTGTGCCAGCTCAAGCAATCTCCAGATTTTATTTGGCTTGTTAGGTTAAAATCTGTTCTGTTGCGCCTCTTCTCAAGCAGGCAGATGGTCACAGGGTTTGTGCTCCGAAACATGCTTCATCCTCCCTTTGACCACCACCAGATCCGACTGGACTGTGGCGTGAAGAAGAAGCTTTGCTTGCTTTGGTGGTCAACCAAAGGCTGCATCTGTTGGCCGTCACCTCACATAATTTCAAGGAGGCAAAAAGAAAGGGTGGACCCATGTCCTCGGCTGACCCATGCCTGTGACTGTTGTGCCAACCGAGCGAAAGATAAAAAAGAAAAAACGGTAGAGAGAGGGAGAGATGAACGGCAGGACGGTGAAAAAAACCTAAAACAAATAGAGAGCTTAAAGGACGAGCAGCGAAGGCCTATAAGCTGGAGAAGAAAAGACGCCTGGATTGTATGGTTTATTTTTTCTTCTTCTCAACTAGAGTGCAGTCTCTGAGTGCTGCTGAGTACCACTGGAAGGTGCATCACGTTTGTTCTTTCACAGCTCACTGCTCCTGCTGCCTGGCCTTTCCTCCCTCTTCAGCAGCACTAACTCACCGCTCCCGTCCGCCTCCCTGGCCTCTGTGGCGCAGCCACAGCCATGTGCCTATGTGTGGAGAACATGTTTCACAGGCAGCCATTTCCCATGGCACCCTCGAACGCACACCTGCCTCGCAGAGGCTTCAGGCCCGCGACGCTGCCCCAGCAAAAAACTGCTGACGTCCGCAAGGTGGCAAGGGCACAGTACGCCTCAGCTCAAACACTGACGAGAGTTGCCATACAAAGCTGCAGCAACATTCCTCCTCAAGGTGACTGAGAAGCTAAGAAAGTGGCCCTCGTCCCACAAGGCCTCTTACATTTGTATGACCCAGATTTGCTGTTTGGGAATCCTGCAGATGTAGCCTTTCCTTTAGAAGTCATTCTTATTACTGGCGATAACAAATATATATATATATATATATATATATATAGTATGTATAGCTGCTGTTGCAGATTTTGCCATGAGCATGTTTACTGCCGATTTTCATCTCACACCTCTGACGTGTGGTTAAGTTCTGTGTACTGCCATGTGTGAGCACGTCTGCCCAGAGCGGTGGGCAGTCTGGGGAGTAGTTGTGGGTTTGGTGCTTTGCTCACGGGCACTTCAGTTATGTCCTATCTGTTCAGGGGGTCGACTGGCGATAAGGCTGCCCCGACTGGGGCAGGATCTAAGGACAGTGGCCACCCGTGGGAAACAAACCAAAGCAACGATGCTTCCCACTTCGCCACCGCTGAACGGCCATCGCCTTCACCCCCTCCACACGCAACGCAACATCTGATTCGCATCCACGCAGAGTTCGACCTGACACACCATGTTACCCGACATTGGTAAGCGGAACAGATGGAAAATGCTCAGAGCACCCTTGAAAGCAATCAAGATAACGGGGAAGAAGCCTTTCAGCTCTCTGTAAAAGTCTGAACTTCAGCTGCACCATGCGAAATGAGCCTATAATTACCATGTACATGGGCGATCAAGCAACTTGAAATATTACTTTCATGAAATATTTATCTTAAAGTCAAATTGAATTCATTCCTCTGTGTAACTATGACCACTCATTAGCCCTGATTTACTCTAAGCAGTTATCTTTTTGTTAGTGATGCAATTAATTAGCTGAAGTGCTCTTCCAGGCCTTCAGGCAAACAGATATCCACTCTCCACTCTACAGTGCTATTTCATACCTTTCTATTCATGACCGCCTCCCCCCCCCCCACTACCAGCCAGGGCTAAAGGCTTTGCCCACTGTAAGCACAGAAAGAGCTCATCCAGTATCAACCTTTAGCATGCTCTTATCAAATGTCTTATTGGGAAATGGCTGCTCCGTGCTCGTCAGTATCAAGGGCAAATGTAGTACATGAACTTGCCTAATGTGGCATTGCTATGCTTGGAGAATTTAAAACTGTGCTCCTGAAACCACGCATTCACAATATTCGACATCCACAGTTGCCTTTTTTTTTTTTTTTTGCCGATTATTACTAGCTTTCGGTTTCAAACCCCAGTTTATAAACGCCATGCTGTATTAGCGTCTCCAAAGACCATAGCACTGGAGTATCGTCAGCGGTTCTTGATCACCAAAACACAAAGGTCCGTATTAGGGCTCCTCAAACAAGCAAACGTACTGTAGATAATGGTGGAGCAGAGTACATACACAAACACTCTCGCTCTCCTTCTCACACACACACATACAAACAGCAGTGAGCGTGAGTGCCCGGGGTGTTATAAATCCAAGGGGAGCCATCTTTGGAGAGTATTGCGAGGTCACGGCAGATGCCGTTCCCTCTTCCCGAGTGCTTCCTTTTTTTATGACTGTCAAGGTCTGCTCCATTGACAGGCAGCATCAGCCATAACTCTGCCCAACCACCCACTCCCGAGCTGGAACAAGCCTTGTCACTCACACAATGGCTAATCCCTCCCGATCCATAACTGCCGTTTTGGAGATCCCAGTGTCTGTCTCAAATCAGTACTTATTAGCCGAGAGCTGTAATTACTAACATTTCATTCTCGGTGAACTAAGTCTTCAGGCTGAGTTTCTGCTCATAATTATGCAGCTTCCCCCGTTTCTGTGTGGGAAACGATCACATGTCTGTTACCCTTGCCTCCGCACAACCCAGAAGCCTCAGTCACGTGAGCCCTCGTACACATGCCGGCTTCCCACTCGCTAGGACTGCATTTCAAATTCGCATGCGAGGAACGGTCCCCCCTGGCCCCCCCCCCTCCCCACCCCCCCCCCCCCCCCCCCCCCCCCCCCCCCCCCCCCCCCCCCCCCCCCCCCCCCCCCCCCCCCCCCCCCCCCCCCCCCCCCCCCCCCCCCTCCCCCCCCCCCCCCCCCCCCCCCCCCCCCAAACCGTGCCAGCGCACCAGCTGAAAATCGCAAACATCAAAAAACAGCTTCGAGGGAGCCACTAGCCGATGGCCAGTCTCCGTCTGGGGCTTCTGCCAATGCAATCAGCGCAGGGACGTCCTTGAGAGGCAGACACAGACTACCTCTGTGACACATCATCATCACTCTAGCGACCCATCACTCACCTCCCCCACCGATGCAGTCATCAACCAAACCCTGCTATAAGCACCACCTGCCTAGCACCCTTACAACAGCAGAAGCCACGCTCCCCACAACGGTGTACCACAATCTCCCGGCGGTCAGAGACTTGGTCAGCATGTAAACAAATCTACCGGAGATTTACACCATGGCTGACTTACAGCCGTGAGATTCCAAACCTAGGCTACAGTGATTCCTGCCTGCGGCGTCTGGGATGACTGATAAGGAAAGAGCGGTGGCACTGGCTGACAATCTGCCTGCTTCAGGAGGCATCTGACAGCCATCGTTTCTGCGCTCACTCCTTTTCTCGCCCCAATGCCTGATATTTGGGCTCTTTTCATTAGAGAGATGCGCCGCCTGCACCGGTAGACATGTCTGAAGAGGGTACGAACGAGGGAAGGCCGCCCACTGCTGCTTACCTTAAATGACTCTGGCACACACAAAAAAAAATTCCACTGTGGCTAAAAGATGTACAGCAAAATCAGCAGTTAAATTTACTCCTGCCGAGTCGGCAGTACTCAAGTTTAACTCGGGCAGCCATGCTGTGATTTAGCTGCAGAAACAAGGTAGACAAAACATGTATTATTAGTCATGAATCAAAAATGTGTGCGAATGTTCGGAGCGGTACCGGCCGAATTATTTAAGAGAAGTGAGCACATCCTGTACAGAGAACACACTTCTATCAGTGTTTATGCACAATCACTTTTTATTCATTGGGATAAATGGAGTGAAGACATAAAACGTGGCCTCTGCAAAAACCATGGCATATATCACCCAAAAATACACAGTCCATTCTCCACTTCCTGCTTGAGTTCTTACCAGTCTGAACGAAGAGTTCTGCAAGTTCAGCATCAAACTTCATCCCTTTACTCTCAGGAGGTGAAAAGTAGAGCTAATGTTTTAACTCCAGTCTGATTGCATATGTTTATGTTTGTTTAACGTGGATTCTTAATGGGAGCAGATGGTGGTGGTCGCTTGCTCTTCCTCTCACTGGCTATCTATTAGGGGTGGGTGATATGGCCCTACAATAATATCCCGATATTTCATGGTATTTTTGCGATAACGATACTCTTGGCTATATGATAAAACATTGAATTAAAAAAATATATATTTCAAGAATACACTACTGCAACAAAATGAAAATAAAATTTTATTATTGCATACAATATGATATGGCACACCCCTAACTGAGATATAAAAAAATACAAGAATTTTCATCAGATTGTAACAGACGTCAATGATCCAGAATGTCACGATACTAAATAATGCACTCCAAATATCTCCATATATCCGAGATTAAAGTAAAATGAATGATACTGCACATATAAAATCTGTCTCTACTAGATATATAATGGGAAATGAGAAAAGTGTGAATTTTTCTTTTGCTAAAACAGTAAAAAAGTAGAACCCTGATGTGATAATTAGCGATGGGTGATATGGAGCGATATTTCAGGGTATAATATCGTTCACGGTATTCAAAAATGTTAGTGATATTATTGTGTACGATACAATCTACTATCTATCCTTAAATGTAAATGTAACCAGGGGCAGATCCTTTAACTTCATTAACAAGAGGTTAGAATACACAGTCAGAGCAGTGCTACTTCTTAAACCTCGCATGTTGGACTGATTCAAATTAATGATACAGTGATTCACTATCACCTCCTGAGTCACAAAGTGGTGTTATGAGAAAAGGCAGGCCAGGGGTAACTTCTGCTAACTTCAGATATGTCTATCACTATCTCTGATATCTCAGCATACCAGCTTTAGATATCTCTGCAACACGATACATGGGTGCCTCTGACGCACTGTGAAAACTGTTATTTCTTCTAATTTTGTTGATAATGCCAGTTCATTTTGGAAGTAGAGGACGTGTTAACCTATTTTCACTCTGAAAGTAATCTGACTATTGCATCTGAGTGTAATTTAAGGCTAGGGTTATTAGCGAGTGCGGTTTTTAGAAGTGTTTACTGTTAAAGTCACCGAAAGGGCAGGTGGGAGTCGGTCAGCGGTTGTAAAGGAAGCTTAACCAAATGTGAGCAGATAACTAGTGCTTAGGGCTTAAGCCCTATCTGCTCACCGGGTTAGGAAACGTTGGGAATTACACTACTGTTTACCTGACTTGGCCTCCACTCTGTCATTATCCTCTCAGAGAACAAGAAACCGCAGAGCTTCGCTAAATGCTCCGTAAAATGCAGGGAGGTGCTGAATGCAAATCTGAATCTGATAGAGATATTTTGGTCACATACAAGCAAAAGAGAGAAAGGGGAACCTGCAGAAGCATCGGCATGTGCTTGAGCATCAAACCCGAACCCCTCTGCTCCCATGTGCGCTCGTTTTCACTCCCTACAGGAACGATGGGAAGAGATTAGAGCTGCACACTTGTTTACACAGTAGAATAACCCTGTTGAAGCAGCAGCAACTATGAGAATCATGTCACAGATCTGTGTGGTCGGGCGGCACGTGACTGCGCAGTTCACACAGCAGCACAGCCATATTTGGAATAAAAGCTGGATTGAGTCAAACGGAGACAAAGCGCATTAGCGGAAGCTTTCTGCTAGGGTTTCTTGGTGTACAGCTACACAAGCCTCTCTGGGCTAAAGTGCAATCTGACACTATATTTCTTAAGTCATTCCCACAAAAAAAAAAAAAAAAGTCATATAGACGATAAGCAGGGTATCATATCAATGCAGCTGCTATCTGATAGGACACAAATTGGGTCTACAAAAGCACATGTGCTCTTCTGAACAAGCAAGGCTACTTTGAACTTCACAGCTGTCAGATCAAAGGGTGATGTTCCTTTGAGTTTTCCACAAACAAACAATCCCTGTTCTGTCGGCCCAATACCCGCCGCGCTCAAACGCAATCTCACCAGGTTATGTCTTTATATGGGGAAAGGGGGCCAAATGCATGTAAATGATAATCTGCCACACAAAGACTAAATGGCCTATGAAACACCTGTGCTTTCTGATGAATCCTAGCTTGATTCAGACAGGAGATAGAGAGGTGTTCCTTTTCTGTCCTGGCCAAATGATAATTCTGGCCTTCTATGAAACCCAGATTTGGGTCTCAATCTATCCATACTCCTTACAACCATGAAAGCAGGTAAAACTGCTCCAGTTCTGCGGTGAATCTCAGACAGATCAGGTTAAAACTGGATCCAGCTGCCTACGGGTGAAAGTGCCTTGCTGGACTTCTCTGAATAATACATGGCTGTGAAGCGCGACCACTCCATCTCACGAGTGACCTTGCCTCCACACGCCCTACGCTGAGCACCTCTAGGATCTCCTGATTGGTGAACACCCCACTGCGTGTGTCTTCTCCAGAGAATCAATCTGGATCACGTGCTGAAGCAATCATTTGTCGGGGTCTCAGCTGAATGACCCCAAAGGCTGAGAATTTCCGTCGGTTCTGAGCAATTTGCTCAATACTTCTAAGTAATCCTGATTCCTTGAGCAGCTTTTTTACAGCACCGAGTGACCGAGCGCATGGCCTGGTTCCCATGTCTGTATCAAGCATGAGGACAGTTGCACAGAGTTGTGAAAGTCCTTTGGGACTTTGTGCCAAACGTCAGAGCGTGGCACAGGCAGGTAATCCATCTTTGTCCTTTCTCACCCCACTCATCAGCAGATTAGCAGACCCAGCTCGAGGTTCCTGTGTCACCGGCTGTCCTCGGAACGGAACCCCTGTTCCAGGCAGGCCCAGTACAGAGCAGGAAGAGAGAGAGGCCTGCGGGGGGCAAAGTAACTCCAGTGCCACTAACAGCCAAGCCATTCCACTAATGGATGCCTCGAGCACCCTCCATTGACAGTCATACACCGTACATGTCTACTGCCTGCATTCCACGTGCCTTGGATTCAAGAAAATCACTGTTACTTAACTACATGGCGAGAACTCACAGGCTAATGAACATGATACAGGAGCGACAATGTGAGAACTACCTGTAGATGTTCCACTGAAAACCTTTGATGCAAGCACTGTATGTCGCAATAAGCACAGGCAGTCATGTATTTCTGAAAGCGAGTGGGAGTTCACACCTTTAGGGCTTCTGTCGGTGTGAATTAGTGGGTGTTTGCCATGGGATGTGGGAACCACTTATGCAAGTCGCAGTCTTGCTAGTGGAGAACAAAATGACTTACTCATTCACTATCCCCTGTACTTCCTTTCATAATGGTTTCCTGTCTGTCCAGCTATGTGTAAAGGATACACGGGGGCCCTAAGTTATGGAGATGAGGCCATTGTTAACATCCAAGACCATTGTCTCTGGATTTCATTTCCTTAAGTTTAAGAAAGGGAGGAAACTGCCATCAGCGGTGCTGGTTAACGTATTATCTATTGTCTGAGAGTTTCAACTGCTCTGTAGAGACATGCAGAGCAAGAACGTTCTAGAAAATCCATTCAGTAGGACTTAACAATTCCGTCTTTATTGAGCCTTTGTGCCAACCTTGAGCTACTGGCAAGACACAAATACTCCAGTATGCCTCCTCCATCCTAATGACCACTAAAGCCTTTCACCCCACTCTACGGTCCTTCGCTACATCAACATGGAGTTCTACGGTGGTACCACCAAAACAAAGCCATGCTCTCCACATGAAAGACCAGCCTCGCATTCGCCATGACCCGACTTCTAAGCAGGCGGGATTTTAAACCACAACACTAGCTGGCAACAGTTTCGTTACCATGTGACTGGCCTCTTGTACTCCAGCGTGTTGGCAGCCGTAAGAGGCATTTATGAGACTGATTTCCGCTTCAAAGGGAAGAGTTTAACGTGATCCGTATAGCGCTTCTCATCAAGCCAAACTGACGGAGAATTCCACTATGGTACATTTTTAGAGCACCTGTCACGAAAGCTCAAGAGGTGTGGAAGTCGCAAACAGCTTTATTCTTTCGGAAATAATGTAACCCACTGAAAGCAGAAAACAAATTTTCAGGGAACTGTCGAGAAAGTATGTCAGGGTGCAAATTGTTTTCCTTCTGCGAAAATAACCTCGAGAGAAGTACACCCAAAGAAATCAATAAGCCATCACAGTCAGGTTGGATCCCTATCTGAGGTTCCACCAATGTTTGTCTACCTCACTATACCCACTCTATCTGCGACAAGAGCCGCACGAGGAAGATGAATAATACCTTAATGCAAAGCGCTACCTCCCCACCGGCTTTTACCCCATTAACAATGCATGTCGATTTCAAACTGTGGCAAGTACAAACTCTCGAGTCGGATATCAGTTATCAGAGGAGGACCATGAATCCGTGTGATCATGTGGGAAAGCTAAATATTCAAATGTATGCGCCGCAAATGCTAATACGACCCAATGAGATTCCTCCTGCACTCTCACAGGCAGAGCGAGGCTAGAAATAGGGTCACGCGCAGCCTAGCTGCATGCAGGAGCCACTGAAAAGCACAAGGAGTGCTGAGAGAGTACATGAAAGGCGTAATGGAGGGAAAGGGGGAAAAGGCATTCTGTAGAGTGCACAAAATTCAAGCCTTTCACAAGGAATAACACTGACTCCGGAACTTTCTCGTGATCGCTAAAATTCTGCCTGCTGGCAAACAACATCAACTGAACCCCAAGCCTGTCTTATAGGGTTAACTCTCTCTCCTGATTTGGTAAGGGCGGTCGAGGCCATGGGATAGGACGCTATGGCTGAAAAACCAGGGGGCCCTTATTGTGCATCAACATTGGCGAATCTGAATTTGCCATAGATGTCTGAGAACGATCAAGCTATTTATAAACGCTCCAAGTCAAACGGAGATGTGAGTCTTTATATGGTCAGTGGGATGCCTCTTACAGAGCCTACTTCCCTCATCTCTCTAAACTCTCCTGACCGGAGCAAGTGAAATCACCTAGAACAAGACAAGGCAAACATCTGGATAAGGCCCTGTCCATTCTTCTCCTTCTCTCCAGCACTCTTCAGTGGGTTTGAAGATCCAAATCATAACCAAAACTGTGATGTGCAATCTTCCTGCTTTGTATGTTGTTGCTCTATGCTTACATCAGCATGAACAGCATCTTTCTCTACATATGGGTGGTTTGTCCAGGTCTGTCGCAACACTCCTCGTTACTACATAGCTGGAATGCTTCATGATTGGAAAAACACCCAGACAGGTACACACTGATGCATTCTGACTTTGCAAGTCTGTACCAGTTACAGGCATGTTACAGTTTCAAAAGCTACAAGTCCAGATCCTGTGAGCCACTGCCTTAAACATTATATTCAGAATGAAAAGTGGTCATGTGACCTCGTCTTACTATCGGAGGAAGCAACAGTAGAAGGGAGGAGGGTTTCACATATTTTGACAATGTCATCACAGTCAACAACATGAATGCAACTCAACTGCAGGTGGATGGAAGAAACACTGCAGGGGTAGGAAATGCAACAGGGTGGGTTGACTTGTAGGTAATTTCAGAATCGCACACAAGCTACGTGACTTGACTGAAAACGTTAGAACACCTTGTCTTTCAGAAGCTTCCTTCCGAGCTCAGTTCATAACATACATTCAGTTCTCTTCGCTGCACATCCCTTAGGTCTTTGTACGCACATCATTGTCACTTCATTTAATTGAGACTAGGTTCAAAGTTAGAGTACCACTTGAGTAAAACCAGTTGGGACTGGCTAAGAAAGTGACAAACTGCAGAGCTGTAGTCACGCTACCATTAGCTAAGCCTGCCAAGCTAAAGTTCACTGCTGAATTAGGTCACAGACTCCAAGGCAGCGAAGCAGAGAGGGAGATTTCATTCACCTGTAATGGTGCGGATCTGGTGAACACCTTTTGCCGTGCCAGGCCACCTCACTGAACGTAATGGAATTCTAGTTTTTTGGCAGGGCTGGGTCACTGAGAGAGAGTGACCTACTGAAAGGACCTCCCTGGACCAGCTGTTTCCCCCAAACCAGAGCACCATGTGAAGGAACACTGTGGTGCTTAGTTGCTGTGGGGACGCCGGTCCCTGCGCCTGTGCCGTATCTTGCTCTCCTTGCGGCGGACGGAAAGTTTTCTAGAAGGCGCGAGTAGCGGCCTGCGCCCTTATGAATGCTGCCAGTTTCCATAAACTCTGTAGCAGCGTTTACTAAATCCCTGTAGCCCACAGCAACATGTTTATCTGCCAACTCATGATCTTCACTCCCTGTTCCTGCCGCGTTCCCCTGGGTGCGAAACCTCTTGTTCATAATCTGGTGTGTGCTGGTGAGGCTGCTCGAAACACTCCCTAAAACGCCAATAATGGACCGGGCCTCAATTTGGTGCCATATAATGATAGCAGTACCTTAAAGAGAAGATCCTGGGTCAGTGTGTTGTGTAATGAAAGAAACAGGCTTAGATGGAACATTGGAACAACATAAATAGGGAACATAAAAACAGAGAAAAGCAGAGTTTCGGCTATTGTGCTTCAGGGATATCATCAGGTGTAGCTGCTGGATGTACCTGACATCCACTGTTCAAGTGGAATTCAGGCAAAAAATGCACCCAGGTTCTATTTACGTCTGCTTGTAGCTTTGAAAAATACATAAAGCAAAGCTCTGCACTAAAGATAGCCCGTTAGTTTTCTGGGTTCACATAATCCTGCAGATTGCTGATCACAGATTCGTCTATGTCATGACTGATTAGCTTCAAGATGCTTCTTGGCAACAGCTGTATGCTATTTTAACATCCGCCACTGACAGAACCATACATAAAACATTAGCAAACAAATCTGCAGCCAAAATCTAACCAGGCCTCTCGCACACGCTTATGTGCCTTCAGCCAATGAAATATAGCGTTTCATTGAGCATGATAATCAAAACAAGGCCAACGAGGCTCAAGGCCCATAGTATCAAGGACCCAACTAAAACAAGGCCCCTAACTTGTGTTTTAATGAAGTGCTTCGTAGGTTTCCTCTGTCTCACGCAAGTCTTTACCAGTCCGAGCTTGCCCTCCCCTGATGTTAGATTGCCATGGCGGGGTTTGCTGCACGCTGCTCTGCCAATCTTAAACATGCGGAAATGTCTCTCACATGTTTAACTGCTTCGTAACTGGGTGACTCTGCATGTTACTTCAGCCTCCAGCTAAAAACAAGGCTTTTCTCTTTATCATCATGACTACTACAGGTACGCCAGGTTTTGGAAACTACTTGATCCCACATTAAGTGTGCAAATTATGAACAGCTATTTCCTTAATACCTGCACGGAGCCCTCACATCTCCTTAACCGCCAACCTCTGGCTCACATCTTCTTACGCAATACATCCATTTAGAGCCTGGTGCAGATTTGGCAGGCTGGCCACCCCAGACCAAATTTTCACCTTCCACCTTGACTGTAATTCAAGATTTGGCTCACTGACTCACAAACACTCAATCATCCTTCGAAAGCCCTTCTCTTGGGAAGGAAACTGGTGCCAGATACAAAATGAGCATGAGGAAATTACAATAATACAGAATATTCAATGTTTATGCTCAACTGCACCACACGCCTAAATGAACCAGCGAGAAGCTGAATCCTGAACAAAACGTCCTTTGTGCATTTATTTCCCATAATAAGCAGGTGGTAAACTATACTGTCTGGGGATGACACACCTGTGACCTTGTTCAGATTTGCTGTCCCAAGCCAGTTTGGTTTTGCAAATGATGACCACTGCAAACAATGACCTCAACAGCCTGGCTAACCTCAGGCAGGTTCAACTCTGTGCACTCAGCTTGGTCAGCTGTATTAGCACAAGCACACTGATGCTCTATTATCATTGATAATTGACACTAATAGGCAGGAACTGGTTTGGGAACCGTGGGCTGATTTGAAAAAGTCTGATATTTATTTATTTATGTACACAAGATGCAGAAATTGGGCGAGACACATCGGAATTTTGATAAAGGAGAAACGACACGTTTATGTCGCCATGGTTTCAAATTAGGGACGTGCAATCTGACTAATATTGATATTTGAGTGTCTGTAGGAGTTTATGAACAAATATGTAGTTAATTGGGTGGAGGGGAAAAGAGTGCTGCATCCAAAATTTAACAAATGATGTTTTACTCTTACCGATGATGCTGGGATTAGCTCCAGACCCCCCAAGATCCAGACTAGCGGGATATAGCGAAAGATAATGGATGGATGGATGAATGTTTTACTCTTTTAGGCTTAGATGTTAAGATGTTTAAAACAGGGGAACACATTCAAAATGTACAAAACAGAGGAACATCAGTTGTGTTCGTGTTAGATGAGTAAAGGACACCAAAACCAAGACGTCCTACAATCTTATTACAACATAAAAGATTAAACTGCATTAAACTGCTTGATCTGCATATTTTCTCTGTCTTCTTGTTTGAATGGCAGCAACAGTTAACCATGTACTTGAACATATTCCTATAACAAATGCAGTAAAATTAATAAAAACATAGATGTTTTAAGGCACATCCTGCTATTGAAAGTAAAGCATCAAACATCCATCCATGAAACATCTATTAAACCCAAACATCTTTCCAGTGCAGGTCATTTTATTTAAAGCACTGGAACTGATATGATGATGATGTGATCGTGCATGCCTACTACTAATGAAGCAGCATTATCTTTCACATACAGAAACAGTGTGGAACTTCACAATGCTGTAATAAACTAGCCATGCCACTGAGATCACTGCTGCATCCCACTTTACAAACAGTACAGAGGCTCTGCTCTGCATCTGACCATTTGCAGAAAGAGGAAAAATATTCATGAAGGCGCAACCCAAGGCCAGGTCAGAGGACCAGCAATAGAGGCCTGGCCATCTATTATAAGCTAAATGGCCTCTCACACGACTTAATACATTGTTCAGTGAGAAGAGTGCAGCTTACATGAATACTAATGTGTGCAGCACAAGCTTGAGAATGCAAAAGCACGTGCTGAAAGAGAGGCAGACAGATGTTCTGATCATCTCTGAAGAAGAGTTAAAGAAGAATTCCAAACATTCTTTAAATGTTTGCATAACTCAGTCTTTCCGAGTGGTCTGATGTGAAATGTGCTGATCTAGAGAGATGTACCGGTGGTGATGGGATCTAGACACCCGAAGTGCTATAGTCTTTACAATAACTGTGCAATTACATGAAATGGTTGGAGATGTTGTTTTCATTCTAAGGTGTATTATTGGACTAAAACATGTTTCTTTAAAGTACATGGAGGGTAAGCTGTAAGGTAAACTGGTCCCCCAATGAAAAGTTGTTATTTTCATATTTGCCACTATTTCACTATTATCAGCAATAGATGAGTACATTCACTGGTCATTCTGGATAGTACATAAATTGACAGACATTGGGACCCCTGGTTCTTACCATGACCACCACCACGGTATAGAAATTCCGGTCATTGGTTTCTCTACAATGCACCACTTCACAGCAAAGCAATCTGAATGGCTATGTTTACGGCTCAAGAAGAGAAATGCTGAAAACATTGGTTTCTAATCCCCTTCAAGGGTTCCCACAACATATGATAAGCAAAGAGGAAGTTTCTCACTCCTCTCACGCCTGGAGATGCATGCCTGGGGACTCAAAGCAAAGGTTAACCTTTGATGCCAATTGAGCAATCAGATGATGATGGATTAGTTTGTATTAATTATTGATATCTGACCCCACCCCCAGTCCACAATTTCCCTCCGTGCAGTCAGAAATGGATACAGATCCATGACAGTGCATCCACACACGCCTGCTCACATCCCCCGAGGCGCTCCTCAAAGCTGCATGACAGGCCTCTGGGGCACTGATGGAGGAAGCGGCCATTCTAACAATCACCCGCCAAGCAAAAAGGCGACTAGTGCGTGAGAACATGCTGCGGAGTAATTGGGGTGAATCCAAGGGAGACTCACGGATGAAGTGGAAAGCGCAGTCCTGCGAGTTGCCTTCCGACCAAATAAGAATCCCGTGCGCCGGGGGCCACCAAGTACTCAATACCAGCACTCATTATCGGCGCATTACAAATTAATACACCCCGGAATATTGGATTTCTTAAAAACGAAAATCAAAGCGGAATTAGACGTAATGAGCCAGCTTCCCGGCATCATATCGAACGCGGCATCTTAAGCATGCACATCTCTTTCACCGTTTTATTGGGGCAGCTTTGATTTTTCCCCTCTGCGAGGGAGAGCGAGATATGGAAGCGCTTAAGTAAACACCCATACACAGAACCATTGTCTGAGCCCTCTTTAAAGAGCATGTCGGCTCTGCATATTTATGGCGGCGAATTAGCATAAAATGATCAGCGGCCATGCTGGGTGACACTGAGCCGTGTGGGCAGAAACATTTTAAGGTGTAAATACATTTGCCTGTGTCTGTCAAGACAGGTGACTCAGCCTGTATCACAGACGCAGAACACATAGCACTGCAGTGCCGCACATCACGACAACTCTCCCTCTCTTTCTCTCTCTCTCTCTGTGTTCAGTAAGCCTGAGAAGAGAGAGCCGGTGCAGTATAATGTCCACCTAAATCTGCATCTCTCAGGCTCTCTGCAGTCCTTTCATCAACGTCCACACAGCATTTTATGCACAGATCTGGAATCGGGTGTAACCCAGGTCAGAGGTGTTGTGTCCCATAGGATATAGGCCTTAAATAAATATAGTATATGTCCAAGTAGAATGGGCTTTCTGATTGGGCTGTTTATAAAACATACCAATAAAATGAGTTTCTGTTTATATGGTGTGCCCATCTGGATCCAAACTCCCACCACGCTATCATAAACAAGTGCATGTGTGTAGGTTTGTTTTTGCTTAAACCCCCAAATCTAGATGCCTTCTGGATTAGCCAGTACTAATTATTCCATGAGGGAGCAGATTAAGAGAGAGAGAGAGAGAAACAGTGGAAGTTGCTAGGATGAGTAGCGGGCAGCACTTCTCTCCGGTGTACACGCTGAATTATGAGTCGTGATGTAAGGCGCTCCGCTGTGCGCAGGCGCACTCCCGTCCCGCCCGGAGGAAGGTGGGGGGGGGGGGAAGCGCACGTCAGCGACCCCGCCCCCTTCCTGCTACTACGTGGAGCGGCAGCGAGCACATGACTGCAGCAGCGGCGCGCGCTCGGGCTCCGGTCACGAGGACGGAGTACTATTACAGCCTAGACGGGGCGGTCAACTCAATAACCCCCGCGACGAACGAGAGGACATCAGATAAAGCCACCTGAGCTTTATCACCTCCAGCACACCGAGCCGACGCGGCGGCACAGCGCGCGCTCTGTCGAGCTGCCGCAGCTTCATCATCGTCATTAGAATTATAATAATAATAATAATAATAATAATAATAAACATCATCACTGCGTTTTGTCACACGTCAACTTCGGCAGCGTTGGAACTTTTTCATTCACGCGCCGCGCTGGTACTGTATTCCAACGGTCCGGCCGATTTGAATCAAAACACCTTTTGTAATATTCATCACTGCGCACGTGACTCCCATCCCAACATTGTTTTAATAGTAGAGCGCATTGCACAATGCGAGCTTAAAGTCGCGCGATATTTCCTCCTTTTGACTTAAAATTCCATCCCACGCGGCGGGATCTGCCCCCTATAGTGAAAAGAACAGCAGCAGCAACTGTTACCAAACTCACCGTGTTACCCAACCCGACTCACCGTGTTACCAAACTCGCTCTTCTACGCTTACGCAAACATATTACATGTTACATATAACAGCTGTACGTCTCTGTCCAGGGGTCCCCCCATATGGCGACCCATTCAGAGCACCACATACAGTCTTTACAGTCCAGACCACCAGCCCCCTCAAAACTTGTTCAACTTCGCGTATTAGTCACAGAAGATGTTTGTGCGCTGGTGGAAAGAAATCCCGCATTACTAAAGAGGTACAGTGACCCAGTCTGCGCTAAACTGCTCAAACATGCAGCCGAAATATTACATATATATTTTTTTATTGTACATTATTAAAAATGGTAAACTGGCTGCAAGCTGGTATACACGCTTCAGAAATAAGTCAGTATTGCTGTTATGGGTACCTGCTGCGTACCTGCGACAACATAAGCCCTACCTGCAAACTCTGGTTATATATCTTATATTCGCTTCACCGACAATCTTCTCGCCATAAGGCGCAGCGCGAGCACAATGCCGAGCAACTTCAAGTTCACGCGGCCGGCACCCACGTGTCAGACTCGCCGGGCGATTGCTATGATTTTTGGCAAAGTGATCTCCTCATTTCCAAGTTTCTCCGTCGTAATCATCACACGCGAAATGCTAAATATCCCCGTTTTGGCCATGCATATCAAAATGCAGGGCTCTGTGAAGTATTATTCAACTCAAATGAGACACGGTGTCCGCCAGTTCCTCCAAACTCCACGTGAAGCCCAGACGTCAGGGCTTCAAGACACCGGCTGAACGGAGCGGAGACTCCGTCCCAGCATCGAGCTTCATACTCGCGCCGCTGCACCGAGCCACGGAGGATAACGCGCAAAACCACAGCCCGGGTGGCACAGCCGCAGCCCCGGCCGCACGGAACATGAGCATCCCTTACCTGGCTCCCGGAGGTTTCTGTCAGGTAATTGAAGACAAAGGAAGAGAGCTCCTCATCTAACAGGGAAACGCAGTCCGCCATCTTCTAGAGAATGAGATCCGAGAAGTCAGAGGAGAGGGGTATACAGGTTGGCTCGCTTGCAGTGACCGCGTCCCGCCGCCTGGGGGCAGCATGCAGACCGCGCTCACTCTCTCGCTTACTCTTACTGTTACAAAACTGTTACCAAACGCGCAAACTGGTCGAATTAAAGAAGGCGGTGGGTGATCCACGCAGCACGGGAGAGAAGGGCTGATGCCGTGGGAAAACTGGCTGCGCAGACTATGATGGGCACGACGGACTGCCCACCAAATCCACTGCTAAAGCACTAAGCACTGTCTCTACAGGGAGTCCAACTGCTGGTGCTGCTTCAAACAGCTCAAGGCCTATGACTCATTTCTACGGCAAGCTTTGCTTGTCTTTTACTTCCACATCAGTGGCAAGCAGATTTAGACTAAGAGATATTCCACACAAACACCTGCAGGATGTATACATTTACCTTTATAAGTGAGACATTAATCCATTAAAGTGCCTCATAATGGAAAAAAACGACTTTCCTCTGTTTTTCTCTATATATGTAAACATTGTGAACATGTACATACCACCATAGAGCAGGTATATAGAGCAGGTGGGGGCCATTCTCAGCACTATATTGACACTGATGTGGTGGTGTGTTAGTTTGTGTTGTGCTGGTACAAGTGGATACTTGACAACACTTTGCTGGTCCACCTTAAAGATGTACAGAATACAGTGGGCACAGAATGTACAGTGGGCACAGAATGTTGCCCACAGGACACTGAAGCCTAGGCATTTCTGGTTGGTGGATGATTCTCAGTGACTGTTTGACCAACAAAATAATAACAAAAAAATTAGAAAAATAAAAAGAAAATAATATTTGTATAATATATCCATCCATCAATTATCTTCTGCTTTTCCCCGCTAGTCGGTGTCATGGGGGGCTGGAGCCAGTCCCAGCATCATTGGGCGAAGGCAGGGTACACATGGACAGATCACCAGACCATCGCATGGCCAACACACAGCCATGGACTGTGGGAGAAACCGGAGAAACCGGAGTACCTGGAGTAAACCCACTCAGGTACGGGGAGAACATGCTAACTCCACATACGGGCAACAGTGCTAACAACTACACCACCACTAATATATATATATATATATATATATATATATATATATATATATATATATATATAACTTATTTTATTTTATTTTTTTATATGTGCATAATGTTTACTCCCCAGTCCATAAATGAAAACTAATGTTATAAATTAATTATAATGAATATTTACATATTTACATATCTACCCATTCAGTGTACAGCAATTTAGTTCTGCATCTTTTGTTGGAGTCATAAGGACTTTTTCAGTTCATACATTACATCAGTCTTAATTGGACAGCAACAAAACCAGCCAGTTAAATTCTAAGGAATGAAGTGAGTTTGGAATACAGGCACATAAAGACAGGTTATAAGCGTGTTTGATAAACTATATAACGGAAACTGGGAAACTGAAATATCAGAGAAACTGAAATATAAACCTGATTTGTCGTCTTACATCCAATGTTTTGCTTACATGGTACTACTGATTATTAATGAAACAATAAAAATTCCACTTGTATGACAATTCCATGTCATCATTGAAGCTTTTTTTTGTCCCATACTAAATGTAGTCGCTGAGCATAATGGATGAAAATAGTGGCCTTCTCTTTTCCTGTGTGGACAAATGAGACCTTTATAAGTGAAACTACAGTAAACAAACCCAGCATTAGATGTTTATATGTTATATAAACACGTTTTCTCCAAATTGCATGGCATTTACTAGAAAATTCTGGTCACGTGATTCTTGTCAACATCATCTGGGAGTCAGAAATATGAGGGAGTTGCTGAAAGGCTTTCAGTAATGATGCTGAAGCACTCTGCCATTTTCTCATTGCCCGTTATTTACAGATTTGAAGGATCTTGAGACATGCTGTTGATCTACTCATTGTAATCAGAATGACTCATTTGTTTACTCCAGTGCTCGCTACAGCGCAGACCAAAAACAAACGATTCTGCTCCGTCTCTGTCAGAACTGCAGGACCTGCGCCGCTGCAGAAACTGACGTCAAATCGAAGCGAACATCTAGGAAATAATAAATGGGAAAACACTTTATGTGGTGGAATGCAATGCATTTGGACCAAAAAGACTTTAAAGGAGTATTACACTTTCTCAGCCAATCAAAAGTTCCCTCAGGCCTGTAGTCTATTGAACTGCATTCTGACAACCCAGCTATCGACCGAACCCATGCTGTTATAATGTTTGAGGTCAGAGGGAGTAATTCAGAGACATGCCTAGCATAGTACAGCAAAACAGGGCTGATTAAAGGTTCCTTCAATCCAGGAACTAAAACAAAGTTTGCTTTTGATTGAGAGATAAAAATGTATTGATTCTGTTTGATCACCAATTCAGGTTTATTCAAAAACATAAACTCTCTATGATGTGTTTCAGTGGTCTGGTGGTCAAACAATGGCCAAAAAAAACTGGCACAAAACCATAATCCCTGTAAATCCCATCATATTATATCCTTATTGTTTAGTAATTACATAGATAATAATGCAACTGGTTGAGTTATTCACATGTTACTAAAGTGTGTAATAAAAGTTTGAACACATCAGTGGATCTTGACCATTTACACCACTATGTATGGGAATTAATGTTAAATTCCAAAACCGTGCACTTTCCGTTATATCATCTCCAGTCAAAACAGCAATTAAAATTTGTAAAAAAAAAAATAAAAAAACCACATAAAAAACAAATGAAGTGAAGCCAAAACGTTTCTTGCCAGTCTTAAAAAATGAGAAAAATGGACAGTCCCTCCTCTTCCTTCTTCAATCCTTACCAGTCTTCTTCCCTTTGCTTGCTAAGAGTGTCCTCATCTGTGGGAAGCAGCACCATTGTTAACTCTTGTTTAGCTAATATTTATACACAGTTGCGTCACATTATTATGGCCACTTCCTACATTCTCTGGGCCCACTCATCGATTGTGGAAGGCACTCTCATCTGGGGATGAATCCATCCTTGCAGAGCACGTACACCCATACATGCTGATGGTCCTTCCCCAGGGCTGATGGGATCATCATTACTCTGAATCTTAACTGGTGGTCATAATAATATGACTCGACTGTGTATCACTTGTTTTATTTGCTGCAGATCATGGTTTCCTGGTAGGAGTGGGCGGAGGTGTTTACTTTTTCTCTCATTGGCTATCTGTACTTATCTAAATAATCTAACTGGGAGCAGAACCTTTAACATGATTTAAAAGAGGTTAGAATACGCCGTCAGGGCAGCGGCGATACTTCTTCATCCTTTCACGCTATTGTAACTCATTATATGTCTGGTTTTGCCAGACAAGATGGGCTGGGGCTAACTGATTAGCATGCTAACTTCAGTAGATACCTCTATAACACAATACATGGATGTCTTTAATGTACCATCAAAACTTATTTCTTCACATTCTGTTGTTGATTTTAATTAATTGTGGAAGTACAATAAAACAATATTAAAAGATACCGAGAAAATAGAACTCCTAAGAACCTTGAAATGCCTAGTGGACCAGCAAAACTGTCTCTTTCAGATTAACAGCACCTAACGCTTTCATCTTTAAGAAAGAGGATCAAGAGAATCAAGCTCCTCTAGTGCTTCAGATCTGAAGAAATCCACAGGTGTTTCCATCCATCCTTCCACTGTGAGAAGACAGCTCAATGCTATGGGTCTGAAGGGAGGTGTAGCTGTCAAGAAGCCCTTACTGTGAAAAGGAAATAAAATCTTGTAAATCAAACCAGGAAGCTTCTGGTGTTCTCAGAACAATGGACTGACCACTCTAGAGCCCAGTCCTCCTTATCACTCTATGTGTTTGGGATGACTTGGATCATGATCATTCAAAGGATTCAAGTGGATTAAAAAGAAAACAGACATTTCTGTTATCTGTTTCAGTTGCTTTGCAGTCTGTGTCACTGTTGGACGCTATCAAACTCTGGCACTAGGTCATATTTAAATACCTGATCGGATGGCTTCTGACCCCTGAATGTACCAGATGAACTCTGATCTCCTTATCGTCATATAACCAGACCCTGAGAACTGTTGGCCCAAGAGCTGAAGAGAAACAATAATAAACAAGATCAGCGATAAGAGTTGAGGGATTGGATGACATTATTTGGCTGATGCAACTGTATCATAGAGAACAAAAGGCCAGTGACAGTCTGGAATTCAAGATCTTTTTTACAGCCCACTGCACTACAACCCCCCTGACTGTGAGTGTTACTTATACATGCCACCTGCTACTACAGTGTGAAAGGTTACTGGAGTGAGTGGCCGGCCTTTTTTTCCGGACAGCTGTTGGAGTAAAGAGCTCAGTGCTGTCTGTAAGTATCAATCAGTGGAATACCCCATTTCATCAGTCACATTATCTTATTGATTAGCCCAGGAGGCCTTGACTCGTCGAGGTCAATAGTGTTGTCCAGCCCTAGTTGCCCATAGGCGACAGTCAATACAATTCACACTTTGTTTTCCGAGGCTGATGTACACACGCTAAGTAAAGCGCCATGCTTCGTGTTCTACCTCATGGTCAAGGGGTGGTTTTAATGGCCATGCCGTGCTGCTTTCGTGATCTCATTTTTTCCCCCTTTCCCCAGCCAATTTAAGACCCTATTCAAATAGAGAAGTGCTTGACAGTTTGAGGAGGTTTAATAGAGGCACTGTGGACGCTGAGAGACAACATCTATCAAAGAGAAAGTTTCATTCTTCTCTATCAACTTAACAAAAGTACTAATTTGCCAAGTCCAGCACTGAAGGCTCATTTGGGTGATATATGCCAAAGCTGTTCCCTCGCCAGGAAAAATAGGAAACGTGAAGTCTCCTTTCAGAGCGAGAATAACGTGTTGCAGAAGTGCAGAAGTCTTCTGGGATTTTCCTAGTCACAAGACAATTCAATTAAGCCACAAAAAAAAAACAGCCTTTTTGGGGGGTGGTGTCCTTTTCATGTGTTGCTGACCTTTCTCCTAGACAAATTCATGTTTAAGAGAATGAGACGTAATAAGGACAATGTCATCTACTGACTGTAGTAATGAGAGGGGTTGTGTATAGTACTGTGCAAAGGTCAGAGACCAGCCTCCATTTATCAACAGCGATTAAGTATAATACCATAAGTCATTTGTTTTTCAGGACAATTTTCTGTGGAGATTAGATAAGACAATCAGACAGCATAAGGAAGGAGGAAGGTAAACTGGAGATTGTTAGTTGTTACCAACTGTTTAGTATAGTGTAGTGGGATACGCTGCTGCCCTCCATGCTGTAAACTGGGGTTTAAATCCTCACCTGGGCACACATGCTAAACTATACCAATAGGAATCCTTGGCCAATCACAGTAAATGTTAAGACTTGTTTGCCCTAAAACAGTGTAGAGATTCAGAACTATTAAAATCTGATGTAGAAACTAAATGTGAATGAATTGATTATTATTATAAACATGGCACATATGCAACATTCCTCTACATGTAGGCAATGAAAAACAGGTTTTCTCTTGAATGATGTCATGCTAATGTTGGAACATTATAAAATATTAGAGGTTAAGTGTGCAGTAAGTGATGTTAATCCAATTCATGATTTGTCCACCAGTTGTCGGTCCAGCCTGTGTGCTGGACAGAAATTCTGGTGTTGGTACACAGCCCTGACCCTGTAAATGGGGAGTTGCTCAGGTCAAGCAACACAACACCCTTAAAGTCAGTCAGCATCAGTTTATTTGTTTCTCAGTGGCGTTGTTCATTGTACTCATGGTATTTCTTTGTATAATGGATGAAGGGTTTTATGGCAAAGCAAGTTCAACAAGTTGTGGGATGGTGCATCTAAAAGAGCACTGGAGGGAGGGGTGTATTTGATTTTCAGTTGAGTTAAATTATCAATGATTGCTAACTGCATCTTAAGATAAAAAAATGCTACTTGTTTTTCTATACTCAGTGGACAACAGACACAGCAACCTACAAATAAATGATGTTTGTCTATTATAGTAATGAATAAAGTAAATAAAGTTTGTCTTGGTTTACACAAAATACTAGAATGGTATTGGGCACATACACCATATTGGGGCCCATATATTTGAACTGGTATTTGAAGGTTTTTTATTATACATAAAGAAAACTGGATCCCTACCAATTCTGGAAGACCTTGTAGATCATCAAGCTCCACTTTTGCTTCAGATATGAAAAAAATCCACCCTTCTACTGTGAGAAGATAATTCAACATCACCAAATGTTTGGCATTATATGGCTCCTGAAGCAGAAACTACAACCAACTTCTAAGACTGAACTCATCGCCTACATCGAATCCTTGAGTAACCACAAAGCAAATCTCCTGAAAAGAATAGAAGTTCCACTTAAGACAAAGAGTAGACACACTAAATACTACAGACTGATAGTAAATTTAGTTGTTGACGCTTCAGTGCAATCTGCTGGTTAAATATATCTTTCCTGCTTTTGTCCTGACGCGGATAAATGGATAAGTTGTACTTAAGGGGCATTTTAGTGTCTGACTTTTGCGCAATAATACATTTCCAGACACTTTAAACAACACTTTAAAAAATCGGTTAAAAATAATAGAAGCACAGTGTCTGTCAGGATTTTTATGGCTGCCAAGCAGAAAATGAATATATAGATCGTCTGCATCTCTGGAACAGGATGTAAGCGACCATTAGAGCCATTTCAGAGGATATGCATTTGTGTCAATGTAAACAAAACAGTGGTCATATCTCATCACTGGAGACTTGGGTAATCTGCTGGCTGTGTACGGTGCAGTCTGTAACGGGTACATAGTCCTCTTCTTGTCCTTTCAGCTTTCCGCTTCAGCACACTTGAAGTAAAACAATAAGAAGCAAGCTTGTCCATTTGAGTTAATACGTGTCCGTATTGGGTGAACTGTGGAAGAACTACAGAACTAGGTGTACATGGTTCTCCTACTTTAGACCACATTTGGTTGCTCTCAGCTGTTTCCTGGGCAGCTTTGTGACTGTGTACCAATGGTTCATGCTCAGAAAAACTAACAAAAGATCTAGAGTTGATTCTACATGTGATATGGCCTTTGTACCTGGAACCTATAAGCCATCAACAGACAGGCTATCAGAGTAAAACATAGAGATATAGTGAAAACTATGGAAGCCAGTTCACACGCTGCACAAAATGATTTCTTAGCAAGCGCAATTATCTTTTGTCTAATTAATATATCTTATAGTTCTTATTTTAAGATTGTTGCAAGTTTATTATAAATTTATTTAACTTACAGACATTTTGGATATGTTTTAAGTTATTGTAGTAAGTCAAGTTATATATATATATATATATATATATATATATATATATATATATATATATATTTAAAGTAAACAGTCTATATAGAAAATACATTGTTATGTTCCTCTACGTTCTGGAAATGGGCTTCCATGTAAAGTACAAGAAACATCTTAAACTTCTTAAACATTCTTGAACATTCTGTTGTTAGAGCAAGGACAGACTGGGAAGCTTAGCAACTCTAAAAGATCTGTAAGGTCACAGTTGTGACTGCCTGAAACATCTAGAAGATAAACAGGTCAAGAACATGGTCCAGGATGTATGTAGTCATAGGTTGACTCAAAATTAGAAAAGAATACCAATACCAACTCCAATGACCTCAGACGTTACATGATGCAAAGCACTGATAAGCCTTAAAAACAACAAGGTCAAGTTACAGTTTGCTTAAAAACTACTGAGTTGAGTGGAACTGACTTACTTGTGTCTCTATTGTTGGTGTGATGGCTGATGCTAAAGCATCTCAACTGATCATATCCATTCAAATCCCTCGTAACCGGTTGAAACTCCACTCTGCTGCAGGACAGTGGTGTGGTGATGCCTGAGCAGGAGACTTCAGGAAGTCTGGGGCTGCCCAACATTTGCATTTTATTTTGAATTATCTCCTGAAATGAGGGGCTTTGAATGCAATAAGCTGGACTGCAACTTGCGTGACATTTCAGATTGCACTGTATGTTGCAGTGGATGGACTATACCACTCATTAGCCAGCAAAAACAACAAAGGTTTATTTTGTCTTGATAAAATAAATGACCTTGCAATACCACTTTCCCCCAACCTAAATCAGAAAGTCCATTAGAAACTGACTCAAACAACGTATAAGTCTGTGTGTTTGAAAGACTAACAGGTGTAAAATGAACTAGAACGTGTAACTGCCAATTTCCTCATTGAGGATACGCCATGTTGTGCTGGTACGCGTGGATCAGAGACAGCAGGAGCTATAAATACCTCAGTGTCAATGCTGGACTTATAAAGGTCCCCCAACCAAAACTATTCAAAGCATCTTGTCACCCCGATGAGCTATTGTCTTTACATCTACAAGGTGCACCAACGATAGAGTGGACAGGGAGTGGAAACTCTATCAACGCTAGATCCACTCGTGCCAACACAACACACACTTACAATCTACCATAACATTGTAATTGTTGCGGAAAGTCTAAACGCTGAACACAGCTAGGAACTCTGACTGTCGGGTCAGAGGAAAGATCAGAGACATAGACTCAAAGTAACTAATCTAATCTCTTTTTTGTGGGTTGATATTTCTAGCTGTGTTCAAGGTTTAGGCTTCCACAACATGCATCAGTGCCACTACAATGCTGGGAATGATCCACTACTCACATAATACCTGCTCTGTGGTGGTCCAGTGGGGGTCCTGACCATTGGGAAAAAAAGGTTAAAGCAGGGCTGTGAAAGTATGTCAAGAGATTGACTAAAGTCTGTAATTGTAAAATTAAAGAAGTGTTTAAATGGACGAGGAATGTATATCGTCGCTGTCCAATGAAAAACAAGTGTCTCCAAAATTGCAACTTTACAGGAGAGACCAAAAACATACCTCCTCTCAATAAAAGTCAATGGAACCAGAAATCTTTCAGAGCTATTTTGGAGTTCTTCTATTGGTCCATTCATCATGATATTCAAAAAACCAATGTAAACAACCATTGACTTTTCAAATAATGTAGAAAACTCAAAATCGATAAAAATGTAGATACATGTTTTTCATTGGACAGTGACGATATACAAATGACCTGATGTTAAATTACATCAGACTCGTTTGTTCAAAAAAGGTAGGATTATCCAGGATACTGGCACTTGAATCGTATCCTACTGGGAGCTAATCTTCTGACTATAAAGACTTCCCCTAGGTTTGTTCCTGAAAAGCCTACTCTGTGGTCACAGTGTCATGGAAAAATCCCAACAGTTTAGGAGGGCTTGTTTACTCTAACCTTGAGCATTGTTGGAATTACAGTATCAGCCCCCCCTGAAGGACAAGCTGAACAAGCTTGGTAAGAAATGGAGCGTTTAAGCACACAAATACGTGCCTTCATTACGTCCTGAAGGGTGAAGTTTAACTGAACAGGACAAGTTAGTTACAGTGTGTCACTATGATATGCAGCACAGTCAACACACTGAACTAGGAGGCGAGGCGGAGATGGCCCCGCGCTGTGATTGGCCGAGAGGCCAGGCATACTACTGATATGCAAAGCACGCCAGGCAGGCCGGGCTGGGATTGGCTGGCGCTGCTGCTAGCTGAGAGGCCGGAGAGAGGGGTGTGTGAGTGGAGTAGAGCTGAAGAGCAGCTTCCTCCAGCCAACACGTGCACGTCCGTCACATGACTCGCGAGCACGGGGCCGGCAGAGCGCTGAGCCGGAGCCGCGCGCTCGAGTCTGTCATGCTAGTTAAATAAATGGACGGTCAAGCAGGTCACAGGATTTTTTCAAAGTCATCTGCTCTTACACCAACTTGCCTCAGACAGGGGACAGGGGTCTGGCACTGGTCATTTCTCCGCGTGTCCACGTTTGATTACCCCCCCTCCTTCTTGGTCAAGATAGAGCGAAGGACAGAGAGAGAGAGAGAGAGAGAGAGAGAGAAGGTGGAGGGAAAAACTGAAAAAGGCGGGAGATGCCATATAGGGTGAGAGAGAGGACTGGGCTGGTTTACGCAGCCTTTCTGCACACTCCCATCTGCTGTATGATGTGTTTCTTTTTTCCCCCCCAGATTGAAAAGAGTCAGGATTACTGAAGGCGGATTTGGGATAGTAGGTGCATGCACAGTCAAACATGAAAGATTCCACACAGTCAGATGGCTCAAACAAAGGTCACCAGCAGATCAGTCCTTTTTACTGGGGGGAAATTTTCTATGTGGTTTTAAAGGATATAATTAAGTTTCATATGTGCAGCACGCTGGAAAGTCCAAACAGAAGATTGGTTCGTGTAAAATAAACTCATACTTGCGCTATAACTGGGCCTAGTAGCACTCTTGAATCCCTGGCCCACCATAATTTTACTTTAATGGAAATTTATTTTCAGTATTACAGCCTTATAAATACCTAGTAAACACAAGACGTGTCTACTTTCTTACAGTGTTTCAAGAATGTTGTCAAAAGGTGATGCTATTTATGTTGTCTGTCACAATGTTAAATCAAAATAGGGTTTTTGGACCTGTTGGCAATTTAGCAAAATTCCATAGCGTTCCATGCAGACATAACATAACGTATACAGGGTTCTATAAGGTTGTGACAGCCATTCCTCAACGTTGTGGGAGCCAAAACAGTATGCTCTCACAACATTGTCACAATGTAACTGTGTTTGCACCGTACATAACTGAATAAGATGGGATATGGTCGCTGTCCAATGTAAAACATGTATCTTGCTTTTTTAGTTTTTAGTTTTCTACATCATTCGAACATGCCAATAGTCATTTACACTGTGTGAAAATTTAATGTTGAATGGACCAATAGAAGTGCTCCAAAACGGAAAAAATGGAAAAAATTCTGGTTCCATTGACTTACATTGAAAGTAAAGTATGTTTTTGTTCTCTCCTGTAAAGTTGGAATTTTGGAGATACTTGTTTTTCATTGGACAGCGACGATATATCACTGCTGTCAGAACAGCAAACCACCTCTTATCTCCATTTTCAGTTTCTGTTGGCTTTCAAAGCTCTATGACCTCACACAAGACTTCGCCAAGCAGAGCAGCCAGGGTAGTTGCTGGTGTGTTTGAGTGGCTACCATGAACTTGAGTTGTGTGACTGTTAATGACCTGCCTGCTTCCCAGCCACTTCAGTATCAGTGGCAGTGGTTGATCTTCTGCCATTTCATATCATTGGCGGTGATTTTCTTCTTCTGCTGTCTTCAATAAAGGGGCATTTCTAGGGGCATAGAAGGTCCTTCTATGCTGATGCCAAAATTTGAGATTTGCAATTAATTTTTGACTTTTTGGACATATTTGACCAAATTCCAGTTAAACCATGTGAGCATGACTGACAGATCCCAGGGGTTCCTGAGCCCTTGCCCATTTGCTCTCAGACTGTACAAGTGGTTGGTGTGGAAAGTAACAACTGTATTTTATATTGCTTGCACCATTCTTCAAGATCCTTTTTAGTGAGATGAGGTTCAACCAAGAATAGAGCTCACGGATCATCTTGGATTCTGAACCATCTTTAGGCGCCTTCTCTGGTGCAGTACAGACCACCTGTGGCTCTCGTTGCTAACTCTGTCCTGTCACACATCACTACAGACGTCCCTCCAATAAAAGGCTGAAAATCTTTTTAAGAATGTGTCACATGCCATGATGCTGGCAGTAAAGATATTAATAACCACCCCAAGTTTTCTTTATTGTAAAAGACAGAATGTCATCTGAGACTGTAGAGCTCCTACAAGAGTAATACTTGAACATAAAACTTGGTGCTTTTCTACTGCCTGGTATGACTCAACCTGAGTTGGTTCTACTCACTTTTGTAACCAGCTACTTTGTTTTGTTCAGCAGAGGAGAGTTCGGGAAGCACTCCATTGGAATTTAGATGACGAGATGATTGTAATTGATGATTGCAATTAGCATTATCAGCTCACATTTTGAAGATAAAGTGGGACCATTCCATGGACTGAAGGATTGTAAAAGTAGGAATGCAGCTTGTTTTAAGAACAAAAGTTGCTTGAGAGCCAGAAGAGAAAATGGCTTCAGGTGGCTTACAATTCTTAAACAAATAAAAAAAAGTAGTGGACTCTAATGCTAATTATCTAGCAAAACGATAATGAGTTAAAGTCATGCTTTGTGGATAATCTTGATATAGGGTTATATTGGGTTTTTCTTGCTTTAAACCCACATCTCGTGTTTTGGTTATCAGGCTGGTTGGTCAAACAAGGGTTAACAAAGCTAGCTAAATATCTAGCTAAGGTAAAGCTAACCCTGGCTAAGGTGAGCTAAAGTGAAAATAGCTGGCTAATGCTAGCTATCTTTGTCTTGGCTGGGCAGCACAGAATAAAGCTTACAACCAGGTGACTAAGTAACATTAGAGTTTGCTGGCACCAACCTTTGTGTTTCTTCATTTGTTTAAAAAGTCACCTTATTAACTGCATTTCCTCCTTTCTTTCTCATCACAAGGAAAGTACTAGAATGATAACTGAGTAGTTCAAACAACAAATGAAACAGCACTGAAAATTGCTGAAAAGACAGGAACTTGGACATATTTCTAAGTGGATTGGAGTTAAAAGAATTTGGACCCTTAATGGTGTCTGAAAAAAACAAGAAAGCAATTATGAAAGCGTTTTCAAGTTCTGGGATTGTCATTTGTTTTGGGGGTCTGCAGGTACGTTTGGCTGTGGCTATGCATGTCGGACCTAACAATTGGATAGTATCAGATTGACCACCATTGATGACCTTAATAACACAGAAGGCTGAAATGCCTGCACATAGAAGCAATGGTTGTCATTATTGCTCCAGTGTGCAAAGCAGGTTCAGGTTGATTAGCAAACTGGTCTCTACAACTGTAGCATTTGAACAACACTTAGCTAATGCTTCAGTCAACTTATGAACACAAAATCACTGTGCGCAGACTTGGGACCTCTACTGTTCACACTTGAACCTGATTTCACTCATCTAGTTCTGTGCTAGTTCGGTACAACAGGATATAATAGGTCAGTAATATTCAAAGGAAAGATCAAACCACATTGGGATTATAGTGTACACAGCATGATGGGAAAAAAGTGACAGCATTTTTATTAACCTTACACACTCCTTCCAGGAAAAGGTAAAAGTTCGCTTGACTTAGACTTTGAGACATAGTCTATCTAATGTTTATACCCCCCCCACACACAACGTCCTAGAACCATGAACCTCTCCCTCCAGAATTTCACTTTCATCTTTGACCCGACCTGGAATTCAGTGTTACACCAGCGCACATCAAAACAAGGCGTTGGTTAGGACAATGGCCGGAGGCCTCTCTGTTGGAGTCGCCTGTGGGCGAGTGACCTGTGGAGCTCGTGTACAATGCTGGAGAGTGACCGCATCGCAGTGGCTACAGCCTGTGTGTACATTGCTGCGTGTGTGGCATTCCTGCCTTTGTGTCCTCATTTGGTGGACTTCATTTCCCGCCAATGTTGTCCTCCTCCTGCCCAGGGACTAAACCTACAAAGAGCCCTCAAAGACTCAGACAGCTCATGCCTTAATAAGAACATAACAAGTCTGCATAACAGAGACGAGAGCTAGTGTTCTTCCACTGTGCGAACAGCCGTGCGAGAGAGAATGTGATTATTCACAGCGCAAAGTCGCCCATGTTAAATTACCACCTATTGAAAAGTGATTGACGCAACTAGCCCACACAGTGTACAGCAGAGAGCGAATCAACAATGAAAGTCTTAATTTAACAAAGGTCATTTTACTGCATGCATTCTGTGGCGCTCGTTTTATTCCAGCTTGCAGGGATACAGGCTAGTCCTAGTGTCTCCTCTGGCACATTCCTGTCTCCCTTCATGCCAGGTTACAGTTACCGTGCCTGGCACACTGTAATCTGATTGTTTAGATCTCACTTTGTATCAGAATGGGTATGGTAGATGCCGCCACTCTTGAGAACAACCAGAGACTTTGTGTCTTTGTTTGCAGACACTGAACTGGGAATGGTTGATGGCTTACTTAACTCAAGTCAGGGCTTTGGAGATGTCCATCATAGCCTGTTAGGCTCACGTCCACCAGGAAGAACCAGCTCAGAGTTGACTCCTTTATGGTTTTTGCTTTGGATGTATGGTCCTGCACATGGTCTGATGTATTGGTATGGAACATTTACGTCATCTGGAGGTTCTGTAGCTTAGCAGTCCATCTAGTAGCCATTCTGTAATTGACTTAATATGATCAAATACAAATATTTTTTCCCATAACTCTCAATCATATGAATAAAATGTATACAAACACTGCGGTCCGGGTCCGGACACAGACGTTTTCCAATGCGAACCCAAACTATTGAGAACGATTTCATTCAGACAGTGTTTATTTTAAGCAGCAGAACTTTTCTTGTCTTTACAGCATACAGGCTTTGTGGTGCAGTAACCTCACAGACCAATCAAATGCATAGTAAAATCACCAAACGCACTCCTCAGCCAATCAGAACGTTGAAAAAACGACTTTCAACCAGGAATGGAGCGAGACAGAGATGTTTATTCATCCCACAGGCAGCTCCAAACCAACATGTCTCATATGTTCTGAGACCGTGGCCTTAATTGAAAGCAGCCACGTATCTCATATCCATCCATCCATCCATCCATTATCATCCGCTTTATCCCGCTAGTCGGGGTCACGGACAGCTGGAGCCAATCCCAGCATCATCAGGCGAAGGCGGGGTACACCATGGACATTTCGCCAGACCATCACATGGCCAACACACACTCACACCTACGGACTGATCAACCTAACATGCATGCATTTGGACTGTGGGAGGAAACCAGAGTACCCGGAGGAAACCCAGTCAAGTACGGGGAGAACATACACACTCCACACGGAACAGCCCTTATAGCTTATATATGTGTGAGAATGGTCCTAGCACAGTTTCAGCTCAGGTTTAAACCAAGAGCTCACTTCTCTCACTGAACAGGAGGAGGTGTGGAGGAATACAAGAGGGAGATAAACTGTTGTGAAAGATGTGAAACTCAATTAACAAGACTAAAGATTTTATTTCTCTTTTTTAGTATAAATAAGTACTTTATTTTTTTTACAGTAAACAGTAAATATACTGAAATATACTGAACGGTATGTGTGATGTGTTGGTCTTTCAGTTGCTGATGGTATAAGATGCTGACACTAGGCTTCTTCAGTATACAGCATATGACACTGAATCATAACAAAGTTAGAAATGATGACAATCCGGACCTTAGCCTGAGGACATCTCCTCTAGGTGGACCTTACTGAATTCTAATTAAATCCCCCAGCTATAAATGTTAACTTGTTAAATCATCTATAGTCCTCAACCACCTCCAAAACCTGGGAATAGTTTTTTTGGCTACTGTACAAAAAAATATATATATCATATACCAGTCATTTACAAACCTTTGAACCATTTCTTCAAAGTGAAGCAAAAGATGTTCTTCAGTAGATATTCTTTAATTTTTAGTTTAGCAGGCCAACATTCCAGGTCTACCCTCAAGAGTTTATAAGTATGATATGGTTTTGTGGACTGGAATCACCTTGAATATAGACAAGGAAGAGTTTATTGATAAGATTGGAGCAGAATGTTACTATATATTAGGCTGAGAATTTCAGTGTTCTCGGTTCACCCAGACATATTTTATTCATTTATTTTTTGGGTAAGTAAACATTACCTCAGAGTAAATTTCAGGACAGCTTCATCTCAGTAAAGAAAAGATGTGGAGTTTGTCTTCTGTTCTGCTCCTGTTCCGCTCTTCAGAATCGCACTGTTGTAAAGACGTGGGGTGTAGGGCCGGTTCAGGTCTCAGCCGGGCCTTTGTTTCGTGTGGGATTTGGCAATATCAGTGCATAAGAGAGTTAGTGCTGGAGTATGTGATGACAGCCCACCTGCTGAAATGCTGAGTTCACTGCCAGATGTAGCCCAGGCAAACTAGGCCAGTTTGCTATTGGAGACAGAACAGTTTCTCGAGTGCTGAGGCGCTTGGGCGTCCCCAGAGACATTTTGATTTATGGGCAGCAGCACTGGAGAGGATGGACAGGAAGGAATACACGACTCCCATCCCGACAGAACCTGTCTCGAGCGCTTGTTGGCTAACCAGCTATTGATTCATTGACTAATTGCTTAGTAATGCGGTGGGTTGGCCAAAAAACTAATTTTCCAAAGTTTCTAAAGTTTAACCTAAATGTTGTTGATCATCCAGGGCATTTACTAGCTTCTACTAACTGCAAGGAGATGTTAACTAATTTTAAACAAACGTGCTTATGTGGTTATAATGCTATATAGTATGTGCTGCCAAAAGTATATTGTAAAGCTAAACAGCAGTGGCAGTTTGGGTTTGGGATGTAAAATAATATAATATAGTGTACTAACATATAATAATAATAATAATAATAATAATAATAATAATAATAATAATAATAATAATAACATCATAGAAAATACTCTATTATTTAAATCATTTAGATGTCCTCAGGGAACCACAAAAACTGAGCAGTGTCCTCCTCCCCAGTGCAGCAGAACTCCTTGCTCTACCGGGGGGGCTAACCACCACTTTCTTCACTGCCCCCCACACCTTAGATGCTAGTGAGAGTGCTGCTCATGTATGATGAAGCCTTGAAAATCAGGCTCAGACAACCTAGCCCCCAACATCTGTTTAAAGCATTCCTGAGGGGCTGTGGTCAACTTCGCCAGTAGTGGGTCACTACACTATGAACTAGGGCTCAATGCTTAAGAGCATCATTAACACATCTGTTGGTTTACAGACTGAGCAGCTATCACTACTGTCACTGCATTGTGCTCTACATAGTACACAGCTTCCACTGTATCATTATTAACAGACAATAAACAAGATTTTTAACTACATTTTTAAAATGCATCAAATGTTCCACCATTAATGCAACAATAACTGCAAGAGTGAAAAACAATGCTATCAAGTGAAAAGTAATTCACGTTTTTGTCAGACATGAAGAACGTCATGGATCTAGCTCGTGGGTCAATCATTCACTCTTCCACATACTCACTCACTCATGTTAAGCAGGCTGAAGATTCTCCACAAGGTGCTGATATTACAACTACAACAGTTTTTAGGATTCTTAAGAGAAGAGCTTCTCATAAAGGGAAATATGTGTCCTTGTAATGTATAAATGAACTGATATTCACATTCGGAATTTTTATATTTCGCAGTTTCTATGGTGTAGAAATGTATATTGTTGTATTTATTGAAATTATTCTAATAATTTAAATGGCCTACATTTCGTCTGTACTGTTTTCCATGTCTTTGGAAAACAGCAAGTCATACAGAGTCAGAAACCATATAAGCACTAACCCTCCCCCCCTTCCCTCACATGCACTTGCGTGCGTTCACTTGGATACAGATGGGCATGCAAGCTCACACACAAGCGCAGAGTTCTGCACGCACACACCAGAGCATCTACTAAGCAAAGAGCAGAAGGTTTCTAAAGCATCAAACCAGTGTTGTTTAGCGCAGTAGGTGGGCGTAACATGGCTACACCTGATCTGGTGAAGACAGGTAAAGCATGTGTTCCTGAGAGAGAGAAAGAATGATGGAGTAAAAAAGATGGTGGGTGTTTCTTTTTTATTTCTGTGCTTCAGAGAAACCCAGGGGCACGTTTGGAGAGCAGCCCGATTTTTTTTTTGTTCACACATTTACACGATAAGTTACCAACTGCAGAGGCTGGAAAGAAGCATGAAGCAGCTATGCACATGTGACATCCTCACAACCGTCGCTACAGATAGAGAGTCAGGCTGGGCCACTGCCCACACCAGCATTCAGCACAGGACGAGCAGGTTAGATCCATACTGCTCTCATGAATCCCACACAATGGCCGGCGATAAACTGAATGCATGCCTGTCCCAGGAGGACAAAATGATAATTATGGAAATGATGGCCCTAACCCCTCCATTCCTCTTTTTCTCCAAACACTCCCACGACCATCAGCAGAGCGGAGGTGCGTTTGTGCCCAGAGACATAGGATGTGATAAGGCGCCTCGCTTATCACAGACACACACTCCTTTAACGGCGAACCTCTGGGTAATTGAATTATGCACTGGGCCACTTTTCTGATTATGAGCAGCGCTGCGTGGACGGTTAGACGTTAGACCACGCATGTGTGTGTGTGTGTGTGGTTTGTTGTTGTATGTTTTCAGAACAAGGATTATCTGACTTTGTGGGCAAACCACATAAAAACAGGGTCAAGATATCAAGGTTAGCAAAAGGCAGTTTACAGAATCCCTGCTTCTTTTTAAAAACTGATAGAGAAAAAACTGTTTGTTTTTGATTACTGAGTTAAGAGTGCAGTAGCTTTACAGATAGGCTTAAGCTTCCTATTTCACATGGATACTTACATATAGTACATACATGGAATATAGAAGTTTATATATTACATATATGACATTACATTATTAAAACATTACTTACATATGACTATTGTCACAAACAAAACCTTGTATCTACATTGTTTTGTTTTGTTTTTTGTTGCAGCTGCCCTTTACTAAATTTTATGACAAAAGGCACCATTTTGGAGATATATATATATATATATATATATATAACTATATATATATATTAGGAGGATTTGTTCAGCTGTCAATGTCCACACAATGTGAAAGGTAGAAGGATGAAATGTTATGAAAGGTTATGTTTGTATAGATCGTACGTATAAATCATATAATTAATTAATTCACATATTTACATATAATACATATGGAACTGCATATGGGACATATTTGTATTACATAATGAAACTTACCTATATATATTATATGGGACATGTTATTGTTGTATATAGTTCTTTCCGTTTTGTCGCTTCTGGGATAATCTCGACTTTTTTTTATAATATGTAATGTAGTCTGATGTAGAGTAGGATCTTGTTCCTTTAAACTTCATTAAATATTAAGCCTGTTGGAACAAAGTTTTTGTAAGTACGGATATATATATATATTTACATAATAAACACTGACTATACACTTTATTAGCACCTACCGTGTACATTCTCTCTCCATTGTACCATTGCTCCACTTACCATATAGAAGCTCCTTGTAGTTCTACACTTACAGATTGTAGTCCATTTGTTTCTCTGCATACTTTGTTGGAACAAGATCTTACTCTACATTAGGACCCCTCAGGACCACCATAGAGCAGTGTGTTGGTGTGGGTGTTGTGCTGGTGTGAGTGGATTAGACACAGCAGTGCTGCTTAAGTTTTAAACACCTCAGTGTAGCTGCTGGACTGACAGAGTCCTGTAACAATGTCCTGTGGGCAGCGTCCTGTGATCACTGATGAAGGACTAAAGGATGATCAACACAAACCACAAACAGAGCTTTTGCCTTGTATCATGTACAAAGTGGACCAACAAGGTAGGAGTGTCTAATAAAGTGGACAGTGAATGGACACAGTGTTGAAATACTCCAGCAACACAGCTGATTGACTCGCACCAGCATACCACCACCACACCAGTGTCACTGCAGTACTGAGAATAAATTACCACACAAATAATACCTGCTTTGTGGTGGTCCTGTGAGGGTCCTGACCAAACGGTACAAAGAAAAATATGGACTGCAGTCTATAATTGTACAGGGTGGACTGTTAAACTTCATAAAGACCTGGTAGGTTGTCACAGGGTATCTGGTGCCATGCTGACTGCAACCCACAGCTGCTGGAGGGTGCATGGGGGAGGGTCTATAGTGGGAACATGAAGATCCAGCTGGTCCCACAGATGCTCAATTGAGTCCAAGTCTAGGGAAATAGGGGACCAGGGTAGTATTTGAAAGTCTTTGTCAGCTCTTCCAACCATCCATCCATTCATCATCTTCTGCTTTATCCAGCTAGTCAGGGTCATGGGGGGCTGGAGCCAATCCCAGTGTCATCGGGCGAAGGTGAATCCAGTCTATGACTTGGCCAACATTCACTCATGAGGAATGAGTCCAATTTTAGAGTGACTGATCAACCTAACATGTGTTTGGACTGTGGGAGGAAACCAACTCAAGCACGGGGAGAACATGCAAACTCCACACAGATTGGCTCGGACCGGGAATCAAACCTGGAACGTCTTGCTGTGAGGCGACAGTGCAGACCACTACACCACCGTGCCGCCCTCTTGCAACCAATGTTGGTCATTTCTAGCCATGTGACGTGTCGCATTGTCTTGCTGGAAGATCCCATCCACCCCAGGGAAGACAGTTAGCATGTATGGGTGTATGAGATCTGCAAAGATGGATTGAAACCCAAATCCTGACATTGTATAAAAACAAGCAAATGTGTGATTGTATGCGTGCCTGACCCTGCTAGCTTGTATTCCAGCTCTGGCGGGGATGCTGCTGTAAGTCTCTGCTGTGCTGCAGTGGTTAGTCATATGAAGATTATACAACTACTGGTACTCCATTCCACCTCATGCTCATAAAGGGGGAAAAGAGCTAAATATAAACACGGGCAGCAGCAGTATCTCTCCTGCAGTTGCACTGCAAAAGGCCAGCGCCACACTTCCAGCGAGAGAGGCTTTCACACGCACACACGTGATTCCTTCACAGCGCACACTTTCTCCAAAGAAATGGAGGTAAATATGGATTCTTTCGTAACTGGGTTGCATAAGTGGCTCTACAGATTAGTTTTTTTTGCCTAAAGATGATTTTAGTTTTTCTTCTCCCACAAAGTCTTCATCAAAGAGCTGGGTGGAAATGGCTTTTGTAACAGTTGAAAGCAGATACATTACGGTGCATTTACATGAAAGAGAAATAGGCAGTTGGCCACCAGTTTACTGAAGAAGGCCATAAGGTTCTTTCTGTATGTGTGAAACAGAAACTGGCTTAAAACTGGCAATTTCTGCACACGGGCAACGAAAAAAGAGGCAACGAAAGAAAGTCGGCTGACTTATCGCTCTTACTTCTTTTCTATTTCTTTGTGCGGCGCAAGATTCTGAGCACTCCTTTGAAGACGGCTTTGCCAGAACACCCAGAGCATGCCCGTCTTTTTCCGTTTTCACTGCAGAAGGGCGTTTGATAAATGAACTGAGTCCTCCTCATTCCTCATTTTGACTCATGAGCTTCACAACTGACATTCTGAATCGAAATTACATTCCCATGTGACTGGCTCTGGGATCATCTTTGTCAGCCCAAATAAAGCTGTTTCAGCATTCAGTTCTACGCTGACATGCTCGGTGGACATTCCGCTCACATGTGCATGTATACACACACAGCTGTGTAAAACTGTATTTGTGGGGTGTTTCCTTAGACTCATGCAATACTAAACTAAACAATGCTACAGCAGATATATCTGTAAAGTAATGGTCCGGAAACAGGTCTGCCAGAAAAGACCTGATAAAAAAAATGTTTTCTCAGTCACGGTAAAATTCTGTAAAATTACAGACAATTAATTTTCCTCAAAATACAGCTTTTTACTGAACTTATACAGTTCCACTCATTATATATACCCAACTAGCTTTTGGGTATACAGTATTTGACCATAATAATAACAGGAACAACCATTAAAATGAACATGTTTGTTTATGAAATTTGTGTTGTTTTACTTTCTTTTTTTTTGTAAATTAATAACAGCAACATAAAAACACACTATATGTAGGGGTTATTTACATGCTTTTAACCTTCACAATTGAGTAGAGGTTAGCACTGTCGCCTCACAGCAAGACGATCCGGGTTCGATTCCTGGTCCAGGCCGTTTTGTGTGGAGTTAGCATGGACTGTGTTCCCACAGTCCAAACACACACAAGTTAGGTTAATCAGTCACTCTAAATTGCCCGTAGGTGTGAGTGAGTGTGTGTTGGCCGTGAGATGGACTGGCGACCTATCCATGGTGTACCCTGCCTTCACCCGAGGATGCTGGGATTGGCTCCAGCCCTCCAGTGACCCTGACTAGCGGGATAAAGCAGAAGGTGATGGATGAATGAATTAACCTTTACAATAGTAAAATTAGAGCACTGATCAGTTTGTTGTACAGTATTGACTACGTTGTAGAATAAATATCGGGAAGGCTGCATGCTGGGGATTTCCTACCATTTTTCCCAGAAAGGCAGAGGTAGTGTTTTTTCATAATTAAGGTCCCTGTACAATCATATCACTTTCAGAAAATTTGTAATCTTTTTGCAGGCTTTGTAAAATAAATTCATCATGACAAATCCAACATCGAATGTTATCTGTGGTCATGTATCCATTTCTCTGTGTTAAGAGTTATTGTTGTTGTTATCATGGCTGTTAGCTGTCCACTGACACATTGGGTTGAGTTGGTTGACCAATCAGAGGCTTTATTCCTGACTTGTTGGCCAATTAGAGGCTGTGCTCCTGATTTGTCGAGAGAATAACGCTACCCTACTGGGCAAAATATTTTTTCTTTTATATACAACAACCCTTGATATGATATCGTATATATCGATTAGTTCAACATACATATGCAACCAGGGCCAGTTCTAAATATTTGGGGCTTAAACAATATCCTATGTAGGGGTGACAATCCACTGGGAACGTATTATTTGGTAAATAAATTGTTGGATAAACTGAACAATTAAATAAGGTGATGTTTAGCATTTACACATTTCTATATAAACAGTTTAGATTTCTAAAGATGTTGCTCTCTGTAGATGCTTAATTATCTTATCTTAGTTTTATTATGTTCCACTAGTTCAACTATTTCACTATTATATCAGATAAACAGTACCTAAAGCTTCATCTTTTAAAAAGAGGAGAAACTCCAGCTCCACTCTAAATTCAGATATGAAAACAACCACAGGTGTTTCCATCCCTCCTTCCATTTTGGGCAGGCATCTCAATACCATGAACCTGGTGTGTAGCTGTCAGTAAGCCCTTATCGAAAAACATTTGCAAATCAAACAAGGAAGTTGCTGGTGTTCTCAGAAAAATGGACTGGCCACTCCAGAGTCCAGACAACAACAACGTTCTTTGTGTTTGGGATTACTTGGCGAGGAGCAGAAAAAAAGGTAAACAGTGAACAAAGAAACCCCTGAAAATGCATGTTTTATGATCCTGAAAAATAAGAACATTTGTTGGGATATTAAATAAAGAATATCTTTGGTGTCCTCTGGCTTTTGCACAGTGCTATAAGTGAAATAAATAAGTAATAAATATAATTATATACTATCAAATACTACTAAATACTACTACTTAATACTACTACTACTACTAATAATAATAATAATATAATAATAATAATAAGAAGAAGAAGAAGAAGAAGAAGAAAATACATACATACACACATACTTGTGTTCACCAGTCTCTCAAAAACATAAACATGCATGAACACACATGGGTGAACTCAGGCCTCACATGGACAGCTAGTGCTTTCTTTAAGTACTACTCCTTCAAAAATGTGACTGATGCAGCCCAGGCGTCTGGAAGCTCTAGCGCCAGGCAGCTAGGGCACTGATCGTGTAAATGCCTCCCACTCTGCTGGCTCAAATGTCAGCCTATGGTCTTTCCACTGGGAGGTCTCCTACAGACACCCTATGCCACCAGACGAGTGACTTTAGTTGCTCACTGGAGAGACACACAGTAAAAAAGAACCTTTTCACATTCTTACCGGTGCTGAAAATGTCAAATTACTATGCAAATGAGCAAAGGAGTCAAACGAAGCCCCCTTTCGCCGACTGTTCTTTTGCCACCTTCACCAACTCCCTCACTCCTCTCTCTCTTTCACGCTCGCTCTCTAATGGAACCAGCTGTGGTTGGAAATGCACCAGATCACCAGCTTACTGGATTTGCTTAATGTGAGCACAGCCCTCAGGGGGTGGGGCTTCGCTGAGCATATGTTAGCAGCGGATCCCCCAGCCATCACTATGCACATGCTAATGTGTTGAGGTTTATCGTCTGGCCTTGTACTTCTTCATTTCCCTTCATTCCAGCACGAACAGGAAAGATTCTTCAGTGGTTCTTGACCTGGATGTTCGATTCTATACTTTTGAAAATGTTCCTGAAAATAGATATTGCTGAAATACCCAGTAGAGAACCTTAGACTTTTATAAACACGTTTATAAAGCATTTATAAACATGGTTCTTTAAGTAACAACCCACTGAAAGGCTTCATAAGAGGTTGTTCCTCTATGGTGTTGCTCAGAGGAACCCTTATTGGCACAGTTATTTTGAAGAATGTAGGCCTACACTGAGAGTTCGGGAAGGGGATGTGGAGAAGAAAAGAGAGAGAGAGAGAGTGAGACAGAGAGAGAAAGAAAAGGGGTACCGGGATGGGATGAGGCCGAGTATACCAATGAGACAGAGGAAAGGAACGGGCTTGTGTAAGATAAGGATTAGTCATCTGCTGTAACCCTGCACACATACTCCCAGTGAAAGACTCCTCTCTGCTGAGAAACAGCAGCTTCAAACAGGCTCTAGCACAAACATCAGCAAGAGCACCACCACAGAGAGCGCCCAAACTCTTACGTTTCCTGAAAACCACACCATGCACACAGCCGCACCAACAAATCAGACCCAAATCGAATGGCGCGGTTACGTGGTTAGAAAAAGCTGAACGTTGTGTGAACGAAGGAGCCGCACAGATGTGAAAACCAGGACTTTCCCCCCAGAGACCAACCGCGAAGCTCAACTGGGCCATGAAGAATATACAGTGCATGCGCCGCCTCGCTGAAGGCTGTGACACACATTCCCGCAGAGGAGGAACTGAACCTGATTCATAAACGAAGGAGGAAGTGCTGTCGGTTTACACACCAGCACTTCCTCTAGTTCCCAGACGCTCACATGATGCAACATTCCACAAAATCGAGGTGGATTTACAGTGTTTGCAGATTTTCGAATAATACTAACAAAACAAAGGATACAGTTTGTGTACTGGAGAAGTCCGATCATAGCCCTGGCCTCCATATGGGTGCTCCCATTCCAGGCCAGAGTGGTGTTGTGCTGCACTTAAGACAACAGTGAACCCTGAAATATTTCAACTCAGCATATCCTAGTTCCATTTCAGAGCATTAATGCAACCTCAACTGTTTGAGGTTGGATAAAAGACCAACCCTCATAATAAGCTAATGATTGTTTGGCTACAGGGTGACCATAAAAAAAGCTCTCAAATACTTTCATACTATTAGGCAAAGCCTCAAGGCATTTTAGGCCTTCAGAGAAGGTACAAGGAGTTCTTTGAAATAATAATAATAATAATAATAATAAAAATAATAATAATAATCATTCATAATTCAAAATGTATTGTCATGTAATAAACTACAGAGGCATCATTCTTTAGTTTACGTTGTAGCCATATACAGTACTATGGGTCTAATCTTGATTTCTGTATGGCCAGAATGAATAGGGTTTTCAAAAATTGCCTCTGTCGCCTTCTGTACATTAAATATTTTCACAACCCGATATGTTTCTGCCTGTATACATTGTTCTCTCATGTTGTTGTTGAGGTTGTTGATATTGTGAATACTAATATTATTAATATTACTAAATGCAAGCCAATTCCTTTTCCAAACTGAGGTGTAAAGACAAATTCAAACAAGAAGTTGGTGAATTGTCTTATCAGAAAGAAATGTCTAAATCAGCTTATCAGGAGAGAAGTAAAAATATTAAGCTGTACTGAAATAACATTAAAAATATGTTAAAATATTTGAAACACTGAATTACTACACAACACTAATGATATAAACATCCTCGGTAGTATTGCTAGATTGAGAGGATAAATTGTTGGAACATGTGTAGGAATATTGGTTATGGGCTTGTATTTACAATTTGTGAGTTTTGTAGTAATGCTCTTATTCCAATGTGAAGGTTTGGTTGAGAACAATAGGCCAAGCTGACTCGCCCATTGGTTAGGATTTCCGAAGCTTAATAATAGGCAGAACAGATCTGACAACAGTTTCCAAGTACCCAATGTTATAAGTGCTAAATAGAGAAATCAGCAATCACATTTTTCTTTCCGGTGGGTGGGACTAATTTAGTGAAACAAAAATGTCACTCCAGGCCTTTCTGGATGTCCTACATATGTCACTTCCAGCAAGTACTAGCGGTAGCCTAACCAGCGTATTTACGGTTGGCATTTTTGTACTTGGAAGTGAAAACCTTCCCGGGAGACAAGCAAGCACTAGCTTGTTGTGAGCTTTTGTCTTAATATCCAATCTCCGAAAGGTTGCGTAAACGCTCAGAGGTGGGAAGAGGAAAGTTCAGAATTGCAAAATTCCCAGGTCCCAGAGGTCTTGAAAGAAGCACCCTTACAAAAAAGAAGTTTATTCAAGTGTACCATTAGTTTACTTCTTTTAAACTAAAAGGAAGTGAGTATGCTTTCAGTTTACTTTTTATGTACTTCTCAGTGATATACTAAACACAGTTATACTTAAGTATGCTTGGGTTATACTGACAAGTATAGAACAGTCTAAGTATATTTGGCATTTACTTGTACTTAATCTTTTGATTGAGATAGTAGAAGTAAGTATTCTTATTCTGCACAAAAACACATCCAGTACAATATTTATTTAAAATTTGATTTATAAAGATTTATAAAAATACAAATATGTTTTTAATCTGAGTGTGTCTTGTTTATTTTACGTGTGTCCACTGGTGAGTAAGTAAACGATGTTAAATTCTATTTTAAGTAGAAAAAAACCCTTAAACCTAGTCATATACTTTAAAGTACAACAATAATATAAGTAGTAAATTATAAGTATTATGTTAAGTTCACTAAAAGAAAACTTACAAGCTAGTAAACTAACAGTAAATCCCTAAGTTTACTTTTAGTGTGGTTGCAGTACAAAAGATGTAAACTAGTTGTATACTTGGTTTACTTCTCTTACACTTAAAGTGTACTTAAAAGTATACTTTTAAAAACTAGAAAGTGGGCCAATTTAGTCACAAGAAGTATTAAAATAGTACATATACAAGTGTACTACTAGTTTAATGACATTAGTATAGTAACTGCATAAAGTATACTTAATAAAATGAACTTTAAGTATAGTTATTTTTTGTAAGGGCATTAGCATAGGAACAACAATACAATGTGTAAGGCAGCGCAACTGCAGGTGAAGGACTGAAAACAACCACTGTAGGCTATTTCCTTCTTCTAGTGAGTTAAGATCAGGAATCATGAAATTGGCAGCAGGGATAAAATATGGCCCTGCCACACCATGGGCTAACTGGTCAAGTTCAATAGAAGGGTTATTGTACTCCTTTCACTGTCACGCTGATAGTCTGGAAGACCTGGGGCACTGCCCTGCCGAGCAACATTACGCTTGGCTAGAATGTGCTTACACTCTTCTAGTGAAGTCCTTATGGAGCGGATCGACTGGCTTCCTGCCACACAAGATGACAATCACAACTAGGATAGACAATAAAGGCGGACACAAGAAACAGCCACATGTTACTCTCAGGCTTCGTGGAATGCCAATCAGTATAATCAGAATAGTAAGATAAGGAGTAGATTACTACTAAAATAAGGCAAAAGTTCAGGAGCATGTGTGGTAGGCAGGAAATGGGCATACTTATCTCTCTGTTGGCCACGAGTTTTGTTAGTATTCAGATTAGGCCATGACTAATAATTAGCTATGATTGTTTCATCATTATTAATGAATGTCTAATAATGAAAATGGCCATGCTTAACATACCGCAACACGGAAAACACAACCTACAATAATGTAATAAAGGCTTAGGACGTCAGACGTATCTGCATTAGCATCTAATCTCCATTAGCACCTGAAGCGTAGCTGTCATTTCATACTCCATAAGGAGTCAGAGTGAGGCAGCTGTGTCTCTGTACGCTTCATGCAACATCAAAAATATTCCTAAATAATATTACTAATGACAATACTACTTTCTGTATAAAGATTCTGAGGTGCAACAGTGTTAGCAAGGTTTTATAAGGCTTTGCTTTGTTACTCATATATTTCATCATTGTCATTGTAATTGGTCACGCCTCAACAGCACCGCCAATCACGAAGCGGCAAGACTTCCCACACCCCCCCATGTTCCTCAACCCATTAGAATTGCTCAGAACTAGCAAACATATTGTTATTGAATGCTGCAATTTTGACCGCTGTTGTGTTTTTAAAGATAGTCCAGGACTGTGAACCTGCTGACCCTTGTGTAGCGTGGATCACTGACCTGTCTCACACAGGCACTAAATCTTATCAGTCTCTCAATCCAGAGAGGCATACGACCTGCCCAACCCACACAAGTCAGAGTAAGCTGGCTAAATCCTGAGGGACTTTATTCTGCTCTGGATTCTCTTCTGTGAATCCATCCTCACCAGAACCCACATCTAAGCACCAAGGCTTTTCTTATAGCTGATCATTAGCTTAACATTAGCTTACGTTTCTCTACATTAACAACGGCTCTCTTCTTCCTCTGTAGTGCTATTTGTAAATTTGTAACCAGTCTTTTAAAATGATTGTGTGTTTCAAAATGGTGTTAAAGAACCAAAAGTTGCAAAAGGTCTATTTATAGTATTTCCTTCATATATACCACTATTTTACCACAATCCAGATAAAATAATATAAACAAATTATTTACTTAGGTCAATGAAATGCCCATATTTATATTTACATTTATATATCATCCACCACAATAAAGAAAATCTGTAATTTCATGAAGGTGGAGTTTCATGAAGAGGCCCTTCACTGTTTAAAGAGCATACTAACTAATACCCCCTCAACCACCAGCATTCAGTCCTGTCTCTCCACTTGCACTCTCCTTGCATGGCATGACCGGTCCGCTGAGCAGAAAGGACAGAGTCCAGTTCCATGGAATACAAGACTGCTGAGCCAAGCCCTGCTGAATTCTTCGTCGCACTCCTGTGATTCAGAATGTTTGCATTAATTATCTTATCTAGTCCGGGTTGAATAAACCTGGTGATAAGTTTTGAGGCCTTGACAGAATTCTTCATTACTATACTATATTGCTTATCTTTAAAGATGTTAAGGAGCTCATAAAAAATGGTGTTTGTTATTTACGGCAAATGGAACTAGAGCGTCTCAAAGGTCTTTCTGAAGGATGTAGCTAGCCTAATTTCATGTGCTTGTGGTGTGAGATTACTCTTCACTCGATTTTACCATTAAAGGCTGCAGATCCTGACTGTGACGTAGGGTGCGTTTCCATTCGTAGTTCGGAACCAAATTACAACCTAAAGCAGAAAAAAGATTTACTGTCGCATTTAGTTCTGGTTCACTTTAGGACCCACACTGATGTTTTTGAATTTTAACCAAAAGATGTCAACAAAATTATTCAGACGAAAAAATCAGATTTTATGATGTATTTGTATATTTGATGAAAATGACTAGGACGATATCCACCCAATGTTCTGAATCATGCTAAACCGAGCTTGTAGGCTATATGTACCCTATATAGTCAAACGTTTTAGTACACTACTGGTCAAACGTTTTAGATCACTACCAGTCAAACGTTTTAGTACACTACCAGCCAAATGTTTTAGATCACTACCAGTCAAACGTTTTAGATATATTACCAGCCAAACGTTTTAGATCACTACCAGCCAAACGTTTTAGATACACTACCAGCCAAACGTTTTAGATACACTACCAACCAAACGTTTTAGTACACTACCAGTCAATCGTTTTACATCACTACCAGTCAAACGTTTTAGTACACTACCAGCCAAACGTTTTAGATCACTACCAGCCAAACGTTTTAGATACACTACCAGCCAAACGTTTTAGATCACTACCAGCCAAACGTTTTAGATACACTACCAGCCAAACGTTTTAGATACACTACCAACCAAACGTTTTAGTACACTACCAGTCAAACGTTTTAGATACACTACCAGTCAAACGTTTTAGATCACTACCAGCCAAACGTTTTAGTACACTACCAGTCAAACGTTTTAGATCACTACCAGTCAAACGTTTTAGTACATTACCAGTCAAACGTTTTACATCACTACCAGCCAAACGTTTTAGTACACTACCAGCCAAACGTTTTAGTACACTACCAGCCAAATGTTTTAGTACACTACCAGTCAAACGTTTTAGATCACTACCAGCCAAACGTTTTAGTACACTACCAGCCAAACGTTTTAGTACACTACCAGCCAAATGTTTTAGTACACTACCAGTCAAACGTTTTAGTACACTACCAGTCAAACGTTTTAGTTCACTTACCAGCCAAACGTTTTAGATACACTACCAACCAAACGTTTTAGTACACTACCAGCCAAAACGTTTTAGATCACTACCAGTCAAACGTTTTACTACACTACCAGCCAAACGTTTTAGATACACTACCAGCCAAACGTTTTAGATCACTACCAGCCAAACGTTTTAGATCACTACCAGCCAAACGTATTTAGGTACACTACCAACCAAACGTTTTAGTACACTACCAGTCAAATGTTTTAGATCACTACCAGCCAAACGTTTTAGATCACTACCAGCCAAAACGTTTTAGTACACTACCAGTCAAACGTTTTAGTACACTACCAGCAAAACATTTTAGTACACTACCAGTCAAACGTTTTTAGTACACTACCAGCCAAAACGTTTTAGTACACTACCAGTCAAACGTTTTAGTACACTACCAGCCAAACGTTTTAGTACACTACCAGTCAAACGTTTTAGTACACTACCAGCCAAACGTTTTAGATCACTACCAGTCAAACGTTTTAGTACACTACCAGCCAAACGTTTTAGATACACTACCAGCCAAACGTTTTAGTATACTACCAGCCAAACGTTTTAGTACACTACCAGTCAAACGTTTTAGTACACTACCAGTCAAACGTTTTAGATCACTACCAGCCAAACGTTTTAGTATACTACCAGCCAAACGTTTTTGATCACTACCAGCCAAACGTTTTAGATCACTACCAGCCAAACGTTTTAGTACACTACCAGTCAAACGTTTTAGTACACTACCAGCAAAACGTTTTAGTACACTACCAGTCAAACGTTTTAGTACACTACCAGCCAAACGTTTTAGTACACTACCAGTCAAACGTTTTAGTACACTACCAGCCAAACGTTTTAGTACACTACCAGTCAAACGTTTTAGTACACTACCAGCCAAACGTTTTAGATCACTACCAGTCAAACGTTTTAGTACACTACCAGTCAAACGTTTTAGTACACTACCAGCCAAACGTTTTAGATCACTACCAGCCAAATGTTTTAGTACACTACCAGTCCAGTCAAACGTTTTAGTACACTACCAGTCAAACGTTTTAGATACACTACCAGCCAAACGTTTTAGTACACTACCAGCCAAACGTTTTAGTACACTACCAGCCAAATGTTTTAGTACACTACCAGTCAAACGTTTTAGTACACTACCAGTCAAACGTTTTAGTTCACTACCAGCCAAACGTTTTAGATACACTACCAACCAAACGTTTTAGTACACTACCAGCCAAACGTTTTAGATCACTACCAGTCAAACGTTTTACTACACTACCAGCCAAACGTTTTAGATACACTACCAGCCAAACGTTTTAGATCACTACCAGCCAAACGTTTTAGATCACTACCAGCCAAACGTTTTAGGTACACTACCAACCAAACGTTTTAGTACACTACCAGTCAAATGTTTTAGATCACTACCAGCCAAACGTTTTAGATCACTACCAGCCAAACGTTTTAGTACACTACCAGTCAAACGTTTTAGTACACTACCAGCAAAACATTTTAGTACACTACCAGTCAAACGTTTTAGTACACTACCAGCCAAACGTTTTAGTACACTACCAGTCAAACGTTTTAGTACACTACCAGCCAAACGTTTTAGTACACTACCAGTCAAACGTTTTAGTACACTACCCAGTCAAACGTTTTAGTACACTACCAGTCAAACGTTTTAGTACACTACCAGCCAAACGTTTTTGATCACTACCAGCCAAACGTTTTAGATCACTACCAGCCAAACGTTTTAGTACACTACCAGTCAAACGTTTTAGTACACTACCAGCAAAACGTTTTAGTACACTACCAGTCAAACGTTTTAGTACACTACCAGCCAAACGTTTTAGTACACTACCAGTCAAACGTTTTAGTACACTACCAGCCAAACGATTTAGTACACTACCAGTCAAACGTTTTAGTAACCTACCAGCCAAACGTTTTAGAACACCTACCAGAAAAACGTTTATGAGTACACTACCAGCCAAACGTTTTAGATACACTACCAGCCAAACGTTTTAGTACACTACCAGCCAAACGTTTTAGATCACTACCAGCCAAACGTTTTAGATACCCTACCAGCCAAACGTTTTAGATACACTACCAGCCAAACATTTTAGTACACTACCAGCCAAACGTTTTAGATCACTACCAGCCAAACGTTTTAGTACACTACCAGCCAAATGTTTTAGATACACTACCAACCAAACGTTTTAGTGCACTACCAGTCAATCGTTTTAGTACATTACCAGCCAAACGTTTTAGTACACTACCAGTCAAACGTTTTAGTGCACTACCAGTCAATCGTTTTAGTACACTACCAGCCAAACGTTTAAGGATACTACCAGCCAAACGTTTTAGTACACTACCAGTCAATCGTTTTAGTACACTACCAGCCAAACGTTTTAGAACATTACCAGCCAAACGTTTTAGATACACTACCAGTCAAATGTTTTAGTACACTACCAGCCAAACGTTTTAGTACACTACCAGTCAAACGTTTTAGATCACTACCAGCCAAACGTTTTAGTACACTACCAGCCAAACGTTTTAGATCACTACCAGCCAAACGTTTTAGTACACTACCAGCCAAATGTTTTAGTACACTACCAGCCAAATGTTTTAGATACACTACCAGCCAAACGTTTTAGTGCACTACCAGTCAATCGTTTTAGTACACTACCAGCCAAATGTTTTAGATACACTACCAGCCAAACGTTTTAGATCACTACCAGCCAAACGTTTTAGTACACTACCAGCCAAACGTTTAAGGATACTACCAGCCAAACGTTTTAGTACACTACCAGCCAAACGTTTTAGTACACTACCAGCCAAACGTTTTAGTACACTACCAGCCAAATGTTTTAGATACACTACCAGCCAAACGTTTTAGATCACTACCAGCCAAACGTTTTAGTACACTACCAGCCAAATGTTTTAGATACACTACCAGCCAAATGTTTTAGTGCACTACCAGTCAATCGTTTTAGTACACTACCAGCCAAACGTTTAAGGATACTACCAGCCAAACGTTTTAGTACACTACCAGTCAATCGTTTTAGTACACTACCAGCCAAACGTTTTAGAACATTACCAGCCAAACGTTTTAGATACACTACCAGTCAAATGTTTTAGTACACTACCAGCCAAACGTTTTAGTACACTACCAACCAAACGTTTTAGATACACTACCAGCCAAACGTTTTAGTACACTACCAGTTAAACGTTTTAGTACACTACCAGCCAAACGTTTTAGTACACTACCAGTTAAACGTTTTAGTACACTACCAGCCAAACGTTTTAGTACACTACCAGTCAAACGTTTTAGATACACTACCAGCCAAACGTTTTAGTACACTACCAGCCAAATGTTTTAGATACACTACCAGCCAAACGTTTTAGTACACTACCAGTCAATCGTTTTAGTACATTACCAGCCAAACGTTTTTGGTACACTACCAGTCAAATGTTTTAGTACACTACCAGTCAAACGTTTTAGTACACTACCAGCCAAACGTTTTAGTACACTACCAGTCAATCGTTTTAGTACACTACCAGCCAAACGTTTTAGAACATTACCAGCCAAACGTTTTAGATACACTACCAGTCAAATGTTTTAGTACACTACCAGCCAAACGTTTTAGTACACTACCAGCCAAACGTTTTAGATACACTACCAGTCAAACGTTTTAGATCACTACCAGCCAAACGTTTTAGAACATTACCAGCCAAACGTTTTAGATACACTACCAGTCAAATGTTTTAGTACACTACCAGCCAAACGTTTTAGATACACTACCAGCCAAACGTTTTAGTACACTACCAGCCAAACGTTTTAGTACACTACCAGCCAAACGTTTTAGTACACTACCAGCCAAACGTTTTAGTACACTACCAGTCAAACGTTTTAGATCACTACCAGCCAAACGTTTTAGTACACTACCAGTCAAACGTTTTAGTACACTACCAGCCAAACGTTTTAGTACACTACCAGTTAAACGTTTTAGTACACTACCAGCCAAACGTTTTAGTACACTACCAGTTAAACGTTTTAGATCACTACCAGCCAAACGTTTTAGTACACTACCAGTTAAACGTTTTAGTACACTACCAGCCAAACGTTTCAGAACACTATCAGCCAAATGTTTCATCAGAAGAGAAAGAGCCATTTAGAAGTACAAGGTAATATTACAGGAACTTATTTAAGGCTTTTTCATCATAAAATGACTTTATTTCTTTACATGGTAACCTGAAACCGGACTGAAGTTCAGCATCCAGATAAACTACAAAACAACTACAGATGTACTCTTGTTTTTAAGCAGGGATGCAACTGCTTGCTATTTGTATTTGGCTGGATAAGCAGGCGTCCATCAATCAGACAGGAGCCAGTTTATATTCTTTGTTGCAGGTGAGATTCTCAGAGCTGTGGAGATTTTGGCGCGCAATTTACATCAAACAGTCAGCCTACTTTTGTGGCCAGAGTGCCTGAGGCCGAAACCTACACCTGTCCAGAGTACCAGCCTATTTTAGCAAACTAACAACAAATTACTTTTCACAGATGTTCGGAACGCTTACAGTTTTTGGTTTTGTGGTAATGATGACTAGTGGACTATTTTTTTTTTAAATGACTAGGTGACCAGTAGGGCAGCCCTTAATTTGAATGTGCTTCTGCCAAGAAACCAAACCGAAACCATCCATTCGGTAATTATAGATTCTAAACAACATCATAAAGAAAGTATGTAGGGAGGAGATGGCTGTGTTACATCCATTTATCAAACAAACTTTACCAAAAGTCCAATCGCGCCAGCTTTTCTTTTAATTGAACCAAACCTGCCAAGCATGAACACGGCCTTAAGTGAACACTGGAGTGAGTAAAGAGCATAACATGTGGGGATGGCTGACACCCCTAAAAGTAGTGATGCTAAAACTGTCCAGTGTTTGCCCTTAACTTTGTTATCCATTTAGCAATCTTCGTAGGCCTGAGTAGGCCAAAGTTCACACTAGTAAGTTTTTAGAGCCCAACAAGAAAAACATTCGTCAGCAGCCCCAACCAGAGGAACTCAAGGACAAACCCTGTCTGCTGGAAGGTTAGTTCCACATCAGTGCCTCAACATTCCAGGGGTGTTGCTCCATATTTAAGAGTCAGCGGCTTTCTCAGGGTGACCTCAAAGCACCATTTACATCTGAGAAGCATGCAAATGACACACAGCCACAGCGAACGCTTTCTGTGGAGGTCAGGGTTGGGATCTCTATTTGAAGATACCTTCTGCATCCCTAAAGTATCTCTTCCAGTGCTCCCCAGAGAAGAAGCCTGAGTGGGGCTTACCTCCAGGTCAATGGAGGAGCGTCACAGGCTCTGCTCCTGTGCCGGTAGACGCTAGCCCACAGATCGATGGCTGTGCTGGCTGATGTGGGCAACGAGAGAATGGTGGAGGTGATAAGCTCCCATCTAATTACACAGCAAGGCCGTTTCAAGGCCATTTATGCTCTTCTACAGTACAGCTTCCCCTTTAGGAATCAATATACATCCCGTCGTGGTTAAGCCTAAAAGCCAAACCAGCGCTACTTAAAACGCAAAGAGGGTAAACACTAAAATGGAAATTGAGAGCACGCAATAAGTGAGAAGTATTTTTGGCCGAGCTTCTCTGACATGTTTTTCTTTGGACAGTGAGACCTTTATGAGACGCGAAAGGCCATTTCACACCTCCATGTCACCCTCTTATTGGTTTCTCTGCTCGGGAAAGACAAACAACCACCTCAGGCCCAGTCCAGCAGTGAAAGAGGAAACAACTTCAAATGATTCCTTTTTAAATTAGATTACACCTTCCTTTTATATTAGATTATGTATATTTAAGAATATACTTAGGTATAATATGCATGTCTATGAAGCACACCCAGACACATGGAAATATATTTAGCCAATGTAATGTATAGTTTCAGAAAGCTGGCGTTATTTGGGAAGAGGGGGGGTGGATATACGTCATAGTCACAGGCTTTTGCTTAGTTATGAGCTCAAACAGCAGAGAGACAAGGTACGGGGCTGATAACCTGCAATTTTCTTGTATTTTCTTTCCCTCGGGTTCACTTAGGACGTTTGGGTGGCTTTATGTACCAAAAACAGTCATTATTCATTTTTACACGACCGTTTTCCAACCTCTACTTACCTGACTCTGTTTATTTCTGTGCCTTTAAGACCTACAATACACTGCCAAAAGTATGTGGACATCCTATTTATTGCCCTGGCAGCGGAACTGGTTGCACTGAAGAGCTCAGTCACTTTTTAAAATACACATATCATCGCTGTATCTCCATTTTCTTTCCATTTTTATTTTTCTACATCATTTGAACGTAGCAGCTGCCGTTTACACTGTGCGAAAGCTTTGTGATGAATGGACCAATGGAAATGTTCAGAAATAGCTTGGAACAAAAATCAGTTTTGTTGATTTACATTAAAAGTTCTTTCCTATACAGTTACCATTTTGGAGATATGTATCTTTTATTGGACAGTGGTGATATAAAGAGGTAGAATAAATACAAATAAACATGAATATAGTAAAGACAGATAACAAGATGAAGAATGCTGGGCTGCCATTAGGAGATGTTTGAAAACGGTTGAAAACACACATGTATATAAAACACACATACATATTGGGGCAGTCGTGGGCTGGAGGATAGGGAACCAGCCTTGTGTCTCTGGTTCGATCCCATGAACTGACTGGACACAACTGAAGTGCTCTTGAGCAAAGCACCTATCCCCTGACTGCTCCCCAGGCGCTGTGGTAGGGCTGCCCACCACACTGGGCAAGTGTGCTCACAGCCCCCTATAGCGTCTGTTCACCAGTGTATGTATATGTGAGTGTTTCACTGCACGGATGGGTTAAATGCAGAGATCTTGAATTTCCCTCTGGGATCAATAAAGCATCTATTTAATCTATCTAATCTAAAAACACCACCATTGCACAGTGATGTATAGGTAAGAAATATGGAAATGAGTTTTGATTGGCTGTCCTGTATTGTGCCATAACTTCAGTGGTAATGGGGCTAACCTGCTGTAGGCTGAATAGGTGGATATACACCCATCACTCAAAGGCACTTCCTTATATCTACCCTGATTGCCCATTTCATCACATCCATGTACCATATTGCATTTTGTAGGTCTAAAGTACAACTACAGACCGTAGCCCATCTGTTTCTCGGAATATTTTGTTAGTACCCTTTCACCCTGCTCTTCAATGGCCAGGACCACCACAGGTCCACCACAGAGCAGATATTATTTGTGTGGTGGATCATTCTAAGCACTGCAGTGACACTGATGTGGTAGTGTGTGTTGTGCTGGTGTGAGTGGATCAGACACAGCAATGCTGCTGGAGTATTTAAACACCTCAGTGTCACTGGTGGCCCGAGAAAAGACCACCAACCAGAAGTATCCAAAGCATTATGTGACCACAGCTACAAGATTGACCAACAACGTAGACAGTGAGTGAGCGCAGTGTTCAAAGACTCCAGCAGCTCTGCGCCCTGTGGTTCCAGTCCTCCATTCTTCCCTTCTCAACTTAAGAATAACTCAAGCTTGTTTTTATTGTTTTCCGTGTAATTACTGAAAAAATGGCTTACAATGGAACAGCCCCGCCCACTCAGTGGACCCCTGTCTCCAGCCCTGCCCACTAGCTTCCCAGGATATTTGGACAGTTGGCGCACCGGAATTCAAAACAAGAGCATGGCGTTCCTTCACTAGGCTCATGTGATCATTCCCCTATGTCTCCACGCCACCCCGCCGCCCCGCTGCTCTTCCAAACCCGCCACCATTAATTGTTTTCAAAACTGTGTTCAAAGGTTAAATCAGGCTTTGTTTGTTTAACATACACACACGGATCATAACGTGGAAAGCAAACCTCCTCACATGCTCTTTAACCCTTTGCAGGTGGGATTGAGTGAGTGTGTGTTGACATCAGGCTGTCTGAGGCAGCTGTGCTTGCATTGGGCTGCTGTTCTGACCCTCTCTGCTGGCGCGGGCGGCGAGTGAGGGTCCAGGTCTGATCCTGGCCCGCCTAGGAGAGAGGAGTTTTCATAAATGGACCCAGCTCACCCAGGGTGTGCCACTTTGATATTTACGTTCGCTTGTCTATGTGTTGGCTGGGGGGATTCAGCTGTGAGAGATCAAGCTACAAAAACTATAAAAGAGAGAGAATGAGAGGGAGGAGTGGTTTTCCTGTCTTGTTCTTTAAATGAATATAAATAAAACAGGTACAGAAGATATAGCAAACGTGCATACTATTTATAAGCCACTATTTAAAGAGCATGTTATACAACATAAAAACTATAGTTCACGTTCCAAATGTTCTATAATTAGCCTGTAATTATTCTGTATAGCAATTCCTAGAATACGATAGGAATATGCACACGGTTGCTGCCATTAAAAAAGCTTGTGGAATTATGATATCCTTATGGAATCAGCTCATATTGTTCATATTATTTACATATCTACTATGCAGTGTCCTGCCAATTAGCAGAACTATATGAAGTATTAGAGCTTAAAATCACTGTATACATATATCTGCTTGTTGTTATATTATTTTATTATTGCAAACATTTCATTACAAGGACACTTTTGGCTTGTTTACCATGAAAAGTTTGCTTGTGTTCCAGATGCCATAGAATAGAAGACTGTGTTTACTTTAGGATTGTTGAATTAGGGGAGTTCAGTACATAGAAATGACATATTGTGAGTGTCAAACACTTTGAATAATAAATAACTTAACATTCATACTATTTACATTTGAAAGCCAATAAAGTTACCAATAGTGGACTTATAATATCCTTATGGAATCAGCTCATATTGTTCATATTACTTACATATCTACTATGCAGTGTCCTGCCAATTAGCAGAACTATATGAAGTATTAGAGCTTAAAATCACTGTATACATATATCTGGTTGTTGATTTATTATTTTATTATTGCAAACATTTCATTACAAGGACACTTTTGGCTTGTTTACTATGAAAAGTTTGCTTGTGTTCCAGATGCCATAGAATAGAAGACTGTGTTTACTTTAGGATTGTTGAATAAGGGGAGTTCAGTACATAGAACTGACATATCGTGAGTGTCAAACACTGTTGTTCCTCCTTGAAATACAAATCCTGTACATACAAATGTACATGCAATGACAACAGAGCAACGAAAATGGTGGACTGTGTGGAAAACTCTACAGTTCCAGGCAGTAAATGAGATGCCCTTTAAAGGCTGTCAACGGACATGTTGATTGGGCTGAAAATGGCTTTCTACTGACCAGCTTCTTAACTGCATGTTCCATTGCACCTTAAAAGCTTCAGCTTGTACAGGCGGCAGAATGTAACTAGGGAAACTTTGCAAAACGAGCTAACGAAAAAGGAATTAAATTTCAGCATCCACCTTTTTTTAAATTGTTAGTTTGCTCTGCACATTTCCCTGTGGACATTTGGAGCGGCTTAACTCTGAGGAGATTATAGAGACGAGCAGTTCCACCTTTATTAGCATCACAGCTGCAGTTGCAGCTATGCTGTGTGATTTTATCACTGTTTGCTGGTTGAAGCAGATTATCTTAAACTGAAAGTTTCATATCGAGTAGCAACTTTACTTTGTGATACTGACTGTATCTATGGAGATATGGAATAAAATAAAAGCACTGAATAAATAGCTTTAATGGCACATGTAAAATGCATTAGTGTACTTTTGTACTCCTTGAGGAAAGCCATTTATTACAGCAACTGTAACATTACTTTTGTGTTATTCTGCTACATCAAGATGCATTGTCACATAGTAGCCAGTTAATGATAGCCTTTATCATTATAACCTTACATATACTCACAAATCAAACCCCCATCCTAAAATAAAGGAAATACACAAGGTTTTTTTTTTCTTTCATGACCTCTAATAAAGTACCACAAAGCCAGTAGCAAGGTTGGTGAAAGCTTTGGGGTTAATCCAAAGCTAGGTGTTAGCAAACATATATTCTAAACTCTCAAATGTTTTCTTTAACTAAGTATCCATCTCAATACAACATTGGTCCAGATAGCCCATGAAAGTCTGACAAGGGCAGCCCTCTGCCTTCTGTTATCTGTATCAACGTTTGGCTGTTTGATTGATGTCCACACACACTCAGCTTGGGCATGACATTCGCTACTAGCTTTGTGTTAGCGTGCTGCCTTTGCCAGTGCTTGGAGAGATTTGATGATGTGCTTCCCGGCAGTGGACAGTTGTGTCTGATCACTTTACCACTACATTCTTGTCCTATCACGTAATACAATAAAAGTTATGTACAGATCTCCACTCCTCTAAAGTTGTTATTTTGCCAGTTTGTCTTATCTCCCATATGAGCTCTGTCCAAAGTCACATGAGAGGTCAATTACCCCAGCAGGGGTGGGGAACTTAAGTCCTGGAGGGCCAGACTGACTCCTGTACAGTTTGCTGATTTTCCTGTATCAAGTCACCAGCTGTTTCCCAGGTTTAGCTGATGTGCTACAGCAGGGAAGTCACTGAACTGTGCTGGACTCTGGCCCTAAACTCCTCACAGTAAGTAGCCAAGAAGTTATTCATTGTTCTGGAGATTTTTAAAGAGATTACATATAAGATCAATATCATCCCTTGCATAAGTAAGCAAAAAATATAAGTGAAAAGTTTTCAAAACAGTTTTCTCTTTATCTTTTTAAAAAAAACTTAAAAGAAGCAGAGAACATGGGACCATTCAAGACCCAGTAGAGCACCTAAACCATCACCATCAAGCTTTTTGAGAATTTGGGAAATATTAGTCCAGACCTCAACATCACTGAATGTGTTTGTGATTTCTTGGCTGAGAAGCAGCAAAAGAAGAGGAGATTTGGAGAACAATGCTTCAGCAAGATCAGACAAAGACCTTTCAACAGCCGTGAGACCACTGAGAGTTTAAAGTGAGGCATTTTAACAGTGGAGAGACTTCAGAGAGTAGGTGAGGTAGAAGCTGGCTTCCTATTCGTCTTTCTCCGTTCCACCTATATGGTACAGCATTTGTGTTCTGCTGAGAAGGGACGAGGCGGGTGCTGTGTTTCTGCTGGACAGGTTTGGGTAACATGAACTTGTTTTCGCTGCTCCCCAATCAAATAAGTCAATATTGTTTTGTTCCGTTTGCTGATGTTTATAAAAGCAAATGGTTAGCATTGCAGCAGCGGTTGTAGCTTGTAGCCACAGTTTGCTAGCCCACAACCTAGCTAACATTAGCTTCATTACTTGCTGTGTTGTTGTTAGCTCTAATCTTATAAAATGCCAGAGTCTTATATAATCTTATATAATGCGAGAGTTGCAGTGTTTGCCTTGGGAATACACAACCATGAATTGAGCAGTGTATTTCTTTTGTGGTTTAAATATCAATAATCGTTCTCCAGAATCGCATACTGCACCTTTAATACTGCATACTGCACTTTTAATTGCCATTTTCACTGGAAATTATATGTATTTTCACTGGAAACAGTTATTCTGCACACAGTGACACAATCATACTCCTCTTTTATTTTGATTTTGTGTTTTTTGAATCAGATTTGGGGCAGTTGTTACTGTTGTTACAGAGTATACATACACAGACACAGCATGAACACAGACAAAGACACACAAACACACACAAAGCAGGTGTCTCTGACAGATGCAAGCTCATTAGATTAGCTCATAAAACAGCATCCCGGCTGGTAATTTGAGGAGCTCAGAGCGTTAACACATGCACCTCTCTGAAGTCAGACTGGGCTGTGGCGGCCACACATCACGCGGAGAGCAGAGAGAGCTCTGCTGAAGGCCGAGCGGACCGAGCACTCTCAGCTCGCTGTTTACGGTGAGAGGGTACGCAGAGCTGCACCACGCAAGCAGGATTTGTTTAAAGTTTAAACATATCAAAGTGCGTGCAGGCTGCTCTGCTCTGGCAGGGGTGGGGGAGTGTGTGGTGGTGTGTGTGTGTGTGGGGGGGTGATCAGGGAGAGCGGACACACATACATACACACACTCACGCTGGTCTGTTGTCGTCATGTGACTGACTGACTCTGGAAATAGCTGCCTGTCACAAAGGAGGAAGGGATCCGAGTGCCCTCTCTGGTATGGTGGAAATACAACTCTCAGAGGTGAACCTCAGCTCCCCTTATACTTCTCTTTCCACTGCAGCACCCAAAATAAAGAGGGGGGGGGGGCAAAAGATAGGCAGCAGAAATAGTGGGAGAGAAAAAGAGTGAAAGAGTGAGACAGAAAGAGTGAGAGTGAGATAGAGAGCGAGAGAGAGAGAGAGAGAGAAAGAGAGAGAGAAGGTTAGGGGTGTAGTGTTTGCTGGAGGTTGGAGATGAGAATAGATTTGGCTCTGAATGATTTATTAGATCTGTATGTGAGGATGTATCAGTCACAGGAACACTCAGCTCCTCTGCAGCACCTTAACTTACTGCATAGACTCTAACAAACCACTTCAGAGCAGAGGTCACGTCCCCGGACCTTCACAGCAGAGCCACATCTGCACTCTTTCTTTCACATATTGTTCAATTATCTCACATATCTCTTTCTCTCTGTCTCTCTCACTCTCTCTCTCTCTCTTTTTCTCTCCGTCTCTCTTTCTTGTTTTCTCTCCATCTCTCTTTCTCTCTCAGGCTCCAAGAGTTTTTACTGAGTTGGTAAAATCTGCTTTTAGCACCAGTGAACTGGAATACATTACAGGAAACTCTAAAGCTCTGCTCGCTGCTGTCACTGAAACGTCCTAATTCCTAAACACCTCCACTCAGCCTGCTACTGTTCTGCCTGACGTCTGCTCTTTTACTATTCTGCTTTATATTACTGTTTTATTAAATAGTTCTTTCTTATTACGTTTTATTTGCTTTAAATTGATTTCAATATATGATGCATTAATATTTGACCACTATTTTGAACTTTTATTTAATCCATCCATCCATTATCTGCCGCTTAATCCCGCTAGTCGGGGTCACGGGGGGGGCTGGAGCCAATCCCAGCATCATCGGGCGAAGGCAGGGTACACCATGATTAGTTCTTCAGTCCATCACATGGCCAACACTCACTCACACCGGCAATTTAGAGTGACCAGTCAACCTAATATGCATGTGTTTGGACTGTGGGAGGAAACCGGAGTACCCAGAGGAAACCCACTCAAGCACGGGAGAACATGTAGTTCCACAAAGAACGACCCGGACCGGGAATCCAACCCGAATCTCCTTGCTGTGAGGCGACCTTGCTGTGTGACTACACCACTGTGCTGCCACTTTTATTTAATTCTAATTTTAATATAAATTGTATTGGTTTAGTCTTGTTAGTGATGATTTGCTGTATTTGATCACACTGAAACTTGTTTGAACTGTTTAACCTGCCGACACTACAGTGTAAATGAGGGCCACACGGCTGATTGACATTGTGTGTAGGCTTTTAGTGAAACTTCTCCATGTACAACTGTAATCATGGCTCTTGCTAAGAGAAGCGAGGGCTGAGCTAAAAAACTCTCTCTCGTTGACATTCAAACTAATGTTCCTGACGCCGTGGCTGCAGTATTTTGACATTTTGCAGCAAGTTTGTTGATGTTCTGAAGAATCTGCAGTGACAGGTTTATTTCAAAAGAGGATTCAGGAGAGAGAGAGAGAGAGAGAGAGAGAGAGAGAGAGAGAGAGAGAGAGAGAGAGAGAGGGAGAAAGAGAGAAAGAAAGAGCAAAATGGAGATTTATATATATAGAGAGAGAGAGATAGAGCAAGAGAGAGAGAGAGAGAGAGAAAGAGAGAGAGAGAGAGAGAAAGAGAGAGAGAGAGAGAGAAAGAGAGAGAAAGGGAGAGTGAGAAAAAGAGAGTGAGAGAGAGAGAGAAAGAGAGAGTGAGAGCAAGAGAGAGAGAAAGAGCAAAAGAGGATGAAGTGTAGATAGAAAAAGAGGATGAGAGAGTGAAGTACAAATCAGAGAAATGGAGGGAGCAGAAAAGAGGGAGAGAGAGATAAAGACTGGAAAAAAGGATGAAAAAGAGAGTGTGTGACAGCAAGAAAGAAAGGGAGGGGGAAAGGAATGAGAAAGCGAAATAGTGTAAGAGAAAGGCAAGGAGAAATAGAGAGAGGTAGAAAGCATGAGAGAAAAAGGGGAGTGGGAAAAACAGATACAGACATGAAGACAGATAATAAAGGGAAGGAGAGAAAGAAAGAGAGGTAAGAGAAGGAAAGAGTGTAATATAAACCAGGGAGAGAGGGGTAAAAGATGGAGAGAGAGAAAAAGAAACTGGGAGATAGGAAGAGAAAGAGTGGAGTTGTAGAGAAAGAGAGAGACATAAGGAAGTGAAATAGAGTGGGAGAGAAAAAAGAAACGCTGCAATGAGAGAAAAATCATAGGAAGAGAGATTGAGAGACCCCTCATCCCCTCCTTTCCTCTTCTGGAATATTTCTTCTCCGGAGCTGCCTGTCTCTCTGCTCTAGCTCAACTGTAACCATCCAGAAGAAGCTCAGTCACCTACACACCTGCTTCTATACCTCTCATTAGAGCTCAGCAGGGGTCTGTGCATGTGTCACGTATGACAACAAGCAGGAAGGCCCACTTCCCCACATACCCCCACATACACACACACACACACACACACACACATACACACACACACACTCAGTGTAAGTGACTTTGACATACGACCGCATTAGAGACGAAAGGTCACATAAAACATTACTGGCTGCACGTTAGATCTTTGAAGGCGTGAGGCAAACAGATACAGACTCGAGTGCATATCGGAAGTGTGCGGGTAGATATGTTACCAGTGTATGTTTATGCATGAGCTGTACTGTACCTCTCTCAGAACACATGCATGTGCTCGCGTGAACACGGGTTACAACATATCCTGTTACACAGCGGCTTAAGATCAGTGATCAAACTCGCATTTCAAGATGGCAGTTAGCACAGACATTTTACCCCCACACAAAATGTAAAAAATACTTCCTCGTCTTTCCGAGGCATTCTCACCTAAAAGCATACCTAAAAGCAATACAAGCTTGGATGATATGGTGAGTTAGTGTTGTCTAACTTTAAAATATACACAGCAAAAATAAAACAATTGTTATTTTTTACTTCTCAAGGGGCAGTAAAGCCAAAGAGGGCAAATAGGATGTTACTTTCCCTTACATAAAATAAGTATACTTATATACTATAATAAAAGTTAATTTTATTAAGTATACTTTATGCAGTTACTATACTAATGTCACTGTACCAGTAGTACACTTGTATATGTACTATTTTAATACTTCTCGGGACTAAATTGGCCCATTTCTAGTACACTTTAAGTAAAAGAGTAGTAAACCAAGTTTACATCTTTTGTACCGCAACCACACTAAAAGTAAACTTATGGGTTTATACTGTTAGTTTACTAGCTTGTAAGTTATAATACTTATACTTTACTACTTATATTATTGTTGTACTTTAAAGTATATGACTAGGTTTAAGGGTTTTTAAAATAGAACTTAACAACGTTTACTTACTCACCAGTGGACGCACGTAAAATAAACAAGACACACTCAGATATATCTTTATAAATCAAATTTTAAATAAATATTGTACTGGATGCGTTTTTGTGCAGAATAAGAATACTTACTTCTACTATCTCAATCAAAAGATAAAGTACAAGTAAAGGCCAAATATACTAAGACTGTTCTATACTTGTCAGTATAACCCAAGCAAGTATGACTGTGTTTAGTATATCACTGAGAAGTACATAAAAAGTAACTGAAACTGAAAGCATACTCACTTCCTTTTAGTTTAAAAGAAGTAAACTAATGGTACACTTAAATAAACTTCTTTTTTGTAAGGGTTGTCAACTTTTGCCTGGCCATTAACTTGGGCACAACAAACCCTATAGAACCCAACAGGACAGGGCCATTATTATATTCAATTTGACTTATTATATGGGATTACCAAGGCAGAAGACCGAACTTTGGAAGTAACTCAGCAGATTTCCTGGAAAAGAAGTCTCCCAAACAGAACAGCTACATTTATTTAGTGGTCATCAAATAAATAGAGTGATAAACAATAAACAATATTGTCCATTTCACAATTAATGTAAGTGTATCAGATGATTTTTAAAGAATAAAAATGTTTGTATTAAAGTGTATTTTTGTATAGAGGCTTATTTTGCATATAGTCCTATTATCAGCAATTCTCAGTCCTCTGTCTAAATCTCCTGGTACGGCCGCCAATCCAAGTTAAGGATGTTATTGGACTAACTGGTTGTTAGGACACTCTTGCTCAATTGTGATGCACAGCTGAAAAACATTCTACTAATAAGTGAGTATAAAAGGGAGAACAACATTCTAGGTTAGTTTAGTATCTGAAGCATCAGCAGTTGATGGCTTGCTGACCGGCTCACAATGACCAGAAAGAAACAACTTTCTTTAGAGACCCGTCAGTCCATTGTTGTGTTAAGGAAGCAAGATACTCCATTGTAAACAAGAAAATTTCACTGTGATCCCAAACTTTTGAGCGGTAGTGTATGATGTTTAAAATTGTAGCGCTTCCCACTATGAACACATCCCTTGTTACCGGCACAGGCCTATTTCACGGTGCTGTTTAGCGTTGCTCAAACTGTATGTGCTTAGACACATTCCTAGCATGCTCTGTGCTTCTGGTTATGAATCATTCCCACCACAGCACAACTGTTTCTTCAAACAAGCACCAGAAGACCTTCCTCTTTATAGTGAGAGCATGTTTAGAATATATATACACACATGTGTGAATGCATGAGTGTGAGTGTACACATGTAGATTGAATGTCTGTGTGTGTGTGTGTGTGTGTGTGTGTGTGTGAGTGTGTGTGTGTGAGTGGGTGGCGCAGCACTGTGTGACTCGCAGCACTAGAAAGGGCCACAATAGCCTAAATGCAGATGACTAATGGATAGAACAGCTCGCAGCCTGTATAATAAGACACAAAAAAAGAAAAACAGAGGCAGCGGCGGATAAAATGGATGAGGCGGGGTTACATGAGTGTAGGCTTTGAAAATTGCAACCCAAAATCTTTGCTACAGTATACCTGAACCATTTCCTGTAAGAGCAAGCCAATGCATTATTGAGCAGCATTGCTTCGGGCCATGGCTTAAGGGTCGCTCCATCAATAGAGTGAGCAGAAATAGCTGGCAGTCAGAATGCACACACCCCCGAGTCCTCGCCCTGCGAGAAGACGCATTCAACCAGCCCAGCTCTTAGCATGCTGCGTGTGTGCGGGAGGATCGCTGTCTCAAACATGCTAGCACGGCGCCACCCGAACTGCTTTTTCCATCTCTGGGGGGAAGAGGAGTGAGTCATTTCATCAGAATGTAGAACAGAAATGCATAGATGAGCAATATAGATGTTTCCATCACATATATACACCCACCAGCCACTATATATATATATATATATATATATATATATGTACCAGATGCACAATGTATATATTTATTTATTTATCCATATATAGTGAACCTAATACACAGAGAAGGTAACTTATACATAGAGCACACCTGTGTCCAGTAGGCCTTGCTAACATCTTTCATTGTGACTTAAGGTATTTGTCTGAACACGACAGGACGCAGCTGACAACATATTTCGGACATCATTTCTCAAACTTCTGTCACCTGGGCTCAGAGTCTACTTTCTGATTTCTTCTGGGCTGTCTGGCTTCCTCACATCCACACCCTGACCCCAAGTTTTTATTACCTTAAACAATGTTTGTGCTGCAGTCCCTCACGCTGTTATAGTGATATTAAACATGGTTCAATAGGTCAGCATGAAAGCAATGTTAGCCTGTGTACTATGTAAAGTTTATCTATCCTAAAAATGGCATTCACGAGCACTGATTGATGAATGCATTTGTTAAATGTGACTGAAAGCACCATATGGTGACAACATGCAGCAATGAAAGTGCAAACTGCAATTATACAATAATGGGCACAACGGGATTAAACCACTATACTACGGCCATATGGCCTTTGGCCACTGGCATCACCCATGCTGCTAAAATCATGAACTTGGGATGTAAAATCATGAACTTGGAGTGTTCAGTTCCACTGTGTCCATTTTTGCAGTTTTGTTCTTGCATGCTGTTGCCATAAGACAACAATTATGCTTTCTAATTTAAAACCCATAACTGGTTATATTTTTTTAAGAAAACGCAATTTCCCACCATCTGTGTTTTCATTTTATCATTGAAGATATTGTAAGTAAATATGGACTTACATGCACACTGTTAGGACGCACCATGTTTGAACAACTGGATTATACAGACATTTTCTAAATGGTATAGATAAACTTTCTGAAGGGGTCTCTGACGATTTGTGACATGTTTAAAAAATGAAAAATGTGCGTTGCATAAAACCAGGAGCTGGTCTAATTTATTCTGTTGTTATTAAATATAAGGTAAGTTAGTTTTGTGCCTCTAGTTTAGAAGTAAAGAAACAAGCTTTTGGACATCATTCATGGGTGACAGCTGGTTCAAAATTCCGACTTGGCTGTTACCACACTTATTAGCTATATTTCAAGTATAACAAGTATTTGACTTGGGAAAGTGTGTTTGAGATGATGTGTCTACACCACATGGTGTAATGCAAGTAATTTAGTCCGCTTGATGCCATTTGGTGGAAAACAAGCTTTCATCAGATACATTAGCCTCATTTTTCCAGCGCAACATTAAACAAATATTGGCTGGTCGACATCATCATTCAGCATATGGGGAAAAGTGTATACATCTCTTTTGCCAGCTACTGCCTGAAAAAAGGCTCCAACTGTTGTGCAGTGCAATCAGCATAAGAATAAAGATGGCCAAGCTTGCTAACCCATGCTAGGCAGTCATAGCTTCAGGGTAGTCATCCAGCGGGTTGAAATACCAATGAAAAGCTAATTGCAAACATAACTTCCAGGTGACTTTGCCTGCTGGAGGTCAGTCTTATCTCAGGGATATAATCTTTACACATTCTAGTAGAAAGATTATGAGAGTCTGAATTATCTGGCTAACAGACTGCAGTCTTCTGTTAATGGTTTGCCTCACGCCAAGCAGCAGTTGTTAGCAAATACAGTGAAATGGGGGCGACAGCGCTAACTTCCATAAGCATGAAGGGCACATTGGAGTCAAACGGGCCCAACAAAGCCACCATCAAACATTAACTCTGATTTTGCCTGGGTTACAGTTCGCCTGGGAAACGGCCTCTTGCTGGGAAACTGTACGCAGATAATGTCAAAGATTTATGCAGCGTACAGTAGGACACAGCAATGACCCTGTTGCTCCTTGAAATATGGCAAATGCTGCATGACATGTGAGCTGGTATCTGATGCTACGGCAGAATCCACTGTGGGATTATACTCTGCAGCAGCTGGGGCAGGGGAACATCTGCAGGCTTGCTTAGCAGATTAGCACACAGGGAGAGAAGGCAAAAATGTGAGTGTGTTTAACGTTGCGTTTCATAAAGCAGAAACTAAGCAAGACAAGAGCTTAAATCCACCTGAACACATGCTTGAGATGGTGATATTAGTACAAACATAGACGCATTACCCTTCACTATTGTCACCTTAGCCATTGCCCTGTGGCAATGAGAGATTGTATAAGCAAGATGTATCCATGTTCCAGGCAGTAGCTGGCAAAAGAGATGTACACACTTTTCCCCATATGCTGAATGATGATTTAGTCAACCAGCTAATATCTGTTTGATGTCTGAAACTTCTCTGTTTAATGTTGCGCTGGAAAAATGAGGCTAATGTATCTGATGGAAGCTTGTTTTCCACCAAATGGCATCAAGTGAACTAAATTACTTGCATTACACCATGTGGTGTAGAAACATCATCTCAAACACACTTTCCCAAGTCAAATACTTGTTATACTTGAAATATAGCTAATAAGTGTGGTAGCAGCCAAGTCTGAATTTTGAACCAGCTGTCACCCATGAATGATGTCCAAAAGCTTGCTTCTTTACTCCTAAACTAGAGGCACAAAACTAACTTACCTAATATTTAATAACAGCAGAATAAATTAGACCAGCTCCTGGTTTTATGCAACGCACATTTTTCATTTTTTGAACATGTCACAAATCGTCAGAGACCCCTTCAGAAAGTTTATCTGATAAACCATTTAGAACATTTCTGTATAATCCAGTTGTTCAAACAGACTCAATCAGTGGATGGTTTAAGGTGGAATAGTATCTAATGGAGAAATTTTCCAACTCTGACTCCTTCACAGTGGTAATAACAGTAACAAGGGGTCACCATGTCTACCACACAGAAACAGCCATTTTGTTTACTATATAAAATGACTGGTGAACCTGCGCAAGTCTTCTGATTTCTTATGTTAGTTGACAATTCTAAAATAGGGGTCAAACATGAAGTAATGCATTTTATTTGGGGTCTGCCTTGCACCCTGTACACCATGCATGTACCTTCCCCCCATTAACAAATGAATACATGTTTAAAGATTGTAACATAATGTTACCGCTACTGGTTCATTCGGCCATGGACGCGTGAGAGACGTGGCTATGCAGACTGGCCATGTGCAGGTCCCGGGACCTAAGAGACATTTTAAAGGCTAAGCATCACTTATGGACACCCCCTGGTGATTTCACATTGTTTCAGAGACTGAAAATATATAAACATGACTTAAAATGAAATTCGCTGCTTAATTTGCTTTAAAATAGACTAAATTGACTGAAAAACCTTACAGCGCTATGGAAAGTCCTGAACACCACCGTGTGACATCACTGGTGAACAACAGTGTACAACGCTGTGGTAAAACAGCCATATCATTGAGTCCTGAGACTTTTAGTCAAACCACACACACAAAAGCAGCTCATGCTGAGCGTAAACAGTATCTAGCTAAATAACAAACAGTATTCAACAGTCTAGCAACCCGCTAAACTCAAATATAGAGGGACAGTTATTGTTGTAAAATGCGATCAAAGTGGCACTCGCACTTATACGACACTATAAATCTTTATAATTCAACTACATTAGCTGAGTATAATTTGAGCTACCAGACTTAGCAAGTGAAGCTAATGTTAGCTAACATCAGCTAAAGCAGGTAAAGTAATTACTTGGTTTACCTCCATATACATGGAGGCTCTTGAACACCTCTCGCTGGTTTCCTAACACACCCGTATTGTTGGTCTTAAGATCCAGGCGTAGATGTGATAATCTTCAGGCGTGAAATGATCGCGAGTGAGAGGACGGTCCTTTTTTCAATGTGCCTGTTTAAAGTTGACAGATTTAGTCCACTTTCTGGATATTTGGGGGTCTTTGGGCCGTTTGTGCTCAGGGGTTCCACTGTACATCCAAAACATCAACACCTTTCTGTCGTTGTGCATTACCGTAAGTACCGTCCACCATCTACATCACACACATAACGCCTAGCAGTTTCCAAACAGAGCAGGCTTAACAATCTTTTAAGCCGTATTCCTTGAATTTGTAAAAAATAAAACATTTCTGACTTTTAATGATCAATAATAAGTTAGATCCCAAATTCTGATGTTTTCATATTAGCTGGTGCTTAACTTTTAACAAAATAAATTGTTGCTGTTAGCTAAACCATATAAATATATATTGTTGCTACTCAAAGAAAAACACATTCCTTCAAAGTAGTTACTCCACAGGGAGAACACAAAAACGTTATTTACTTTTAGTGAAAATCAATATAAAGAGATTCAACTGGAAGCGATTTTGAAGTATTTCTATTTTTTAAAAAAGAATTGCAAAAATGTTTTTTGTTTGTTTATTTTAGACAGCGGTGATATGTTGTTTGTGTATCTGTGTTGGATTGTGAGACTGGATAGTGTGGCTACCATGGACTAGAGTTGTGTGGCTATTTATGGCCTGCCTGATATACCATTCATTAGCCCTGACAGGGGTTCTCCCCTGCTGCTGTGTTCAATAAAGAAGCAGTCGCCTATTACTCTACATTTCCCTCGTCTTCTTTTACGCCACCGCCACAAAACAGAATGTGATGCAAATAAACGACACTACAACTCACACATGACAGTCATTAATACACCGTGTTTGCTCTGCAGAGCTGCTCAGCACATATACATACAGGGAATCCTCATTGAACACAGCAACATTCTACAGATAATACACAAACCTGGTTTAGATATATTACACATCGTTTGCTGCCAGAATGAAAAAGAACACTGGGCGACACTTTATTTTGAGTAATTCTGACATCATTTTGTAACTGGAGTTTAAAAGAGTCAGGTTTAACTGGAGTTTAACTTTGCTTAAGGGCCAGACTGAGGGTAAGAATTCAACTTGGGTTAAGGTTAAGGTTAGGTTTAGATTTGGACCAGACTGAGGGTTAGTATTAGATTTGGGTTGAGATTAAGTTTGGGGTTAGGATTAAGGTTAGGATTAGACCTTGGGTTGAGGTTAAGGATGGGGTTAGGATTTGGGTCAGAGTTTGGGTTAGTATAAGATTTGGGTTGAGGTTAATGTTAGGTTTAGGATTTGGGCCAGAGTTGGGGATAGTATAAGATTTGGGTTGAGGTTAATGTTAGGTTTAGGATTTGGGCCAGATTTTGGGTTAATATAAGATTTGGGTTAAGGTTAATGTTAGGTTTAGGATTTGGGCCAGAGTTTGGGTTAGTATTAGATTTGGTTTGAGGTTAATGTTAGGTTTAGGATTTGGGCCAGAGTTTGGGTTAGTATTAGATTTGAATTGAGGTTAAGGTTGGGGTTAGGATGAGGGTCAGAGTAAAGGCTAGGAATAGACCTTGGGTTGAGGTTAAGATTGGTTTTAGGGCCAGAGTGAGGGTTATGATTAGACTTTGAGACGTAGAAGATTCTGTTACCCCTCTCAGTTTTCTGGTTTGTGATTGGCACATTTAAGCCTAAACCTACTGACAAAAGCCTGTTTAGCACTGAACGTTTAACTAGTCTGTCGTTTAGTAATAAAAATACATATTTCATTCATTGAGGTGCGACGGGCCGGCCTTGGCTATACATTCCAAATCCTAAAATCACAAAAATCATATGTAGTGCACATGGAGCGAGTTTCTCTGATGTGTGAAGGATGAACAAGCATGGAGCCGGAAACAGAAAACCCAGAGTGGAGTTGGAGTGGAGTGATTACACAACGCTTTGAGCGAGAAGTGGAAATGTCTATCACACCACTCCACTCACATAACTCTGAAAACTAAGTCTCAGGCGACAGGCAAACTATTTGGTTCCTATCACCACCACCGTGAACGATGATGACTTTCTCTAGAATGGAGTGTTACTCCTCTAGGGAACCAATCTTGTGGTGTGCTTACTGCCCCCTAGTGTGTGTGTTCGGTTGTGTGTGTGTATATATGTGGGTGTTTCACTGCACAGATAGGTTAAATGCATAGGTCAAATTCAGCTGGGTACAAAACCCAAGCAGCAAATAGTTCTAAACTGAAATGTCTTTGCATTTTAATAATATAATAAATAACTGTATAGAAAGCATTGGTTGTAGTTTGAGGCCAGTGTGTGATGATGTAAGAGAGCAGCTTGATGTTGTTAAGTTGTGGGATATTAACTTCTGTTGTTCAATAGCTTCATTGGCCTTGGGACTGTACTAAGAAGGCATCTTGGTTGACTGACCACACTTGATATTAGGCATGACTTGAAAAATAATATTCAAAATTCAAAAAATACAAGTCAGATAAGAGCAAAACCGAACACATGCTTGGGGTAGACTTGGTAGGATGACTCTGGTGCACATATGGATCCATTAACCTTCAGAGTGTAGCAAGAGCACCTTATTCAGGTAGCTGTCGGCCGCACAGCGGTTTTGATTAGTGCGTTTGCTCAACGAAGGGTTTACCATATTCCACCCCTGAAGGCGAGATTACAGCGTGAGAATGCACTGCCCTGTCCTGTCCTGCGCTGTGTCCTTGCTTCGCTGGGCTCCCAAGTGCTGGTATGTGTGCTCTGCTGGGGGCCTGCGGCTGTGTGTGACGAGTGGGCAGCGAGGCGCTGAGCCAGCCGTCCTTTATTCGGCTCCTGGGGTGGGGGGGGGGCGGCGGGGGGAGGCCGCACCATCTCCTGGGATTAAGTGCTCAGTGGTGACGAGCGCATCTCTCTCTCACTCAGCACACCACATGGAGAGAGAGGGAGAGAGGTAGGAAGAGAGAATGAGTGAGAGAGAGAGAAAGGAGGAGGTAAAGAGATAGAGATGAGTAACAGATAGAGAGATGCACCTAGAGAGGGACAGAGAGGCGGAAAGAAAGGATTAAAAGGAGGAAGTGAAAAAAGAGGTAAAGAGATATAGATAGAAAGAGACAGGTAGGGAGAGAGAAAGAGAGAGCGATAAAAATAGAGACTAGAGACCGAGAGAGAGAGTGAGAGAAAAGGGTAGAAAGAAAGGAGGGAGTGATAAAGAAAGAGAAAAATAGATATAGATAGAAGGAGACAGATAGGAACAGAGAAAGAGCCAGAGAGAAGGAAAGAAACAGAAAGAAAGAAAAAGATATAGGTAGAGAGAGAGGCATGAGAATATATGGATAAAGACAGAGAGGGAAAGAGAAAACAAGGGGAGAAAAAGAAAGAATAATAGGGAGAAAAGGAAAGAATAAGAAAGAAAGATAGTGATGGGCAGAGACGATAGTGATCGAGTTAGAGAGAAGTGGGAGGATAGAAAGAAAGGTTATGTGATATAGACAGAAAGATAAAGACAATAAATGAGAGAAAGAAGAAGAAGCAAGAGAAAAGAGAGAGGGGTGAGAGAAAGAAAGAAGTAAATAAATATAGATAGAGAATAGGGACAGGAAAATCAGAGAAAGGGGCAGATAAGGAACGAGTGAGAAGAATAGAGATAGATAGACATAGATGGGAAGACAGATAGAGAGAGATAAGTGGAAGGCGAAACAGAAAGAGGTTAAGAGATATACATAGAACGAGAAAGATAGAGTATATTAAGAGAACGAAAGATAGAAAGAAAGAAAAAACTAAAGAAATATAGATAGAGAGGAGAAAAAAAGGGGGACAAGGAAGGAATAAGAAAGAAAGATACAGATAGATGGAGAAATACTTAGATAGATAGAGGGGAGAAGGGGAAAGAGGAATAAGGAAATAGGTAGACAGAGAGGGAGAACAGGAACAAGTGAGAAAGAAACAGGTGAGGAGATGGAAGGAGACAGAGAGACAGCAGTGTGCTATACATATCAAATCCCTGGAGAGACAGAGCAGTGGCACACACCTCAATCTGGCCAGTGTATCTTTCGGAACCTGCTGTAGAACATGACAGGAACATGTGACTGAAAGCCTCAGAGGAATAAGCAATAACGGGAGGCCATGTAGTATCGATCCTGTGAGCAGCTTGGACAAGCTATTGATGGAGTAATCATCTTTGCTATAGCCATGTCTCCAAATGGCCCCTACATACTATATGACTCATGATTAAGATGCCAGCCCAAATACATAAATAAATAAAGGAATGGATCACTGGAAACAGCAGTAGTCATATTACCTGCAGCACTCAAGTTTCTTGAACTCAGCAGTGTTACTACTGTCTCATCAATATGGCCCTGCTTCTCTTCATGAACAGGAAGTGAAATTGAATGCCTCTGTAATCAATCCTTCAGCTACATTTAGCTCTAATGTGATGCATGATGTGCAGTATCTTGGTATTATCCTAAAGTTCCCATATCATACAAAACTGAACTTTCATATAATTACCTGTTCAGCCTCCAACAATTTAGCTGCGCCTGTCCACATTGAAGTTATAAGGGGTGTTTCAGCCCACGCTGCTTTTTAACTAACTATACTGTGTAAAGACCACCTTTTTGATGAGCTAACTCGTAAAATGCCTATTAAGCGCACATGATTCATTTCAGCCTCTACATCTAAATTAAAAATAAAGTTTTCAATATTTAGTGGGATCACACTTTACCTTTATTATATTTTCCATTTTTTTCTGAAGATCTGCTCTCAGTTTAAATCTACAGGTATATTTTTCCACACCTCCGAAGTTCAGTCTTAGATGTTGCATTTTCTCCACATCCCACATCCCAGATATCCAGTTTCAGTGTTAAAGTGGAAGTTTCCTCTTTTTAGTGTATTTCTTTTTCTCAGTAACAGCTTGTTGACAGCTACACGTTCTATTAGACCTACTGAGTTCACTCATAGTGGAAGGATGGACAGAAACACCTGCAGATGTTTTCAGATCTCAAGCTTTGAGTACTGTTTATCTGATGGTGACAGTTTGGGTGATCTAGCGGATCTGGCCCAACTTTCTTGCTATGTGCCCCAGGGACTCTGCCTGGACTCTGTGTAGCATCTAATTACACCCTTGTGTAGCCATGGACATGTAGAATGGCATCATGCAGAGCACTACAGGATCACCAGACTTATAGTAAGTTGTGTAGTAGTTACTGTGGTAACTGTTAATTTGGAGATGTGTAAATGCTTGTGCTATTCTGTGCTGCGCTTTGGGAGGTGTTGCAGTGTTCGGCCTGCCCTCCAGTTGAATTGCGTTGCTGGAATTCTCAGCCATTTCAGCAGTGTTGGACGTTTGTGCCTCCCCTGCTGCCATGTTCAATAAAAGACCAGGGTGGTGTCAGAGGTGGGATTGCCCCTCAAGTAAAGTGGAGTAAAATGGCACTACCACCAAATCAAAGACAAAGGGCGAGGAAGAAGCTCTGCTGAGGACTGCAGAAAAGGAGGCAGCATGGCAGGGACAAGCATCAAAGACAGCAAAAGCAGCTACACGGCAAGACGAGAACGACAAAAAGAGGAGGCAGCAAGGATGCTGCCAGCACAGCAGCGGCCTAGTAACATCCGCCACAGCCCTCCAGCGACACTTTGGGCTGGCAGTGGAGCTGAATGCGATGGTTCAGCAGTCAGCTGAAGCTGGATTGGCACATGCAGCTCGCCGCATCAGCCAGCCTTCAAGCCATCACAGCCAAGAGAAGGACTACCGCTGGGCTGCTCGCTCGCTCAGCCATGGATGCAGAGTGCAGAAGCACAGAGTGCCATGGGAATGCTGGACTTGCAGTAAGAGAGACTTTAATCTTGTATATAACTGTGGCTGTTAGATTGAAGGTAGCGTTGCTTGTGCTATTCTCTGCTGCTAGTCGAATTCTGTGGCTGGAGGAGGCCTGTCTGCTGTCTCGTCTGTTTCAGCTGGTCGATGTTGTCTCCACCGCTGCCATGTTCAACACAAGAGCATTTACTCAAACTACTGTGTCTCGTTCTTTCCCAAGATGATATTGTTTAGTCGTGGCGGAAGCATTTGTGTTATTTTCTGATAAATATGTGTGTCTTATAAATGAAACTAAATATTGAAGGCATAGAATTCTGCATTATCTGCTGTTCTATTCTAAATTCTGTGTATTACGTGTGAAACTGTGGCCGGGAAATCCTAGTACATGTAGATCATTCTATATCTACCTTTCCTTATATGGTGGCTTCGGTCACACCTGTGCTTTGTTGCGGCTATTCTTGGCAACTGCCCTTACAAAAAAGAAGTTTATTCAAGGGTACCATTAGTTTACTTCTTTTAAACTAAAAGGAAGTGAGTATGCTTTCAGTTTCAGTTGCTTTTTATGTACTTCTCAGTGATATACTAAACACAGTTATACTTAAGTATGCTGGGGTTATACTGACAAGTATAGAACAGTCTTAGTATATTTGGCCTTTACATGTACTTTATCTTTTGATTGAGATAGTAGAAGTAAGTATTCTTACTCTGCACAAAAACACATCCAGTACAATATTTATTTAAAATTTTATTTATAAAGATATATCTGAGTGTGTCTTGTTTATTTTACGTGTGTCCACTGGTGAGTAAGTAAATGTTGTTAAGTTCTATTTTAGGTAGAAAAAAACCTTTAATTGTATTAGGTTATGTTCATTTAAAGAAAACTTACAAGCTAGTAAACTAACAGTATAAACCCTTAAGTTTACTTTTAGTGTGGTTGCAAAAGATATAAAAGATGTAAACTAGTTGTATACTACTTTTACACTTGAAGTGTACTTAAAAGTATACTTTTAAAAACTAGAAATGGGCCGATTTAGTCCCAAGAAGTATTAAAATAGTACATATACAAGTGTACTACTAGTATAATGACATTAGTATAGTAAGTGCATAAAGTATACTTAATAAAATAAACTTTAAGTATACTTATTTTCTGTAAGGGTGAACATATTCGAATGTGTAAAAACCTATATAACCACATGTCTGTCAATGAATTTTGGCACAGTTTGTCTGTAGGACGACACACAGAAGAAATAAAAATCTTTTCTACAGACGCTCGGCTCCCTGGCTTGATATGGGTTTGGATCAAACAATATATATAAAAGGGTGGTCTCTGACTTTATTGGTTCTTAAAGCTCGGTAACAAAAAACAGCTTGTGTAATGGCAGTAGATAAAGAGATGGTAGTTTGAGAATGGGTTAAGATACAAATAGAGTAGTTTAGTAATGTACTAAGTAAAGAAGTGTAATACTGTGTAGTACTACTTATACTTTGAGGGATTCCGTCGCAAAAGTTTAAGTGCTTCCTGTGGGTTTGAGGCTGATATACACCACTTCCTGTTCAGTTTAACTGTAGATGTGAGCTACACATCGTTGGAAAATTGAATAACATGTTGGTATTACTTTTTGCTTAACCGTGCACGCTCAGCCCTGTAATGGCACGGTAATCTTTGTTGCAGGTGAACACAATTAGAAGTCCTCTCATTTCATCATAGGAGGAAATGAACCCACTCTGGGTTGTTTTGCGGTTTCAGAATCTGGCTCATTTGGTGTCCCTGGATTGATTTGAATATGCTAACAAGTAAAGCCTTGAAAGTGAATAAAGGTAAGAAGAGTCTGTTCCTGGTAACTTAGTCTTGATCCCTTGGCCCAGGGTAACAGCAACCCTTCTTATTTCATTTTCATTTTAAATAGATTAGTTTCCTGCTTCCTTTTACTCAATCTTATAATCGTTGACATGACTCATAGTACCAAAGACAATGGAGCCTATAGTGTTAGTGAGACACTTCTTTTCCCCTCACAGACGCTCCAGTTGCATTGCACTCTATCTCAACGTGAAACTGGATTGGATCCAGACGTCACGGTGGCTGGAGTCGAGACTAATGACAACCTAAGAGGAAAAGCTTCTGAGCCGCAGTTGAAGAGAGGCCGGAGGAGAGAGAGAGAGAGAGAGAGAGAGAGAGAGAGAGAGAGAGAGAGAGAGAGAGAGAGAGAGAGAGAGAAAGAGAGAGAGAGAGAGAGAGAGAGAGAGAGAGAGAGAGAGAGAGCTTTTAAAAGCCCCAGACGCAAGCTCATGTTTAATGAAGGCGAGCTGCAGCCTAAATTTAGTCCTGCAAGTGCATCACTGTTGCCTCGGTGCAACATACAGCTTTGGGCCCTCGCGAGATGGATGACGGCTGCGATTCTCTGGCAACCCGCAGCCAGAAAGCAATATTTACTAAGTCCCATTATAGTTCTCAGATAATCTCGCATGATGTTGATCATATATAACCCCGGAGCCGTACTAAAGACAAAACGCAGCATTCTACATCCCATTATTCCCTGCGCTTTGTGGCTATTATAGGAATGCTGGCATGGCCAGCGCTTAAGAGTGGGAGTCAAATCCCGGGAGCTTGTCGGACGTGATTGCTGTCGATCATGATGTAATCAAATCAGGCTTAAGAGCCTTAATGGAGGCTTTGTCAGGAGGGCTGGGCTTGCCATTGACACAGTGCTACCTGTGTGTGGAGGAAAGCGCGAGTGACGGCAGTGCCCACGCAAGGCCGTAATCTGTGGCAAATCCAAGCCGGGCAGCAGGGCGCAGGGGTCAGCGCCGCAATGGGCACTGAGATTACCCAGCTTCAGTAGCACACTGTGCTCAATTACCCTGGTCATCCTGACATGCCCCATGGTCGTCTCCCTTTGTGGCTCACCACTTAAGCTGACGGGAGCGACAATACACCTTATCAGGGCACAATTTGGTGTCTGGCGTGAAAGCCCACTTTATTTTTTTAGGGTCCTGTGGCTTTCAGCTACTTGATAGAGAGGGACAGGTTCCGTATTCCAGTCAGGGAAATGAACTCTGATTTTCCACTTCTTTTTTTTTTTTCTCTCGCTCCATCTCTCTTTGGTCCCCCCTTTTCAGTATCAAAGCCTGCTGAGAGAAAGACTGGTGCATCTAAATCTCCATTTGCCGCAGGCACAGAAGGGAGGACGCAACCTTCACACAATGTGTGATGTGTCGGGGGACATGGGAGACATTTTTTTTTCTTTTTTCTTTTGAAAGGTACATTATCACCTCCTTGTGATCTGCAGACTGATTGTGATAGATAAGATGCATGAAGTGAGAAGTTTGTCTGCTCACTTCAGCACAGTGTGGGAAAAAATCTACGCGCCCTCTAGTGGCCAAACTGGACGGGGATCAGGTTAAAGCAGAGGCAGGCAATGACACTAACCTGAATTTACAGTCGACAAGGCAGGACGAGGTGTCACTTCGGGCAGCTTCGAATTCCAGCCCCGGCTCATACATCAAAGAGGGAACCCTTTGGCTTTTACAACTGCCCTACATAACCGTTTCCAATACAACCTACTTATATGTGGTAAAGTTCATACAAACGGCAGCCTAAGAGAATCTACAAATACCAGGCTTTCAAGGCAAAACAGGGGAATAGAATTGATACGGATGAACTCAAAGACCATGGACGTTGGCAAATATTCCCAGTTTATTATCTCTTCTATGCTCATCAGTTTATTATCTCAAGCCGAGCCAGTGCTTTTATTATTCAGGATCTATTGCACAGTTTATTTACACTACCAACACTGTTTACTACGTTACCACCATGGGTCCTGTTTACATAGAAACACATTAGAGTGAAGGCAAAACAATCACTTCCCGTATCTGCTGAGTAATTACAGTTCAAATGGAGCAGCTCTGCCTCACCTTTAAATGGAAATCCTTTGGCTCTAAAGTCCTTTCGCTTTCTTAGCTGTGGCTTAGCTGTGTAACAGCTATTTGTAACATGGTGAGAGGTGACCCTCGGCTGCTTCACTTGCCCAAATGCACGAGAGAAGCAGCGCAAAAATGCTTCAGCACTGACCCCCAATCTTGACCTAAGGAAACACAGACCCTTTTAGGTCTTCTTACGGTGACCCCTGAGAGAGCTCTCGGCCCTCAGCCTTCTCACTCTGACTTACGACATTTTTATCCCGGGTGCATTCCCTGCCTGTCGGCGCTTTAATGTAAGTGACCTTGAGCTCCGTACCAACCTTGACTGGATGGCCGGAGACAGATGGACAGTCATAAGGCAGGTGGCAGCTGAGGTTAGGCACAATAGAAATTGAGGTCAATAGCAGAAGGCAAGGTATTGAGGCGGTGCGGAAAGCAATAGAGCGAAGATCAATCTGAAGAAGTCAGGACGGCTGGACTTCTGGGCGCGGAATCATTTTTCAAGTCGATTCATTTAGAGCTACGATTGAAGACGATTTCTATAATGGATGAATCTATAGATTCGTGTTGAAGCATTTAGATGTATGTGGTTTCCTCTTACCTTGCCTGTACCACATGAACACCATCATTTCAAATTTGTCTGTTTGTACAACTAGCAGTTTATTCATTTAGGCTGTAGCTAAACAACAGCAGCCATTTCTCATCTAAAGCTTCCTGTAGCGCATTACAACCTGACAGAATACCTGTAACATATAGACATTACAGTTGAAAGCAAATATTGGAATTTCAGTTAAATAATTATGGCTTGTATTGATTTTCTATTACTACAGGAAACACATAACAATCGTCTGCAGACTTTCCTGCGTGGTTTTCGTTTATTTGGGACCTTGTCTGAAAAAATGAAATATAAATTGTGCCATAACTTTAACATAAACATTATAGAGCACATTTTGAGTAAATAACACAGCTTTATTAACTGAGTAGCCTTTCATCCAATAAGCACTGGGACAGGCTCCAGCACACCCACCACCTAGAAAACATAGGAAGATAAGCGGTTTAGGCGATATATGTATGTATATATAAACTGAATAATTCCATATGACCCATGAAGTCTTATTTGACTTCTCTGATCACATTGCATTAGTATTATTGCATTAGTATTAGTATTAGTGTTAGGGGTCAGATCAGGCAACCGCTTTCTTGACAAATGCTTTCCGCAGTCCTGTTTATCAGGTACAGTGTTTGACGCGTCCATCCCCGTGTATCCATGGCAGTCTGCCTGCTGTGGTCTCCATGGCTCTGTTTTGGGAGTTTAGTCTCTCTGCTCTTTGTTAATCTCCTCCACTGTTTCCCCAAACATTCCTTGAGTTCCCTCGGAGCACGTTCTCAAAGCAGCGCGCTGGGACTGCCTAAATGAACCGCACGCAAGCCCAGTACAGACAGTAGCTGAAATGTCAGCACACATTCCCTGCCTCACCTGTCACTTTCAAGGCTGATCCGACTGGTGCGGAGAGCGGACAGAGCTACTAATTAAAGAATGAGGCATGGGAGCTAAAAAGGCAGCGTATGATGGGCATGTGTCAGATCTGGGCCGTGAGGTGGAGGCATGGCCGTGGAAAGGTGAACGGCAGGGCTATTTTCCTCACACTCATATGCAAAGATCATTTTTCTGAAGAGCGATTGATGCCCTCCCAGAAATAACAGCACCCAGAGAGAGACTGGGGTCAAGAGCACCACTTGGCAAATCTTTCAGTGGAAACTTGGATGATAATTAGCACCATTTTATGCAATAATTTGTCAAAAATGCACACAATTTTCTGATGACCTCAGTTGTAGATGGTGGGACACAATGTGGGCTCTTCTTTAGTTCTGCCCTAGAGTTGCATGGCTTATGCAGCTAAGAAGCAATGGTAGTGTTAAACCACTATTTATTAATAACTGGACATGTCTTTGAGCCAGTCACTACAATCTGTAAGAACTTCCTAGACAAAGAAAAACTCTACCTCTGAACAAGCCTGTGGTGAGAATGCAAGTAGCAGCAAATAAGTCAGAAATTTCTTGGCTTAGAAGTGTGAAAAGGTGTTACTCAGACTATCCTGAAAGTTGAACTGTATCTGTGTTACTGTGCTTGCTAAGCTTAGTAGGAACGCACCGATATGGGAATTCTGGGACAAAGCCAATAAATATAACTTTATATGTATTTTATATTGCCCGATGCTGATGCCAGTATCCGCTATTTTATTGGCCGGTTGACAGTAAAGGCCACTGCACACCGGAGGCGCCACACTGTGCAGCTTAATATTACTACTTCCCCATGATAAGCTGATTTAGGACTAGGCTGAAGTTAGCTTTCTATTCGCCAGCTTGCTGTTTGAATTTCTCCGTTCCATCTTCAATTGTGCAGCAGATACATTCTGAGGCCTGAGGTGTAACAGAAATATTTTATGCTACTAGTACTTTTGATCAGGTGATTAAAGCTATGAGAACATCCCACATATAAATCTGTGTTCTGTTAGGATATTCCTCTAGGCAGCTGATCAGACAAGGCTAATGGATGTCACATTATTGTCATTGAGCTAGGCTAATAAAATAAGGAGAGCTGGCTTTGGTGTAAACAGTGTGTTACATCAGCCAGTGACACCCAACATCATCCGTAACAAAGAATGGCTGATCATCCAAAGCATTCAATTCTATCATCTCTGCACAGCCAGCGTTGCCTAAACTTTAAAAGTGCTCTTCCTGCAAACAATAAATGCGTCATCAAATTGATTTGGAACATCAGCCAAATCTAGCGATCAGCTCAATGCTGATGATGTTTAAAGATGGTTGACGCAGATATGATAGAGCTATTTTACATTATAATAATGTTACAGATCAATGTAAAATCAGTATATGCTGGTTTTGGTGGTGATCAACTTTCATTCCAGAACCAGTTTAATAAAAACTGCAGTTTAGATTGTGATAGTTGATGAGAAATGTGCTTCTACTTTAAAGGCTAAGCACCAGCTTATATGAAAACGTCACACACATGGAGACAGTGGAATTTGAGATCCTAATTTGTGGTTATTAATAGTCAGAAAATGTTTTATTCAAGGAATACAGCTTAAAAGACTGTTGTTTAGCTCCGCCCACTGTTTGGAACCTAGACATTATGGTGGACAACAATGCTGGAAGATATACTTACAATCATGCAAAATTGTTTTTGGCTGCAATAATTCGATGTACAGTGGAACCCCCCATGCACAAACGGGCCAAAGACCCACAAATATCCAAATTTGTCAACTTTAAACGGGCACATTGGAAAGGAAACCAGCGAGAGGTGTTCAAGGGCCTCTGTGTAAGTGGAGGTTAACTGGGTAAGAACAGTTACTTCAGCTGCTGATGTTAGCTAACATTAGCTTCACTTGCTAAGTACGGTAGCTCAAATTATACTAAGCTAACATAGTTGAATTAAGAAGATTTATAGTGTTGTATGAGTGTGTGTTTGATCATATTTTACAATAACTGTACCTCTATATCTGAGTTAGCTGGTTGCTAGGCTATTGTCATGAATAATGTTGGCTATTTAGCTAGATGCTGTTTACACTCAGCATGAACTGCTTTTATGGGTGAGGTTTGACTAAAAGTCTCAGGACTAAGTGATATGGTGGTCTATTTGGCTACTTTTCAAACTCAAAATCAGAATCTGAAAAACCAGCACTGGAAAATTCGCAGTACCAGTCAGTCATTATGCTGTTGTACCGCAGCGCTGTTCACGGTTGTCCACCAGCGATTTTGCATGGTAGCCTCTATTGAATTAAAATCGTCCATTTTGAAGCAAATTAAGCAGATAATTTAATTTGAAGTCATGTTTTTTAAGTATCTAAAACAATGTGAAATCACAAGGGGTGTCCATAAGTGGTGCTTAGCTTTTAACTATTAGCTTCAGTGCAACAAACCTCAAAAACCCAAACATATCTGGGCTGATCAATTACATATGGGAAAAGAGTAAATTTGTTTCTTTTCGCCAAACTATCCCCATAACGCTTTACGAATACAGCTCAATATTTGAAGTGGTTGTTTTAGAGAATCCAAACAGAGTTAAAAATTGATTCCTAAATGTATTCCACATCTGTAGGCTAGAACAGGATGAAAAATTGAGCTGATGATAATTGGATTTGTGACATCCTGAGGATACTGGTGGGGGAAGGTGGTGGGGAGGTCTGCTGATAGACTCTTTATGGAAGGGCCATCAGAGAGAGCTCTTCTCAAAGACGTATCACCACTCATTCCTTTTATGGCCAGAAGAGGTAGAAAGAACATCAGTAAAGCAGGACACCTTTATAGATACGCTTGAACTGGGTGGAATCAGGGAGGTATGAAGGTTACAGAATTTCCCAGCATATATCCAGCGAGAGAGACAGAGAGAGAGTGTGTGTGCGTGTTTTGGTATAATTGGAAGAATTCCCACTGAGATCTTTCCAGCTATAGCGTGAGTCACGTTGCACAAATCCTGGCAGCCTCTGGGAAGCAGAAGCGCCTGAGGAATGTTTTGTGTGGATGTGGAAGAGAAATGCACGTGGACACGGAAGACGGTATCTCTCTCCGTCCTACATTATCATGCAGTACAGACACTGTCTGAACCTCAGAGTGGCTCCTTCAATCAATGCTGGTGCCATTTAGGATACATTCAGCCTTGCCAAGTTCTCTCACAATAGCGTTATGGAGTTGGCTACTTCATGATATATGAGAGCTAAAAATGAAAATGGAAATACTGTGCAATATGAAATCTGACAGCACCATGAAGTGGAATACAAATTACTTTCATCTTATCAAATACGTTTCCACTAGAACGTGCACACAGTGTCGAAGCAATGTGATAGAGATCATTTATCCATGAAAACATACTGCCAACATCAGAGAAATGCAAATTTATAGAAAAAAATAATACAGTAAAATAAATACAGAAACGGTGGGTGGCCTGCGAGCCAAGTTGTTCTAAAGTTAGCAGTTTGAACTTCACGTGTCACAGTTACGTGATGGCCTTTAGCTCGAGTGTCACGTAAGGCTTGTCATTTAAAGTTTGTTATCAGGTTTCTAGTGGGGCATCTCATGCACCCCTCAGCCTGGGCATGAGCCATGCACACACACACACACACAATCACACACACACACATTTGTTTCTGTGATTTGTGGGGTCATTACATATAATTTCATTTATTTTGTGGAGATTTTTCTGGAATAAAACCTTAACCAGATCCACTGCTAGCCTAATCCTAACCCTAACTCTCTCTGAGCTTAAAATTGAATGATTTACATCATTCCAGCTAATGGTTCCACAAACATAGAGAGACACACACCCATACACATACACAACTCCATACATATATATACACACACACGCTCACACATACAGACACCAAACAGGCTGCTGCTGGAGCAAAACATACAACACTGCTGCTGATGACTGACATCATTTACATTCTGGGTCAGCACTGTTTATAAGAGAGGGAGAGAGAGAGAGAGAGAGAGAGAGAGAAAGGGAGGCATGGAGAAAAAAGGTGAGAGACAGAGATATCTAGACTGTGAGAAAGAAAGCACAGCAAGTAGACTGATAGAGTTAACCTGATAGAAAGGAGAGAGGGAGAGGGAGAAAGAGTAAGAGAGAGCAAGGGCGTGAGAAAAAGAGAATAACAGAGAGGGAGAGAAAGAAAGGGCACATATCCTGCTTTGTTAAACACTGAAGCACCACGTGGCCTGGGCTGTATTGTCGTGTCCCGATGAAAGACGAGGCAGACCTTGAGCGTCCCGCTGTGGCAGAATCACACACACATGAGCCCCTCCCACACTACCCCCCACCCCCACCTTGCCCCCACACATGCAGATTTCTACAAGATACAACAGTGGCCAGGTGCTACATTTCACACATAGTGTTAGAAATGATGCTTTATCTCACGCTAAGAAAACTAATAACAATCTGTAGTGTATCCATGTGAAGCCAGTAGCCACAACACAGACCCCAGAACACGTGAGCTTTTCTCAAAGTAGGGTTTATTTTACTTTGTAAGCAAAATTCTGGTCCAACAGAAGAAGACCAAAATATGGGCCCAAAAGCCCAAAGGCTACTCTAACAAAACAAAAATAGACAAAAGTACAGACAAATGGCTGCTGATGGTGTTTATATGTAATTTTGTAAGTTTATACCTAACAGCATGTCATACTGTTTCAAAGCAAGCTAGCCTGTTTGTGATTATTTAACAACTCAGAATAGTTTCCAGGGGCAGCATATCAGCAGGAAGTTGCAGCGTCCACTCCTATGGCCCTCTAATGTAAAAAAATCACTGAAACGCACAGTCGCTCCTCTTTAATCTTAGCATTAACAGCTGTTTACATACAGATCTGGAAGAAAACGTACAGCGGAATCAATGTTAACGCTTGTTTTGCTTCTATTTATAGCGCTTCTTTTGTTAGCTGCTGAATGTTGCAGCAATCATTGCATTTACTCTTACTTTCATTGGCTGTATGTCCTTAAATAATCGAACTGGGAGGAGAACCTTCAACATGATTAACAAATGATTAGATGTTGTCGGAAAGTGCTGCTTCTTCATCCTCTCATGTTGGACTGATTAGCCTCTTGAGGTGCAAAGTGGTATTATGAGACATTGCAGTCCAGGGTAGCTGGTTAGAATGTGAACTTTAGTAGATATTTCTGCAATACAACAGATTTCTTTGAACAAAACACACCTTTCTTCATATTTGGTTGATCATTTTTGTAAATTATGGAATGTTTAAACTAAAAATCATACATATTACTCCATTAAGGGTCCTAGGTATGCAGTCTGTATTACAGGTGACCACTTTTTCTTTTCTGATACCAATATTTAAACCTTCTTCCTTGGCCAATACTAGAGATGGAGTGAGTTTATTTGAAGCACTTTACTGAAGTGCTGTTTCTGAAAAGATTTGTTAGATGATGGGATCAGATTCATTTGTTTTTTTCTCTGCTGTCCAGCAGTTTCTGCTGATATCAGTCCAATGCTGATACATCTCTAGTTTACAGACAGTTAATCCTCAAGGCTCCAGAGCAAAACTAAAGTAAAACTTGAGGACATGTGGGGTTAAGGGTGAAATTGGGTAAATTAGATTGTCAGCCAAACTTGTGTTTAGGTTGTCAAGGTTACTGAGAAATTGCACTTTGTGAAATACCCACCAGAATAAAGTTTCTCTGTGAGTGAGTGAATTATTCGGCGTACAGTGGCCTGATTTCTGTGGCTCAAGATAGAGCGACTGATAAGATTTACTGCATGTGTGACAAGGGTCAGCGATCCTCACCGCATGAGGGTCAACAGGTCCACGAGCTATGCCTCTTCCTTTATTTGTGTAGCTTACTAAGTCTCCCCTCCAGCACAAACACAAACACACACACACACACACATGCAAACATTAAGTGGATTGAGTCTCTGTGTGAAGGCTGTATGGGACTCCCAAAGGGCAATTCCAACAATATTTCTATATTTCTGAATAAAACTGTCCTAAATTGTTTCCAAAAATTCAGAATTATTCAGATGTCAGATTGTCGTCTACAATCTAAGTATAAACATTTTATTTACTATCCAAAACCACCAGTGACCCTACAGCACAACAGAGTTTTGATATCATGTCAGTGATGGAAAAATAGCGATCACTTTGAAGTGAAAATTTCTTTGGGGACTATTTTGCCTCACAACACCCTGCATGCACCCCACCACCATGAATGGTTTAAAATAAATGGATTAAAATACCAGTCAAAGCTTTATCACAAGACTGCCGTAAAACAGTGTCTTGGGCCTTATGAAGCATATTCATAATCATTTCATACACAGTACTGAGCAGACGTTTTAGGCACTTGAGGACATTATATTTAAAAAGAGCTATTTTTTCAGACAGGACTTTTATATTTGCTCAGCAAAACAGTTTTCTTTTTAATATTCAAATAGTATTAATACAGGAAAAAATAGTTTTACATATAGCCCAAATGTGTTTCCAAGGTTTTCCTTGTAGTAACCCAGTATTATTTACAGTTCTCATCTAATCCCTGCTTTGACTGCTCAGTACTTCGTTAAGCTAAATCAAGATTACTGCTGAAGGAACTGAATACATTCATACAATGTCTGGGGCATCCAGGAGAAATCTGGAACTACACTTTCTTCTTCAGACTGGAGCTCAAGATATGATCTACTTCTTTCACAATAATATATTTATGCTACTTTGTATTGTATTTATGCTTATTTACATCTGTTGTAATGATATCTGGTGTTCTTATGAATATATTTACAGATAATGACCTTTAAACTACTCTAATAGCTTTCTATGAGGGAGCTTTAGGGGGAATTAAACTCCTCAGACATCTGTTTCTTATCACCACCAGTAGTTCAAAGAATTTCACATCAGATCACCTTGAATGATTTTATTTACACCACAATCATTTTATAATGTAGTGTTCTATAAATATCAGTAGAGCCCACCTCTTACCGAGAGGCAGGAGGTGGGAGAAGCCTCTGTTTCAGCCCCCAGCAGATCATCTCTTCTTGATTGCTTCTTGCAGGACTTCCTTAGAAACAGCAACAGCAGCAGCGGCAGCGGGGCCACTCATTCGAGCGGGACTAACGTGGCCACTGAATACAGATGTGCCTTCTCGGTGCCCAGACCTGCCCCCAAAATGGACAGTAAATTCAATCTGGCGCTGAGGTCGCTACAGCCCTATAAAACCTCGCCACACAGCTGATCCCCACATTGCACACACACACACTCACAAATGCACTCAAAATGCACACACACGCGCCTCAGGCTGGACCTCGAGAGCACTGGGCTTGTTTGCCCTCACTCTAAGATGCTCTACATAGTATATGCTATTAGTGGGGAAGTAAACATGTCTAATTACCTTGGTGTGTAACCCTAGCTATGAGATGAGGGTTAAAAAATAAGAGGGGCACGATTCACTGTTATGTGATCCACTCTCCTTCCCACAGGGGTATGCAAGACTGATGTGGGTGGGGGGTGAGGCAGGGGTAGTCGGAAAAGAAGAAAAAAAAAAGAAAAAAGCTGCATTTTGTGGCAGTGCCAGCAGGGGGAGCTCTGCGTGGCAGAGGGATCCAGCTGAGAAAAGGCTATTTTTAGACCATTGAATAGAAAAATGTATTTATAGAGCATTGGGCTCTGCCACAGTGAGGGAGCTGGAGCTGCAGGGGGAGTCAATGCATCAAATCACTGCTGACAAGCAGCTCTTAGCTGAGGGAGGAGATACTGACAAACGCAACATACACACACACATTCACAGAAAGAGAGAGACAGAGAGAGACACACACACACAACCTCTGTGCACAACACACAGCACGAAAGATACAGCCATCATCGGCAGTGCAGTGACATTCACACGCTCTCTGAGGAATAGCACTGCTTGAGCTAAATGCAGCATCAAACCAGCACTGCTGGGCTCCAAAATAAACCCCCTAATCAGAGCAAAATGCAGCTCTTCCATTGCGTCACACTTCTAAATCGTTCTATACTAACTTATATGTCTACAGAGTATACAGACACCCCCTTTAATTAGTGAGGTCAGTTTCTTACTGGCAGTAGTGCTCCAGTTAAACAAACATGACTTAAAAAACTTTATATATTATGTATTTTTTGTGTTAAGCTTTGAGTGGAATTCCAGAATAAAAAAAGGTGATTTAGGTGATCAGTGTGCCCACAATCATCAGATTCATCCACTCAGGGAAGGGGTCTGAAGCATAAACAGCATTACAAAATAACGGTGCATGCAATTACACATTTCCACCAGAGAGGTGGAAAATCTCCAAATCTCCAAACCTTACATAGTGGATTACTGGTGTTTTAATAAGAGTGGCCATAATGCTTCCAGCTCCTTTATCACTGAAACAAGGATGGAAATCTGATTTGCTATTTAAAGGCAACTTGCAGGTATTTTCTTGTTCTTTTTTTTTATTTTGCATTACTGTCATTGTGTGGGGATGAAGTGATTCTAATGATACTTGTGTGCAGGGGCCTGGTGAGACCCTGATCCATCGCTGGTATAAAACTACACTGGGTTGCGGAGCAGTGGAACTGTGTTTTCTGGACTAATGGGGCTCCATCCAATAACTCGGAAAAGTGGTGTAGCCATAATGGTGAGCGGTTCCCTCATATGGATACAAACACAATTATACTACCATGATTTACAGAAAGATCTAATTTCTTGAGCAGTTAACTTCCGTCAACACTACACAAACAGCCCTTTCATAATAGATCTTATGCAAGGTAACTGTTTTGAAATGAATCTTACACAGCCTGCAACATGATCTATTCATTAGTCATACATGGTCTAGTGTAAACAGTTATGCTAGTAGATAGAGTGGCACTGTCTTGACAGCATCTTTACACTGTTATACTGAAGAAAAAGAGGACACAGCGAATTTTAAAAGGACACTCAGATGCAAATCTGACGTTTTTAATACAAAAATCCAATCAGCAATCTAATCTTATGCTATCCTCAATACAGACACCATCGCAGAGCTTTGGCAAAATAAAATAAATAAAAAATAAATACGACAAATTTCACTCCTGTATTAGAGCACAGCCTCGCCAGGGAACAGAAGACAAGTGTTTACTTCCCACCGGAGCCCTGTAAGGAGATTGTGAGAGAATCCACAGAATAATATAGCCTATCATTCTGTTTTCTGGGATAAAGCTCAATACTGACTAAGGTAATGCTCTGGCCAATAGCTCGTAGTGCCGCCCCGCTCAATGCACATTCAAGTGTACTTGGTCACGAAGCAGTTCAGTTCAGTTGAGTGTCCATGTCTGCTAACCTTCTGAGCACATACAGTGAGTGATGTGTGGACAGAACAAGCTTTTGGCCAGAGATGCTGGAGGAGGCTCTGCAGATGGTGCTTTGCTGCCCTTAGTGGTGAGATGATGTAACAGCAGGGAGGCTCTTACCATGCAGTGCACACACTGCAGCAAACCAAATGCCATGTCTAATACAACAGTGGCGTCTGCTAAAATGATTAAAACAGTAACTCTCCAACCAGGAACCAGTTTAACTGGTATTATTGTTTTTGGTATTGCAACAAAAGAACAATTTCAGAACAATATAGTATGTTGGGTTTTGGTGCGGCAATAAAAGAGATTGCGGAGCAGCAGAAATAACACCGCACCTACAACAATGTGCAACATCCAGCATGCTAGTAAACTTTAAGCTAGGTCTGCTTTCAGTGTAGCAGGTTTTTTTTTTTAGTTGTATCTCTTCAGTGGAACTTTTTTCACAAGCATTCACTCCCGAATGCATCTAACTAGGAGCTAAAACTCCTTCACAGGAATGCATTATCACAGTGTCATGCAACAAGAGAAAGACAACTGTATCCAGTACATTTCTTTACAGTCAATAAGAGGAAAGGAACCGTAACGTTAGTAGCGTTTCCATTCGGAATTAATTTAAAATGTAATTTAAAATCAGTCATCCAGTGTGTTTCTTTTTTTTTTAATAGCTCATCCAGTACTGGTGATTATCTCTCCTTCTGCAAGGGAGTCAGTGCTGAGATTAGAGCAGAAGAGAGCTGACTCATGCCCTGAAATCCGTATTCGACGGCAAATCGGAGGAATCGTGAGCTTCCCTCCACCGCAGAGCAGGGCATGGAGCCCAAAGTCTGTCCATCACTCCATCACTCCGCCTCTAAAGAAGCGTCCAACCGCCCTCCATCCGACGGTAAAGAACAGCCAGATCCGCGCAGACAAACGAGGCTGTTGAAGAGTCCTTAAAACACACACACACACACACACACACACCTGTTAGTGTGGTTTTCCCTGCAGCAGCTCTATGCACAGCTAAGCCGGAGGGCCTGAACGACCTCTTCATGGCGGGGCCTAAGCACCACTCCAGCTCGCACACCAGTCAGCAGAATCATCGCCCACCTCCATGGTTATAAAGAGCCCTTGGGTAAGGGTGCTCATGGTGGTCTACGTATGAACATAAGCGTATGTGGAGAGCAGGAAAACACAGTTTCAGCATCTGCGGCGGCACCGATACAGTTGCCATGGAAACAGTCCATGCCGACGGACGCTAGGGGTAGGGCAGGGTGGGCGAGGCGATCACAGAGGGCAGCATGGCCAGGTAGTTGGAGGGCACGTAGCCCCTTTGCCCTCTGGCCTCCACCAGACTCCACTCGGTGCTCCCACGCTTATCATGCGGCTCCACCACCTGCACGGGCTCACCTGCACGGAGAGAGAGCTCATGGCTGCCACGAGCTGTGAAGTCATACCATGCAAAGACCTGGGGGGAGAGAGAGAGAGAGAGAGAGAGAGAGAGATTCAGACTTTATCACTTTATCTGTAATTTTAAAGAAACAGTTCAGTTAAAATGTGTACTGTAAGGCTAATAGAGGCGCTGTATTCTGATGTGGCAAATAATTCCATATGTTTGCTTTATTCAGTCCTAAATGAGCTACTATCATGTTCACATTTTATTTCAACTACATTCTTAAAAATAAAGTCACCAGTGTGAAGAATCTTTTTCACAGATGTGAACTGCTGGGAGTGGCCTTACTAGCCACTAGACAGATATATTAAAATATATTATTATAGAAATATATTAAAATATATTTCTTTCTTTATTTGACAGAGACGGTGCTCATTAACCAACAGATAGAAATCCGTAAATGAGCCAGAGTTAGACCTACAGGTTAATTTTCATTTGTTGCCCCTGGACAGTTCTTCAAACGTCTATAATTTGTCTATACTTTGCCCATTTCCATACATAATGCTACAAAAGCAAAGAACTAAACAGCATTCAGGCCGACTGATTATATTAAGTAAGATAAAAACACCAAATGAGATTTTTTGACAAAAGTTGTTTAGAATTAATTAGCCTTCTCTATGCCTTCCCTCGAGAGAAACTTGGAGACTGACTGTGCATATGCATTCCATGTTAATCAAAAACAAAGCAAAAAAACTGGAGAATCTGTCAGAGAGGTGGAACAGAACGGTTGGCGGATGTTCGTGAGAAGCGCACTCAAGGGTGCTTTAGCGTTGCCATCATTAAGCCTACAAGCTCTATTCAAGTTTACTAATAAGTGGTCTTTCTGCCATTACAAAACATACTTGAAACAGAACTCGTCCTTGGCTGCTAGCGAGCTGTAATCCATAACAGAAATAATGATGGTATCAAGAGAGGCTCCCGAACCCAAGAAAAGAGACTGGATATTCTCAGATCCCAACCAAGGACCAAGCACTCCCCCATGTGGCTGACACGGGAGTCTATTTCAATGCAAGCTAGAAAACATTGCCAGGTTTGTTTTTTTTTTGCCTGACTTTGGTGCCAAATTATAAGCCCTCCCCCCACATAGCTAGTAAAAGGTGAAGGATGCAATGCATCTGTGAGATTAGATGTCACCTGGCTTTGTTTTCCTGTACAGGAGGGATTCTGCACTAGTGCAATGATTAATGACCCTGAAAGGTCGAGCGCAAAAATCTGTCACACTTTTTACGATCACACGAGCCGTATATCTCACACTCCCACCCGTACAGGTGGGGAGCAAATTGTCTTGGCTTCGGCTTTCTCGCCAGTGCAAGCCGGCCAAATAATATGCCACCGTTTGACAGCTACACCATGTAAATGAATAAATCGGCGAGTGTGGGTAGCAGTGCAAAATTGTAATCTAATACAGCTGACAAGGCTCGGCTGCTCATTTCTATGTTCATTACGCTGGTGTTATCACACGCCGCCGCTGCCGCCGCTACACATTTGTCCTTGCTTTAACACGCGTGTGAGAGATTGATTGATTGATGCTCTGAAGGAGGTGCAGCATTACCATCAATCTCTTCACCTCGCCATCTATCTGCACACCAGACCACATAACTGGCCTTTATGACCTGTCACTTAAACCCCAAATACTGCACCTGGAAGCAGGGTAGAGCCATGCTGACCACGGGCTGAGCTCCAGGCGTGTAAGAGTGCCGTCTGATTCCTGGCCCGATGGACGAGGCCGTCAGGTGCGGGGAAGGTGGTGGTGGCTTTGTGGTTACCTGCTGGTACTGGGTCAGCTTGGAGGCTGGAACGTAGCCGCGGGGACCTGAGAACACAGCCACGTTCACACCAGGAGAATTAATCACACAACGATTCAGTGAATCATTACCTCTCACCCACAGTGGCACAAAAACACACAGAATATGTACTGCAGGAATGTTTCCGGAGGGAGATATAATGTTAAATATATATATATATATATATATATATATATATATATATATATATATATATATATATATATATATATATATATATATATATTTATTTTATTATATATTTATTTATATATTTACTTAAGTATTACAATAATTATAATCAGTTCTAATATTTAAAAAATCATGCTGTAAAACAATCACCTTTGGATCAATACTTAAAATGCATTGATGCTTTCTAGCCTGTAATAACACAATACCACTTTTTCTGTTCTGATACTGAAACATTTCATTTGGCCAATACCAGTCCAATTAGTTTGGTTTTTATATGTAATGTCTGTTACTAATATATAAAATATCCATTTGTAATATACATGCTATAAAAATAATCTATAAAAAAACCTGGGGTGCAGCTGTTTGGGTGCAGCTGTCTGGGTGCAGCTGTTTGGGTGCAGCTGTTTGGATGAAGCTGTCTGGGTGCAGCTGTTTGGGTGAAGCTGTTTGGATGAAGTTGTTTGGATGAAGTTGTTTGGATGAAGCTGTTTGGGTGCAGCTGTCTGGGTGAAGCTGTTTGGATGAAGTTGTTTGGATGAAGCTATTTGGGTGCAGCTGTCTGGGTGCAGCTGTCTGGGTGCAGCTGTTTGGGTGAAGCTGTTTGGGTGCAGCTGTTTGGGTGAAGCTGTTTGGATGAAGCTGTTTGGGTGCAGCTGTCTGGGTGCAGCTGTTTGGGTGAAGCTGTTTGGGTGCAGCTGTTTGGGTGAAGCTGTTTGGGTGCAGCTGTTTGGGTGAAGTGGGTGTTGGCTTGCAGGTTTTTATCATGCATGTTAAATGTTTGGATTATTTATAGATTTATAGATTATTTATAGATTATTTTCATAGCATGTATATTTCAAATGGATATTCTAAATGTGTAACAGACATTACATATATCTAAAACTAACTCTGTTTCACTTTTGTGATATTATTGCTCTCATAGTAAGACTGTGATGTTTATTGCTTTGGTCTCCACCTGCATCATACTCTGTCCTGTACTCTCCCCCAGCACTTTCAGCTGTACTCTACTTTACTAAGACTTCTGTACTGACTCTCTGGTTCATGACACCCTCTCATGTGGACCCCTCAAATTTAGGGTACTTTTTTAAACATGTATTTGCATCACCTATCATTCTGTTGACTGCAACTTTGTTGTTGACAAGAAAAAAACATCAACATAGTAAGTGCTGGTATCACTACTATTACTATGTATGTATTGAGCTTCTTTTCTGAAATTCTGTGTAACATCCAGTGTTTAACATACTTAAGATTCTACAGGCTACCCAAATTACTCATGCAAACTCTTCATATAAAGGTGTTATGTATCATTACGTATCATTATGTATATGTAATTTTTTTTTTCACAAAACATTTCACAACTCTTTATCCACAAGTTTAATTTGAACTAAGCACTATGTGTAAATGATCTCTGCTCTGATCAGCTGCCCTGTATTGCACTGTATTTTTTAAAAAAGAATAATATTCTTGGTTAAAACCTTTTATAACCTCAGTGTGAGTGTGACCTGTAGCCTGACTACAGCCCTTATTTGTAGCTTAGTTTCCCTATATGGACTTTCTCCATGTATAGTATTTATAAACTACATAATTTTTTTTCCATAATGTGAACCCTTTAAGCTTTGCGCTCATCAGATCAGATTCACCCTCTTTTCTTTAGCATTGGACTTATGTTCTCTCTACCTGCAACACTATAGGCCATCTCAGGAGCTGTGCCACTGCACATCCATTTTAGCTTCCATATAAGGTGATGACAAGCATGTAGGCCAGTGTAGTGACAGTAAGTGGCCAGTAGATGTCCCTATTGGCATTTTAAAGGCCTTGTTTACTCTTCATTGCACACAAATACCAACAGATTATTTAACTAGAATTAAATCATTTTAAAGATATGTCTTTCTAAAATAAAAGAAAAAATGGAATTAATTAAGGGGAGACTTAATGAATCAATCAAGTATAATATAAATATATATTTAAGAAACATAAAAAAGTAAGACAATGAACATATATAGCACTGTGCTGTAAAGAATGTGGCATTTGGAGTTTGAAAGAGCAGATCATACTGATCCCGAAAAGCACATAAACACATTACTTAAACCAGCAGAAAAACAATAGGAAACCATGGAGCGCGAATAACAATCGCCATTATTCTCTCTCTGCTGTGGGTCAGGCTGGGATCATATGTCCAACATTCAAGTAGCCCTGAACACAAGAACAGTTTATACATGTTCCTAGTAACTACTTCCACAGTTCATATAACTACAGAACCCGTTTTCCACAGATAGGCAGTCTGCACTCAGACTTGTGACTACTCCTAGCTGACAAAACAATAGCCATGACAGTGAAATCAAACATTCCTAATGCTGACTGCATACATCTAAAGCACCTTCACTGAAACAACTTTGCTGATCTGTTATTCTGGTTTGAACTTTGAGGTTAGAACAATTGCATTTTTAGTACACTAGGTGGCGACGTACACCCTTTGCTTGCTATATGGGTAGGAAGAAGTGGTCTAACCATTCACTCAAAATAGCACAAACCAGCGCAACAGCTTAGAGAGTTTCCACATCTAGCAAGTCTGACATATCTAATCTCACTGTGCTTTGTATCAGCTTCTCTTACCATATAGGTGCACTTTCTACAATTACAGACTGTAGTTCATCTGTTTCTCTTCCCTTTCACCCTGTTCTTAGACATTCCCTCAAAGGACCACCCCAGAGCAGGTATTATTTGGGAGGTGGGTCATTCTCAGCACTGCAGGGAGACTGACATGGTGGTGATGTGTTGGTTGGTGTTACGCTGGTGTGAGTAGATCAGACACAGCAGTGCTGCTGGAGTGTTTAAACACCTCAATGTCACTGCTGGACTGAGAGTAGTCCACTACCCAAAAACACCCAGCACAGCGTCTTGTGGGCAAGAGTCTTAAAGGACTAGGGTGTGACCAACACAAACTGTGAAGCAACTGATGAGTCACCTCCTGTGACTTTACCTCTAGGAGATGAATGTCTAATTTAGTGGACCGTAAGGAAACTGCTGTGTCGGATCCACTGGTACTAGCACAACACACCCCACCAAGTGTCACTGCAGTGCTGAGAACCCAAGAATATTTGTTTGGTGGTCCTGTGGGTGTCCTGACTACAGGAGAACAGGGTGCTGACAAAGTATACAGATAAACAAGCAACTGTGACATGAGTTATACCTCCAGCGTCCACCAGCCAGCGGCGGCGATCTCCTCGTGTGTCCATCGCACTGATCACAGCCACCAGCTCGCCCTTGTTCAGGGTGAGGTCCAGGTCACGGGTGGCGACTACCGGCCCAGTCAGCTGGTAGATCTTCTCTGAGCTGTACTTGTCCATCAGCGCTTTCAGGCGCTTCTCAGACACGGAGCTGAGGGCTTGCTGTACAGGTGAAATGAGAATATCAGAAAACGTGTAAAGACCAAAGTAAAGGCTTTCATATCCAATCATATCAAAGCACAGGCAGTGATGTAGCCATATTCATATTCATACTCAAGTGAGATTAACGAATGACGTGTCACAGCTACTTATTTAGTCAAAAACTATTTTAAATAAAAGGATTATTATAATCATAGCCCACTGCTGTGAACTACAGATACTGTGTCACTGTGGTGAAAGTGTGACTAGGCAAAAAGTATCTGACTGCATGCTCTAATTACTGTTTTTAACACTGAACAAGCCAGTTGTATGAGGTTTTGCCCAGAATGAATCATGGCAATGGGTATACATGAAAATATTCAGAATGACTTCAACCTATAACATGGCGGAACTCGAGCAACATGATATTTCAGTTTCATTTGGTCCCACTGAAAATGTGAGTCACCTAAATAAGTTTTTATGCCTCGTATAGCATCATTCCCATAAAGCCCTAGCTTATTGATCAGCCGCAGCTTACTTATGAAGACATCAGTACGAATATGTCAGCAACGGCAGCAGACACGCGGCATTGATTAGAACCTGTGCTCTCAGATATAGCCGGACCAGTCAGACGAAACTCATCTGTCAGAATCTGCCGGTTCAACATTCTCATCAGCTGAAGTAATGGCCTCGTGCCTATCATCAGAAACCGCAGACAGCAAAGTAAAGCGGTTTACAAAATGAGAGAGGCTCACTGTTATGAATTATGACAGCAGCGTCACGGCTACTTACTTGATCTAAACAGAATGTAGGGTTTACAACCTCGTTAAGATAGACTTCGTTATGTTTCATTATGGTCGTAGACTTTTCCTTTCAAACTCCGTATTCAAGGCAGTAGCACAAATAGAAGACAGCTGTATGCGTCCAGCTGTAATACAGTATGGCTAGTCATAAAATGTTTGGCTTGGATAGCGAGAACTTTCAAGGGTGGACTCTTCCAAAACACATGACCCACATGCGGGCTAATTTAAGGTGAATGGCTGCACTGAGTTTCCTTTCCACCATGGCTCAGAGGCTTCAGAAAAACTTGAGGGTGGACAAACTGTCGCCTAGCAACTTGTCCCCACCCAGCTGTGGACAATGGCCAGGCTGTGTTGGGACGGACCTGCACAATGGGCGCGTTGAGCTCGTCCTGAACACTCTGACACAGCGCCTCCAACCTCCTGGCTTCCTCCTGCACAGAGCCCTCTGCCCACTCCCAGAAGGCACTGTTGTCCAGATAGCTGTGTGGGAGCTGTAGGGAGACAGAAAGAAGCAAGTAAACAACATCTGCACGCAACAGCAACATTCAGTTACACGTTTCCACGGCGATAGCAGGTTTGTTACAGCGCAGATCATTATGGAGGCAACAAACACCGAATGTAAATCACGGGTTTTTAAAGCAGCGCAGTAAAAAACAATGCCAGCTCATTAACCACTAACTGGAACAGGACCCAAAACAAAGACTGTTTGTTTCGCCAACAGCTGATTATGTGAATAAGCTGTCCTGAGCTGCACCTAAATACGTTTACACAACAGCAGAAGTGCCCGACTCCGGCCTTGGGAAGCCAGAGTCATGCACTGTTGTGACTTCTCTACTCATACCAACCTGATGAGCACAGTTGGTAGGTACTAGGTGTGGCAGCTTGATAAACTTTGGCCCTATATCTCAGTCCTCGAGGACACCCAGACATGTTTTGCTCTTTCCCAGCACATCAACCTGGTTTAAGGTCCCAAATCGAAGGATGCAGTCAAGGAAAGCTGCAGTTCTTGGCCGTTGTGTCCCATTTGTAGGATCCTTCAAATACGGCTGAGAAACATGTTCTCAGAGACCTTCAGTTAACCACAATCCTTCCACAGTGGAAAAAACCCCAACACAAACAGCTGTGAATGGTGACATGCTGTGGTGCTACGCTTCATAACAACATTTAAAATTGTATATGATGTTGTTCACTTCAGTAAACCATGATGTCTTGTTAGAGTCTGCTCAGAATCATCTTGAATGTGCATGAATTGAAGGAAAATTGAAGTAATTCCTTCACTTCAAGAAACCCATACTGATTGGTCTCAGCCTTGCAGATCCACATATTGTTTAATGCACAGGTGCCCAAATGTTTTTCTCTGGGGGGGGTCTTAGTGGTAGTTGGGAATTAATGTGACTTTTCAAAGTATATATCGTCGCGTAGTTTTCTATATCATTTAAACATGGTCGTTAACATTGTGTGAAAATTTCTTGATGAATGGACCAATACAAGTGCTCCGAAATAGCTTGTTAAAAAAAATTCTGGTTCCATTGACTTACATTGAAAGTAAAGTATGTTTTTGTAAAGTTGCAATTTTGGAAGTACGTTTTTTATTAGACCACGTTGATATGTGCCAACCAAGGCAAATTCTAGTCACCATCAGCCAGCAGTTGTTGACAGTAACTACAAGTTTCCTATGACTTTTTAAAGTTGCAAGTGATAAAATAAAAAAGGTGCATTAAATTGTTTATAAAGAAGATACCGGGGCTGTGTATTTGCCCGGTTTATTAACCTGGTGTTACGATACGCATCATGATACAGGGATTACTCAGAGTATTAAGATACAATGTGACACTGTAAGCAAAGAGATACACTGTGATTTTTAAAATCTTATTTTAGGAAAATTGTCATACTACCGTATGCATAGGGATCCTAATGCTAATGTCAGCAGTGCACCCTTACACTACTCGTATACACTGCAGTGGAAGACTAGGCTCTAGACTCTATGGTGACAGTCAGATGTCTGGATTGTAAAACCAAGTATAGAACAGATGTGCTGGGAGCTCAAACACAGAACAAAAAGTTGGGCTGTGTTCTCAACTGTGTTGAGAAACACTCCTCTCTTACAGTATTCCCACCTGATGAGTGAAGCTGGTTGCCAGTTGCTCCATGTCTGCAGAGAGGTCCTTCTGGAGGCAGCTAAAAGCACCTAGCGTGGCCCACAGCAGCTGCAGGGCTTTTCCATTGAACTGGGGCAGCTCTGTCAGCAGCAGGGTGTTCATAGTTTTGTAGGTGTTGGCCACGGCCTGTTCGTCATAACTCAGGTTGCTCTTCTCCTCGATCATCTCAAAGTCCAGCAGCTTGTCCTGCCTCTTGCGGATCAGGTTGCGCGGACCAGACATCAGCTCCCGCAGAGAACTCAAAGGCTTGAAAACCAGAGTCTTCAGGCGGACCTCCTACAAGAACAGGTCGGGAAAAAAGGTGGTGTAAGCAGGGCAGGAATCTACTGTTTAAGTGCCCTAGGAGTCAACGTCCCACAAAATACGAGTATATGTATATGTGTTACATAACTTAAGAAATAGAATTTAAAAATTACTGTTATTTGCAATTATAGCTATTCTTTTCAACGTCAATGCTCGAACCAGGTTTGAATAATCTGTCTTTGTCTAGGGCACCAATATCACTTAGTCTGCACCCTGAGTGTTATGTATAAACATATGGGCGGCTCACGTTTAAAGACTATTAGATTTTGATATTCCAATAAAAACTGCATTCGAACTTACTTCCTTGAGGCTTTAGTTATTTAAATGCATATTTGCACAATCATGATGAACACTACCGTGCCCACAGCGGAACTGGACCTCTACTGACTGTTCGCTTGTACCCCAGTTTGCCGCTCAGTTTGTAGCTGAGTTTGGTGTGAAAGACATTGGCAGTTATAGATGTTCTTAATTTATAATTTATTATTGTCTGAATAAATCACACGTATGCAACACATCCAACTGCTAACTCTCATCAATTAAACACATTTCTGGTCGAAATAAACACATTTATTAATAAACATTCAAGAGGTTGAATATTTTTTTACTGTAAATACATTTACAGTTCTAGGCATTATACAGTTTTAGTCTGTACCTAGAGGTTTTCTTGTTTGGACCCATATACTGATAGGGTGCTTCATTCCTGACGTGTGCTCTTCCAGCGGCTCATACAACAGATCTGTTATATAAACATTTAGCAAATATATATTGTAGAGATGGACCGATCAGCGTTTATGAGGCCGATTTCGATACCAATCGAGGGCGGGGCTATATGCCACGACAGGGCTACATATTATTAGCACAAGCAAGTCATGAAACATGGTCTAAACTGGTTTATTACCATTTTCATGTAAAACAGCATAATATTTTAACAAAATTAGAAGTTGGTCTATGTGGGAGTAAACTGCTTGATACAACTCCGGAAGAGCCACATCTGAAAAGTATTTGTACTAGGAACAGCAGAGCGGGGATCCAGGTGGAATATTAAGCGGCAGAATGAACGTCTTCTACAGCCGAGAAGAGCTGCTTATCTAGAACTATAAACTCAATCACTCTGGCTGTGGTTCCTTTAGCTCGTACCGGTCAGATCTGGTCTGCACGGTGTTCTGGGTTATTTGTTTTGTGCTAGCTGTGCGTGCTAGCTCTGCTGTTTGCTGATACAGTATTCAGCTGCATGGTGTACTCTTAAACACCGTATCAGATTAGTAGTGTTAAATGTCTTTGTCTTGGTTCCCCCGCGAAAGACGCTGATTTTACTAATCTGAGTCTGAGTCACATATGATAACAAACTGTCAGGCAGACAATGTTTTCGCACATGCGGTGACGTTTAAACTGTTCTGGAGAGGCCGCTGCTTTAGTCCGTCTGACGAAAATGAAAGGGTATGTATTTCCACCTAGTGGTTCAGATAGGAATTGCAGGGACCTGTCCAAAGGGGGTTTAATAGAGGGCTCCTCTTCCTGGATGAAACGCTAGCTGGAAATACAGAAATTAGGCTCATTTGTTTAACACCATCGATTGGCTCTCGAGATCGGCTAAATTGGAGAAATATCGGCTGATATCGATACATGGCCGATCGATCCTTCCATCTCTAATATATTGTATACATTCTTTAATTGGAAGTTTTTTGTTTAATTGGAGTCCCATTTTTCTTACAAATGTCACTGACTACTAAAAACTATTGAGAGATATTCAAGTTATTTTTATCCGTTATTATCCTAAAGGTTATTTAATTTTTGTAGCCTATACTGTTCAAACTCAAAGCACTTTATTTACATCATCTTCTAATATTCATTTAATGCAAGTTGTGAGTATCATAAATTTATGGCAAATGTACATCGACCTCAAACATTAGTTTTATGTTCAAATACTAATAATCAGTTTCAGTATCGGCTCTGAAAATAACATGTCAGTTGAGCTCTAATGTGACTGAATGTACTAAAACACTGTTTGTAGAACTGTATCATTTTTCTTCAGGGTGAGTGTTGGTCTACAACAGTCAATGAACAGAGTGTTACATAAGACAAACAGAAGCGAAAGCCGCACGGCCATGAGACACTCCTCAAACTCTATTACTACTGTAGCTGCCTTACATTATGCACTTACATATGCAGGATATATCCACTGTCTAAGTGCTACAGTGATTTCCTTTGAGAACAGGGCAGCTTTCTCGCCCTCCAGGTCCAAGTCAGCCTCCTCCGGCCTGCAGCTGAGGAACCGCTGTAACGAAAACAGACGTTTACAGCCCAGAACACTTGAATCACACTCTACCAGTGCGCAGCTGTGACCTGAGCTTTAACATCAATGCATTTTCCAGATTGGTCTGTCCTGGGGTGAAGCACATATTGGATTTCCTTGAACTCACCAGCTGAAATAGCAGCGGAAACTGACCAAGAAAAGCAAAAACGCACGAGTACATCGTTTCAATTTCAAATCACGGAAATCGTAGCCCAGATGGCCAAAAGCAGAAGGATGGCTTTATTTTTGTACCTGCAGGTGGCTGAGGTAGGCCTCCATGTTGTCATGTAGCTCTATGATGCCCCTTTCCAGAACATAGAAAAAGCCAACAAGACTATCAAACTCTTCATCTTTGAGCTGCAAACAAAAGAAAAAGTGAAGGAGCATTGAAGATCCGTTCTAAACGTAAACAAAAGGCTGCTGTTTAACCCTCATATTATGTTCAAATATTACATTACATTACAGTTAATGTTAGTTTAATGTGTCAAACTAACCTGCACAGTATACATACACTTAAAAACAAGAACATCTATTAGATTTATTAGAAATGTATTAAGATGAAATATGAGAACATATGGTGTATATACCATTTTAACAACTAACTAATCTTCTTCAGAGAAGGTAGCCAGTATTGCAGACAACTCAAAGTAGAAACGGCTCAAATTGACCCATAGCATAGCAGGAGGGTTAAGTTGGTGGTGAAGTTGTTTTGAAGTGAGTACACAGTATTGTACTTTATGGAAATAGGCTTGCAGTTAGCAAATCCAGTATAAATAATAAAAAAATATTTTATATATATCCAGGTTAAAAATAGCATCATGATCTACCGGACGGATTTTCCATTTACTGTATTTCACAACACAGTTGAATGACATCAGGTAATGATTCAAGCAGCACCCACACCTGAGAGCCAAGCAGCTTGTGTCCACAGAGCACAACACAGGCAATGACTCCCTGTTTAAAGATTAAGCCATTTTTCAGACTGTAATCGCAGTTTATGACAGATCACTTAAGTAAATAAAGCCTTACCTTTGGTACGATTCCAGTCTCATGTTTGATGAACTGGCTCAGCCTGGCCGTCTTCTTCGCAATGCTGTGGCCACTCAGCCGGTTGATTTTGTCTTTAATAGTCAAGTTTTCGGTTTTCTTATACTTATCAGCTTTAAAAGTAAGGGAAATTTAAAAAAGCATGTGTCAGCAACAACACTTAATGAGTTTTCCTCCCTATGAGTGTCTCCTATAATCAATAGTAGGCCATTAGGGGGTTACATAAAAAACTGATTTAAGCAAGTTCCCCAAATGTTCTCACCCACTTCACGGAAGCGCTTGTACTCATTGATTCTGCAGTTCAGCTGGACAGCCGTGTGGGCAGTCTGCTCCAGCAGGCCATAGGCAGGGTGCTGGCTGTCTGTGTGCTTCTGAATAGTCTGTAGTAACAGGGGGTAGCGGGCTATTCTCTGTACAGGCATAACCAGGAAAAAGCTCAGAGTGGAGGCATTCACCTCCGGCCTGAGGGAAAGAGATGAAGACAGACAGAGAGAGAAAGAGAGAGAAAGAGAGGCATGAGTTCATGTGTCACCTGTTCACCCATAAGGAACAAAATAGTTCCTGTAGCACATACTGTACAGTAGTGCACAGTTTTTCCAGTTTTCTGTTTCAGTACATGTGCCTGGTCATATCAAGCACAATAAAATATTTATTCATATAAACTGTTTTGCTTGTTTTCTTATGTTTAGTTTTTATTGTACTACATATCGTTGCTCTTCAAAGAAAAACAGCCATCTCCTAAATGGCAACTTTGCAGTAGAGGACAATGTAAGTTAATGGAACCAGAATTTTATTCTATTGGTCCATCCACATAATGTAAAGGGCAGCTGCTGTGCTCAAACGATATAGAAAAAAAATATATATATTATATATTCTAGACTTTCACAGCATCATGTATCTTCACTCTATGTTGACGTCACTCTACGCTGGCATTCAGGTTTAATGTGCAGACGTTATACTGAGAAATGATTTAAAACGTTTTTAGGGGACGAGTGCTTTGATGTAAGCCTTAAGCTTTAATAATTTGAATTGTAAAAAAAATAAACATAATTTGTTCAATTAATAACAATCTATAACATGACTACAAAAGTAATTAATCGTTGAGCACATTCAGTGGACATAAAGGTCTGAATCTGCTCAACGAGCTCGGCAGATGTGCATGTTGCATTCTCAGACCTGCACTCTGAGCCCTGGGGACAGGGTCACATGGAGACTGAGATGCTGCGTAGCTGCTATGCCTTGAACAACAGCTACAATGTTTGGTAGTGACGGAGACGAGGGCTAAACACAGGCACGGAACAACACAATGAAGTGAGTGAAGTTGCTTGTGGATTCCATGTTGCATCATGGTTAGCATGTTAGCTTGCGGCTGCAGTGGCATGTCTACTGATTTGCACAATCACCAGGCAGTGGAGCAAGAAGAAAACACTTCCACAACAACAGTTCACAACAGTGCTGCTATTGTCCAGATGAAATGATGTTTCCTGGCACATTTTCTGCCACATTTTTTGTCTGATTATGAAGCAGAGTGTTTGTTTGGTGTTTGTATGCTGCTAAGTCTGAATGGATCTGAATGAACTCCACCACACTTTTCTAAAGTCCCCATCGTTGTACTTGTGTAAAGTGAAATGCTTTAATAAACCGAGAATAAAAACATTAACCCATCTTTTCCCTTTATGGAAAAGATTTATGACAATAGCTAGCTAGCTATCTGAGTGGATGGATGGATGGATGGATGGATATATGAAACAAACAATAAAATATTAAATAAATAGAATATAGAATATAAAAAATAGAAATAGAAAAAGTGTCACGCTTACATACATTCTACAGGATTCTGATATTTTTAAAGTAACTTTATCTAAAGGACGATTATATTATTTTACTATAAAATACTAGTAAATATTAAAAGTATATCTTACATACCAGAGATGTTCACAAGTCTATATATATACACACATCATAATATAACTTTCTTTACAACTTAGACTTAAGTAGGGATGTCCTAAATGTTTACATAGCACTGCTATTACATTTTAAGAATGTAACTGAGTCTGGCTTGATGAGGACGCATGATGGGGAAAAAGAGAAGGAAAATAACTGTATTTTATATGTAGTTTATATTAATTAAACTATAAAGTATTTTTATATTAGCTGTACCGACGGCTAAGTGGATAGCGTAAAGTAAACAAACCTATCCAGATGTCTTTTAAAGCTTGACACAGTTGTTCCACTGTCTTTACTTTGTTTTCCACATTCTTTACAAGTTTTACCCTTCGGTTATGTCCAAAGACTTTAAACTCCCTGACGCTACCACGAATGGTACTCTAGCTGAAGCCATGCCACTGTTGTTCGTTTACGTTTGACGCTTCTCTCTGATTTCCCGCTCGTGATTAGTGGATGTTGTGATAAGTCACGAGTAAGGGGGCTGCGTCCCAAATCACTGAAACAAAAGTACAGCAACATACAAACACAACAAAAGCATGTTTTATTTAACTTTCGTGCACAGTGCCTGGATACCAATCTAACTCTAAGTCTTTAGGGCAGAGTTTCAAGTCAAGTCCGAAGTCTTTTTCTAGGCGACTTAAGTGCGACTTCGACTCGAGTCACTCAGTGCCCATCTGCTACATAAGCAAAAAAATATAAAAAGGAAAGATACATAATTATGGGAGTAATAGGACTATAGACTACAGTCTTTTAGGTGTAATTGTGTAATTGTATGCAATGTGCAATGTAAATGTTGCAACATCAGCGGTACTTCATATCTCGTCTTTGAGCGGACTGATCTGGTGATTGCGAGCGTGTTGAAAGACTATTCAGTTTCAGACTGAGCCATATGTAAATACGTATGATGTGGTGGGAAAAATACTCACGAAATCCGGTCCCTGTGACTATTAAAATACTATTTCAGGCTTTAGAGAGTGGCTCCCAGCAACGCATGCACACCACATTTTAGCATTTTCTTTCTGCTGACTCTACAGAGTACACAGATCCTACACAGTCTTAACAAGTTTATATAGTGCAGCTTAAACATCCAGCTGAAAGCGCATCCAAAATATGCCACTAGAGGTGCACTGCTTAAGAAACCTGAAAAAAGCAGGTCTGAAGTGGTGGCTGGAGGTGCGTCCGAAATCGCTTACTAGTCAGTAGGTACTACATTAGAGCCAGTACCTACTGCTCGAGCGGCAGACTAGTATGCAATTTTAGTAGCTGAGTTTTAGTTCCATTTTTTATTTCACTTTGAATTCATCTACGGCTCCTGGTGAATCATGGGATAGGATTCACTAGGTCATCCGGGTTCCGTTCACCTACTACTCGATGCTTACTAGGTATTCGGACATAGTAGCAGCACCTGCCTACTGATTTCGCCTACTGAGTAGTTGGCAAGTAGGCGATTTCGGGCGCACCTCTGGTGTCCAATTGTTTCTGGTAATCACTTTTTAGGCCTGCTGACAATTATCTTACAGTACAATACGGATGTGTGGCCTTTCCTAGCATTACAGCCATTACGATACAAAAACTTTTAAAAGGTCCAATAAGGTCAACAAATTAAACTCACGCAGAGGACTTGATTACTTTCACCATCTCCACCCACAAAACCTCCTTCTGCTTGTAGCCGTTTTCTATTGCTGTGATGTTATTGTAGTTGGCCAGGTACTCCTTATATGCCATCTCTATGTCCCGTGACATTTGCAGGAAGGAAGTACCTAAAAAAAAAAAAGACAGAGATCCATTACTGTATTCAGTCAGATATAGCCGGCATCAACTATCTAACATTTTCAATCTGCAAGCTTCAGGCTAATAGAAACCTATCTACACTCATGCCTGCAACACTATAAACAGCACCACAGGCCTGATATTACTTTGCTCTAAATTTAAATGACAAGGTTCCTGCCAAGGACAATAATAATAATAATAATAATAATCATAATGATAACAATAACAACAACAGCAGCAGCATTTATCTCGACCCACACACTTAATTAAGAGCAGCCTTAAAGTAGGCGAGTACGCCCATGAGCTATGAATAAACTTCTTTTCAGTTTAGCTTTCTTTTAACAACAAATGTACAATGTTCTGATGTCACTCAGTCACATGTAGTGTTATTGCCACATCACTGCATAGCAGTTTTATGAGTGAGTCAGCTGTATTAGTTACAGAACGGTGGAATGCTGGTGGAATGCTTCAGGAATGCTTCACAATAGGTGTGACAATGTGCTGGATTAGAAAACTCACCAAAGGAATTCAAACATGAAGATCCAGTTGAAACTAAAATATTTACAGACTATTTCTAAGCAGCTTTAATCTCCGGAATACTGACGCAGTCATTCCAGGAAAGCACTCGAAGGAACCTGAACCTGACATTCCAGTTCAGCCTGTAATACTTACAGAGGGTTTCAAGATACTGAGGATCACTGGGCTGCATCCGCGCATGGTCTATCAGGCTCAGGAGTCTGCTGGACACATCCATCACCTCATCTATGTTCTGGAACATCCCATCCAGATTCGCTGGGGGAGGCTACCGGGAATGAAATGGTCATGAAACTAATTACACTTGCATTCATTACTATAAGCTCTTGCTTGCTAACTACATGGAAACAATGACTTGCTGCTAATTTTGTGGTGATGTTTTCATATTCAGTTCACATAAGCTTTATGAGTCGCCCTGTGAAGACCTAAACATTAAACTCAAAGTGTCAGGTCACCGCTTATGGATGAGGTACAGATATTAGGATAGTGTTTGGTTTTAATAAGCGGAACAAGTTCATTCTTTGCCCAAAATGAAATGAATCACTCTTATAATGTTCTGTGCTAGAGGAGTAGAATCTAGCTCTAGTCTTCTAGTTTCTAGCCACAATAGGCTTTAATCACTGAATTTGTTTTGTCTTTGTTGGTATTATTGTACCCCTGAATATAGGATGATAAAAAAGTGAAGTATAGTACTTCAAGTTTCTTCTAATGAATGTTTGCAGACATACACAATGCTGGGACATGTAATGGAAGTTTTAACCACCTCAACAGCCTCAATATCTGTATAACTTTCTGTTATTCATAAAAGAAGAAGCATACAGAAAACATTCAGGCTCCAAGGTGGAGCTATTAGGGACGGGCATCAAGACCCGGTACTAAACTGGTACTGGTTCCTGACTGGTCATTACTGAAACAGTGCTGCTATTGGCATTTACGTAATGTTAATAAATTATATTTAGCAGGCATTTAGGTTGGCGTTATGTTAGATCAGCATTCGTGTGTCTCAGACCAGCTTAACCATTTCGAATGTTGAGTGTTACTCTGTGCTTTCCGGTCATTCCCGAAGGGTGAGCTGTTGGGACTTTACTGAATTTAATGAAAATGCAGCTAAATACAAAGTAAGTGAAGCAGTAAGTAAACCACTTACAAATACAATATTCCAGAAATCTGAAGAACTGTTCTGTGCTTGCTTTCACAGAGTGGTACTGCTACATGTCTTCAGTGCAGCCTCCTGGCGTGGTGAAGAATAGTACTACTGTGCTAAGATATTTATAAATATCTCTCTATATAAAACTTCAGGAAGGATATTTAGATTTTTTTAAATAACATATAAAATAAAAAAAAATGTTACCAGCATTAAATAAGCTTGGTATCTGCCATCTTCTAGTTCAAATGTTCCAGTTTCACTTAGATGGTGCAGCAGTTATATTCTCGTGACTAATTACAATCCTAAATTCAAAACAAGAAGCTGGTGGATTGGAAGCCTACTTTAAACTTGGGTTAAAACTACAGGAAGAATAATTTGATAGTCTAAATGTCATATTCAGAAACCGTTTCCAGCATTAAAAGAATATTTCATTAATATTTTTAGTCATGTTAAGTTGAGTCTGTACTCAATACAGAAGCAAGAATCTAGGGTTAAATCATTTTGTATTGCTCATGGTTGTTAATATTCTCAAGTGTAGGGACATGACCACAGCCTTTTCACATCTTTTCATGTCATGTCCTTGTTTTTTGTACCAACAGTATTGATAAGTATTGGTATCGATAAGCATCATCAGTATCAGTAATAGAATTCTGACTATACCCATCCTATGACGCTGTTCACACTGTGATTTGTTAGTTGTTTGATGATGTTGAGTGGTTTGATGTTCCTGTTCTAGAGAAACTTGTTTAAGGGGTAAAGGTGCTGATATTAGGAGCTAGATGCCGGAGAGTCTAATGCCTCTGAAACATCAATTAATTGGTTATGAAAACACTGTTTTATTGTCATTTTAAGATGATTTTGGTCGAAAACATCTTTTGTTTTTAATCTAATGTGCATGCGGGCCATTGCAAGGCTCAGAAGACGTGTGTTAATTCACCGGTGGTTTTGGATAGTAAATAAAATGGCTATATTTGTGCTGTAGACATCACAACCCCATGGTTCCCATCAACACTGTAAAGAAATCCGAGCTGGTTTTGTTTCTGTGCATTCAACCATTTCAGACCACTGTGAACGGCTTCATTTATATCTCAATCACTGAACTAGGCTAACTTTTGTGAAATCTTGACATGGTTTGAGGCAAGCAGACTTTCAGCACTAAATTTGTTTTTGGCCAATATCTGAAGTGAATTGTGTACAATCAGGTTTAGATGGTTAGCAGGGGCACCACAGAGTGTTCAGTCACGACATTGACCTGAAATCTAAAATTAGTAAGCCAAGGCCAGGAATGTTGATGTGTCTACATACCAATTACCTAATTATATCAGTCTGTGTCTGGAACTGAATGTGTTTCTGGACATCAGCCAACTTCCCAACCATCTCAGCAGAGAAGGACAGCGTGTACACAAAGTGCCTCAGAGTGCATCTGACAAACCTGTAGTTTCTGGAGATTGCTGCGAATAGTGACCGTGCAGATCTGCAGGTGTTTCAGATAGTTCTTCTCCGTGTCCACCAGCTCCTGAATTGCCATGAGCTGCCTCTGAGCTGCCCTTTCTGTGGCAGCGGCCTTTTCGGACGCTGCCTTCTTCTTTCTATTTGCTTCCTCCTCCTCCTCTTCCTCCTCTGCTGGGTCCTCGATAGGGCCATTCATGTCCTTCACCATCTCCACTACTGTTCTCGGGGCTCTGACCTGACCGGCTACTTCCTTGATCTCCTTGTTGAGTTCCTTTGCTGTTTCCTGCCTCCTCAGGCTCTCTGCTGTAGATCTGTTGGGGGCTTGCTCCATGCTGGGGTTACCTAGGTTCGGGACAGATGCAGAGGGGCAGTGAACCTCAGTAAATAGAGAGCCATAGAGAGTTCAGAGGACAGTAGAAGCAGAAGCAAAGTTCAGAGCACAGCAAGATCGAAAGAAAGGAAGGAAGGGAAGATGGAATCAGCATATTTACTAAGCATTGCTGTTGGCCCCGTCTTCATAAATGTATCACACGATGTTAAGCAAAGTTAGTTATGTTCCAATTCCACACACTCAGAAACTCAAAACTAATGACAAGGTTCAAATCAGAAGAGGAAGCTCGCAAAATGTAAACAATGTACGCCGCAGCTTTGCCAGCCACTTAGAAGACAAGTGGCAAAGAAGCTGCTACCAAAGAAGAACCTGAATGGCTCTGAAAGACTGTGATTGGTCTGCATTGTTGTATTGATGTCCTCTGGGGCGGAACAGTGTGGGCTCACAGAGGAGGGTCTTCAGAGACTTAAAAAAGATGCTACCTCTGTCAATCTCTCACCAAGAGTTGCTGCAAAAGACCCAAGCAAGAGAAACGAATGAAGAAGTGATGCTGACTAACATACCCCAATGTACTCATCTCAGTACTTTCACCACACTTTGTCTGGTCAATCGTTGCAGTGATACAAAGCTCCTGCTCCACCAGAGCTAAATCTCTTGGCCTGCCTTCAAACTAGACGCATGCACACAAACACAAAAAGCTCCAGCTCAGCAAGTTTCACAGCCACGCTCCTGGTTTAAAGTGCTGCAGTGCAGTAGAGCGTCCTGATGGGCTACCCAGGACAAAAACAACAGGTAAACAAAAAGGCTGATGGTATAAAAGATCGATTAAAGCACATCATTACCTTCAGAAGCCAAATCAAAGCTCCCAGCGCGGAGAGAGCCGGAGCGCTCCAGTAGAGGAAAAGCCTGGCACATAAACACATACGTACACTCAGACTGGGGTAACTTTCTCCACTGAGTCAGACTGCGGGGCCTCGTGTGGCAGGGGTGTGTGACTGGAGGGGGGATGGGTGGGTCAGTGGAGGAGTGTATTGGAAGAAGGGGGTGGGCTGGTAACAGCAGGGAATGCGATAAGGCCAGTGAGGACACACACACACACACACACACACACGCTGCTGAATAGACTGATTGACTGCAGCAGCCTGTGAAAAGGAAGCAACGCCTGCTGAGGAAGCGGCCCATTCGCTGCGGTCTAAACAGGACCAGCAGACAGGATGCGCACACCATCACAAAACAAGCCCACAAAAAGCCGACTGCACCAGTGAGGTGCTAAAAACATCCCCAGAGTGCTCTGAACGGCTCGAACCTTTGCACAGACATACTTACAGAAACGTGGCTAACTTGGAACAGAGTTAGTGCAGAGGTGAGATTTACTATACAGGCGGCTGTGAAAAGCATACACAACTAAGTAAAACAAACTGTGGGGCCACAAACGCACATGCTCAGAGTAACCAGACAATGGCACACAACGTCACCACTGAGGCGGAGGAGCGGCCCTTGGCTCCAGTGGACGGATGGAACTGTGCGTATGAAAAACTTCCTGGAATGCAGGAGATCTGGTCCATTTGCCTGATAACATCATCGCAAAAGACAAGACAAGCGGACTCAAAGACAGAGAAGCAAAAGAAATTATATATAATTTAAAATGTTTAAAAATTAAAAAAATATATTTCTGAGCTTTACGCTCATGACATAACTTATGGCACAATGAATAGAGAAATATAATCATAGTGACCTCACACTTCAAAACTCTTCGCAGTTGGGATCTGCTCTTTGTAATGTTGAATGTTGAACCTCATTCAACAGCAAAGCTACTAACAGTGAGCAAAGACAAGCCTATCATCAGCTTATGTAACAAGTTTATAATTAAAAAGGAGACAGAACTAATGAATCTTGTTTTCACACTTATGACAGATGGCACAATGGAAATGAGTGAGACTCTCAGTATTGACTGAAACCTACAGGTGTCAAAACCAGATCAATACCATTAACACTAATGGAACCAGAACGACACTGAGCTCCATGACGGTGCTCACTGTTTACATCAGTCCCACATTGCCCACACTCACTCACTCACCTACACCCTGAGGGGAAGCCGACGAGAGAAGACCAGCAGGGTCTCGTAGCGAAGTTCACAAGCATTCGGGGACGCGCGTCTCGTCGCGGCTCTTCAGTCCTGTGGGAGAGTATTTACATCAGCCTACGTGCGTTTAAATCGCCGCTATGACTGATCAGGAAACCGTGAGTGAGGCAGCAGCACTGTGTGTGAGCTCTACCCTACATACCGTTCCTCTGTCGTGCCCACGCTGTCCACTGCGGCATGTCCCTCTAACTCAGACCCGCCAGCCCGCTCAGCGTCGCGCAGCCTGCTGAAGGAGGAGACATGTGCCGTAGCCTGATACGAAACGTCTGGCCTGAAATGACACCATGATCTGCCCGCTACCAGCTCTGTGTCAGAGACGTTGCAGTGATTCCTTCATCTGCTTCTGAGGAGTTCATTGAAGTCGGCCCCACAAACACGTGAGGCCAACTGCTGGGGTCCAGTCTAAAGCAGTGTCACCATGAACGCAGTTTATCTTTACGCGCTCCGTTTAGACATATGGCGAACAAATAGGATTAATTCAGTCTGTGCGAAACAGCGACACCGCGTGGAGGTTCGTATCAGCGCCTGGCGCTCATGACGTGCTGCAGGACAGTGGCAGCGTCCCAATAGCTTCCTTTCCTTATCCGCTTGATTCTGCGTGATCTGTACACTATGTGTCCTTACTAAATGTAACCGCAGAGCTGAGTGGGATGTGGATGCACATGGTTACCAGATCAAGCAAAATGAAGGAAAGCGGATTCTTCAAAAGCTAAAATGTAGCATCAGCTACTGCAGTGCTTCATAGGCTGTGTGATGATATGCCATGAGGTCATGACCTAATAGTTTTGATCTCAATACTTTTTATTTACTCAGTATCACAACTTTTTTGTCTCGTGATGTCAAGTTAAAAGTGGGTTTCTCGAGATCCTAACTTAATTGCTTTCTCAAGATAATGAAAGATGTTTTCTTTAGATCATAACTTTTCTTGTGACCTCGCGAAAATGAAAGTTGCTTTCCTGAAATCAGATTTAAAATATTTAAAAAACAAAGAGCTTTGCAACTGTCTCATATTTTTACTTAAATTGTTAATTTTGGAATTTGTTATAATTTCATAATCACTACTGAAAGGTGTTCAGAAGAAAATGTAATGACATGCCAACAGATTAAATGTGTTTAAAATGTATCATTTTAAACCAGAACTTCGGTTAACATATTGATTTATTAAATGGGAATGAGGTCACATGACTAGAGTCTGGTAACCGTTGGCTTATGGATCAGAACCAGCGTGTTTGGAGAGAGAGAGACGAACTAAGCCAGTTCTACACACGGTCTCAATGACACACGGTAATTGTTTATAATTTGATTATAATGTTATTTGATATTAATTTGCCCTGACTATGTGAAGCATACTGTTTATTTTGTTTAAGCTTTGCTCATTTCTGTTGTGCTAAGGTGTTTTGGAACCGTTTACCCACGGATACTAGCTTGAGAGGCTAAGTAAACAAGTCTTGATCAAGTCTTTTCTTGTAGTTAGTTTCACGGTGTCTAATGAAGAGAGAGAGAGAGAGAGAGAGAGAGAGAGAGAAAGAAAAAAAATTACTTTAGAAGACATCTGCATGAATGGTGGCCGTTATTTCGTTGGACCAGTGTAGTTACAATCTTATTTCGACGCCACAAAACTTGACAAAAGGTGTGACTATCATGGCCTCTGTGGACCTCCGTGCTTTGCCCTGCGTATACTTTTTCTGTTTTAACACACCCACCATTACCCCTTTTTTAAAAAAAAAATCATTTTCTGATAATGAATTTGTTAGCAAAGCCATTGAGAGTGGCTTAATGTAAAAATACATTTTACGCTGGTGGTTATAGGAGCATCTGAAACCTTTACTCTCTTTTGAACAAAATGGTTACAAATTCATTGTTTGACTGCTAACTGTTTTACAGTTGTTTAAAGATAAGACGGTGGCCTAAAAAGTGCAAAGTCCATTCCTGGTGGAGGGGTACCTGAAGGGCATTGTGAGACAAAATAGTACCTGAAGAATAAAAAAAAGCACTATCGTCATTACATATACAAGCTCAGAAGTCCCATGTAGGTTCACTGAGTAGTAGATAAAATGACTGTATTAGCATCATAAACATTGGTTCCTATTATCACCACTGTAAAGTAAATCTCAGTGAATATGTTTCTCTGCAATGGGCAATTTTAAACCCCCCTGAATGAGTTTTTACGAATAACTGGATTGTGCAGGAATTTTGAACCCAGAAAAGACTTACACGGACTGTTGTATCAGAGGGATATGCAGGGCAGATGTCCTCCATGACAAAGTTTAGAAAGCTCTGTGCTACAAGACATGCATCCAAATAGTTGAACGAAACTTCTTTTCATATCAGATTTCCATGATTTTGCTTTATCCCCACAGCGTCAACTAGCATGTGGATCCACACATATCACTGGGCTGCATCTAAAACTGTAGTACCACAATAAATAATGTCAACATATACAGTCAAATGAAGTAGACGGTGTCCAAAAACATAGTTTTCAAGCATTCTTTAGTAAAGACAATGTTTCTGTTTAGAGCCATGGCTTCTATATAAAACTATTTGTGTGCTTAACAGGTTCTTTGCTTGAGAAGTTGTTCTTCAGATTGATGGAGAACACATTGTATGTGTTTTTAGGCCTTTTTGTAAATTTTTCTACATAGCACCAAAACCCTTGTGCTATAAAGAACCATATACAACACGTTCTCCCTCAAACTGAAAAGAAAAAAAAAATCACAGAATCATTGCCTTCATTAAAGAATCCTTGAAGAACCCATTTTTAAGTGTGTAGTGCTGGAGGTCTTAGACAGTGTGGTGATTTCCCTGTTCAAACACTCCTGATCCAACTTAGCTTTTAATTAGCAGGTCTGGCAGGTGTGTTTGAACAGGGAACTCACCAAACTGTGCTCTCTTCCAGGACACTGGGGTTTTACTTACCTTCTCCAAAAAAAAGAAGATTTTTTTGAAGATGTTTTTGTGAACATTCCCATAACAGAATATTGCTAATAAGATTTTTATTTTGTTGACTGTGAGCAGGGGGTTGTGAGAGGTCCAGGACTCCTAATTAACTGCTTGGACCACCTGAATGTCTCAAAATTTGTATGTGTTCTTGAAAATAAACTTATGACATTATGTTGTTCTTTAGGAAAAAAAAGTGCTTAGCTGCTTTAGCCACAGTTAGTTTCTGGTTTGGTACTGTTAATAAACATTTAGCAAAATTATGTAACCTGTTCAATACTTCAAACAGTAGGGGGCAACATATCACCAGGAAGTGCATACACTGAAAGCCCTGATGTTATTTGTACTTTAATGATCAATTTATAATTACTAATTCTGTTTTTTTTTATTGCCTTTTTTTTTCAAGCTTAAAAAAATCAACAAAAATGGAGATACATGTTTACCTTTGGACAGCAACAACATCTAAGTAAAAAGCAACTTTGCTTACAAGAAATGACAAAACACAGTCAGGACTGTGCTATTTCTTCATCCTGTCATGTTAAAACGATATGACAATCTCCTCTTGAGGTGCAAAATGGTATTATGGGATAGGCTGGCTAGTTATTTAGCATGCTAAATTCAGTAGATATCTTTGCAACATGATGCATAGATGTCTTCAACATACCATCAAAACTGTTATTTATGCACATCCTGTTGATCATTTTAGTTAATTTTAGATTTTTTTAACTAAAAATCTTACATATCACTCCTTGATGTAGCACTGGTGTGCTTCAGGGTGATGCTGAAGCAAATTTGTTCACTCAGTTGGTGCTTCAAAGTTTAGCAACAGTAACTACATCTGACATAGTTCAGAAGAACTTCACAATATGCCACAACATTTTTGTAAATAAGATAAGATCTCAGGTTAGGTGCTAGCCAATGCTGGAGTAGCCCTACAACATTGGAAGCCCCAAACAACAGGGGCTGTTTCGCACACCCTGGTGAGTGTTCTTCAAATAAGAGTGCAAGCAGTATTTTTGCTGAATCCTATCACTTAAAATAACTCGCAAACGCCTTAAATAAGGCCTTAACGAGGCAAAAACCTAACAAATTATTATGGAGAGCTTTGGAAAAGCTGTCACTGGCTCAAAAAGAGGACACATTCATCCCATTTCAGTCTCTGTTATTTTTAAATCAGATTAAGCAGAGAAGCCTTTTAATACAAACATGTACCCACCAACCACTTCATAGGGTACACCTTGTATTTACTCCTATTGTCCATTTTATCAGCTCTGCTTTTATAGAAACACTTTGTAGGTCTACAATCACAGTTGTAGTTCATCTGTTTCTCTGCATACTTAGTTACCCTACCTTTACATTGTTGTTCAATGGTCAGGATCACCACAGAGCAGGTATTATTTGGATGGTGGATTATTTTTAGTACTGCAGTGATACTGAAGTGGTGGTGGTGCTGCTGTGTTTGTGTATGTTGTGCTGGTGGGATTGGATCAGCTGTGCTGCTGGAGTGGGTAAACACCTCATCGTCACTGCTGGACTGAGAAGAATCCACCAACCCAAAAATATCCTAACCCTGTGGGCAGTGTCCTGTGACCACTGATGACTGACTAGAGGATGGCCATTACAAACTGTGCGCCCAAAATATAACTGCTCTGTAGTGGTCCTGACCGGTGAAGAACAGGGTAAAAAGGAATAACGAAGTGTACAAAGAAACAGATAAACTATAGTCTGTAACTGTAGAGCAGAGTTAATCGCATTAGAATGTTTCTAATGGATATAACACTCACCTTGCTTATGAAAAACATGCTTTTGTACTTTGTAATTTGTCCACACAGTAAGGTTTGTGGTGTCCAGTGTAAGGGGGAATTCTAATTAAGTAATAAAATGAATAAAAAGTCCTCCAAACTACTTAAGTGAATTTTTATTTTTATTAAAGCAACACTTATAATGTGTGTGTCACCAGAACTAAATAAAGCATTTATTCTAGTTTCTCTAGAATAAAGCATTTCAGACCAAATCACCCTGGAGTGGCTGTTTATATCTTAATTATACAGTCAGTGTAGAGAAATGTGTAAAATTCTGATATAATGTCAGTCTTTATTGTAATAGATGCTAATCTTAGTATTTGAGTCCTGATGGGGAATTTCTGAAGCACCTGAATGGATTTAAAGTAAAGAATAAATCCATATATCATAAAGATGTGGCAAATAATTGGCTTTTCAAAACAAATCATGATTTCAAGTTAAATGAAAGCCACATATTTCAACAGTTAATTGCTTGCCTACCCAACAAAATGAGGAACTTAACCCATGACATTATATTTCAAATATGCGCTCTACTCCTCAGAGACATGGATCAGGCCACTGAGGGGGGAGTTTCGAATGTAAAGTCGTGGTTCTCCACACATTCTGTCTCCTGGCAATGTGATGGATTTCAGCATAAGCCTTCCATGCGTGCTTGACTCCTGTCTCCAGTTTGCGTCTGTGGTTTCTGGGTTATTGATGTTGGAGAGGTAAATTGTGGGCCGGTCCCGTGGAAGCCATGCATTTTGACACGGCGAGAGGGGCTTCGGGCCCATTTCACGTCTCCCTCAGCTTCCCTCACACACACTACAGCGGTGAATTAGAGCCCGACCTGCAAAACAAATGAGAGCACCCAGACACAAGAGCCTGTCATTTCGCAGCCCACTGGAACCACAAGCGCAGGCATCTCCAGACAAGACCGGCTCGTTAAAAAACTGTTTTCCTTATTTAAAAATCATTATGCGTTTTCAAGCTTTTGAAAGAAAATAATAATCAAATGGACTATGGTATATAATCATAATAATATGTTCCAGACCAAGAAACAGGCCAGCTGAAGGCATTTATAATAAACATATGGTTATAGTTTTTTTAATGCTGTCTTGTTTTTTTGTTTGTTTTTTTCTTCCCTTCTCTTTCAACAACAACATGTCTTTAGGACTGTCAATTGTGATATGCCAACCATCTTCACTAAGCAATTATAAGGACATTTTCATGCTATATGTACATATTCCCACTACATAATTTGGAATTTGGACTGTGAAAGTAATTGCGTGGGTTAACAACCAGAAACCGTAAAATTTTTAAAAAACTTAAGGGGGTCAATATAATTTTTTTTCAGAGCTGCTAAAACGTACAGTTTAAAATTACTTGGTTTTCTGATATCACACCTATTCAGCATATCACAGTTTAAAATATGTTGTCATGGCTGGTATTATAATGTAGCAGCCCACTACTGGCTGATGGTGGTTTTTAGAAGCTTGTAAGGCATAGCTGTGCCTATAAGAGGATCATGGGAGGCACACTTTTTGTTATTTTAAGTTGTGTGTGCATGTTTAAAGTGTTATTCTGTGTCGAGGAGTGGATTTATTGTTTGAGGGGGTCACCATCTGGATTAAACCTGTGGCTAGCGGGGACCTCCCCCGCCAGTTTGTGTGGTGTTTGAAGTTGGGTGGGTCTGTGTATCTACCAGTGAAGTTAAGTGTGAGGTTGATCATGACTTGCCTGCTTATTGGCTGTGTTGCCTGCACTGGTGGTGTTTCTCCCCTGATGTTCTATTCAGTGGAAGAGCATTTGCTTAGAGCTCCTTGTTCTGTGCTGCGATGCTACAATATATTTGTTGTCTAATTTGGGGACAGAGTGGTGTTAGGCTAACATCATGGTAGGCCAAAACACAATCAGTTAAAGTGGTTTGGTGTTTCATAATTAGTTGTAGAGAAACATACTGAGTCAGAATTGTTCACTGTGGTGGTGATGGGAACCAGACGTCTCAGGAGATGAATGCCTCTAAAAGCTCCCTCACTGAACCTTATTGCCTGAAATGTTTAACACACTGCCTGGTACAATGTTTTGTGATAGTTTTGGTCTAAAATGTATTTTAATCGGTTTATTTTAATCTATTCATAGTGGCGGGATATATGAAGCTTGTCTACGGCAAAGTAGTCCCCAAATAACACTTTTTTTTTATATTCGGATTGACCTTTATTTTGTTTGCATCTGCATTACATATAAAAGTCAGTGGACATGTGGGGTTCACTGGTGTTTTTGGATATTAATGGCTAAAATCAGCATAGTTAACAGCAGGACCCCTGAATCCTATCACCACAACTGTAGACAAATCTCTTTATTAATGAACCTCTATATATTTAATTCACATTCTCTGAAAGACATTTGTTAAAATCTGTGGAATTCTCGTGAAACTCCACCCATTCATGTTAACATTATGAGTGTGCCAACCCAGAACACATTTTGCATTAGGCGCAATACAAAACAGCAGACCAGGACACTTGCATGTCATCGCTGTCCAAAGAAAAATAAGTATCTCTAAAATAAAAACTCGAGACAACAAAAACTTTGTAATCTTTTCATGTAAGTCAATTGAACCAGATTTTTTCCAAGTGATTTTGGGGCATTCTATTAGTCTTTTTGTCATTAAACTTTCACAGTTTATAAAACGCAGCTGTCGTGTTCAAATGATATAACACAATGGAAATTGACAAAAATGGAGATATGTTTTTTGCTGGACAGCGATGATATATCAGTACCGAAGGTCTGTTTAAGGGGTGAAGAGAGACGAGAAAATGATCATGTATTATGATATATGGCAGAATTTGACATTTAAAGCTGCACAAATGTCATAAGTGAACCTCAAAAAAAAAACCCCAAAAAAACCAAGTATGACCTAATGCTGTCTAAGATGGTGTCCTCCAGTATTTTTCAGTCTACTCTCTATCTGTTGCATTTGCAGCATTGGGTCAATTATTTGAAGCATACTTGTAATAGAAGCTAACTGGCAGCTGCTGAAGCAACAGCCTATCAGATTCTGTTATAAATGTGCTTTATGTCAATATGTTTTTTTTTTCAGTGGTTTGCTCCAGATGCAGCAGACGGAGATTAGGTTGAATAAAGCTGATGTAGTGCTTTAAGTGTTCTGAAAGTCTTTTAAAAAACTGTGAATCACAGATGTAACAAGAGTCAGTATTCAATGCAGAACCCCGCAGAAAGAGTCAGTAGAGCACTGGTATCAGATGACTGGCATATTTTCCTGTCGTTGTTTACTCCAGACATTAAAAGAGCTCAGACTAAAGAAGTGTGGGCTTATGATTTGTTGGAGGGGGGGTGGCGTGGGCAGCATAGCTTTGTTTGTGACACAATCCAAACGTTTACCAAGATAACCCAGACGTGTATTCCCATGACGAGATCAAGTCTGGCTCTGTACAACTATGTTTGTGGTAGACTTAGCACTAAACAGACAAAACAGCATACAAATAACACAGGTAGGGACTTTTCAATCACATTATTTGAAAATGCTGCTATTTTATAAGCGGAGCGTACGTGTGGGTTTTTTAAGGCTAATTGAATTCACTAAGATACTGCGGGGCCAAGCTGATTAGTGATTAATACGTTAAGAGAGGAATCTTGTATTCGACACAAAATTTAAAAGGCCAATGTAGTGATGGCAGGATTGGGGATATGTGGTCAAACCCTCTGGTTTTTGTAAGGACTCTAGCGGCTGCATTCTGGACCAGCTGGAGCTAATTTAGAGACATATTAGAGCATCCACCTAAAAGACTGTTACAGTAATATAGGCTGGAGGTTATAAAGGCATACACCAGCTTTTCCGCATCATTAAGGGTTAGTATGTTACACAGGTGAAAAATGCGGTTCTAACAGTGTTGCAGATGTGTTTATCAAAAGAGAGACTGGAATCAAAGATGACACCAAAATTTTTTGCAGTATTGCTTGGAATAACCATAAACCTTTAAGACCATAAAAATACCTCACTAATCCTTTACTGAAAATTAAACCCATAATGAATGGTTTAGTGATCATGACAACCTATTAACTGACTTTGTTCTTAAAAAAAGGAGGGGGCAAGTACTGTACTGCGCTCAGTAGCCTATCCCTGTGCATTCACACCAGTTGGCCAGCAGAGGGCAGTACAGGCAAGCGGAACCACCGACAACCCTATAATGTTGAACCAAAGATGCAGCGTAAACGTTATTCATCTCATCAGTTAGCTTGGATTTATGAAAAAAAAAAGAAGTCAGTCATATGGTTAAGAACGCCCCATTGATTTTCATATACTGTGACAGGAACAGACTGGAACTCATTCTGCCCTTTTTTTTTTTTTTTTCTTTTTTTTTTTTTTTAAATATTTCTGTTTTCTGTGTGAGAGCATGCCAGGCCCTGTGCGTCAAAAGAAAGGCAGCCGCATTTGAAGTTAAGCTAAAAATGAAGGAACCTGGACTAATGCACTCCAGGGATGGTTCCAGCTCACACACATGGTTCTGCACTGGTTAACACACACACATACATATATATAAATAACACTAGGCCTCCAGCAGTCACTCCAACATAAATACTCTAACCATGGTGAGAAACGAGTGTTGGGTTGGTTGTCATTGCTAATACGTATATTTCCTTTTCATATTTGGTTCTGTCTGAGTTTTGTCGTAACGTTTGCCCACGCGCATAACTCCTGGCCCCTGGGAGCTGTGGTGTTTGTCGGCTGGTGCCAAGCTGGGAAGGCAATGCAAGTAAACAATGAGCTCATGCATCTTCGGGGTGGCCATTCTGCTCGAGTGCTTGCTGGGCTGTGTATTCTTCCTCCCACCAGGGCATGGTCCACATCAAGTTGCATCCTTATACAGGTATGGTTGAAATGAAAAACACAGAGAGATAGATAAAGAAGTGATGCGCATATCCTAGGCTTCCACGCCTGATCCCCTTACCCTGGTGATGGAATCAGTGTGCAAATCTGCTCCTGATAAGGAGCTTGTGTGAATGAAAGAAGAGCCTGAATGGCAAAACAAGTAAAAACAGGTGCGTGTGCCACTCAAAAAGCAACCTCTGGTGTATGTTTTGTTACGGCAATGAAGTATTGTTCAAAGTAAAAGTAAGTATTGAGTAAGAGTAAATATATAAATAATACTGTTGAGACACAGAGGTCCCTGTAAAAATGTAGCATGTTTTAGAATATACACGTAGTAAAGATGGTTCCTCAAGCAAAGAAAGTGGTTCTATATAGAACAGTGAACATTTAAAGAACCATTTGCTTGATTTATATACACTATTATTACATAATGGCATTCTTCAGATTGATGGAGGATGTGATATAGATGGTTCTATATAGAACCTTTTCAAAAGGGTTCTATAAAAAGGTTCTGCTATAGAATACCCCTTTTTGGTGCGGTATGTAACCCTTTTCTAAAAGGTTTTGTTTGCTTAAGAAGTGACACCTAGCAAGTGTTGGGTGCTATTCTTGCTTCTTTAACGTTTCCTTTGTTCTGAAATAAAAAATAATGCCCCAGAAAGAGGTCTGAGCAACTGTACAGTGTACTGTACCAGAGCTGTACTGTGTTGTACAGTAGCAGCAAGGGGGTAAAAAACCAAAGTACCAATTCAAAGTAAAAATAGTTCAATAAAATGAATGAATTATAAATGAATGAGTGAGTGAAACTCTATAAAACACAATATAACACAATAAAAAGACTCAAACGATGCCTTGGAGAATAGCTATGTTTTTTTAATTGCAGTTAAAAACATCTGTTTCGGGGCTGTTTCATAATTTGTGGCCTACTGCAGAAAAAAGCTAGATAGCCTTTGACTCTCAGCCAAGACTGAGGCATAGTTTAGAGCAGCTTGCTAGGTCTTAAAGGTGGAAAGTGGACAGAGGAGGTCAGAAGTTTGGTGCCATGCCATTCATTTGAAAACAAATAACAATAAAGGCTTAAATGCTGTCCTAGAGCATTGCTGGAGAAAAACAGCTTAAATGGTAAATGAAGCTGTGATTCAAGATCAGTTAGAAACCTGTATAGCATTGAGAAGAAAACTGACATCCACAATGCTGATAAACAAATAACCAAATATCTTGCTAATCAAACACGTGTACAAAGTCCAATAAACAAAAAAATAACATATTAACAGACGTCATGTTCAAAGGAACTTTTTACCAGCTACTAATTTTAAATATTAAAAAATTATTTAAAGTTATTGTTATGTCAAGTGACCACAAACAAACAAAAAAATGACCTAAAACATACAGTGCAGATATATTTCTTCACATTTTTTTTTGTTGTTTTTCCCCCAATTTTCTTAGAATGCAGTCATCACCAATTCCCTAGACCTAGACTTATAGCATGAAGTGTCAAGATAAGGGCCAACACTGGCTTCCTCTAGACCTCATGAAGCCTGCCACTCACATCATCAGACAGCTGGAAGACAGTGCTAACAGATGCTAACAATTGGCTAGTGTTACAATCTCTGTGTTTTTTCTTCCTTGAGGTTTCATCATACCAAGTGTCTTTGTAGTTTGCTTCAGGGTGGGCTGAGGCCAAAACAACAAACAAAAAGCAAAACTAACCACCCTGCCATACTTCCTTCCTTGATCCAAAAGAAAAGAAAAGAAAGTACAAACCACTTCCATGTCTGGCCTAGATGTAAAACAGGAGAAAAAGAGGAAACATAAATCAAATGCACCTGTCCCTAAAGCTCATCTTAGTTAAGATTAATATAAGTAGTGAGTACACAGGCCACAAAGCTTATAAAGACAGTATTTCAAGACTGGCTTGAAAATGGATCTGCGAAGATTAAGGCAACTATTCAGTAACTCACGGTAGTTAGTATAATAGGGGAATAAAGAATAATGGGGGACCTACAATGCTTTTCTGGGTTTTCTCTTTTTATTGTTAGATAACTTTTTAACAGTCTGCAGAGTTATAAAGCCCAAAGTACAAGAGGAAGAAACTTTGTCGTGGGGGTAACTACTTTTCCTCAGCTGCCTGAAATGTCTGGTTGAAATTCCTTTTCACTGTTACAAGGTGACATCATCTTGCAACACATTTTTTATTGCCCCCTACTAGTAAGCTTGGCCCACCCCTACTCAATGCACAGCAAGCTACTCACAAACGCACTGCTTCAGTCTAGCTTGTGAAGGTGGATCATCTTATTCTACCTGACTTTTAGGATCAGACTCAGACTCAACACCATTGTAAGAATAGATACAGTGGTGTGGGGGTGGGTCTTATAGCAGGGTGTGGCTCTGGTGATTGATCAGTCGAAAAAGAGTGGGCGACCTGACCAATCAGGACACAATGGGCTCATTAAGAGGTGGGGTTTAAAGACACAGGAGCTTTTTTGAGTTCTGGGAAAATTTCTAGTAGAGCCCCAAAATAAAATGATGACCACCGAAGATGAGAATAATAAATCCACTTTAAACAAACTGTTGGGCTATTCCCCTAACAAAGAAAACAAGAAGTTTTTCAAAGCCAACATTGGCCAGAATCCTGGGTTTCCACAGCTTATTGACTGAGGCTTTTTAACATCACATCTTAATCACAAAGTAGGATTGAGCCAGATCACAGAACAGGCACAAAATGGGCAATATCAGACCACAATAATCACATCACATGTTTAAATGCAAGTTAGACTGGTCACTGAAAAATACATCCTGAAATACAACAGTACCTCTGTGCCAAATGACAGAGGAAGCTGCAAATAAGGCGACTTGGACTCTAATGGACTCTTAATTCATCAAACTATAAACCGACAAGTTTAACTAGAAAGGTAGTACTTGAAAATAGGCCAAGTCTGAAGTAAAGTTTAACTCCAGCTAAACTGTACATTGTTGCATCTAACATGAGTGTCTATAACTAATGAGTAAAAGCTCCAGTGCATATCAACATTGAACCAGAACCAGAAAAACAGCTGGGAATATCTCTGGAATGGTATATGTCACAACGCACATTACAACCCATTGTTTTTGGGTTGGACCATATTGTTTGGGTTACACGCTGTCCTCCATGCTGCAGACGGATTCAATTACCCAACCCATCCTAACCATCCTACAATATACCAATAAGAGCCCTTGGGTAAGACTCCTTACACTACCTTCACCCACCTGTGTACATGTAAGTCACTGTAAGTCACTCTGGATAAGAGCGTGTGCTCTCAATATAAATGATCAGCTGCTAATCCGGCGAAATGATGGGTCACATTTGAGTAGCTGTCAATCCTAGTCATTAGTCGTTCTGCAGCAGTCTCTGCTGAATGATGGTGGTCGACACTCGGGGCTAAAGAGAGCCGGTTGTGGTCTGTTTGCAGCCGAAGGGGATCAAATCCCCCCCTTGCCGGCTTGCCAGCAGGGTTTTGCTAATGTACGGCAAGTCGCACGTTTATTGCCTTGACTAATTGTGTGATGGATGTTCGGTGCCGCAATCAGTGTCCGTGTCCAGATTTAGCTTGAAGGGAAACGTGGCTTTTACGTTATTACACCGCAGCTTGGCAGCTGTAATGATTACGCCGCTCCTAATCATAACTCTCGTATACTGTACGAGCCGGCCCCTGAAACCAGAAAAAGGAAATTGAGAAATGCAAATGAAAGAAAAGGATATTTGAACATCATGGATGGACGGCACAAATGTTTTAACCAGTCCCATGTACTGTATGAATAAAGTGTGTCCGCTTTTATTTCAGCCTCATAAACAGCTAAATTGAAAATAAATTAAAGCTGTTCTGATGGTGTTTAAAGGCTGGACGGTCAGCTGCAACACGGTATATTCATTCGGCGGAGGAAATGGCCATGCTGGAGAGTTGGGCAAGCTTGCGCGAATGAGGCCGGCCGCTTATGAAAGAATTCAGTCGTTTCTGCTGTGGTTTAGGCCGCGCTCATATTTTACAGGATTTTTAGGGCACAAATAATCGAAAACGGCTGCCTGCACACTTTTTTTTTCTTTATTCCCTTCACAAACCCAGAGAAGTGAGCGTCGGAGACATTTCTCAGAGAGTGGCGTTTGACCTTAGCCACCCTGACAACAGTGCTGTGAAAATGGGCTTGCTGAGCGCAGGCTCGCTGAAAGCAGGCTGTCCTCTACTGTTCCCCCTAATGCACCTGGAGCCCGGCCTGCTAAATCCAGGTACCCTCGGAGGTTTTAGTCCTGCGAGACCGGGGGGGCTCGTTAAGAGAGAGGGAGACGTTTAGCATGGGCTGGGGAAATAAACCTGTATCAAAATGTAATGGGCCAGGTTGTAAAAGTATTAAATAGTACACGATTTAGCCAGGGGGTACCTTGGCCGACCCTGGAATGAGTGCGTGCGGCCGAGCGCTGTTAACTGTTTCAATGAGCAGTCAGGCTGGTTGTAATCACAACCGTGTGGGTTTCATAGGCCCTGCTGAAACACCATGCCACATGTAGCCCTCGCTTTCTTCCTGACCCCACTCCAGTATTACACACAGCGTCTGCACATGAAGTAATGCCGCAGAGCAGGATTGATATGCCTCATAAGGGCGGCCCTCGCGGTGTTACTGCGTCAAGTCTATGATAAACATGATGAGGTATTGCATACGCAACCTTGCACAGGTCTATTTTTAGGTGTGACCGGACCTGGCTCAAGAACTTCCCATTCTTCTCAACATGGCTCCCCCAGGAACCCCTGCTGAGAGCAGTGATGGCTATTTGCACGTCCTAATGGTGCGTGGACTGGGCCCTGATGACTCACACTCGGCTACAGCACAAAAGTCACTCCCCTTACTTACGTTCAGCGAGAAATCTAATTTATACTCCAAACGTTGTTGATCAGGCATGACTTGCTTGGTGTCCAGCATTTCCTTCTTTAGTGGTGCGCCGCTGCAAGGCAAACGTACCTGCAGTACTGTAACGTTAGAAACCACTCTTGCAGTAGCCTCTTTTCTAGTCAAAGTGGCCATTAAGAACAAGTTACTGCATCTATTGTCAGTAGGAGTGTCAGCAAAAAACATTTTTTGCTGTCCAAAGAAAAACATGCATCTGTTTTTTTTTTTTTGTTTGTTTTAATCCATCATTTGTGCTCAACAGCTGTTCTTTACATTGTGTGAAAATGTAATAATGAATAAGCCAATAGTGCTCCAATGCTCCAAAATCACTTTTCATAACATCCCCTTCCATTAACTTATATTAAAGGTTACTATTTTTATTAAATGCTTGTTTTTGTTTTTTGAATGGTGGCGATATATTTAACAAAGAATTACACAGAAGCCTCTCCAGCTAAATATAATGTCATCCTTTTAATGTCCATCACTTGCTTCAGTAAGAGCTCACATTCTTTTCTTCTGTATACGTGTTATTTTTCTCTATGTCTAGTTATGTGTTATTGTTATTGTCCATGTCCATTTAGTGTCTCACTTATGTATGTGTGTTTGTTTGCAGGTATGTCAGTGTTTGTCTGTACACACCAGTAACTGTTATATATCCAGGTTTGCCTTTTTTTATTGATTTATACACCTTATCACCTGTATCTTCTATGCATACAGGTATTTATGTGTGTATTATTTCTATACATATGTGTATGTATGCAAAGATTTGTTGTGGCCCCCTGAAGGTGGGGTGGTGTTGTGGCCAAAGGACAAAGAAAAAACAAAAAAGCATTCTTTTCAGAACACTGGCATTCAGTTTTGCAACAAACCTGCAGAGATATTTTTCCATGCACAACACTAAGTCTTCCCATGATCCAATAAACCTGAACCAAACACATATTTACTTTTCTCAGTGACAGCCTCAGACTCATAGCATTGTGTTCACAGTGCAGTGATGGACAGAAACACCATTTGTTTTCAGATCTTTTGCAGTGTGGACCTTGATTTTCTGTCAAAGATGAAAGTCTAAAACTGCTGCTTCAAAGAATTAGGCTAAAGACAGGGTTCTTTTAGTGCTTCAGAAGAATAAAATCATGCCAGAGTGTAATATGAGGATAAAACGCATAGCAATGGTAACATAACTGATTACTAATGGCATGAATGAATGAAGACTTTATGAGGAAAAGGCCATAAAAACAGTATTAAAGTAACAAGCTGCCTTCCGAAAAAAAATCATTCTCCCATCTCCAACCATCTAACCACCTAACTCGGCTCTTTCTCAAATATACCAGAACCTCAGACCCAGTGGCCAGTCAGCATAAAGCTGATGTAATGCTTGACCTCTTTAGTAGCCCTAATACATATGTCAAATCTCCAAAGATGTTAAAAAACATTTGATGTTCAACTAAATCTGGTATCCATTAGGACAGAGCTGTACCTTACAATATCTTTCTAGCTGTTATCCTATCGAGATTCACCATGCAAATATACCCAGATCACTTTCTTCACTGTAGTGTGACCTTAAAATGAGTTTTACAAAACACACAAAAGTTCAACATATGTCTGTAGATATAGATGTAATGTTTTAGAGTTACATAAAGGTGCTTCATTACAAATGATTGACTATATATATTGTTACTAATACAGAGTAAGATACAAATCGACATCCTTTTGCAACAGACTTGGTTGCTATTTTTTTCTATATCTTTTCATATTTATAATATTATTTTTATTATTTTGTCCCATGGATGTCCTGTCCTTTTCCTTATGCATGTCATAATTTTATCAGAAATATGTCCTAAGCATCTGAAACTGCACACTTGCGTCATCATGTACATGATGGGAACATCACGTCCACTTATTAAACTATTTAAAATAGACCTACATTCTGACACTGTCTACCCAGAAACAGTCCGAGGGTTGAAATATAAACTCATGTGAAGCTCATAATCATAAGCATGTTGGCTGTATAACAGGAAGTCTCACAGTTCAGTATAAAGAGGTAACCTTGCTGATAAAAGTCCTGAGAGGAAAATACCGCCCCCTGGATACAGCACTCTGCAAAAGTTTTAGGCACTTTTCTTATATTGTTATATCTAAAAAACTATTTTTATTTATTTGCTTTTTAAATATTTAAATAGTATTAACAGAGTAAGCTTTTACATACGTCAGTGTGTTTATTTAACCCTTTCCCAGCTCCTCCTTGTGGAAACAACCCAGTATTATTTTCAGTTCTCATCTAATACCTGCTTTGACTGCTCAGTACTTTATTAAGCTAAATCAAGATTACTGCTGAAGGAACTGAATACATTCATACAATGTCTGGGGCGTCCAGAAGAAATCTGGAACTACACTTTCTTCTTCAAACTGGAGCTCAAGATATAATCTACTTCTTTAACAATAAGGTATTTATGTTACTTTGTATAGTATTTATACATCTGTTCTAATGATAGCTGTTGTTCTTACTGGTGAAAATACACTTACTGCTAAAATAAAGTGTTTTAAACAATAAGCTTAAGTGTCTTAATACTTTTGCACAGTAGTGAATGTCTAAGAACAACTTAGAACAACTTTTATTCCATAATTTGAGTCAAACTATAAACTGTTTAAGCTATTTTTGTCAGAGTTCACCAGTGATTTCAAACATGTTCTTTAACTGTTATGATATAATCTGTAGCCATAAGTGTCTCTCTGTTCAGTGAAATGGAGGCCCATGATTGCAAATAGCTGCCTGGCGACTGGAAATAAATAACAATCTAAACAATCTAAAGGATTAAGACCTCAGATACCAAATATGTCAGATACAATCCCAGTCAAAGACGCTAGGAGATGTTTCCTCATCGCTTCGACTTCAGAAAAGGCCACTTTCAAGAAAACCACAGGGACGAAGGGTTTGCTCTGAGGTCAGTCGCTCAGGCCAACTTGTGTTTTTTTATAAGCACTTAAACTTGCACCAACATCAGGGTGAGTGACCTCATTCCTTACTCACTCTCTGTCCGCTCGTTGCAGTCTTGAGCATGCTCCGATCAGCCAGGCCTGCCAGGACGCCCTGGAACACTTCTTCTCTTCTCACACTCGTAAAGATTATGTTTACCAAAACACTCCACTTAAGCAAGTGTACAGTTCATTAATTATAACGCAGAGGCCAACCACATCAGTGTTCCCATACTAAGCACGCGCGTATAAATGGAAGAGGAGAAAATAAATACACGTATAAATCCGTTCCAAGTGTATCGGGGTCAAACAGCACGGCCCTGCCAGCGTTTTGTGTGCAGTGGTTGGAGCAAAAGGAGCGGAGAGGTTGCATTTGAAGATTTATAGCTATGCCCTTGTCTAGTCACACCCATCCAGTTGGTTGAATGGATAAATACATGCTACATTTATGATAGAAATATTCAAAAAAAAAACAGTCTAACCACCCCTGAGCTCGAAAACGTCAAAGGCCGGCCAACATTATTAGAATTAGAAAAGCCATTCGTCACAGTATGCTTGTTTTCTGACAGGCCTCGTCAGGCAAACAGGAAGGAATAGGAAAATTTGGCTTTCTGATCCGAATGCTCTCTTTTCCTGCTTTACTTCTTCAAGCATAAACGTCCCAAGCAACCTAAATCATCTGCCATAATCTATATTTATCATCATGTCAAATGTGAGTCAAATGTGAATTATTTCTTAGTCGTGAGTGCTGCCTCGCTTCGGATGCATTCCACAGACATGGCGTATCCCTCACTTATAGGCCATTACTTTTTAACATGCTTTATTATTGTACCGGCTCAGCTGCTGATTTAAAGCACCCTCATTTTAAAGATACATTTGTGCTCCCTTACGTGAGATTAGTTTCCTTATGTTCTTTATCTTTTATAGAGCAATTTAGGCGAGGAGTAGTGCCCTGCAGTGTGTTAAACTTAGTCTCTTACCTGGAATTGAAACTAATAAACCTCTGCTAGCTGTGAAAACTGAGGCATTTGCATCGGCTTCAAGCCTCACAGTCAATGGAGCATATAGAAACTTCCCACAGGCCAGGCTACAGACCGTGTGTTTATCATATCTGCTTTTTCCTACTTTTTCCCGACAACAAGGAGGTGATAAAAGTGGCTCCTAGACGCCTTCGGCTCCGCTGATGCTGCGCAGTAGAACACACTAAGGGTGTTATATATAAACGCAAACTGAATGGCCGAGATTAGGCAGGTCAGTTACGGCCATATACTTTCTGCACATTGTACTTACTCAACTAAACCAGCCCCTCAGTCCAGCATAGAATGGCGCAATAACACATATACACATCAACACACACACACACACACACACACACACACACATATATATATATATCTCCAAAGTGCATAACTAGGAAGGATAAATAAGAAGGAAAAACATGATGATCATGATGAAACATGATGATGATCTTTGCTCTATTTATCGTAAAAGGCAACAGGCATCTTCAAATAATATCTAGCTACCATGTGAAAATAAAAATATTAAAAAAAGTTATTTCAAAATTTAGGACAATTATGACAAAAAGTCTGCCCTATTTCAAGGTCACAATTCAAATGTATGGTGGTGTAGTGGTTAGCATTGTCACCTCACAGCAAGGTTATCTGGATTGGATTCACGATCTGGGCCATTCTGTGTAGTGGGCATGTTCTCCCTGTACTTGAATGGGTTTCCACCTACATGTCCAAAGACATTAGGTTGGATAGGTTGATCTCTAAATATTCCCCGTAGGTGTGAGTGTGTGCAGGAGTGAATGTTGGCCATGCGATGGACTGACGAACTTGTACCCTGCCTTCGTTCAATGAGGCTGGGATTGGCTTCAGCCCCCTCGTGACCACGACTAGTGGAATAAAGCTGATGATGGATGGATGGATGGATATTCAAATGTAAGCAATTTTTTTTTGAACAATTGTTTTTATTGCTTTTGAAATATATATTCTGTGAGAACCAATATAGGGTAAAGAGATAACATAGAATATTCCCAATCCAACACATAAAATGTAAGCAAATTTGTTAGCAAATTAATGACCAAGTCAGTTTTTAGGCTCATTTCTTCCATTGAAGCGCTTGTCTTGATGACTCACAGCTGAATTCGATCTAGCTTTTTTGTTCCGGCTGCTATGCTAATAATATAATTTGTAACTAAAAATTTTGCATTAAATTAGAAAGTAATGCAACACAGAAGCGTTTTCGCTAGAGCTCTCAGACGTTTGGTCCTAATAAGGATCATTTTACCGAACTGGCTCTGTGTTTTAACTCACCTGGACTTTAGACGAAAATCTGTTTCCTGTGAACGACCCTGTAGCTTAATTATGTTTATTTATATTTATACATTTACTTTAGTCACTGTCATTTCTACATCAACAGGGTTTCCGAGGCAGTGTTGAACCCAGCAGGGATTCCTGGGGCTTTCTTATGCACACTGTGCTGCCTGCAGCTGATAATACACCTAAACTAAAATTCTCTGCAGAGACTCGAGACTCAACTCGGACTCGAACCACTGACTTGCACTTACATGAAGCAATCTCTGCCGTAGAAATAAAGTTGAGCTGTGTTGCGCTTTGGAGCTGAACTATCATCATCTTCATTATCATCACGGATGTTCACTTTCTTTCTCTTCCTCCTCCTCCTCTTCCTTTCCCTGGCAGGATGGCATAGTTCCCCCTGACTGAACTCCACAGAACTCAGTGTGGCGATCCTACCACAGGATAACACACACACACACACACACTCCCTCTCTCTTTCTCTCTCTTTCTGTGATGTGGTCAGATGCTCAGCGCTGATAGACGCCAGCTCGTTGAAAGGGCGGCTTCTGTTCCACGACACCTCCAACAAAAAAGTTCTTTCCTCTGCTGGTGATTGTTGCTAAGTAGCAGGCAGGGTAAACATCCTCAGCGGTGTTTGTGGGCAGAGCAGCTGACAGCAGCAGTGTGTGTGTGTGTGCAGTGCTGATGAAGGAGATTCACACAGTGGTGGAGATAAGAGCAGGGAGAGCCCTCTGCCCGCCGATAAGAGGCCTAGAGCTCTGTTTGCTGCTGTTGCCGTCTCCTGGCCTCTTTGATGCACTCGGGTCGCTGATTTATTTTCCTTGCTCTAAAGTCATCTGTCCACTGTCGTCCAAATACCACTGTTTGCCCAGTTGCTATCATGGTTGTTGTTGTTGTTGTGGTCTTGCATTATAAAAGCTGAATGAATGCATACTTTAAGAATGTTATACGATTACGAGTGCTGGCGTGCACTGCCTCAGTGATCCAGTGCAGAGCGTAGTCTGTGTTATTAGAGGTGTGATGGCTCCATCTTTCCTTATAAGATAGTGTTTTTAAATGATGTCAAACAACTGAAGCTGGAGAAACAAGGTGTTGTTCCTACAGCAACAGTATATACAGTATTGTGGTACTGGCCACTGCCTTGGGAAAGTGAGAGGTGTGACCGTGCAAAGTGGCCATGCAAAGAGGCTCTTGGGAGACATTCATTTTGATATTGTTGTGAAGGCTACTAGTACAGCAGTATTATTCTGTGCTAGGCTGTGAGGTAGTTAGTGCCAGTGTTTATGTCCACCGTACAGAGAAAACATAAGGCTAGAAGTAACCTGCCTGCTATCCTGGCCATTTGAGTAGCACTGAGCAGTGAGACTCCCTTGCTGGATCTTCAGTAAAAGAGCATTTGCCTGGTAGTGCAACGTTTCCCTCTGGTTCTTTTATTACCTAGACACTGCCTACATCACTGCTGGAGTGGGTAGAGACGTATATAAGCACATATATTAACTATAAATGTCATAACTGAGTGTATATATGTAGTAATTTAGTGGTTAAACTGCATCAGTGGGATAGCCCCCGTTGGCATATTGTATCATACAGTCGATAGGTAAACCTGTCAGCTTCTGTTTTCTCATTCCAACCCAAATGATGTTGCAGTTACATTAACACATGTGTTTAGGTGCTGGAATATGACAACTTCAGTACTTATGGTAGAAGAGAAATTCAAATGTAAGCTAAAATCAGCCTTGAGCGGAAAACACATTCTCTAAGAAATGTAAATATAATGTATAATATTTTGTTTAAAACCCAAATTTAGGAAATAAAGAATAAAAGTGGAATAAAATGTGCAGAAGTATGTTCTCTGTGGAGGACGTGTTTTCTTAGTTTTACTTACATAATTAACAAAACATATGATTTATCCAAGGTTGCCCAATCTGTATTCACCGTATTTGGCCACACCCACTTTCAAGTGTGTGTTTCTTCCGCCTTTGTGTTAGAACTTCAGCTCAGCTAACCAAAATGAATACAGTTACATGGTATGGGAGCAGAGAGGCATTAAGAATTTCGAATGGGACAACACTGTCTCATCCAAGGTTAATAAGACAGTGGGTGGATGATATGAAAAGGTGGCCTGAGGTTACCTACGGCGACGCTTTTAATTATTTTGTACTCTCAGAAGGTGTAGACGGTTCTGCAATGAAAAACTATACAAGTACTGAAGCGTATCAGTACCTGCACAGTGGGAAGGTCGGCCGTGTACTTCTACAGAAAGACGGTGTAAACCCAAGTCAAGTCACCTGCCCGAGCCACTCTGCGTGGGTGTTAGTTACAGCCCAAATAGCCTAGCGCAGTGGACACTGATCAGAAAACAGTTACTTAACTCACAAGCACCCGACACGTCTGCTTCCTCAGAGTTTCATAAGCGAGCCATTTCTCTGGATAAGGCGGCTTTACTACACTCTGATCTTTATGTGCTGTGTTCGTAACACTGTTGTTCAAGCCCAGTTTTCCTCTTCTTCCAATTACTGACTCCCTCTAACTGAACGTTAGTCATTTTATGTTTATTGTCGTTTTGCTTGTAATTAGTATCAACGTATTCGCGGGCACACCGAAAGTTAACACAAAGTAAACAAAGATGCCCCCCCCAGTGTTGTCATGGAAACTAGCATGAATAACCAGGATGAAAAAACTATAATATGTAGTTCTAGGTGGTTACGATCAAACTCAATATCAGGATATTTTAAAAGTATAAATCACAGCGTGACATTTTTCAGCAGGGAAGCTCACTATTTTTTATTCCTTAAAGCGTTCTAACATATATTGCAACTTTGTCAGCTAAAACTATTGCTAAATATCACTAAAACTAAATTAATTGTGACCAGTACTTGTGTCTCCAAGCAATATCAACATGGGTAAAGATTTCTAACAATACTGATAAAAAAATATTGATATTTTTAATTTTTTTCCTAAGAAAAAAGTATGTCAGACTCATGGTGTGTCTTTAAACCACAGAACTGTTTTCACCTTTGTGCTTTTGAGTGCACATACGTTCTGTTCATACCTAGGAATAAATCCTGATTAAAAAAATATAGCGAATGCCAGAATCTTCCAGAAAAGTGGGTCCTCCTAAGAAATGTCTTCTCAAGAACGGTTAGTGTGGGAGGCCCAATGTCTATAACCGCTATTTCCTTCATACAAACAGTGAGTTGCTTGCTTCATGAATGCATTGTCAAGGAGGTGCCATGCTTTCCTGAGCGTGTCTTTTTAAATGTTCTTCTGATCTTAACCATGTTGTGCAGGTTTTTGTGGATGTTCATTTTTCTTCCCAAACGAATTGGTCATCGGTTTGGTCTGATTTCTTATCAGCCTGAACTTTCCTATCAGTCTTTTCAAGAAAAACACAACTCCTTCTCTCCCTCATGTTAGATATTTTCCAGACAGCCTCACTGCACTCAGTGCTAAACCCTCCACCCCACCCTCGCATTCAGACCTGCCAGCTGCAATCTTCTAGGATCAGGTAATTCACCCTGGTTTACACCCAGTGATAATAAAAATCATACAGTGCTAAACCCCAAGCCCTAAAGGAACATGCATACCATTTGCGGTTGTTGCTCTTTTCTTCTTCAGTGTTTACATAAAACATATTACACAAGTTATGAATCTTCAATGACAAAGAGAACAATGTGGTTTGTAATGGATTTTTGGAATGTTTTCCATTTTGCAGGGTCAGTGTTTGATTAAAACCTCTGCACTAGACCAGGACCTGCTGGTCATGGAATTTATGATGCATCTAAACCAGAAGCGGTGCTACGGAGCTAAGGGAGCTCTGACGGCTCTTTTGGTAGCAATAATAAAATATTACAAGATGTAATTTGTCTTGTTTTGAGCTTTGCTGAGCTTTTTTTTGCTCCTAGTATAGGTTACTAGGTCACTATAGCTAGCGAACTAGATACTTAGTAAAGTTCACTGTGCTTGATTAGCTTAAACTCAGCCGGCACTATGCCTTGAAAGCAAAACCATTACTAAGTAAGGAGGAAAAAAGATATTGGCTCATTCATCCATGGATGTGTGTGAGGCGTGTCCATGTGCAGAGCCCGACGATAGTGCCAGACTTGCAGTAGGAGAGACTTTAAATCACACAAATAAATTGATGTTAGTGTAAAGATGGGCATATGTGTTGTTTGTGTCACTCTGTGCTGGACTATGGTGTGATTTGTGTTAAGTCAGTACAGAATCTACAGTCAATTAGAACTGTATGGTTTAAAGTTACCTCCCGCCATTCATTTAGCTCTGTCAGTTCTGCTGCTGTGTACAATAAATACTGCTCACATTCATCAGATTCATCCTCCGGGGGAAGGGGTCCGAATGAGTACGTCTTTACAAAATATGCTTTGACATAACTAAACATTTCCACTGCAAGTCCCTAAAATGTACAGCTTTGTAATGTTCAGCTTTAAACGCAAGGCCAGTCTTAGTGTTGGGTGTAAAATTTCATTTCTTATTGATGGTTTATGGTAAACGGAAGTGATTTTTAAAAGCGTTACAACAAAGAAAGATAATAGGATGCCACCTATAGCAGTACCTCTGGGACATAATGCTAACTAGCTGGCCCCTACAGCCTGTGACCATGCCCCAGTGGCTATACCCCTGATCTAAACAGGAAGGCTACACAAAAAAGGGGGTATATTAAGTTGTTATTAATATGCAGCTTAATAGTTAATAGCATTTTTTTTGTGTGTAAAGTATAAAGAAATTGCGAGATAATCATTTAGCTTAGTTTTAACAATTCTGCATATGACTTCATAAATCATCTGACATACCAATAAACCAACCGCTGGAGCTAAAAATGCTAATTTATGTTAATAGTTCAAATTATCAAAGGCTTGTGTAATTGTAGTTGAGATTTTTCACTGATGAACTCCCATATATAATGGTTCATCGAGTAATTTAAATCCACCTTAATGTCCCTCTGTGTCTGCAAATATTCATAGTGGGTGCCAATACTGGGCACGATATATTATTTTTTTTAATCAAAAGTGGTTTGCTTGTCATACTTTCCCCACAGTAAATTGAACCTGCTGGGGTGCTGTAATATTTTCAACTCTGTTTGCAAATATTATGACAGGAATGTAATTTTTCCACCTTTTCATGCTTAGAACGTATTAAATATTCCTCCTGCATGAAGATAAGCAGTTTGTTTAAGCTGCATATTTGATAACATGCCAAATAATTCCTCTGCCTTTCTTTCACTCGTCCCCAAAAATACCGCAATTATTTTTTTTCTCCCGCTGGAATCTGGGTCGTTAATCAATTCTGGCTCGCAGCAGTCGTCTCTTAGAAACCTACCGCAAAAAAGGAGCCTGCAATGCTTCAAGTCGTCCGAACTTCTGAAACATTTAATGGTCAGTGTTAGGAAAGGGCTAAAGGTTCCACTGGCCTGAATTCCAAGAAATCTTTCACAGTGACTGTACAAATGGGAATATAGCACTTGGGTTTGACAGCCGTGTTTAGCGATTGTTCATCATTATGTCAAACGAGGCTGATTAGTAATGAGGAAACTGCGTGTATTGTGAAAGCATCTGATGCTTATCGGGTTCTGATTGCATCTTAATTTAAAGTAAATCCAGAAATTATTTACTGCTAATCTGACAGATAGGAGAACATAGAAATCATTCTCTGTATGGAAGGTCCACCAAGAAATGTTTGCTCTATCCATGCTCTGACAAGAATTTCTGATGAGCCTGTTGAACACGATTCATTACGATTGATTTACAATGCAGATGTGGCAGGTAATAACAGGAGTTATAAATCAAACCTGCACTTTTTATGGGAGTGTCGGAATTATGGGCAACCAAAACAGCTTTGTCAATTTGAGCTTCTCAATAAACCAAGGCTTCATTCCAAAATGGTGAGAGAGATTGATGACTACGTTGGAGTTGGGAAGGGGGAGTCCGAGAGGCTTTTTGGAATACTCCAGATTACTAGGCTGCTGGGAAAGGCCCGAGGAAACACATTGTGCATCAAGTGCCAGACTCCATGGCCTGTAAATCTGCTGACCTACATGACTTTTTCCAGGCCAGCGTGGGTAAAGAGTGGCAGGGGGGCTGGAAGGGGTGACATCCTGGCCCCAGCATGTCCCTTCGGCAGCCCAGTGCGGGCCCAGCCTCTGTTTCCATAGGTCTTTTTTATCTTCTGTCTACTTCTGTCCATTGTAGTTTGAGGGAAGCTGTTTTAGTAATCTCAGACAGGACTGAACTGCCCTAAAAAACAACGGCATGACAGATAACGAGCATCTGGACATGACAAGCTATGTGAATAATGGGCAGTCCAAATATATTTTGAACAACAGTGGTTTTAAGGAAGACTAAAATCTAAAGTAGAAATATTCTACATAAAACAGCGGTAAACAACGGTAAAGCAGCTAACTATAAATTAATTCTGATAGTATCAGTGCTAATAGTTTGTTGTGTCCATATGATACACATGATCAGTACTCTAATAAGCCTTAAAACCTGTTCAAGACAAAACAATGTTTTAGAGGTGTATTAGGCCTACCAATAAGAAAATACTAAGGCAGCTAACAATGAATGAATGCTAATAGTATCAATTCACATCAATTAACATGTGGACACAATACACTATGTTTATCACTACAATATGTTAATCAGTGCTCTAATAAGCCCTGAAATGTAATCTAGACAAAACATTTGTAGAGATGTATTCAGCCTACAAATAAGAAAATACTAAGGCAGCTAACAATGAATGAATGCTAATAGTATCAATTCACATCAATAAACATGTGGACACAATACACTATGTTTATCACTACAATATGTTAATCAGTGCTCTAATAAGCCCTGAAATGTAATCTAGACAAAACATTTGTAGAGATGTATTCAGCCTACAAATAAGAAAATGCTAAGGCAGCTAACAATGAATAAAAGCCAATAGGGACAAATTAGCATGTAGACACACAAAACTATGCGGGTAATAGCTACTATAACAAATCCTAAAACCTATCCTGGACAAAACACTGTTTTTAGAGATATATTCGGCCTACAAATAAGAAAATGCTAAGGCAGCTAACAATGGATGAAAGCCAGTAGGGACAAATTAGCATTCAGACACACCAAACTAATGGTTACTATAGAAAATCCTAAAATCACTGTTTTTAAGGGTGTCCTACAAATAAGACATGCTAAAGCAGCTAACAGTGACTAAACTGAGTTAGCAATATGTAATTCCATTTATTATTAGAACATTGTCATCTCAGGGTTAGCCAATAAGTCTGTACCTGTGTCTGGCCATATAGCCGTCAAATCATAATGATCAAACAACATTGAGGTGATCATTAACACCACAAGGGGGCAACATAACCAGTAAAGGCAGGACAACATGATACTTGCACCTAGCATGTCAACCAGATCTCTTCAGTCCCTAATTATCCACACTACACCCTACGTTTCTCCCTTAGCTAACCAGCGCTACAGTGCACAACCCACTCTAAGCATTATGTTTTGTCAGATTACTTTATGTAGTGTTTGCAGGGACTTTTTTTGTTCCAAATTTTAAAGTGCTGAGCTCTTCTAACCATGACATGGACATTCCATAAACATGCACACATATGGATCCCTTCACAATCTCATGGTCACAGACAAAGAAACAAACCCAGCAAACCCTTCGTCTCCAACATCACAGGCCAGTCGGGGGGCTAGCACTCGTGATTTTGGGTTTAACCCAAATCTCGTTTAGCCTGGGGTCATGCAATCTAGCGCTTCACTGAGGGAGAAAACTCCACAGGTTTACATAAGGCCTGATCCCGGGGCTTTGCCTTGTTTAGTTCCCCCGTTCACAGATGTGCTCCTGCTTATCATCTTGATCGTTCCTCGACTCCATCCACCATACATTAGTCATGAAACACAATGAGAAATTCAGCAAAGTGACACCGTTTATGTTGGACCGCTTTGCCGAAATCAGAGAAGCTGGACGTGACTGGGGGCAAACTGCTCATGGCCAGGAGATTGCACAGTGAGACAAATAAACACTGTTTACAAAATAGCTTTTTGATCCAAAGATAGTCCACGGATCCAAAAATGACAAAATCATGTCAGCTACTCTTTAAGTGAATTTATAGCGATGGCTTGCATCGCCAGTCATGCTGTATCATTATGTGGTTAGCGGTTAGGTTTATGCCCTCCAGGCAGCTGCTGCAGCCCCATTCTGTTTAAACAAAGCCTGATTTTCTCAGAGGCTGCGGCCTTCGACCTGCCCGTTCACGCAGGCCAGCACTACCAGTGGCAGCCGTCCAGGGAAGTTGAAACTGTTTAAACAATTCTATTGTGTCTAAATGAGAGGCCGCGACATGAGCCAACACTTCTCTATGTCCATTCATCTTAAACATGACTAGCTCAAGTCCTTACGATTATGGTCAGAAGTTGAAGCATTTTTCTTTTTTTCTGGTTTCTAAACGCACTCTTCTTCCCTGTAGGGCCTAGTATTGCCTTCACCAATAGAAGTATTGCCTTGACCAATGGAAGTATTGCCTTGACTAATGGAAGTATTGCCCTTGACCAATGGAAGTATTGCCCTTACCAATGGAAATATTGCCCTTACCAATGGAAGTATTGCCCTTACCAATGGAAGTATTGCCTTGACCAATGGAAGTATTGCCTTGACCAATGGAAGTATTGCCTTGACCAAAAGAAGTATTGCCCTTACCAATGGAAGTATTGCCTTCACCAATGGAAGTATTGCCCTTACCAATAAAAGTATTGCATTTACCAATTAAAGTATTGCCCTTACCAATGGAAGTATTGCCTTGACCAATGGAAGTATTGCCTTGACCAATGGAAGTATTGCCCTTACCAATGGAAGTATTGCCCTTACCAATGGAAGTATTGCCTTGAACAATGGAAGTATTGCCTTGACCAAAAGAAGTATTGCCCTTACCAATGGAAGTATTGCCTTGACCAATGGAAGTATTGCCTTCACCAATGGAAGTATTGCCCTGACCAATGGAAGTATTGCCTTGACCAATGGAAGTATTGCCTTGACCAATGGAAGTATTGCCTTCACCAATGAAAGTATTGCCTTCACCAAAAGAAGTATTGCCCTTACCAGTGGAAGTATTGCCTTGACCAATGGAAGTATTGCCTTCACCAATGGAAGTATTGCCCTGACCAATGGAAGTATTGCCTTGACCAATGGAAGTATTGCCTTGACCAATGGAAGTATTGCCTTGACCAATGGAAGTATTGCCTTCACCAATGAAAGTATTGCCTTCACCAAAAGAAGTATTGCCCTTACCAGTGGAAGTATTGCCCTTACCAGTGGAAGTATTGCCATGACCAATGGAAGTATTGCCTTCACAAATGGAAGTATTGCCTTGACCAATGGAAGTATTGCCTTGACCAATGGAAGTATTGCCTTGACCAATGGAAGTATTGCCCTTACCAATGAAAGTATTGCCTTGACCAAAAGAAGTATTGCCCTTACCAATGGAAGTATTGCCTTGACCAAAAGAAGTATTGCCCTTACCACTGGAAGTATTGCCTTGACCAATGGAAGTATTGCCTTGACCAATGGAAGTATTGCCTTGACCAATGGAAGTATTGCCTTCACCAATGGAAGTATTGCCTTCACCAATGGAAGTATTGCCTTGACCAATGGAAGTATTGCCCTTACCAATGGAAGTATTGCCTTCACCAATGGAAGTATTGCCTTGACCAATGGAAGTATTGCCTTGACCAATGGAAGTATTGCCCTTACCAATGGAAGTATTGCCTTCACCAATGGAAGTATTGCCCTTACCAATGGAAGTATTGCCTTCACCAATGGAAGTATTGCCTTCACCAATGGAAGTATTGCCCTTACCAATGGAAGTATTGCCTTCACCAATGGAAGTATTGCCTTCACCAATGGAAGTATTGCCTTCACCAATGGAAGTATTGCCCTTACCAATGGAAGTATTGCCTTGACCAATGGAAGTATTGCCTTGACCAATGGAAGTATTGCCTTCACCAATGGAAGTATTGCCTTCACCAATGGAAGTATTGCCTTCACCAATGGAAGTATTGCCTTCACCAATGGAAGTATTGCCTTCACCAATGGAAGTATTATCCTGGATTGACTATCTTTGTGTGGGACTGTAAATTGTTTCTCACTCCTCCCTATGTACCCCTCATTGTCCACTAGCAGCTCAACACAGATACACAAACTTAATGTACTAATTAATGTTTTTTATTATACACCAGCAGAATGGCCACTAGGACATCTGCGGAAAGAGACTACAATAAATGTATGCTCTTAACAATAAAGGTTCCTAAATGGCTCTAGAATTCTAGAAAAAATATTTAAAGCACATAATAATATATTTAAAATAAAACATATTATCTACGGTAATATACTATGCATGCTCTTTTGTTGAACAGCTAGAATTGAAGGCAGGTCACCTCTAGCTATACCACCCTCCCTGACGCTAGGTACTGCCCCACTACCACACTAAACAGCCCCACAACTCAGCACAAAATAGCACACGCAACACATGTACACGTCCTTTAGCTAACAATAACAACTTATTTAAAATGTATAGTTTCTCTTATTGTCCAGTGCTTCCTGAGGTGCCCTGCGCATGCGCCTACACCTCCAGGGCATCTTTGGCCAACATGCTGGCACTTCAATATTGTGTGTCATAACTTTTGCACTGGCCACATTATATGTTTTATTGTTTTTTCTGACAGCAAGTTAAACTTAACAAACAAACAGTAATTTTGCATTAAAGTGTGCAGAGGTGTGTTATCTGTGAACAATGTGAACAAAATCAACAAAAACAACAAAAAGTTTACCCAAACTTTTGCATGTGACTTTATAAAAGGATTCTTTTCGCTTGCACATCTCGTGTGCACTGACAGGTTGTTTAGGAAAGCAAAAGTGGCTCTTCTAACTCATCAGTCCAGAGAACTCTTTTTAATAGTGTTGATGTCTTTTTTTCCATTGTGCTGGCACCATGTTGAAACCCCAGGTGGTCCAATTACTGCATATATGATGCACCGGGTATGACAAGTCAACTCACATAAACAAATAAAGAAATAGAGTAGAAGTTGCTGGTGATGTAAAATATGAATCAGATTTATTTTGTCAATGCCCAAATGAAAACGAGGACCCCTGAAACGGCGACTTTAAAGAAGAAAGCAAAAACCTGATTTACTTTTCTATATAAGTGAATGTATCCCAAGCAATTCTGCAGCATTCCTATTGGCCCATAGGACATGAGGTTCTCACGCAATGTAAAGAGTGACTGCTGTGCTCAGTTGTGGTAGAAAAATGAAAGTCGGGGGAAAAAATGGAGATATTTGGAGGACAGTGACGATTTACATCATCCAGAACATTTATAACTAAGATGGAAATTCTCCTAATATAAATGTATCTGACATGTTGTGATATAAACTATTAAGGCCGACCAGCACTGTCAACACTGCAACTCTGTCATCTCCTCTCTTTTTTTTCTTTGCTCTCTTTTCTTTCTGCATGGCTGTGTGAACTCTCCTCCTTGATAAGCTCCAGATGTTGTCTACGTCTGTGTGAAGGTACTGGAGTGAGACTCACTCTCCCTCCTCCCAATAAATGCCTGCTCTCTGCTGACCAGGTCAGAGCGCCTCGGCTGATCGTTCATTAGGAGAGGGCCGAGCCAGACAAGTAAAACAGACTAATCACCTGCGGAGCTGACACTTTGAAGGCATGTAATAAACCAAATTGTATCTGCAGTGAAAACTTGGGATAGCATGAACTTAACACTAATGATTTCTCAGTTCTCAGTTCCCATATACAGTTGTATTCTATTCCATTTGTGTGGCTTTTAGAGTTTTTATTACCAAACCTTTTAAACATTTAAATAACCTCTTTTCTCATTGGCTGCCCTGTTTTCCCACTAACATTTTTCACTGCACTAACTCAGTGACATCACTTCTTAACACTTACAGATGTACTGACGAACTGATTGGCTAGTGATATGCAAGTGGGCTCATGGTTGTGACAAGGTGAGCAAAACAGGCAGCTTATATTACATATATGGACTAAATAGATTGAGGACTGAATTGTATGTTAGTATCAAACATATAAGCAAAAAGCTAAAACTGAATTTTCTCTATAAGAAATAAAAAACGAGCGTAAGTGTAAAGAACAAGAAACGAATGCAATGCATGGTCCTGTTTGTGTTAAGTGTTGGACTCACTAACCTGTGACAGATGTTCATGCTCGGTCACTTGCCTCCTGAAGCCTCTGCGCGTTCACACTGCATTGCTTTTATTCTTCTCTTTTGGGCCCAGAGTTCACTCTGTCTGTAGCCATAAGATCCATCACTCTGTTCAGTTATCTTGCCTGTGGTTAGGACTGACAGCAGCTGGCTCAACCCTTCACCTAAATGCGCTCAAATGTGGAGCTCTCAAACTAATGGCACAGAGGCCAAACCAATCAGTGGCCTCAGCGATGGCCTCTGTGATGCCCCCTGTCAGCTCACGCTCACTCAGGACTGGCAGTCCTCCAATTTCAAATGGTTAAAGCAGTGTAAATCTCTGATCTCTCCTGCAGCACAATTTCATATGCAAATAATAGACTTCCATCTGAGCATAGGCTATAGCCAAATTGATTCCAGAGATTTTGCTTCGTTTGACAATTTCACCTCTGGATAACTCTGGTTCTTTGCGTAGGCTAAACTGTAAAATGTGTCAAGAGAGAACAGTTCAGTGCATGGGTACCTTTGCAGAAGATAGGCATTGGAGCTTGGTACCAACATACAAAGGGGAAGATGAGAGTAAGAGATGTGAACATGTAAGCCGGGACTGTGAGTGAATACATGGCAATTATTAAGTATTTACTTGGGAATGACTATTTATCGTAAGTAACACATAGTAGTAGTTTATTAACTGCATTAACGTTTCTTAAATATTTTCACTGTGTTTCAAGCATTCTTAATTATGACCAACTTATAAGTACTTAGGAGGCAGTTGGAGGTCTTTTATGTAAAAAAGGATAATATAATAATTTTATCGCAACAGCAATAGAGGCACATTTTATTTATATATATATATATATATATATATATATATATATATATATATATATATATATATATATATATATATATATATATATATAGCCTGTCAGCAAGCCATTAACTACTGATGCTTCAGATACTAACCTAGGCTCCCTTTTATGCTCACTTATTAGTAGAATATTTTTCAGCTGTGCATCACAATTGAGCAAGAGTGTCCTAACAACCAATTAGCCCAATAACATCCTTATCTTGGATTGGAGGACTGAGAATTGCTGATAATAGGACTATATGCAAAATAAGCCTCTATACAAAAATAGACTTATTCTTTAAAAATCATCTGATACACTTAAATTAATTTTGAAATGGAAAGTATTGTTTGTGAATTGCATGAAAATTGCTTGAAATTTGCATGAAATGAAATTCTAAAGCGATCCTAAACTTTTGAGCGGTAGTATATATATATATATATATATATATATATAATATATATATATATATATGTATATGTACACTCCAAAAGGCAGTCATTGAATTCGAAACAAACAGTCACAAACCGGCATATTTGTGAAATACAACCAAAATACGAGTTAATGGGTGTTAATTTTGGGGTTAATCTAGGAAATTTTGATACTAATGAACTTACTAAGAATGTACATTCCTAAACCAGCACTGTGGAATATGGGACACATGAAGTATGAATAACTAAATTCTAATGTCATAAACTCTAGAAGTTTCTTAAATCTAACTTGATTCAGAATGCTGCTCATTCTAAATTAATAAGAAGTAATTTTAATAATAATTAATGTTTAATAATTTGCATAACAAGAGCCTAACAACATGTTTATTGAGCATTATTACAATTAATAATGTGATCATTAGTGATTTTTACATAACAGACCACCAATTATGCACTAATAAAGATTATAACGAACAAAATGTAATTCATAGTAAATACACTCTTTAGAAGTGTTTCATTTCGGCTACACTAACAAAAGAATAAAACCGTAATTTACTTTTTCAAAGTCATTTTGTGCCGGCGCCTCTATTGCATAATTGACAGAGACCACCCATTGGACTTGGCACATGGGTGCAGGTTCAGCTTTGGCGGGTAGCCTGCTTTCATGGATCTGCACGCTGTTTACCTTTACTCTAATAAACAACATCATTTTTAGTTCAGCTGCAGCTTTTGTCTCCCTTATCATTTGACAAGTCTGGCTACAAAAAGAACTTGCATGTTCAACAGCATAAATTTAAACTCCAAGCAACAACCGAGCGTATATTTTGTTATAAGAGAATATATCTCAACTTTGATTTCTGCAGTTTGCTAAAGGGGGGCTCAAAAAGTACCAGCAAAATCAAGAGATAGCAAAGAAGAAACATGATTGCTCTGCACTGATGTCTTTTCGTTTAACATTAGCTGATCAAACGGCAAGAAATGAGGAAATGGGTTAAATTAGCCTTGAGACCCTGAGAATGTGCTCTGAATTTCATTAATAGTTCCATAATCAGGTGAAAATATAATTCTAATTTAAAACACTATAAAACAGAGAAACCAGCTATACCGCTGTCTGTTCTGGTGTTACTGTGCCATAGAAGACCGGCATGCCAGCCTGTGACTGAAGAGTCTCCCACTGTTTTCCAAAAGTTTAATGCAGTTCCTCTATAATGGCTGTCAGACTTCTTCTGTGTAGTTTTGCATGAGGGTTGGAAGCTCATCGTCCCTCCATCTTTAGTTTTGTGGAAGTATATTTGGCATCTAGGGCTGAATAAACAGAGCACTTGTTGTTTGTTGATTTCAAGCAGAATGATAGGTCTTTACGTTTATCCTTTCAGAGACAGTGTGTCAAGTGTTTGTTTTTTATTGTCATTCCTCATTATAACTTGTGTACATTGGAACTAAAGGTTGCTTTTCAGTCTCCATGGTGCAACTCACATCAGCAGCAGCACATTATACAGCCAACATAGAGTGCAGATACCTGACAGTGTGAAACAAGTCCAGAAAATACTATAAATACACCAGACCATAAAAATACAGAATATAATGCACAATAAATACTATACAGGACAACAAAACAATATTTACATATGGGAAAATTGCCATTTAGTCACTGGGCATTGATTAGGAAACTAGTGCAAAGCCTATTTTGAGCTATATGACTGCTTCATTTGAACTGTCATTATACACTACTGTTTAAAAGTCTTAGGCACCTAAGCTCATTGTTTAAAAGCCTTTATCTTCGTAATAGGAACACCAGGTATCATTAGAACAGATGTAAGCATAAATACAGTACAAAGTAGCATGAATATCTTATTTTAAAAGAAGTAGATAATATCATGTAAGTCAGTTTGAAGAATATAGTTTTGTTCCAGATTTCTCCTGTTCTTTCAGCAGAAATCTTGATTTAGTTTAATGAATTACTGAGTAGTCAAACCAGGTATTAGATAATAACTGCAAATAATACTGGGTGACTTGGAAAGGGTTAAATAAACACTCTGACATACGTTAAACCACTACTTATAGCTGTCATAGACTGTTGTTATATCTGTTAAAAACATTTTTAGAGCCCACACAGCTATATTGCTGCTGTGATATGATTGAATGTTAAATGTCTGTATACACAAACTAATTAACTTCCTAGCTAAGAGGATTAATGTAAAAAAAAAAGATTTTATTATATTCAGTCAATTAAAAAAACATGTTTATGTTGATAGTCATTAAGTTTGATATCTATAAACACTATCTGCATATTATCTAATTCACCATACTTTAAAAAATTGTGTTCATCGTAATTCATCAGCAATTGGCAGAATTCACAAAAATGAATGCAAAAATTTGCCTTAATCTTTTTTTTGGCATTTATTTTTTAGAGTTTGTATTAATACTTTTTGAATATATGCTGATCAAATGAACGTTTCCTGTCTGGAAATATAGCTTTTTAAATATAATAATGTCCCCAAGCGCCTAAAACGTTTGCACACTACTGTATGTTTATATCTAACAATTCTTGCTTCATTTCCATAACCGCTCTACCTCTATGTGAACCCGAAGAAGTACTTTTGATTTATTCTGAGAGAGAAGCATGTCCATCCAAATCTCCCTTTAGAAAAGTGCTGGAACTGTTATTATGTTGTATAAAAATCCCTAATTTGATATGCAGCTGACGTTGTACTTGCAGTAAATATGGTCACTTTTGGTACTGGAGTGGTAATCGAAAGATCTTGTGTTTCATATTGAATGGAAAATGTTTGATTTAGTAACATTATAGGCATTGCAGGAAAAGGCCTTCTGTAGGACTCAAGCATTTTTACGGTTATGGCTCACGAAGGCAACCCACCAGTTGGCAGGAGAATTTCAGTACAGTAGCATGGAAATCAACACAGTTAGCCTTAAATATCCAATTCTTATAGATAAGGCTTTTATGATTTATCAAACGATTGCATGTAGGCACCACCTGTGGATTACTGACCTTACTGACTTGAATCTGCAGTAGGCTGAAAGCACTGTGTGGTTATTTCAAATTCTATTTACCGAATGGGATTTAAAAGCAGTTCAGCACAAAAGTGCGTCTCTGTTTTCCTCTTTTCCCCTGGGCTGAAAGCGCCGTGGCATCCTACGCTGGTTAACAGCGAGTGGAAGCTGCATGCGTTCGCTTTTCATGCCACTTCTCTCCTAACTCAAACCAGGCCACCGCTCTTGCCAAAAAGCATTTTAGGAGTGGTTATGGCCCTCGGAACGGTCCAGAAGTGCTGGACCTCATGGAGACTACAGGAAGAGAGCTCTAAAACAGTCCTCAGGAGCATCTTAAAACATTTTTATTGTCATTTTAGGGAGCGTGTGTTTTTCACCATCAAATGGGTTTTGGCATCCCATGTCCCTGTAACACCACCGGGCAGTTAAATTGGTAAGAAAACATTTGGGATGTTACAGGAGCACGGGAGCAGGAGACGAGGCATTTAGCACTGGCTGCTAACACATCCTCATTAAGAAGAAGTTCTAACCTGCTTTTAGTTTACGCAGCTAAACAAGCAGATCCGTGTACACGTGCGAACAGGGATTGTTTTCTGTCATTTTGTTGAAGAGAAGCCAGTTCAGTAGGCAGACGGCTGTTTCTCGGGTGCCTGAGCGTCACAGTGTCTCACTCGGGAGCGGACCATTAGAGCGCTTTAATGTGGGCCCCATACTGAGAGGCTTCTGGGAAAGCTCAGCAGGTGTGGCACTGATTATGATCTGACACCCCTGCTGGAGCTAACAGGAATCATACCAGGCAGTGCCATGAGACAGTCCTAGCAGCATGTTCCTCATCCTCCTCCATTCCTGCTACCGCTCCTGCATGCTTGCTTGCCATGGTCATCCTTCAAAAGCAATGCTCTACCATGTGTACCAAGTGTGGCTGGGCCTAGATCATACGAGTAACTGGATTTCTGTTTAATCTGATACATTAATCATAAGCGAGATGGATCCACCACTGTTTGTGAACTACTGCAGTAAACGTCCTTCTGAGCACCACAAGGAACATTAACTCCTGTTTGATGTTGATCTAAATAGAGTTCAAAGCCTTGCTTCTTTCACATACTGCATTTAACCCCCTCCACTGAGCCGTCAATCTTTCTCTGTTGTCTACAATCAGATAAGGTCAGGCAGTTACACCCATTCTGCATATCGCAGCACAGTGGCAGTCTTTCATCCTTGTTCTTAGATTCCCCACTCTGGAAATCTGGAAAAGGCTAGTGTGATATACTGTCACGCAGTGGCAGCCACTTCAGTTTCGTAGTTTAATGGCATGATATGTCATTATCTGACCCCCTTACAGCCCCAGTGGCACAGCTAAGATATATTAAGAAACATGATTTTTTTTCCCTCTCCAGATCTGAAGAGGGTCCCCCAACAATAAAAAACAAAAAGACTCTAAAAAGCAGTAGTTCTATCGTTAACTCAGGCCAGATGAAGGCACTGAGTGAGGAAAGTGGTTAAGAGCCGCTTTACCCGTGATAATGCCCGCCGTTTGAGTGAGCCGAAATCAAATTCACCCATCTTATCTGCAGCAAGCGCTTTCTCTTTGATCGGATTTCAACAGCGCAGCCCCTCCTCTCCCAGGACTATTATACCACCCTTTCTGCCCCCTGGCAGATGATTCTGAACTGTAACCCACCCGTTCTTATGAGCTCTCGCCCTAAATCCTGCTAGGTGAGCTGGCATCCCCAGCTCCCAAGCCTGACGTGCACATCTGAAAGCAATTGCAGGTCTGCGTGTGGGGGCTGCCGGATTCCAGCGAGACCCCCTCACCGGGAAAGTGGAGGGAGGTAAAGCGTTGGGAAAAAAAGTGGGAATGGCAATTAAACGATCCCTGGCCTTTTGATGGAATTCCCGGCGGAGTTTGTCAAAGCAGGATTAATCACGAGCCTGATCCCGGTGATCCTGCATCTCTGTCTCTGCCCTCTTTTCTCTTTTCTTTTCTTTCTTTTTTTTTTTTTACAAGCTTGTGTCATTTCCTCATTAATATCCTGGGAAAGGAAATCTACAGCAGGCCTCCAAAACTTAAACATTTTCAAAGCTCGAATGGCTTTTTAATGCCTCGGAGTGATGAAGCTATAGGTCGGTCCGCCTTAAGGATCTTAATCAAAAGAATCACCCAGAGATTATTGTTCACATAATGCTAATCAAAACCCAGGAAGGACTTTGTGACCAACCACAAGAAAGCCCAGTGTTACACATGCCACTGTTACCAGCGCATGTCTGTATATTACAACCAGCAATTTAGTTTACATTATGCTCTGGCAACCGGATAATTATAGAGATTTATATTCAGAATGACCACTTTCTTCTTTGTAAAGTGAAGGTCTGCTAACTGCACTCAAGCATATACAAGTTTACCCTGAAAATCTTACATTGTGTGTAAGTGAACCTCAGTACAATTTCTAAGGTTACATTATATTCTTCTTGGAATGTTTGCTGTGGTTTTCTGCTATATTTTCTATATTTTTTATATTTGTAGGTGCCACTTTTGTCACAGAGACAGACAGCCGGACACACATAGCTGCAAACACATGTGTGCGCTTCATCAATGGATTAATGGGCTTGTGATTCACCCGGCGCTGCCAATGGTTTATGATATAAAGGCTGCGCAGCCAGGCCTGGCACGAGAAGAGAAAGAACCGCACTCGGGATGAATGCTTTACATCATGGGCTTTACAGGCTCATTTGCAGACAACGGCTTGTAGCGTGACCTCAAGACAAACATGACTCCAGAGGCTTGAAAACAAAGAGAGATCGAGAGAGAGAGAGGAGGCCCCAGTACAAAAAAAAAATAACCACACAAAAGGTCGAAATACTCAACACCGGTCTCTAATTCCTCCACGGGGCTGTTCGAATACACAAGGTTACTTTTGGTGGCCTGAATGCCCCTGTAACTTGAAGCAGGTGGCGAGAGGCAGTAGCCCGATGCTGGGAGCTCTCACTGTCATGGCGTGGGACAGTTTAATTGGATAAAAGGGGTTGGAGATTAAAGGGGACCTGAATGGAGATCCTGCGAAGGCAGGCCCTGATTTATGAAGGCAGCAGACAGAGGTGGCAGCATGACGAATGGCCTGCGGAGGAATAGGAATGTCATTTCTCTTCTCTGGGAGAACGTGTGAATTCGAAATGAGACTCGTCGGGATGGGACTACAGAGAGGGGTTCCAGAGGACAGCGGGGCAACGTGGGTAAAACATCAACTGTGTGCACATGCGTCTGCTGTGAAGGCTGGAGAGTTGCATGTTATTGCGAGTCGTTGTAGGAGTGCGAGAACGAGCAGTCACTTTAAGTGATGCAGGTGTGTGTTTATTTTTTGGACATTTTCAAGAACACCTTAACCTTAAAGCAGGGGTGGCCTATAGAAGTCAGGGGCTGAACAAATAGTCCTGATGCAGTGAAGTTAGTTTTCACAAAAGTTACACTAGTCTACATAAGTCAGAAGCCATCTTTGATTTATTTCATTTCCAATATAACAGCTATTGCGTACAAGTTTTTCCTTTAAGAGATAAGATGTGAGATAACCTGTTTATAGAAGAGGTGGAACATAAATAGATGTAAAAATGTTCTAAAACTAGACATCTGTCAGGCTGGAGCTGCAGCAGGAGCAGACGAAGCAAGGGCGGACACACATGCAAGCTTTTAGGCTTTTAATAAACTAACAGACGGGCAGGTACAGGAACAGAGTTACTACTACAACAACAGAGCATACAACAACAATGACCGACAAACACTGGGAGCAGACAGAGGGTATAAATAACAAAGGCTAACAAGAGGGAACAGGTGACGGGACTAAACACTAATGGGGCACAGGTGAGTGAGGCGGGGCAAGGGCGGAGACAAAGGAGCACATGACAAGCACGAGAAACATAAACAGAGGCACATGGAACTGACAGGACGTAAAACAGACAGACCAGGACAGGCAGGGCGTGACAACATCAAAACATAACAACCTTGCAAGACCTGGTAGATCACCAAAACTGTCACCATCAGACAAACGGTTCTCATCCTGGCACAGTCAGACGGCAAATCTGAAAGAATTGTGGTGTCAGGAAGTCCTTACCGTGAAAAGGAAACAGACAAAGAAAGAAAAAGAAAAATTAAGAGAAGCTGTTGGGTTCTTAGAGCAATGAACTGACCACCCCAGGGTCCAGACCACAGCATCATTGAATGTGTTTGGGATTTTGAGAAGCTGAAATAAGCTTGTGATAAACTTAGTCTAATATACATATATACACCTGAAATGGTTTTCACTTCACAGGTATGCCCTGTCATGTTTAATAAGTGGGATTTCTTGCCTTATAAACAGGGTTGGGACCATCAGTTGTGTTGTGCAGAAGTCAGGTGGATACACAGCTAAGAGTCCTACTGAATAGACTGTTAGAATTTGTATTATGGCAAGAAAAAAAGTAAAGAAAAATAAGTGGCCATCATTACTTTAAGAAATGAAGGTCGGTCAGTCTGAAAAATTGGGAAAACTTTGAAAGTGTCCCCAAGTGCAGTCACAAAAACCATCAAGAGCTACAAAGAGACTGGCTCACATGAGGACCGCCCCAGAAAAGGAAGACCAAGAGTCACCTCTGTCTGATGAGTCCAAATTTGAGATCTTCGGTTCCAACCACCGTGTCTTTGTATGACGCGGAAAAGGTGAACGGATAGACTCTACATGCCTGGTTCCCACCGTGAAGCATGGAGGAGGAGGTGTGATGGTGTGGGGGTGCTTTGCTGGTGACACTGTTGGGGAAAATTGAAGGCATACTGAACCAGCATGGCTACCAAAGCATCTTGCAACGGCATGCTGTTCCATCCGGTTTGCGCTTAGTTGGACCATCATTTATTTTTCAACAGAACAATGACCCCAAACACACCTCTAGGCTGTGTAAGGGCTATTTGACCCAGAAGGAGAGTGATGGGGTGCTGCGCCAGATGACCTGGCCTCCACAGTCACCGGACCTGAACCCAATCAAGATGGTTTGGGGTGAGCTGGACCGCAGAGTGAAGGCAAAAGGGCCAATAGGTGCTAAGCATCTCTGGGAACTCCTTCAAGACTGTTGGAAGACCATTTCAGGTGACTACCTCTTGAAGCTCATCAAGAGAATGCCAAGAGTGTGCGAAGCAGTAATCAAAGCAAAAGGTGGCTACTTTGAAGAACCTAGAATATAAGACACATTTTCGGTTGTTTCACACTTTTTTGTTAAGTATATAATTCCACATGTGTTAATTCATAGTTTTGATGCCTTCAGTGTGAATCTCCATGAAGAGAACTCTTTGATTGAGAAGGTGAGTCCAAACTTTTGATCTGTACTGTGTATATATATATATATATATATATATATATATATATCCTTTGAACACGACAGCATGATTAATGGGCCAATAGAAATGCTCCAAAAACACTTGGACTATTTCCTCTTTACATTACCTGACACATGAAGTTAGGAACGTGTTTGGCCTTTGCTGAAAAGTTGCTATTTTGGAGATGCTTGTTATTCTTTGAACAGCTCTGATATATTCTAGTTTTTCCTGGTGCTGAAAAATAACTTGTACTTACTGGCAGTTTTCATCTGGAAATGAAATAAACGAAGAGTGGTATGATAATTACAATAACATGATACATGTAAGAAATATGTATGACCCCGTGTACCGACATGGTATTAAAACAAATGTGTGTGTTCGTGTGTGTGCTGGGGGGAGGGGCGGGTTGGCGTGTCCGTCTGTGTGTGAGGGCGGACATGAAAGAACAGAAGTTTGATCACAATCCAACGTTTCCCCTCAGCTAACCCCTAATCAAGTCTACGCTGCAACTGTGGCCAGACTGCTGCAGGTGCACGCTGCTCAGTACCCCACAGAACACACACATGTTCAGCGTCACTCACGTCAGCTCAGTGTTTGGGCTGAAGTCCTTCAACATTCCGGGCTGACAGAGTGCATTAGTCTCAGCTGAACTGCTCCCATTTTTCCATCATGCCCTCCAGTCGAGAAATCTAGTGGAAACGTATCCCTGTTTGGGTCGAACGTGCAGGCGCGTGCGTGACGTGTACGGCTAGTACTTGGCATGTTTGTGTGTCAGTCACCAGTCAGGAGCGCACGTGCGTGTGTATGTGTGTTTCGGGGATGTGTGCGTCAGGCCTAAATGGAGGTGGGGGTGGGCCGGTGTAAGGCGTCTGGCAGGCCCTGTTGGCTACATTCTTTCCCATCTGATAGAGGCCCTTATCGGCCTGAGACGGAGGTGCTGAATAGGAGATGCGTGTTGGGCTTTACAGTAACATCAACACATTCCTGCACACATTCTTCATGGCCAGTGAAAACACTGCCGGCCCGATAACAGAAGGGCAATCAAAACAACGATAAATCGCGCCGGATATAAAGCGCAGCTAACCAAAACGCCGCCGCTTCAAACAAATACTTTCCCTGCCAGCGCTAAATGCCTGTAATACCCTCGGATGGAGCCGTTTCAGCTCCACTGGCTGTATTGTCACGGCTCTTTGTCCCCTGGCCCCAGGCACCCTGCAACACCCCCAGCCAGGATCCAGCAAGGAGCTTCCAAACTCCTAGGTGGACAGTTACACCATAAACTGCCCGCCCATCAAAGGTTTAGGGACACCAAGCTCTCTGCGCAGGACAAGTACTTATTTGCGCTTACAAAATAAACGTTTGACCGTAAGTGGCCCATGTATTTTTTGGTGGCCCAACTTTTATAGCGTTCAGAGATTTTCTGATATCACAATAATTTACGTGATCACTGTGCAGCATCAGGATGGCATCATCAATCAATCAATCAATCAATCAACCTTTATTTAATCTCGGAAATACATTGACGGTGACCCTCATTTTCAATGCAGCCGAGCATATACAATTTAAGGGATTGAAAGCAAAATGAGCAAAAATAAATAAAATACAAATTTTAAATAAACATTTCATATAAATGCATAAAATATAATGTAAAAAATTCAGAAAAATGTAATAAAGGAATATAAAAGAATATAAAATAAACATAAAATACATACAACAAGATAATAAAAAGTTAAATTACTAATAAAAATATATTTTTATTAAAACAATAAAAAATAGATAATAATAATAATAGAATAGAATAAAATAAAATAAAACAAAATAAACATAAAATACATAAAAATAAATAAGATAAAAGTAAAATCCTAACAGAAAAATATACTCATTTAAAACAATCACAGGCTTTCTGATGGTGACTAGAAACTAAAAGTTTCAAATGGTTCAGTGATCCCATTGACCTGAGCTTCAGAGTTTCTTGTAGAGAATTCCAGCTCACTGGTGCACTGTAGCTAAAAGCAGATCATACTAACCACATGCATGGTACGGGGTTTGTGTATATTAAACTAGAAGCAGGTTATGTAAGTGGTATTCTGTTTCTGTTAAGTAATGGTAGCTAAATGTTAATGGTAGTTAAAGTTAAGTTATTTATTATTCATTTGTGTTTTTTACAGGGAAGGTTACTGTGTTGCTCTGCACAGGTTGTATAAAGAAAATGGCATATTGACAAGCTCTACATTTTCCAAAAGTGCTGAGTCTTCCTATGACATTATAAATGGTTATAGCCCGTTCCTGACAGCAGTGCAGTCATCATTTAGCATGCTCCGCTACACAGTGTTGTGGTGAAAACAAAATTTAACAAGATAACACACACGTTAACAAGAATAAACACAACAACCACTCCAATACTTCCCTTTAAAAAGCATGCGTCCGCTCTTGCTGCATCATTAACCCCAATGAAAAAACCCAAACCGTCAACCATCCCAAGCTGGAGCGTACCACCACAACGGGAATGGAAAACGTTCCACTGGTTGACAGGATGACATTTTTTGTGTATGCGTGTTTGGCTTTGAAAATGGGCATCCCCTAGTCTGTCAAAGTTTCAGGTCTCGCTTTTACAGATCCCCCCCGGCATATCTTTTACATTCACAGGAACGTTAGCTTGATAGGAAAGAAAAAAATCTGAAAGATTGGCTGAAGTAACGGAGGATAGCAAAACAGCTGCTAAGCAGTGATTGGGAGAGAAAACGAAATGGACATTCAGGAATGATTTGGCGAGCACCATCATTCATTTTTCCAGCTGTTCTGCTGTTAAAGTTCCCCTCGCAAGCCAAAACAGCCATTTTTAAGTTTTGTCACAACTGCCCGCAGGAGCCCCCTAGTGGCTCGGGTCCCTGGGCAAGTGCCTATATATCCCCATTAGATGATCGGGGCTTGATCAGCCTGCTTATAGGACATTATGAGAATAGTTTAAAAAAACATGAAGCTGCCTTAGTGCTGCAAAATATACCCCAGCAAAGGTAAACACTAAATAATAGTGAAACAATAACGCAGAAAATCAAACATTAGAAAAGAAAACACATGCTCAGCCAGTGTTCCTCCTTCTATTGCGCAGCCAGCTTAATCAATGATGACATTTACATTTTATTTGCTCAGAAAATTGGCATCCCTGATGGTTGGAAATTGATGAGGTATGGATTTAAAGTTTTTCAACAAAAGACATTTAATCAATCAGCGTAGCCTCTAAAATATGTGCTTTCCCTGTGGTGCTGTGTCACCATGCGCTCATTGTGGTTGGCTCTTAACCTAAGGCAACAATCAGGGCTTGCAGAACAACAAAGTGGCCCCGGCAATGAATTTCGTAAAACACCAGAGAAAGGGTTGTAGGGCATTTTCCTTGAGTCATGGTGCAGCAATTTAGCCATTTAGCTGATTAAATTACTTTGACTTTTCTCCTCTGAGGCCTGAACTCTTAATGCGGAGACTAAGAGCCACTGGCTGAAAGAAAACATTACAGTCAAAACTGTCTATTTTGACTCCGAATGGGAAGTCGTTTTGAGGAGTTCTTTATGAGAGTAATATACATGTCAGAAATGTTAGTTTCTTGAATTGTTTTCAACTTTTTGTCAGGAGGCTCATATTTTACAGTCTCGCTGGCCTCGGTTTCTCCGCAGCAGTGTAACCTGGCCGTTCAGAGCCATAGCACTGAATCAGACCCACCATTTAGGATAGGGGACCACGTTTCAGAGTCAGATACGTTTCTAAAAGTTTATTGCAGACATACAAATGCTTAGAAGCAACACTAAACATAAGAATTATTAATTTTTCCAAAAAAATCTACAAATAGTAATATATTTATTAACATCATATATATATTAACAGTAGCCTATGACCAATTTATTAGGAGTTTTATTACAGTTCTAATCATGTCCACCTGATGCTTCCATTCTGAAGGCTTGCTGAACTGAATGTGGGTTAAATTAGGACTCAGTAATTAGAAACTGGTCATTGCAGCATTTAAGCTGTGAAGGCTTTTTACATGTTTTCTTCATTTGCACGCTAGATCTCTTTACTGCAGCTGTGAAATTGACAATCCTACCGTCCTTCTATTTATAACTGTGAGTAGCATTCATTTCCTTATTCCACCATGTCACGTTAAGAGCATTTGCTGTTTGGCCACCTTGGCCAGTAGTGGAGACTGTTGGTTAAACTGTTCTAATATGACTTTGTGTTATATACCACATATTAAATGTCATAGAATTCTCCTTTAGCCCTCCTTTAATCCTACTGGTGACACACTCCCATTTAAGTGTCACCTTTGTCCACTTTGCCTCATTAAAACTGCCCCTAGAGCAGCTGAGCTGTGTACATGTTGGATGTTAAGCAGTAAAATGTATCAGCATGTGGAATCACAGCTTTCTGTTACCTGCTGTGTTTTTTTATCCCTGAGTAAAAGAAGCACGAGAGCTAGATCATATATCAACCAGCATTTCGAAATATATTTTTAAAAGGAAAAACACATGGGAATAAGAAATCAGGCTCTTCTGGGCCTTGGCCCTAAAGGGTTAATGAAGTGCAGGAGGCCTGTGCTGCTCTTGCGTTTCCTGTGCGCTCTGCTCCGTGCAGTGCCACGCTGGTAATGCGGATGATTGGGGGGAAAAAGCTCTGTGGCAGGAGAGGGCAGGCTTATCTCTGATCCGCCATCTCCCATCCCCGCCTCTCTCACTTCAAAGCCCCATAATGAGAAGCACCTGCCTTCACTGGGCCGGAGGAAGTCTTTAGTGAGAAAGGGAGATGGAGATAAAGGAAGGGAAACGCAGAGAACTAGGAGCTTTATTTGAGGCTCAGTGGCGGGACGGGGCCTGGGCGGGACGGGGTGGCTCAGAGAGCGCGTGCAGGCCCAGCAGAGACCCAGCAGAGGCCCGACTTGCATTAGCTCAGCCTGGCTCTGGCCCACGCTCCCACTGAGCTCCCTGATCCCCCAACCCCCCCCTACCGTGATTCAGTCCATGAGGGGCATGCGCTATCTGCGGCTAATCTTCATGAACTCACTCTCTCCCGCTCTTTCTCTGATCTCCCGCTCTAATCAAAAACAACTCGCCTTTTCACTCAGCTGTTTGCTTTTCCTCAGCCAGGGTTTATGAAGGAAACACGAATCTCGCAGGGATAGAATATGGATTTGATTCTATTTACTCTCATAATATTCCTCATATAGCGCATTTATGATTTAATCACTGAATAGCATTCAGTAGCATGCATGGCACCTTATCTTGTGGAAGTCAGTGTTTGAAGTGAGCTAGTATGGAGCGTTACATTGTGCTTTATGCAGTATAGTGACATTTGATTGCATTCGTAACTTCTGTAGTCTGGTACTCTTTGACTCACCTTAGTAGAAAATAGTGTAACATCTATTACTATTAGTGCTCACTTAACTTTACTACTAAGTATGAATAACGTTACACCTTTATTATGGTTACTACTTTGTTATTCATTTTTGTCTTTGATACGTAATACGCAATTTTCACAATATCAACATCGTTCCAACTCTGTATTGTCTAATCTAATTTTGTGATTCGGGCTTGTATACAGCTTTTTGATCTGATGCACAGAATCTGGAATTTCTTCCCATAGAGAATGAATAGGATAGAAAAGTGCATGCCAATCTACTGAACTTCATTTCGCATACACTGATTCAGGGCAGACCCCGACCACGACTGTAGTGTTGGTTTGACCTGCAGTTGTCTGTATGTGATTTTTTCCAATCCCTCTGTTTCCCCCATAGAGTACCATTCATTTTCAAGGGCACCCGAACGTTATGGTTTCATTCAACCTGCGGCCACCAAACTGCGTGTACTTACGTAGGGCAGGTCCCCAAACACACTGGCCCGCACTCCTTTGCTTGTCATTTACTCATCCCTCGTTCCTCACACTGCTTAAGCTGTGTAACCGTGTCTTATTTCCTTCAGGAAATGTACTAGTTAACATTGATATTGATATACATATTAATACCCTTATTGATACCGTCTCTACATATTTTGGTGCAAAAAATAGAAATTCATGACTTGAAAAGATATGAAAAGATTCCAAATATATTACAAATGAAAAGACTAAAGACTGTTCACCTCCCTTCAGTTAAAAAATATTTACAACCATAAACAACTGTTTGACATTATATGTCAGAAGCTCTCACTAAGTTTAAACTTTGGCTACCTAGCGATTTATGCTACTGGCTACCAATTTCACTACATAACAGTAGCTTAATGTTGCTGCTTCCCCTGATTCGCTGATTTAGGCAATCAAATTATTCTAATTATGTTGTTTTAATGCTGGGAACATTTTCCAATCATGACATTCAGATTATCAGACTATTGAGTCTGAAGTGGGCTTTCTATCCACCCCACCCACTCAACCTTAAATGATGGAAACAGCAGTGGCTATTATTATAACACCTGATGCATTGTGACTTTTGTATGCTTGTAACTTTTGTACCATTTAAGGTGGCTGACTTTAACTTTATAGTTTTCTTTCTATTAGCATTTTTCAAGTTTGACACACAACCACTTCTTTACATATAATGTATTTAACTGCATGTTTATTATATTGTGTATATTATTCTGTGCTGGTTTCCCTTTACAGCTGGTCCGAAATAACAAAATTATGCTTAACATTTAAAATGTTTAAGGTAGTCCGAGGCCTCTGAACACTTCAGTAACACAGAGCAGAGAAAATGACAGTGATGTAGAATTAATTGACATTACATGAATACCAATAGCAGCATCATGTGTTCAGGAGCTTATAGGTATTTTAGAACTGATTATCCCTATTTATTATCCAATGTGCTTGTTACCTGAATCCACTCATGTACTGCTAGTGTTTCTTACAGTGTGTTTAAGTTTCAATCATTTGCTTTAATATCTTAAAGTTCATAACATAAGTAAGAAGTTCAAAGAACTTAGTTGCACACATAATTGCATAATATGTAAATTACTCACCCAATCTAATTATCTCAATAATTAAACAACTCAAAGTAATTACAGCTCAGCATTATGAGTGGCTGTGCAAATATTTTGTGCATGATTATATAGTTAAGAAGTAAACAAAGTCATTCAGCGTGGCTGTATGTAAAATGCTTTGTTTTTGAGTCCATTTCTTTTCAAAGTGGTGGTAATAGGAACCCGACGTCTGAAGAGCCCAGTGCTTTTTAAAGGTCCCCTTTAGAACAACTTCAAATCACAACTTCAACACTGTATTCCTATTTAATCATAGATTTTTTAAAGCAAAACTTTTTTTGTAATTACAAGTATTTTACCATTACTATATTTGCACTAGGTGGTTAGCACTGTGGCCTCACAGCAAGACGATCCGGGCTCTATTCCGGGTCCGGGCTGTTCTGTGTGGAGTTCACAGGGATGTTCTCCCTGTGCTTGAGTGGGTTTCCTCCGGGTACTCCAGTTTCCAGTTTCCTCCCACAGTCCAAACACATGCATGTTAGATTGAATGGTCATTCTAAACTGTCCGTAGATTTGAGTGTGTGCATGAGTGTGTGTTGACCATGCAATGGACCCCAACTTCGCCAGATGATGCTGGGATTGGCCACAGAAAACTCTTCGAGTGATGCCACAGAAGACCCCAAGCAAAAAAGAAAAGGGTTATCCAAAGAACCATTCTTTCCTAAGAGAACCAAAAATCGTTCCTCTACAGCTTCACACAAAGACTTTATGCTGGAGTGTGCTCTACACTGTATTTGAGCTTTTTTCAAGCTTTTTCTGCTCCACACTCTTTCTGAAGGGGTGAGAACAGGAAGGACAGAGATCCAGATAGAAGGAGGAGGAGAGAAATGGAGAGAAATTGCAGTCCAGCATTAGTGTAAGCAATGGTGCCCTTCTGCTTTGATCTGTGTAAATGCTGTGGTTATCAGCTCCCATGACCGGGCAGTTGAAGTTAAGCATGAATCCACACTGCCATGGTTCTGCAGCTTGGAACAGCTATAATGTCACATTCAATGCATCATTTTCAAAGAACTGAAGAAACTAATGGACAGAGTCGTTGTATTGCACGGCATGCAACTCCTTAACCCCTTAAACTGTAGGCTCTTTTTTCTGAGGTGAACATTGTTATACTGGAATGAACCTCTCATTATTTTATTTTTATGGGAACAATAATGTCACTTTAGGACCTCCAGACGAACATTGTATGGACAAAAGTACATAGACTCTTCTTCTAATTTTTGAGCTCAAGGGTTTAGTCATTCCCTCTGCTAACAGGTGTATAAAATTAAGCACAAAGCCATGCGACTACCCTAGACAAAGACTGGCAGTTGAATGGGTCGTACTGAAGAGCTCATAGTATGTCACATTTGCAACAAGTCAGTTTGTGGGATGTTTGCCCAGCTAGATCTGCCCCAGTCAGTAAGTGTGTCCTGTCAGATCTGCCCCAGTAAGTGCTATTATTGTGAAATTGAAGTGTCTAGGAGCAACAACAGCTCAACCATTAAGTGGTAGACCACAAAAACTCACAGGGCTAAATCGCCTTTCCTCAGTTGCATCGCTCACTACAAACTGCTTCTGGAAGCAATATCAGCACAACACTTCAGGAGCTTCATGGAAAGGGGTTTCCATGCAGCTGCACACAAGCCTAAGATTACTATGTGCAATGCCAAGCATCAGCTGAAGCAGTGTAAAACCTGTTCTCATGTTTTCTAGAACAGTGTTCTGTAAAATGATAAAGCACACTTCACTATAGTGTTGTCTGGTAAACAAATATGAAACGCATAGTGCCAGTAAAGTAAAGTTTAGTCAGGGCTATTTTTTAGGATTTGGTCTAGTTCCAGTGAAGAGTAAGGTTAATGTTACCACATGCAAAGATGCAACTTCTTGGGAACAGTTTGGGGAAGGCCTCTTCCTGTTCCAGCATGACTGTGAACCAGTGAGCTCCATAGTTGATGAGTTTGGTGTGGAGGAACTCTGCGCAGAGCCCTGACCTCAACCCCACTGAACACCTTTGGGATGAATTGGAACATCAGTGCCTGACCTCACAAATGCTCTTTTGAGTGAATTGGCACAAATTCCCACAGACACACTCCAAAATCTTGTGTGGAGACAATTTAAAGTGCTGGAAATATTACAACAACAACAGTAATAGAAACAACTATGGGTATTAATTTAAAATCATATTCAAATTAAAAAGATAAATAGAACTCTACACTCTACACAGCATAATGACCAATAGAGGTCTCTTCACGTTTTCTGTATTTTATGGAAGGTGTTTGCAGAAGGCCAGTATCTGAAGAGCACATGCTGGAACGTAAACAGAGAGCTAAGTCTATCAGAACTCTAAAATTTATGTTAGACGATAAAGGCAACAAGTGCTTTTTGTTTTTGGATGGATTATATTTATAAGAACCCCAATAACAAAAGCAGTCCAGTAATCAACTCTGCTCATAACTCAAATTATAAAATCTAGTGACAGAGCCTACATACAGAGCTCAGAGCCTAAGATTGCTCTCCGGTTTCATACATAAGGTTCGAAACACAAAGCTTTTATTAAAGCATTTTTCTTTTTTACCAGTCCGTGTCTTAGATGTAGAAAGTTTTGTGATATCAACTGAGAGGAAACTATTTCATTTTCAGAAGAAAGAAAAATGGGATGTGGTGGAATGCCTAACAAGCTTATATAGGTGTCCCCATACTTTTAGCCATATAGTGTACATCACAAATTCTGGATATGGGCTGTAGTCTGCCTAGGTTTCAGTCACTTCTTAGAAATGAATAATAGCAGCAGCAGCTCAAGCAGCCAAGACTCTCTAATGAAAAGATTAATTGCTGTAACAATAAGGTAAAAAGTATGTTAATGTCTACGTACAACAGACAAAAAATATGAAGTTCATATCTGATCAAAAATGAAGAAAAAAGTGTTCCTGTGCACCTGCGTTAGCTGACATAATATTGGAAATCCCATAAGGATGCTAGCAGAATTAAATATTATTGTAGTCAGAGCTGGACTGGTAATCTGGCATACCGGGCATTTTCCCGGTGGGCCGACAGTCCTCAGGGGCCAGTGCCTCAGTTTTTCTTTCCTTTTTTTTCTAAGAGACCGGCACTTAATTTAGAGGGGGTGACCCATTGGCCACAGCACTTTATTCTGATATAATAGCAAATGCTCAAGGCTGAGAGGTGTTGGAGGAGCAGCAAGGGTCCATTTTAGGCTACATCACTGCATTTTAGATATTTAGGCTAAAGGTGTTGAAAGGCTGCAGAGTAGTTTAGATTTGTAGCAACCCACGATGCTGTGGTTCAACATGTTTTGAAAAGCACTCAAACAAGTGAAATAGCAGATTTTAAAACTGCTAAATAATTAGAGCTTTGCAATTTAAGTAAGTTTAATAGTATAAAAGTATCAAAGTATTATTAGCAAAGGGTATTTCCACATTGAATAAGAGTAAGACAGTGTCAAATGCTGATGCGTTGCATGACTTCACAAAGCAGCCCTGTTGTTAGCCTGAGACAAATGCATGTTATAGCTTTTTAAAGGAGGGAGCACCTTTTAACCTGAAGAGTTAGAACTGAGCTGCTCTATCAGAGAATTTTCTGAAAAAAACGTATTAAAGATAACTTCAATAAAAATTATAAAAGAATTAATTGAACTACACAGAGCAGATAAAAGTGCTAGAACTACAGTATGTGTAAATTTACTTGTTTGCTTTCCACAAGTTATTTAATCGACTTCTGAAGTAATGATGAACTAAAAATTTCTAATAAGCCCAAAAAGTTGTTTTTTTTAATATGATGCTGTTATTTGATAATTATTATATGATAATAGTAGAATACATTACTAGTCGGTTGTGCTCTGCTAATTATGGGGGGCCGGTCTAAGCCAAAAATGTTTTTTTTCCTCATTATTTTCCTCAATTTTTATCAACTCCCAAACTGAAAGACCTTAATGTAGTATCCATCATCCGCCACTGAAACTGCATAGATGATTCTGCATGTTTGAAGGAAAAAATAATAATAAAAAAAGACAAACAAATATTATGAAATGAAGGATGGTCAAGGCCTTTAACCCAGTGAAAGATCATGCTGTTCTATGAAGCAGTCAGTAGCCTCTTGTTATTTTTTCCATGCTAACATTCTGTTCGTGTCCCACTGTGTCGCTGATTTATCATCTCCTGGACGTGCAGCGATGGTGGTGCGTTAAAACCGTCACCGCTTCCAGCTTCGTGGGGCAGCGTCCTGAGCTCAGACCGCACCGGTGGAGGATGGCCAAGAGACATTAACATGACACTAACCTTGACCAGACTGGGCTGTAAATCACTGATGTCATCACACATGGGGGTTCCAGCACATAATACGGCAGTGACTGCGTGCGCCGCAGCAGTTACATGAGCAGTAATGTATCGTAATTCAGGGGATTTGCTTGCCCCATATGACAAACATGTCTGAATGTGCCTGACTTTAACACACGACTGAATAAGTTGTTGGAGCCAGAATTCCATTCTGACATAACAGACCTCCCAGAGGTGTTATTACACATTCAGTATTTACATATCTGAAGGTTTTGACTTCAGCACACAGGAGGAAATGCAGCCACCGGGGAGGAGGTGAGGTATGTTTTTTTTTTGAATAAACATCATTTGTAATCTTAAGACCTTTTACTTTACAGACTGCTCCCATCAGCAGAGCAGCTTTATCTGAGGAGCTGGTGATAAGATAGCTAATCTAAGCTGAGCAGAACAGCGGCCTGGCTCCTTTTTCACGACGGCAGCAGTTTCAGCCCTGTCACTCTGGCCCACTTCTGGTGCCATCGTTGTGGCGTGTGTTTCCGAGGCCTCCCTGATAAGCGTGGGAGGCTAATTGCTGCGGCCGGCCGCCGTGCCGGAGCAGAAGTAGGTGGGCCTGCTGTGGATGTGTGCGCTGTGTAAATACACAAAATACCAGCTCCACACTCCATCACTGCCCACTACATACATAAACTCGCCGGCTAGTTAAACACGTTTAAAATGTCAGAGCGGGTAAATGGGCCACAAGCAACAAAGTCTTGGAAAGACATTTCTGAGACATTTCCCAAAGGCTCCCACAGCAGTGCTGCAAGATATGGCTCTGGCACGGAATCTGATGCTCTTAACTGGACTCAGTCAAATGTCCTCTGGCTACAAATATAGATCCCATCAGCCTGATCTGCTTAGTCTACAGCAGCGGCACGCTTTCCCATGGGACAGTTTTGTCTTTTCCCGTTTCTAACGTCCCCCAGGAAGGACTTAATTGTTCGTGAGCTGAATCAGACTTATTAAAACACTAAATGATGCAGTGATAGGGTTCTCATTGAAGTGCTCTATGCATTTATTTGGTTTACAGTCAGGAAGGGCCTTAAGTGCAAGTTATTCAGTTTTCAGAAGATTAAAGGATACTGAAAAATTGAGACCCATAACAACTAGGCAAGACCTGGTAAACCACCAGAACTGTTCAGATCTGCAGTTCAAGACAAAAGATCTTGTTTTAGATCTGAAAAAAAAAACAGTGAAAGGATGGACTTTCTTTCCAGTCTTATGCTGTGAGAAGACACCTCAACACTATTGAGTCTAAAAGGATGTGTAGTTGTCAAGAAGCTCTTACTAAGAAAATAAAACAGACAGGAACAAAGGACAATTTGCAAACCAAACACAGAAGCTGCTGGTGTTCTCAGGACAATAGACTGAACACCCAAGAGTCCAGACCCCAAAATCACTGAGCGCGTTTGAAATGACTGGAATTGTGAAAAGCAGAAAATGACCAACTTCTAAGACTGACCTTTGGAGGTGTGGATAAGTATCCCAGCAGATTTCTTTGGAAAACTGGAAGCTCCTGAAAAGAAAATAATTGGCTTTGGATTTAGTTGTTGAGGGTTCTTTTAATTTTTTTCCTTAAGAATATATTTTGTGTTTTTTTCTGACAATTAAAACTGAAACATTATCATCAGCTCAAAAATAATAGCTTGTGCTGAATTCAGGTGTTCATCAGAAGGTTGTATACAGTGTTGGGAGTTACGCCGTACAAAGTAAGGCATTACAGTAATATGATTGCGTTTTCTGTAACAAAGTAGTGTAACGCACTACAGCTAAATATTTTATAATCACGTTATAGTTACCATCTTAATAAAAACTGTTACTTGTGTTGCTTCCGTTTTTATATATAAATATTATTTTAAATGCCCAAAATGGAAAAAAGTTCCTGAAGCTGTTTTCTGCATAACTCGTCACGTGACTGAACTTGATGAGTGCAGTGCAGTTCGGCAACAATGGCAGAGAAGGAGAGTGAATGTTTTCACCAATGGAGATATTCTCCTTACTTCGAATTTGTTTCACGCAAAGATAAAAACATTACAGTGACGTGTGAGTTATGTCCAAGCCGAAACACCTTTCAACTGCAGCAAACTCCACAAACAATTCGTCGAAGCACTTATTCAGTGTGCACGGTAAAACAAAACTCGTCACTAAAGACCCCTGCATCGAAGAAGAGCGTGCCCCCAATAGCACCCAAACAAGGTACACTGGATTTCTATCGACACTAGGAAGGAAGGTAACAAGTAGCAGTATCATGTAATAGGTTTAAAAAGAGCCCCTTAAAGAACACACACACACACATATATATATATATATATATATATATATATATATATATATATATATATATATATATATATATATATATATACACTACCACTCAAAAGTTTGGGATCACAGTGAAATGTTCTTGTTTTCAATGGAGTATCTTCCTTCCTTAACACAACAATGGACTGACGGGTCTCTAAAGAAAGTTGTTTCTTTCTGGTCATTGTGAGTCGGTCAGCAAGCCATCAACTGCTGATGCTTCAGATACTAAACTAACCTAGAATGTTGTGCTTCCTTTTATGCTCACTTATTAGTAGAATATTTTTCAGCTGTGCATCACAATTAAGCAAGAGTGTCCTAACAACCAATTAGTCCAATAACATCCTTAACTTGGATTGGCGGCCGTATCAGGAGATTTAGACATATTTATGAGACATATACATACTTATAGTGGCTCCATCTATTAATAGTAAAAGAATTTAGGGGTTACAACTATTTGCCACTTGTGTTTGCACACAAAGGAATTAGACCACATTTAACCCATCTATGCAATGAAAAACCCACGTACACACACATACTAGTGGGCAGGGAGCACACTTGCCCAGGGCGGAGGGCAGCCCTACACACAGTCTGGGGGAGCAGTTGGGAGTTGCTCAAGGGCAATTCAGTTGTCTCTTATTGGTTCAGGAGATCGAACCGGCAACTTTCCAATCACAAGATTGGTTCCCTAACCTCCAGCCCACAAGCCATATTCCATTATGCTGTCCACAATGGAGAAATTTATTTTTAGAAGTTTTATCAGATAAAACTCAAAATTGATCTAAAAAGGGCCCGGTCAATATTTGTGGAATACTGCTGCCGCAAAATGTGCAATTTGATAAAGATCATATATCAAAGCCAGTTAAAAAAATAAATGAATGACGAAATATCAATTAACAATAACAAACCCTTTGTCTGACAGACAGGCTGAGGTCCCAGTGATGTACTGAAAGATGGTTCTGGGCATTTTGCTCAGAATGGCTTTTTGTGTTGGCGAGTACTCTCACCACGATTAGCTCTCAAGTGACTTCAAGTCCTCTCCGCGGTCTCAGTCAGGCATCACTGTGGCGTGCAGTGCTGTGGGGAGTGATGTTCTTTAAGCCATCGGTGCTTCTCAGTAGAGTTGCCCATTGTGCTGTTATTTCAGGTCCATATGAGTGACAGTGCAGGGCTAAAGCAGGGGGCTCGGACCTCCGGAGGGCTTGTGTTCCCTCAGTGGCTCGGTTATCACACTAGCCAGGGCCTGAGTGGAGCTGGCAGGTTTAACATGGAAAGAGCCACTTTGCACTGACCCCTCATTCAACTTGGCCATAGTGACATGTGGAAATGCAGTATTAGACCCTCTGTTTCCATTCCGTCCCGCTCATTCTGTCCCGCTGTCACTCCTCTGCTCACTTGATGGCAGGAGCGAGGCAGAAGGAATGCATGAATGAATGAAAGAAAAAAAGAGAGAAAAAGGCAGAAAGGTAAGGGGTGTTGTAATGTTTCCAGTCATGCTTGTCATGTTTAAAGTCTTGCTCCGACCTTACAAACATGATCCAGCTCCATGTGTCTCTTCTCCATCCAACTCGAATAAAACTCTCGCTGGAGCTCGGAACTGCGAGAGGAGAATTTATTTTCATAATAAATCATTCAAGCTGATTGAAGGCGGTTGTACGTGCTCTGGAGGCTGGGGGGTGCGGTGTGCGGGGGAAGGGGAGGGTCCTGGCAGTAGAGCTAGTCTCCTCTCAGAGTGTTTGTTGATGCACTTCAAATCCAACCGTAATGCATCCCGACAGGACGAAGCCGTCATAGATAATCATTTCCTTCACTTTACCACGACATCTAGGATACCTCCCGTATCACAAAAGCAGTTGACGGCGGCGAGGGGAACTGGAGGGAGCTGCAGCGGTAGCAAAATATACTGTGGCCTGCAACAACCATATTTGGGCAGGTGGAGTAAATGAATGAAATCGGACCTGCGGATCTCACCAACAATAATCAAAAGCATATAGCCCAATCTAGGCCTGCGGGGCTCATTTTATAGGCCGCATTTGGAGCACCCGCAGAGAATTGGCACATTTAACATCTCATGGAATCCTGTCAAATTCCTATTTCCACATTTCATCCTGTAACACTAGCACCATTGTTAAAGAGCAGTGTTCGGTGGTAATCGCCATTAGAGTTTCCAAAGAAAGTTGCAAAAGTGCTGAGATCTCCACGCGGTGTCTCGAAGTAGGCCAAGCGATCCAGTCCAATCAGCCTCAAGACTACTGCTCCAGTGAAGCACAATTGTGGTTTCATGGACTGGAGTGCTTCCCTATTCATTTGATTCACCACACAGCGCAGCGTTTGCTCAGCTCAGCCCTTTCCTGTCCTCCGTTTTCCTCTTCTTTGTACAGTGGAGCCGCTGTAAACATAATAAGGCCTGATTTAGCGAGAGCCTCGGTGCCCATGTCAGACCGCGGCCGGCTTGCTTGCTGAGGGATAGAGTTCCCACTGCCAGTCAGCGCGGAACATTGTTTTGCTTGGTCCAGGGCCACTCAGGGCATTTCCACCCCATTCAAAGCAAACAGCACCACAGCTGCTGAACTCGCTCGTCAATGAGTGCGCTCTTGGCATTCGACCTTCACCTTGCCGGGTCCTCCTCATAAAGCCCAGCATTTCTAATTTTCTCATGTTGACAAAAGTCCATGCGAGAAAAGGAGGTCATTGTTTGGCCTTGTTGAGTCTCCGTGTGATTTCACCCTCTCTGCGTCGGGAGGCTTTCTCCACCAACCTCTCTCCACCTCCCAAAGAGACCCCCTACCCTTTTTGCCCCTTTTGCCATTCTCTCACAGACAAAAATCACTTTGTCAGGTCGGGTTAATTAAAATGCCTTGCTGGAGATTTTGAACTTTGCTGTTTTCAATGTCTAGCTCAGCGCGCACCCCCACCACTCCCTCCCTCCACCCCCCAGAAAAACTTCAAGTTTCTTTGATTTAAATCTGTGAAACCCTCCGAGGGTCCACTTGTGTTGCAGTTGGCTTGCGTTTGCCTCCCTTGAAAAAAAAAAAAAAAAAGGACCAGCGGGGGAGAACGGAGAGGCCGGCCAAGCGCGAAAGTGACAGACTTAGCAGAGATCTGACAATTAATAAAAATTTCTAGTCAGCCAGACTTTCAGAGGTGAAAAAAAGAGAAGGAGAGGCAATCACAGCTCTGTGTAGAGATGGACGGTGGCCAGAACGAGGTCAGCCTTGTCGACCGCAGCCTCGCGAAGACTGAAGGCTGCAATGTCTACAGGGCCTGGCTGTGATGGCTACGAATGACTCTCTAACGGCCAATCGCTAACGGCAGATCCCAGCCAAACTGTTTCAGCAGAGCGAGCTGGATGGCGAGTTTCCGAGAGTCGTCCCAGCGGAGGCCCATGATGAATGCTCGTAGGACATCCTAATGTAAATAGCTCAGAGCTGTGAGCTGGAGGTGGAGGTGGAGGGCAGTGCAGATGGCCTGCATGTGCTGGCCCCAATCACCGATCTGATTTCAGAGGTTAGTGTTAATTACAGATTATTGCTGAACCGTAAATGCATCCAGCGTAGACCAGTCGGGCCGGGGAGACTCCGAATCATTTGTGATGGCTCCATTCCGTGTTTGTGCTTGTCCGTCAGCCGTGCCGAATTACAGAGAGCGCTGTGAAAATTCATGTCCTCCTGCTTTGTTGTTGTTTTTGGCCATCTGAAGGTGAGCAGTGGTGAAAAACGCACCGCAAGGCTCAGACCTTCTCTCGTTTTCTGTGTAGTCTGTGCACAAGTGGTCACTAAGTCAACCAATTGCAGAGCAATACTGCACATCACTCACAACCCTGGATCCAAAGCGCTAGCACCCTGGGAGGGTGTTACAGTAAGTTTATCCCACTGTGCTGGAGAATGGGACCTGACCACACCAGCATCACTCCTGTCTCTCTGAGTACAGATTAAATCCTGGCTCTAGGAAAAATTGTGGCAAAGGAACAAGCAGCCGGCTGCCCTATGCAGCCGTTTGTATTTAGGTGCATGATAACTCCCCAGCAAATTGGATCATCAATCATCCGGCCGTACCGGGAGACAAAAGTCTTACATTGTAATGTCAGGGTTAGCCCCACATATGGAACTGTTTATAGGCTAATCCTGATAGAAGCGTGGGGAGTGCAAGGGCACCAGATAAACCCCCCACCCCCAGCAGAAAAAAACATGAGCAATCATATCCACCACTCCATCTTGATATAAACCTTCCTACCAAAGTAATGCACCCGGCTAATTGTGTTCTACCTACAGCGGGAAAGTGAATATAGTTTGGTGATGGCAATTATAGCTGCCCGTGCTCATTAGTTTGAATTAGGGCTGTCACTGTATAAGAAACTGACTCTGGTACTGAGGCCTATCACTGTGCTCAATATCAGAATGAAACTGTAGCACAGCATTAGGCAAGATTACAATCAATAAACTTTTTTCATGATAAAGTAGAATATAGTATTTCTGCAGTCTGTTTAAATGTTTTGTATTCTGTGGTGAAACGGGTCAGACAAGTATAAGTTGTCCAAACATTTACTGAAATTAGATGAAATGACATCAGCATTGACAAAAACAACCTTTATAACAATAAGCTGTCATAGATGTTTATGCAGGTTTCTGCCAGTTGCCGTCAAAGGATTGTGTAGGTGTTATTTATACTTAAATATATACTTAAATATACAGTGTCTTGCAAAAGTATTCAGCCCCCTTGAACTTTTCAACCTTTTGCCACATTTCAGGCTTCAAACATAAAGATATGAAATTGTAATTTTTTGTGAAGAGTCATCAACAAGTTGTGAAGTGAAATGAAATTTATTGGATATTTTAAACTTTTTTTAGAAATAAAAAAACTGAAAAGTGGGGTGCAAAATTATTCGGCCCTCTTGCGTTAGTACTTTGTAGCGCCACCTTTTGCTGCGATTACAGCTGCAAGTCGTTTGGGGTATGTTTCTATCAGTTTTGCACATCAAGAGACTGAAATTTTCACCCGTTCTTCCTTGCAAAACAGCTCGAGCTCAGTGAGGTTGGATGGAGAGTGTTTGTGAACAGCAGTTTTCAGCTCTTTCCATAGATTCTCAATTGGATTCAGGTCTGGACTTTGACTTGGCCATTCTAACACCTGGTATACGTTTATTTGTGAACCATTCCATTGTAGAATTTACTTTATGTTTTGAATCATTGTCTTGTTGGAAGAAAAATCTCTGTCCCATCAATTTTTAACCATCTTCTCTGTCCCTGCTGAAGAAAAACAGGCCCAAACCATGACGCTGCCACCACCATGTTTGACAATGGGGATGGTGTGTTCAGGGTGATGAGCTGTGTTGCTTTTATGCCAAACATTGCGTTCCATTGCATTGTGGCCAGAAAGTTTGATTTTGGTTTCATCTGACCAGAGCACCTTTTTTCAGATGTTTGGTGTGTCTCCCAGGTGGCTTGTGGCAAACTTTAAACGAGGGTTTTTATCGTTTATCTGCCTGGTGTTTTCCTTGGTCTTCATGATGCTCTCTGTGCTTTTAACAGAACTCTGAGACGATCACAGAACAGGTGCATTCATAAGGAGACTTGATTACACACAGATGGATTCTATTTATCATCATCAGTCATTTAGGTCAACATTGGATCATTCAGAGATCCTCACTGAACTTCTGGAGTGAGTTTGCTGCACTGAAAGTTAAGGGGCCGAATAATATTGCATGCCCCACTTTTGAGTTTTTATTTCTAAAAAAAGTTTAAAATATCCAATAAATTTCGTTCCACTTCATGATTGTGTCCCACTTGTTGGTACTTCACAAAAATTACAATTTCATATCTATGTTTGAAGCCTGAAATGTGGCATAGTTTTGCAGGGCACTGTAATATATTTAAAACAATCCACCTGCACTGTCAGTTGAGTTTAACATGTGTGCTGCATTTTGTGAACAGTTTGTAATTATGGTGACTACTATAGCAGATAATGACCAGAATGATAAAGGTTTCTCACCAAAGTCTAAACTTCATCTATACCTTCAAAAATATGTCATCCAACCTGAGAGAGTATAAAGAAAGTAAATATTTTAATTCCATTAAACATTTTGAACAAAGCTGTCTCTGCTTGTAGTCATCAAAGTTATGACATTGTATGGCTATTTTATGGATTTTCCGACCTTGTTGTCATATTGCAATTGACATTATATCTATTATAAGTATTTCAGGCTAACTAGTTCAGGGGTCGGCATGCTGTGCTCAGCTTTCTTTTCCATAGGTGATGTAGCTCTCACGGCTCACACATGCAATCATATTCACCACACAGTTGAAATGAGATGTTATAAATCTGGTGACTTATTTGTTTGGAAACTGGTTCATAACTCAGGGCCCTATGTAAATCTATTGCTCATCATTGCTAATAGTTAGCTACAGAATATGCCATGTTAGCGTTACTGGCTAAAGTCCTTTCAGAAATATTTTATCATATTTTATGTTTTAATTTTATCAAATAAGAACAGCACTATTTGTGACATCACACAAAGGCAGTGCAGTAGGCTGGTTCAATGTTATTAGGTACTGTCAAGTTATTGGGACAACAATTAAATTAAAAACAAGTACTCCAGTACCTTTAAGTAAGATTTTTACTGGACAACTTTCACCTGTAGGGCCACAGTGGTGTAGCAGTTAGCACAGTTGCCTCACATTAAGACAATCTGAGTTTGATTACCCAGTCTGGGCCGTTCTGTGTGGAGCTACATGTTCTCCCCGTGCTTGAGTGGGTTTCCTCTGGGTTCTCCGGTTTCCTCCCACAGTCCAAAGACAGGCATGTTAGGTTGATCAGTCACTCTAAATTGCCCATAGGTATGAGTGTGTGTTGGCCATGGGTGACCTGTCTATGGTGTACCCTGCCTTCGCCTGTTGATGCTGGGATTGGCTCCAGCCCCCCTGTGACCCCGACTAGCGGTATAAAGCGGAAGATGATGGATGGATGGATGGAACTTTCACTTGTATTGGAGTAACATGTGAGTTTTGTACTTTGCCTTACAAATGCTGCCCTCTAACACAAATTTCTTTACTTTTATGTTTTAGCAGAAAGAAACCCCAACGTTTTTAGGGCCCTCAGAGAAGGCCTGATGGTTCCTGTGGTCTAAAAATATATGTTGATAACTTTTAGTTTATTTTAATTCAGTATGGTCATGCTTGTATATATGCCCCTTGATAAATTGGCCAATCAGGAATCATTTCTTCATGGTATATTGGTTTTAGTTGAACTACTGTAAACTGCTGCAAGCTACAATATATGCTATATATATATATATATATATATATATATATATATATATATATATATATATATATATATATATATATATATATATATATATTAGTCTGTGGCAATTTTCAAATGGAAAATGTATTGTCTTTTACAAGCTCATATGTTCATGTGAAAGTCCAATAGTTTACCAAACTACTAGAATCCCAAAAGCACACAAACGGAAGTTAGATTTAGACTCAAATTAAGGGCCTAGCTCTAAATGTCTCAGTTCACCACAGTGTTTTGTATATGCTAATGTGTCTCATGTCCAAGTCCAGTTAGCAGTTCTGCTACAGAACAATTGCAACATTAAAGCATTAGTATCAATCTGTTTAAATAAAGAATCAATAGTATATCAGGTAATAGTGTTTAGTTGTTAACTATGTTGTACTACTGGCACAACGTTGAACTTTTGATACATCAAGCACCACTGTTTTCTATTATTACTGGTCAACAAAATGCAGGCCACTGACAGAGCGATTGGCCCAAATGCGCTGCTCAACACATGATAAACACGCCTCCCCAAATGGCCGCGCCTGCCAGGCAGGAGCAGAGAAAGAGAGAGTGAGAGATTCTGCAGGAATGCTCGTGTCTAGAGGCTGGACATCAAACAGAGCAAGCCCCGGCATCGGAGCGGGAGCAGAGGTCAAGCCTGTTAAAAAAGCCGCCTCAGGTTGACCATAACCGATGGTGTCCAGAGGGGTTCCTGCAACAGGAATGCAAGCTTGTAGAATTACAAATAAATCAAACGACAAGGGCTGGAGCAACATCTGGCCGTGGTGTTTGCCTTTTTTTCTACTTTCTTTCATACATTTGTTTGCCATAACCAGAGGGGAGGACGAACATCAAAAATAGCCCATTTTGCACACCCGCAAAGATCTGCCACTTATTTTAGCACTGCCCTTCAGCTGAACAAGGATGGGACGCATTGAGCCGAGTGGTTCTAGCCCACTGAAACTGTCCCAGGGGTCTTTGTGACAGTGTGTGTCCAGGGAGGCTGGGGGATGTTGGGGTTTTTTTGCCAGAACTTTTTCTTTTCTCTTCAACCACAACTCTCCACCTCCTCCATCGCTCTCCCCCACCCCCTGCCTGCCCCCTCTCTTTACGAGCTGGGACAATGTGCTGGTAATTAACAGTTCTCTGTGGCTGTGGTGGCTCGTGGGCACACATTGCCCAGACTTTGGTGGCTACAGAGCCTTTCAGACCAGAAGCCTTCATGGACTCCTGTCTCCAGAGCAGTTATCACTTCACTTCAGAGGGTTTTGACCAATTAAGATGTTACATTCAGCTAATAAACAAGGTTTAAACATTAAAATGTGTGATTTTGTATTTTGTTTTAAGTGATCAACAAAACTTGTAAATGAACCTATGGGAACCAAAACTATCTGAATGCTTATACAATTTATTGCAGTTCATAAATGGCTCCCGATATATGTGTGCTCAATTATCCCACAGGGTTGCCTCCATAACTGTATGATGGCCACTTATTACATTCTTTATTGGGCCTCTTATAATTATTACCATATGCAAGATTCATGCAAGGAGACCTGCTGTACATGGTTCTTTCAAAAAAGGGCTTCTGCTCGTGTTATTAGTCAAACAACCCTTTTTTCCTACCCGTGCAGGCAGCAATACAAGCCTATGCCGAGAAAAACAGGTTATTTCCCATTCGTGTTCCATTTGGCTAACACTTGTAGGAACCCCTGTGGCAGCAAACTAGAATCAAATAATGTGCACCGCCAACTGTCGGTTCGGTAAGGAGGAGGAAATCAGTCGAAATCTGCGGGCCGTAAACAAATGTCGCGGTGGCATTTTACGTTCGAAGACTGATTTTCCCAGCCGGGCCCGAGCACAAAGGGAGAAATCATTTTCCGCCCCGGGAAAATGAGAAATCCGTTTCTGTTCTCAGTTACCGAGCCACATAACAGAACGACAATCCTCGACACACACAAACTGACACGCAGAGAGAATATATGGGCTGAGAGGAAATCTATACGAGACAGCTCTCCCACTCTCACTCTTGCGGCAAAGAGATAGGCCGAAAGATTGACGTAATTGCTGGAAAAGGCTGCATTTCTCTTTATGTTTAAAGTGCTCCGTTAAAAAGGGCCTCTCATGTCTAATGCTATGCTAATGGCTCTTTTTCTCAGACAGGTCTTTGGCCAGGCCGCTCTCTGTGCTGCCCCTGGCCCCTGTCCGCCCCGGTCATGCCAAGTTTCCCCATGTAGCCTTCTGCCCACTCACCTCCCATAGGGTGTGGGACGCCTAGCGTTGTGAGTTGGGTTTAATGTTGACCTGCTGAACCGATAAACCTCACTCTGTCATGCTATTCGTTTCAGTTCCTCTAATGGGGCGTTTTATAGGTTGGAAAGAACAAGTAAATGCAGACAATACAATGTCTGGTTTTACTATTTGTGTTTATTATGCCTATGATCATGATTCACCAAAGACTCTAAAGCAGGCTTCCAACTCTGTTAGTCAGAGTATCCCAGGCCTGGCAGAGTGTCTTTATTATAGTGGTGAGGATGGTTTTCTTTCTTTCCGTGTGTGTATTCTAGGTATGTTTCTCTAACGAGAACTTAATTCAACAAATAACACAAACAGTTACTTTAGTTTTCTGTCCATTTCTTAGTGATCTGACGTTAAACATCTGGTGGCAAAAGAATGTGAACCTCTGCTCTCAGGAACTGGTGTGACTCCTTTTATCAGCAATGATTTTAACCAACCAGTTATATAACTTAGACTGGACTTTCTTCTTGCAGAACCACACCAACTTTGTTATGTCGGAGGGCTTTCATGCATGAATGCCACACCTCAGAATCCGACCCAACATTTCTATTGGATTAATGTTTGGACTTTGACTCAGTCGTTCCTAAATGCAACATTTCTTCTGCTTTAACCATTGTTTGACTAACACATATTTTTAGGGTTGTTGTCTTTCTGCAGAGCCCATCTGTTGTTGGAGATCTGGAGTTCATGGCTAGATGTTCCAACATCCAACATCCAACAGAATGCTTAATACAATCCAGAATGCATTGTTCCCTCAAATGATGACAAGCTGTCTTAATCCAATAGCAGCAACAGGCCCAGTCCGTGATACTGCCACCACCACGTTTTAAAGTTGGGATGAGGTTCATATGCTGGAGTTTGGTTTTCACAGACATCATGTCTCTTACTTAAGCCACGATGATCCATACTTGCCTTATCTATCTGCAACACATCATTCCAGTAGTCTTTTGGCTCATCCACGTAGTCTTTAGGGTGTGTTAAACGTATTGTTGCTGGAGAACAGTATCTTTCTTCATGCAGTAATGTCATACATACTGTTCTTGAGAATTCAAGAATACTGACATTGGCCAATGTAAGAGATGCCTGTCAGATCTTAGATGTTTCTCTGGGGTTCTTTGTGAGCTCACAGAATATTCTACATCTTAGAATTAGTCATTTTGTTTGGGTGACCATTGCATGGAGGGCTAAGAATGATTTTGAATTTTCTCCATTGGTACACTATTTGCCTGATTTAGGAACCTCCTTTCACTAAAGCATGGCATGCTAACTAATGTGTATGGTAAAGACCATATATGCGGGGCCTTGTAAGGCAAGGTTTTCACACCAAACTACTAAATTATTGGTGGAACTTTTTGTGAAATTCTGTTTATATACTCGTTTTAGTGAAGAACGTTACAAAAGTAATGGGACTGATTTACTTTTGTTCACATATTGGCTAAATATATCACCAAAGAGGACTAACATGCTTACATACTACCTTAACTCTAACCTGTGCTAGTAGGTGCTGGGTGTTGTAAAAGGTTCCAGACCGGATACTTTTCAGATTGCAAGCCTGCTTTAACTTGTACTTGTACTTTTTTTTCTCACTGAAATAACACTCAAGTGTGGTTTTAGTCAGCCCACTTCTGGTGTAGATGTTCTAGCATGTTCTGTCTGGAGAACACTTCTTCACTCCTGACAGCGACAGAACACAGACAACTAAATTGTTGAGGGTAATGAAGACACACCTTTTATTGAGCACAGGGACTTTTTCGGGCTGCATTATTGCTCGATCGTGTCTGAGAGCGGGGCACGGCTGTTCAGAGGTCAGATCTGGCTGCGGGATCTGACACATGTAGAGCAGCGCCCCTCCCGGCACGCTCATTCTCCACACTGCGGCACAGGTGGAGCCGGGCATTCCTCACTCCTGACGTGAACAAGTGAAAAGAATAAAAGGGCTCAGTAAAGCCGGCACATCAGCCTTATTGACACCCGCTCCGGATTTATGAGGCTGCGGCCATGTGTGTGGGTTAGCGAAAGCGTGAAGCACATGGTTCACAGCTTAGTCTCACTATTCTACCGGCAGCGCTTAAAGACAACAGCTTACTGAGGGGAAGAGCGGCTGGAGCTTCCAGATGTAGCTATAGCTTCCGGAGAGGTACAAAGAGAGACAGGCTAAAGGAGAGAGAGCAGAAAGAGAGAGGGAGAAATGAAGAAGAAATGGGAGAGACGGGGAGACAGACAGCAAAGGACTGGCGAGACTAAAGGGGAAAGAGAGAGACCGGAAAAAGAGAAAACAAAAAGGAGAAACACTGAAGGAGGAAAGGAAAAATGATGGCAAAGACAGAGAGAGAGAGCAAAGACTGAAAGATAGAGTGAGAGACAGTAATGAAAGAGGAGAAAGGAGAGATATTTGGGCGAACGAAGAAAGACAAAAGAAAGACAAATGGAAACTTAAGAAAAAGAAAGACTGAAAGAGAGAGAAAGAGTCTGATGGAGGGACAGAGAGATATTGAAGAAAAAGGAGAAAGATAGACAGAGCCTAAAGAAAAAAATGTGGAAAGATGCAGGGAGAGAGATAGAGAAAGAGAAAAGTGTGTGGAAGAAAGGGAGAGTGGTAGAGAAAGAGAGTGTGTTAAAGAGAGAGAGAGAGAGAGACCATGTAAGTGAGAGGGTGGGAGAGAGAGAGAAAGAGAGAGAGAAAAGATAGGGAAAAGGAGAGAGAGAGAGAGAGAGAGAGGGAAAGAGAAAAGTGTGTGTAAGGGAGAAAGAGAGCATGGTAGAGAAAGAGAGAGTGTTAAAGACAAAGTAAAAGAGAGAGAGAAAGAGAGAAAATGTGATGGAGCAAGAGTGAGTGAAAGAGAAGAGAGAGAGAGAGAGAGAGAGAGAAAGAAGATAGGGAAAAGGAGAGAGAGAGAGAGAGAGAGAGAGAGAGAGAGAGAAAGAAGATAGGGAAAAGGAGAGAGAGAGAGAGGGGGGGGAAGAGAAAAGTGTGTGTATGGGAGAAAGAGAGCATGGTAGAGAAAGAGAGAGTGTTAAAGACAAAGTAAAAGAGAGAGAGAAAGAGAGAAAATGTGATGGAGCAAGAGTGAGTGAAAGAGAAGAGAGAGAGAGAGAAAGAAGATAGGGAAAAGGAGAGAGAGAGAGAGAGAGGGGGGGGAGAGAAAAGTGTGTGTATAGGAGAAAGAGAGCATGGTAGAGAAAGAGAGAGTGTTAAAGACAAAGTAAAAGAGAGAGAGAAAGAGAGAAAATGTGATGGAGCAAGAGTGAGTGAAAGAGAAGAGAGAGAGAGAGAGAGAGAGAGAAAGAAGATAGGGAAAAGGAGAGAGAGACAGTCCATAAGGTCAGACCGTGTGCTTCTATTTGTCCTGAACGGAGATAATGTAAGTGAATTAGTCTGGCAGACGGCTGCTGATTCAGTGTGTCCAGCATGTGTCCACTGAGAGCTGCGCTGGGGAGTGAAACCACTGTCTAATGAAGACATTGCCATCCAGTCAGACTCCTCCATCCTCTGTTTCTAAACACTCCAGAGCCTCTGAGCTAAATCAGTCTGTTTCGTCCCCTTTACAGCTTTTATTATCAGCTTCCAGTGTCACACTGAATTACACTGCTAGTGAAAATATAAACGTTTCTGAAAATTTAAAAATACATTCATTTCTTGGAGAATATCTTGTGTAAATGATATCTACCGTGTAGGTCATGTGGAGTAGCACACCAACAATTCATTTGTGTGTCAGTCTCAAAATCACTTGTTTACTTTCTCACCAGACGGGGGCACTGCAACTGCAAAATGCAGCCCATTAGGGGAAATCAGTCAAAGGGGCAGAGAACTCAATCACTGCAGGACGACTTTGTCTTGAATCTGTTACAGGTTCAGAACAAAAAGAGGCTTTATGTCGTTCAGTCTGACACACATTATGATCTTACGTAAGCAACACCACCATTGAGACCCTCATATGAACATGAATAGATAACATGCGTATTATAGATAAATAAACATTTACAAAGGGCTCTGTAGGTTATATAAAGATGTTAGATACTTTCCACTTATGTGTGCTGATTTGGGAATAAACCAAATATTCATATTTAAGCTTCAGATATTTCTCCTCACACTGAAAAATAATTTACACATAGGTAAAAAAAAAACAGGCCTATTTACATAAACAAAGTTGCTGCTAATCAGGTGACACACGAACTATGAAGATGTATCTTATTAATATGGAAATAATCCGCAGATATGAGTTAAACAGACGCAGCTCGTCACCGTTTCTCCGTGTTTGAGTTCTACACGATTTAAAAGTGACCGTTTCAGAGAGTCGAGCACCCACTGCGACCATCTCGAACTTCTCAGCGCCTCCGAGAGCCCAAATGTGGGTGAATGACATCAGCAGTGCAGTGAGCCAGTAAGAGTGTGGCTCCGTGTTTGGGGGGCTGGAAACTCGCTGGAGAACTTCTCGCCCTGAAAGCCCCGCAAAAGCGCCGCGCACAACTTTTTTGGACTCGTGTTGTTCTCTGCTCAACTTTTACTCGCGAGGAGGAGGATTTGCTGCGCGGAGTGAGCGGAGAGGGGATTCTGCCGAGGACGAGAGGGGGAGAGCCTTCAGGACGCGCGTGCTTTCTTGTTCGTCTTCTTCTCTGTGAGGAAACTTTTTAGGCTCAGAAATTAAACAGCAGGAATATCACGAGAGCTTCTTCTTTTCTTTTCTTTTTTTTTCATTCGAGAGAATTCTTATAGTGATGCGCACATGGACTTTTACGCACGCGCCTTTTTCGCTACTCCGCTGCGGACGCGGCTGAATGGAAGTTTAACTTTGGCGTTGAACGGGAGTTTCGAAAGTTGCAGCCGCGCGTAGCCGCTCAGAGAGGCGACCTCCTCCAACTGGACACTCAAACTCTGCGCGTGGCGCCTCTTTGGCTTAAGACGAGCGGGGGATCTATTCCATTTTATTTTTCGATCGCCAGGAGTTGTTCTTCCTACTCTTGCTTGTTTGTTTGATTCCTTCTTTGTTTGTTGACTTGTGAGCCCGCTTACGTGTTGCGGATAGGATGCGAGCGCGCGCGCAGCAGAAGCGCTGGCCGGCCGGTGGCGGAGTGCTCGCGCTGCTCTGCGCGCTGCTGCTGACCGTCGCCTCCGTGCGCGGCTGTCCGGCCAAGTGCAGCTGCTCGGGATCGCTTGTGGAATGCCAGCAGCAGGGCTTCCGGGCAGTGCCGAGAGGAATCCCGAGAAACGCCGAACGACTGTAAGTATTGCAGTTTGGATTCACATTCACAGCGGGCGCGTGCACTGAGAAGCACGAGCTACCTGCATGCGTTATTATAGGCTGCTGGACAGGCCAGAGGGAGTGCAATTAATTACTATCATAACAGGTTATGAAGGCGATCAGTGGTCAGCTGGAGCACTACAGCAGCAAGTGTCATATAAGGTATAGCTCTTGCTGAGGGTGCTGATATAGAACTTGCAAATGTGGACATTCAAACTGACAGCCCCTGAGCCTTTGCTCTGTCACAGCACCCCCAGGTTTACACTTCTGCTGCAAGGAGATGCATCATGCTGACATTTCAGAGACAGGCTTTAGGATCCTGTGCTTTCTTTGACATTAAGAACGTGCTGTTGGTGAATAATGCATTCCGCCTTTTGCTGTTAGGCTGCTTATATTTGCTGAATGTGAGGTGCCTCGAGGCGTGCATGCATTTAAATTTCAGGTTGGGTTCAGATGCAGCCTATCAGTTCCTGCCCAGATGTGAGTGCCCGTGTTAACTGGTGTAAGGAATGGACGTGTGCACTCATTAGTATGATTAATGGAAGGTGCTGTGTGTGTGTGTGTGTGTGTACCTTGGCACCTTAGGTAGGGTAACGGTAAGTGCGTTTAGGGGCACATGCTCTGGCAGCATACAGGATTTCATTCCTTTTCTTCTCACACAGCCGCAGGGTTTGGTGTGTGTTTGAGAAATGTTTGGTTTCTGGGTTAAAAATATTCTCCGCCACAGTGCCACCTACGCACGGACGTGTAAGGCAACCCATAACATGCCATAAGCAACCAACTCAAGGAACTTTGGCTTACCATATGGCTTAGACCGAGCATCAGCCATGGGCCGTGGTGCGACGGCAAGAATGCACAGGCGTTGGCTGGAGGGTTACTTGACCCTGGTGACCTTTCGAAAACCGAGAGCTTTTCTTGGGGCAGAGCAGGCTTTTAGGTGAGCCGTTCATACCTCCCGAAAAACGCTCTTTGTATGAAGTTGATTTAATTATGCCGCACATTACCATTCAAATGGACCTCAATTGGACTTTCCCGGAGGAAAACCTTACTGCTGTAAATCTTCAATAGCTTTGGGGTCTTTGAGGTTCCTTGGGAGAAGTAGAAGTACTTCTGGTCCAGATTTAAAAAGAGTATAATGGTTCCTCGAAGCTGTGAAACCGAGCAAAGTTTAGTCCAGATGCCGATAGCATTGTTATCTTGGCTAAACTGCTCAATGTGTGCAATCTGTACTAAAACTCAAGAGGAAATGTGAGATTACTGGGCTCCGTTCCTCAGAAGAACTCTCTCAGGCAGCAGGAGACTTAAAAACAAGATGTGTTTCCATCTGATCTCTTTGTCATCTAGGTGAAACTTTTGAAATCCTCAATAAACAATTGCAATTGAAGTTCAGTTTGTTAGTTGAACAAGTTCCATTTGGGAGTGTACGCTGTGTGTTTTCAGTTTGCTATCTCAGATGTGCCCTTGTATAAAGAGTTGCTCGTTCTTAGCCGAGTAGTTAGTCATTGACTGTGATGGCAGATTAATGGTACCAAACGAACTGTGGGATTAAGCGAGTTTGTCCCAAGACCGAAGCCATAATTCCTTCAGTGAGGCATGTTTGCGGGACCACTTATAGTACAGGTGCTGCTGGCTCTGTGTCTCTGGGGTACGCTTAACACACTGCCACTGTTCTCATAACACCCTGGAGTGTTGATTTAAGTGTAATGAGTGCACCGCTGCCCCACGCAAGGCTTTGGTGCCACTGGTTTAAAACTCAAGGAACCACAAAACAACAGTAACCCAACGAGGCTGCTTGGCTTGCAAACTGGAAATATTGCATTGTATATTCAAGACAACTGCCTCTCTTTGATTGATTGATTGTGGAATGCGAAGCGTAATTCAATTCATACATGACATGTCCCTCCTAATAAACGAGTGCTCGCTGTAAATTCTTCTCCATCCCCTGACAGCTTGTATGATTTTTCACTCATTCGCTGGTTCTCACTCTTAAATACGCGCATTCATACACACTCTGTCACTTTCTCACTCTCGCGCACACACACACACGCACGCTCAAACTCTCAGCTCCGACTCGGGCGCTTCGAAGCGTTTAGCAGCGGCTTCTCTCCAGCAGAGTTTTCACAGTGGCCGGCCACTCTTGCACTTCACACTTCAGGAACAATGTGGCACATTGTGGCTGGTGTAGCACGCTCTGTCTCCTGAAAAGGGAAAGAGAGAAAGAGAGAGGAAGAGAGGAAGAATAAATGGCAGCGTTTTCTAGCCCCCTCTTCACTCCCTGTCTACCTCAATTAGGCAACATGGGAACACAGGCAAGATCAGCATCCTTTCTTAAGCCCTATTTAGACTGGACTAGTTTGACCAGAGGAGATCCTGTAATGTAATTTGTAAAGGATTTGCAGAAGATAAAGTATCTGTGAATTTTATCCTCAATAGTCTGGACTGAAATGGAATAGCCCATATGGAGCCACACTCAATAACAATAACAACACGGAGCACAGCCATGGCAGTTTCGGGTTTTGTTATTCCGTTATCGTGAGGCTTATTCGGGCCTACTATAACTAAGGCAGCTCTGAACAGCCGAGTACTAAAGACCATTCACTCTGGAATTATTTCTGTTTGACTGTCTGACATCTGTAAAAATTATATACATTGAAGTTTCTTACGGGTTTAAAATCACAGATCTCAGATAAATCCTACACTCTGAACAATTCTATCTCAGTAAGTGTAAACACTGTTTCCATAATAAGATTATTCTAGGATTATTATGCAATTAATTAATTTATTTCTAGACATTTGTACAGATTTTAAGCAGTGAAATTCATGTAAAATTATCTTTTTGTACTGTTCAGATCATACAGCACATTTCATTTACACATTACGTATTTCATACATTCAAGACCTTTCACTGAAATATCTTTTTTGGCATTGTAGTATCTCCCCAGCTTTACATTAACATGGTATGGGTTCCTTAAGGGGCTAGGATAGTCACACTGGTGCTCGTGTACAGCCTTAAATGGGCACCTGTTTGCCTACTGTCTCAGGTGTCTGAGCTGTTCTGGTTATGAGTAAGCACAGCACAAGGCCAGTCAGCATGTGTGTTTGTTGTGCTGGGGTTTGAGCTAACAGTCAGTGGGTCTAGAGGTTGGTTTGCGGTCTCTGGTGCCCTGCTGACCCTTATAAGCATAAGAGCAGCACATGTGAAATCTGGTTGAATGTCAGTGGAGCTGGCTGCCAGGTGGCTGGCTGCTAGGCACAGGCTTCAGGGAAACATCAGCCACCCAAACTCTGTAAAAGTGCAAAAAAGAAAACTTTTACATGAATGGAAAACATTCAAGGTGCTTACTTTTAGCCAGCACTTCAAAGCCCAGCGCTTGCAGAGAGGGCTGCATGCCTACAGCTTAGGGGAAGGGGAGTGGTGAGTCCGACGTCCTAGACGAGGGTCCCACCAAAAACTAGGGCCACAGACATCTGTCTAGCTTCCAAGTGTGCGTCATGCTTTAAAGCAAGGCTAGACTTTTTATTTTCTGGTTTACAAGCTTTTGTCACCAAAGCAACACATCAAGGATCCTTGTTTGTGTCTTTGGATTGACTTTGCACAATTATAACTGTATCATTTACAATAATGTACAATTCAATGTCCTAAATAGGCTAATTAAATAATTGAGCATGTTTTGTTATGTTTTTCAGTAACTTACATTTAAAGCATTTGACAGACATTCTTATCCAGAGTGACATACAGTCTACATTTACACAGGTAGACAAAGGTAGGGATAGGAGTCCAAGCACTCCTATTGGTATAGTGTAGGGCGGTTGGGTCCAACCCCAGTCTACAGCATGGTATAGCCCACTGCGCTATACCAATCACACCTAAAACTTGAGCTTATGCTCAATCAGCAGCAGGTATAAACCATGTTCTATTTGTTTTAAACGCTGCATTGCTGTTCTTATGCTAAATCGAATGTCCATATGTTGAATGAGGCCATTCCTATTATTTATTTCTTTATTTATTGATTTAAGTGAAAAATATTATATAGCAAAAGAGGAATATTTGCTTTACTATCCTTTTGGCGTTATGACACTACACTTGGTGTTGGTTTAAAAGGCCGATTGTGATATCGTGACAACCGTACTTCAGACCGTGCCTCATATTGTCTAGTATAGTTTGGGCCAAGAATAACAGTGTTTATTCCAATCTCACAAATATGAATAAATCTTTGCGTGTTTCATGGCTCGGTCGCTATGATGTAAGCAGAATTGGGGGCCCAAACACTGGGTTGCAGTTAGCAACACAATAAACAGAAGGATCAAGCCCAAATTCCTCATTAGTCAGAGGGGACCGCCGCGCCTGTGGCGTTCGCATCCGGAAAGTAACCGTCCCTTCGGATCCAGGAGCCGGCCTTTTTGAGCTTTGATGAGATTTACATGAGCCACCCGTTGAACCGGGAGCTGGCCTGGTTTTAAACAAGCCTCCCGCTGAATAAACAGAAGCTGTGGAGGTCTGGTGGAGCAGCCATTCTTAAATACGTTCAAGACGCTCAGGATTTATTTTACTTCTGCTGTTCTCCCCTGCAATGACGTCCGTAGAGGTATGCCGTTCCTGGCGGCCTATATTTGTTCCTGTTGGTGTCTCTTGGTTTTGCACTTGGCTGCGTCAGTGCTCTGCGGGTGCCGTGTTATGGATGGGTCCTGCGTGGCCTGGCTGTCATGTTGACTTTAGCAGAGGAGCGTCGGAAATGCCCATGTCACCTCTCGGCCGCTCGCTCCTGCCGTAATTTAAGAAGTCATACTCTGTGTGAGAGCAAACGCTGAGCCGCCTCACCTATCAGCTGCCAGCGCTTTGAAAATAAACGATCTTGAGAGCAAACAGACACAAAGGAAATATGAAATAATTCATTTTTGTCTGCTCTGCTTAGCGTGAAGTGAGCATCCTTTCGGCTCGGGAATGCATCCAGACGGCGCGGTAATGAAAATATTTACTAAACAAAAGCCTCCCCAAGACAGACCCCACCAGCACTGCCCAGAAACAGGGAAGAGCGGCACGGCCTTTTACTGGCACCTTCCCTCTCTCCCTCTCCGTCTGCCAAAGGCTCTGATGCCGTTGCTGCTTTTGTCTTCAGACGCAGTTTTGCTCTGATCTGTCATAGCGGTGATTTAGGGGGAGTCCTGCGCTCCAGTGTTTCTCAGAAACGCTGAGAGCACTCATCAATAACCGCATTGAGTCAACAGTTGGGTATTACTCAATGTTCAGAGTTGGGTTGGATTCAAATCGCAGCTCTTACAACGTTGCATTTGGTCGTACTTAATTAAGCAACTCTGCAGGACTTCATTTAGCACTGATCCCCCATGGGATACACACCCAAGGTTTTAAAAAATAGATGTTTCATGTTAACAAAACCTCTGTGGTGAAAATCCGATGCCAGACATTGGCAGAAAATGCTGGATCAGATATCAGCAGGAGTAAAAGAATACTATCAATACAGTCCTGTAACAAATCTGTCCTCAAGTAACATTCACTCACACTGTGTGGTAGTGGTAGGTCTATGGTTCTTCCTGTGAGGTGGTGGGAGTAGTTTGAGCGAGATGATCATCTTAAACACAGTAAACGGATTTGTTTTTGTTTTTTTTCTGGTCAATTTGGTCAATGTTGAAAGAACAACTACATAGTATTTTCATGAGACAATCACACATTCCTGATATTATGCTGGTCAGATGTGCCGTCATTTGAAATAAATAATAAATATAACTATCATTTTTAGTTAAATAAGGTATTAGTATAAAATGGGCATATATATTTTTATAGTTATTATTTTATAGTTATATTATTATAGTCTATATATATATATATATATATATATATATATATATATATATATATATATATATATATATAAGTCCTTGTGATGGCTGGCTCCTCAGAGCCAAAATAAATACTTTTGAAATGACTTTTATTATTCACATTGACTCGGATATTTAGTGCCATCTGTTTGTAATACTTGAAATTAGTGTGTAAAACACCCCCTGGTCTTTAGTGGGTCCCATGCTGGCTCGCTAACCCAGCATTGACTGGCTGCTGATGCTTTCTTCTAGTTTGGTAATGTGCTGAGATCTTACGCATCTCCTCTGTCTTCGGTTTGAGGAAGGACAAACAATTTACTCCTTTCAGCTCTTGGCAAATCCATTACAGCAAGCTCTTCAGAGGTATCCTGGACAAAGCTGCAGTTGAAAGGCTATGAAGGACCAACTGCGTAGACTACTTTGCTACAGGACCACCCTAAGCCAGACGGGGGCTGCAGCTCTAGTTAAGAAGGTCACATGCGAGTGAAGCAGTTAAGCAATGAAAGCATAATGGAACAATGAGGTTTCTGGGTCCTTATCTGAATGGACATTTTGAGTCATTCAGGGGGTCTATGAAGACATTGAGGGGGTCCAGACACTCCGGGACCCCTGAGAATACACTGTATTTTTACACCTTAGTTGGGGTCAATGGATGTTATAATATATGGTGGAAATAAATTATTGGTTAATTATTATTATTATTATTATTATTATTATTATTATCAGTGGCAGTAGTAGTAGTAGTAGAAGTGTATTAACTGTTACTATGAGCTGTTGGATCAGAACAGATCCAGTCTTGCTTTCTGGAATACAGGCTGCTGTTACCTAAGTGAAAGAATTCAACAAATAAAAATATGAACTATGTATGAACAAATATAAATATGAACGATTTGAAACATATCTGTACTTTTCTAAGTATGGTTTTTCTTACCTAATTGAAAAGTAACACTGAAATCCAAACCCTATGTGGGGAATTTCATAAGAAAGCTAAAAATGTTCCAGTGTATGTTTGACTGTGAAAGAACAGAGCATGGAGGACTGTGCTGGCCGGGTGATGCTGACCATCATAGTGCAAGGATAATTGAAAACCCAAAGCAAATACTGGTACTGCCAGCGCAGACACATCAATGATCATGTGTAGGACAGAGAGGTTGGCAATGGACACTTCTCTTCAGGCCTGCACATGTCCAACTGGGATGTGTGGCGACCACATGGCAGTCAGCTCCTGGCTCCAAGGAGATGAAAGACAAGCAGGCCATCTTTTATTCCTCTGACGTGTACACGGTAGGGCAACAAAGCTCTCCATTTGATCTTGCACAAGTGCAAACGAAAGTGAGCTAACGAAGGCCGTAAAGCAGTGTGTGCTGGGAGATCTGCGGTAGGGACGGCGCAGTGGGCTGTGTTCCTCTGTGGAACATACCAAAATACCTGATAAGCGTCAAATGAAAACACAGCAGCATGCACCCTACGCAGCCCTGCAGCTCCTGCGTCTGCTTCGTGATTGTTTTTCTAATGATCATTGGCACTGTTATGCCTGGTGGAATTAGCCCAGTAAAAGAGATGTGGATTAATTGATACAGTCGTTCAGCGGGGCAGTAATAGACAGCAGAAATTACAGTGACCAAGCTCTGACAATTACAGCAGCGAACCCTTGTTAATCTAAATGCAAAGGCAGACCTGTTTTCCTAGCAGTTATGCTCACACGTGTAATTAATCAGTAGAGATGAGCAATTCAATTTGCTTTTATTGATAATTTCACTACCTAGTCATTTTAGGACGGCTCACCTCAGCAGTATCTGTTCAGAATACTAATATGCGGTGGAGGCTGCTCTATAATATGACACAGTTTTGATGTTCACGGTGACGTCATTTAGCCAATGAAAGCAAATAATTAGAGAAACATCCAGTTAACTGTGATGGAAAAGAAGCAATGACAAACTTTGCATATCACTGTAGGCTTACTGTTTAGATGACAGGTAGAAGGACAGGAAGTGTAGTGCCTTGTTCAAAAAGTCAAATCCATAGGGTTTATTGAGTAACTGCCTCTCCAGAAGAGATATGAGCTTGCACTACAGCTTTTGTACAGCACTGGAGGCTGATCAACATCTACGTGAGGGTGTGCTCTCCTCAGTGTACAATGTGCCAACATTAGTTTGTCAGAGAAATTCGTTCTTACTATATCGGGACCTGCAAAACATCAGGAAGAGTAGCTAGCCTAGTCAGCGAAAGGTTGTACCAGACAAATTGTCTCTGCATTTTCCCACCGATTTTTCAAACACTCTGCATAATTAAATGGTTGGGATGTAAATAAGGTCATTCTGAGTGGTTTGATGTGAAACGCACTGGCAGAGCTGCAGTGGTGGCAACTGGAAGCAGACGTTTGAAGAGTTTAGTGCCTCGGAAAGCTCCTCACAGACAGCTATTACATGAAACGCTTGCATATATGCTGCCTGATGTCTGTTTTGTTGTTGTATAATAGGTGAAATGCATGCAAGTGCATTAACTCTTCACTCAGAGGGTGATGTAGGGTGTTGTAAGGCAAAATAAGCAAAAAAGCAAACTTATTTTTACAGGTTTACCACTATTTTACTATCAACAACATGCATATAAAAACTCAGAAGACATGTAGGTTCACTGGTGCTTTTGGATAGTAAATAATATGCCTGAATTTGTGTTGTTACCCCTGGTTCCCATCACCATTACTGTGATCTCTAATCATTCTTTAAAAACTATTTTTTTACTGTAAACTTTGTGTACAGTTAACATAAACACACTCTGAATGACTTCTCCGGGACTGAATTATTCATCAATTTTAAACAGTTGGTGGAATTCCTCTTTAACAATCCATCCATACCAGAAGGCTCACATTTAGGCACTCCAGCTTCAAATGGTCCAAAGCATAATATAGAGGTGTAAATGTGACAGAGCGATTCTCTTGTCTTGTTTAAACAATCAAATTGTTAGCTTGTTTATTGAAACACAACAAATGTCTGAGTAATGGCTCCTTGAACAGCTAACAAAGCCTAAAATGACACAAAACAATGAGGACGACAGTGCAGTTTCTTGCTAAATATACAGGCTTTTACTACGTTTAGTACTTTACAAATGATGTCTCATTCAGAATCAAGTTTACTTAATGATACGTACGCCTTGAATCAATGCAGCAGCCTTAAAAACGCAATGAGGAAAATATTTAACCTTGTTTTTGTCAAAGCGATGGGACAGAAAAGAGCAAACGCAATTAGATTCCGAAAATGATTGGAATGGACTCGACTGTGCATGTTTTACAGTGTGGTTAGATTGCGTGAAATCCATCCGTCGTTCGCAGTCCAAGCCCGAGCTCAAGATGAGGAACTCAATTAAGATTCCAAACGGCGTTCCGAAGCTTTCGCAGAGGAAATGGAGCATACCTATCTGCTATTGCGGACCAGACGAATTGGCTTTGAGGAAAATAACAGGAGATTAGGACAGGAAACGCATTGTGAAACCAAGCGTCGTTCGCAGAGCACCGAGGCCGCTTTATGTGTTTTGAGAAACATTCTTCTCCCATGACTTTGAGAGTTTAGCGGACCTTGTGAACTAATCACCTGCCCCGTCACTGTTGCAACAGGCGTGCTTTGCGATGCAGTCAAAATATCCTCCAGCGCGTTGCAGGGAGGCTTCCTTCTAGCTTACAGCTCTGCTCTGAAGTGCTCCTGCGAGATTTGACGCAGACTTTAGCTTCGCTGGTGTGCAGACCTGTGGTGGCTCGAAGCAGGCAGGCCCGTTTAATGCCCCCTGTGTGTGGGTGTGAGGCCCGAGGGGAGGCATTGTTAAAACGGAGCACCTGCCGTTTGGATTGTCACTTTATCCCTGCAAAAAATTAACACAAACAATGGCCTCCGGGGGGGTGGGTGGGGGAGCTGCTGTATCTGTGACCTCCACCTTGTCGGTGTGACCGCAGGCTTAATTGAGTTTCAGAGGCAACATTTCTCACTTAACTCCCAGAGCTGTTAGCACATACTGTAGCGTAAGGGAAGTAAGAAAGATGGCTGGATTAAAGGAAAGGTGGAGAGGGCAGAGTAGAAAAGAAAGGCAGGAAAGATAGTGTTAGTGGGATTGCTTTTAACTGGTGAGAAAAAGGCAAAACAGTTGTTGAGAGAGTAAATAAAGAAAGAAAGAAAGAAAGAAATAGGCTGCATTGATGATTTTACATTTTGGCCCAACTGTCAGTTTAAGGTTAACAGGTCCAATCACAGCAAGACATCTGAGTTCATGTGAGAGAGGAGTAAAGAGTGAACAAAGAGGTCACTGAGGTCATCAAGCATCACAGTCATTCCAGGAACTGAAAAGAGTGGAAAGCTTTCAGTTACTATGGCCTCAAACTCTGTCTCTAGAATTCAGGTCTCTACCATTAGCACTTTAGAAAGATCCTTAAAAGATGCTTATGTAATATCGTGTCTAACAGGCCTCATATACCAAACACTTTGTTTTTGGTTGTGATCACATCCACCCACTAGCTGGATCTCCACCCATTCTGCGATACTAGTAAGCTGCAAGGCTAGCATATGCTTCCTCCGAGTCACAAGAAGAATACTGCGTCTTTTCAAACTGCTGATAATGCAGCGTCATCAGACAGCTCAGTTTTGATATGTCAGCTAGTAGCTAGCATTGCACTGATGGGAGACAGGGAGGCCATATATTAAAATAATAAGAGGCCAGTTATACTCTCTCGGGCTCCAAGTCACCTGTGGCTATGAGGGAGCTTGCCATTACATAGTAATAGTTATTTTAGCTTAACTTAAACTTTCTGTTTACCAGGATTGAGTTTGTTTTAGTGTTGCACTGATACTGATACCATATCGGTATCGGCACCGATACTGGCACTTACACATAGTAGAGGTATCGGCAATAGAGAGCACCGATACCATGAAGAAATGGCATGCACGTGTTTCTGCGTTGTGGCACTTTTTTTTTTTTTAAAGGTCTGAAACTTTTTAATGTGAAGTTACTCAACCAGTAAATGGTGTTCTTTTAAGGTTATTATATCTTATTCAGTATAAGACATAAAAAATACAACATACAAAAAGTGGAACACTATAAATATCAGGATTTATAGCCATATATTGAGCATTTAAGTCAGAGTTGGTATCGGTACTCGGTATCGGCAGATACCTGAAAAGCTGGTATTGGTATCGGTAAGAAAAAAATGGTATCGGTGCATCCCTAGTGTGTTTAGTATTTGACTTTATCATCAGTGATATGCTATGAGTTAGCGATTAGTTATCAACTTATTATGTTTAAGGTTTTATATATATATATATATATATATATATATATATATATATATATATATATATATATATATATATATATATATATATATATATATATGCGCTCTTGGTAAGTAAAGGGATTACGTTTGATGCAGAAAAGCTGTGCACTTTCTGGTGACTATGCTGCCCCTATTTGTTTGGAGTATGAATTACCATTACTCATAGTAACTAAGCCTAAAAATGTACTGAGATCTAATCCTGTGAAATCAGTAATATAGATTGAATAAAATAGCCCCACCAACTCTGGATACCACTGCACTGCATGATAGGGTGAGAGGGAGGCCAATAATAAATAATTGGCCTCAGCCAGAGAGAGCGAGGCCAGTTGCGCTGTTTTGGACTCCAGGCCACAGATGACTATGAATGAACTGATCATAGGGCCAAAATTTGAAATGCCTTTTATTGTTTAACTTGATTTAAACTTTTTGCCTTCCAGGACTTCATTTGTTTTGTCTTTTGCTTTGTTGTCGATTTTTATTGTCCTAGTTTATTAGCTTATGTTTTTCATTGCGTTGCATTTTAGCTTGTCTTGAATTTCCTGTAAAGTAATTTGGAATGGATTGTATTGTTTGTTGTTATATAAGTGCAGTAATTTGCAAATACTGTGCTTAGTGTTAATCCAACATACATACCAGTAAACATGCTGGCAGATCTGAAAAACCTCCTGAGACTTAATAGTATAGATGAAATAATAATAATCTATAACACAAAAATAATGAGACAGATTTTAATGTGGTATAGAAAAGAAATTGGAAGACTGCCACTGTCACTATCAACAATTACAGACTGCATTATGACTTTTTAGCATTTTTCCACAACTTATATATAGTAAAATATTAAAGCCCTTATTAATTAATGCATAGATTTAAACCAACACAAGAGAAGTGATGGTTATATAATGCAACGAAAGCATATGCACAAGTATCAGCATATGCATCTTGAGGGACCAAGAGAAAGAGAAAGAGAGAGAGAGTTAAGAAACACAGAATGAAAGAGAGAGAAGGAGAGCTGGTGAGTGAATGCTGTCTCCTCAGTGCCTCTCCACTATAATATGTCTACAATATGGCTCATATTAGTGCCCCTGATGTGCGTTTTGTGGTGCGGGGGAAGGCTTTTGAAATTCAATACCACCTTAAATCAGATTTATAAATGTTTATGTACGTTATGAGAAACACACTTACTGGAGGTAGACTTGTGTGTGTGTATGTTTGTGTGTGTGTGTCCTGGAGTTTTCATTCTTCCAGTGTGGAATACAGTAACTGCAGTAAACAGTGTCTGTAGAGGAAGTTAGTTAGTGTCTGTTGGCGTGTACACACATTATCTGCAGTGTATACATTTGTAGAGTCAGTGCATACAGGGTAACAGGCTGGAAACAAGATAACTGATGGACTCCTGCGGCCCATCGCTCAGCTTGGTATGATGTGGCTGCTCAGATGCGTCGGGAATGGTTTTTCCAAACCGGACTGTCTCCGTGTAATCTGTCTCTCTTATGCCGGAGGCATGCTTTGTGTTTAGCCTCTTGTGCTGCGCTGTTGCAGTAATGCACGCTACTGGGCCTTCTGTGATCCCCAAACAGAGACATTAAAGTGAAATTTGGAGCAGTCTGCTAGCTGCTGTACTTCCTGCAATCAAAAACAAAGAGCAACAAAGAGATGTGATGCTGCACCATAGATCTTTTTAAATGTTGATTTTTATCGACTTACAGACAGACTTACAGTATAGGCTACTAGGCTCTGGCTTGAGTGTGCACTGGAGGAAATTCAGGGTATAACGATACGTCCTCTTGTATCATTTAAGATGAAATGTCAGAGGCTTCAAGCAATATGTTCCACAGTCTGGAGCAGAGAGAGTGCTCATAGAAGTAGTGCTTATTTCAAATTTACATGTAATGAAAACCCTCTGACAAAGTGTTTCCTTTTTAACATCAAAAACTGGATGGATGGAAGGGAAAAAAGCATGCTTCTGGTAAACATGCTCAGAAAAGCAGCTGGCTAATGAGTGACACCGCTGCTAAATGTACGTAGGGGATTATTTACGGCTCAGTGGCTGCTGTAGCGTAGGTGGAGGTGCAGAGAGCGAAGGCCCGCTGCTCAGTCCTCTGAGGTCCAGACCTCCACGTTAGGGCACTAATGCACCCTGGCAGATGCTGGCCTTCAAAGCAGCAACCCTGCGGGCATCTGGAGCAGGTACTGAGTTAGACCTGCTGGACTGCAGCCAGCCAGGAGCTTCACACTCACACTGAGTACTTACTAACTTGGCGTGAGCATTTGAACATGTTTCTATTTGAATATTCACATTTTAGGATAAGAGTATTTAAAAATTAAAAAATAAAAATGAATAAAGAAAGTGCATCGTAATCAATACAAAACAAAGACACTGAAGGGTCAAAAGTCATTTACTGTGTAGTGTCAGTGTGAGATTATTACTGATTACCTATTGATTCAGCTGATTGAGTGAATCTCTATCCTTTTTATTTCTTCTTCAGCTGTATCTTATCTGTCTCCCTGTTTTTGTCTCTCCTTATCTCTTTTCTTTCTGTCGCTTTTCTTCTTATTATTTTTCTCTGTCTGTTTTTCACTCTTTGTTTCTTTCTCCTTCTTTCTCCTTTAATCCTCCTTTTACATCTCTCTTTCTTATTATTTTGCTTTCACTCACATTTTCTTTCTCGCATTTTTTCTTTCTTTTTCTATCTGTCTCCTTGCTCTTGCTCACTTTCTGCCTTTAACAGTTTCTCTCCTTTCATATCTCTCTCTTTCTTTGTCTCCCTATTTATCTCTTTCTCTTTCATATGCTTCTCTCTTTCGTTCTCTTCCTTCTCTCTTTCACTCACTTCTTCATTCTCTATATCTATCATTTTCTTTTGCGACCCTCTGTTTTCATCTCATGCTTTTGCACTTTCTTACTCTCTTTTCTTTTTTCTCTCTTTCACTCATACCATCTTTCTTTTGCTTTATATCTTTTCCTCTACATTTAACTCTTTTTTTCTCTCATTCCTTTTCTCTCTCTCTGTATCCCGCTGTTTCTTTTTCTTTCTCTCTTTTTGTCTTTCTGCCTTTTGTCTCTTATTCCTTTCATATCTCCATCTCTTTCTTTTTCCCTTCTCTCTCTCTCTTTAATTCTTTCTGATTTCAATTTTTTTCTTTCTTTTTTTTTGTCTTTCTCCCTCCATCCCTCCCTCCCTGCCTCCGTCTCTCTGCGGGGAATCTAAGTGAACAGATCTGGTGAGGAAATTGAGCAATTGGTTTATTGCTGTTGTAAAATCTGGATCTGGAGTGTAATTGCTGGAGGGATATAGACGGTTTTTAATGGTGCCTTGAAGATGTTTTTGCATGTTGGGAGTGTGAATCTTTGCTGATCCATAGAGTTGACAGGGTTTGGGATTAAATCTGAGTGGTGTTAATCAAATTCGGTATCATAATATTTTCCCTAATATTTCACAGTATAGCAAGAACATATGATATTTAGGCATGTATTTATAAAGTTGAGAGCGTTCTTCATAGATACTGGTTTATAAACCTATAAACCTGATAGAACCTGTATAGTTCTAATTTCTCTTAAAGAGTCCCAAAGGGAACCTATTAAAAAGGAAACAAACTGAAACTACTGTTTATTTAGTTTTATGCCATTTAAACTGATACATTTTATACACTATACCAAATATATTGCTATATATTGTTTAAACCGAACCTCAGTATCACAGTATGTCAATGCCATGATATAGAAGTATAGATGACACATCAACCAGCTGTACTTACAGTGAATCGTCACGTTGTACACATTTTGAACCACCTTTTGAAGTTTCTCGTAGTTCTTTAGTTGAATGAATAAATATCTTATATAAAAAATCTAACACTCTCTCTGTCTAACAGGGACCTGGACAGGAATAACATCACTCGGATCACCAAGGTGGACTTCTCTGGGCTCAAGAACCTTCGAGTTCTGTAAGTAACCTCTCAGCGTCTCTCACACCGAAAAGTCCTTCTCAATCCCAAAAGCCCCCCCTTCACCTCTCAGTTGTCTTAGCAGTCAAAGCCATCAAAGCGTTTCAGTTGTGGAGCGCAGAGGATTACTGTAAGACACAAGTCATAATAAAACACACAGACACTTAATCTGAGTAAATCCGACATATTTAACATGACCCCTCCGACTGAGCGGAGCAGTGAAGTCACTGGCTCATGTTAAGTCAACCTTCAAACTCGCTCTGAAGTTAGAGGAACATGGAAGTGTATTCTTTTTACGCAGCGGCCGCTCTGAACGAAAATAAACAGATGGCGGTCGGCCTCTCCGGGCCGCGCGGGCCTGCTCGAGTTCAGCTAGCGAGCGGCGCGCTGCCAGAGCAAGTGTGTTAGGAGCTTAATGACTGTAATCATGGAGTCCTCAGTGCTGTTTACCTCCCGAGGAAGAGCCTGTAAAGAGAGAAAAGGCGTGCAGATAAAAATAAAAGAGTCAGAAAAAGGAAAATAAATGAAAGTGGGTGGTGAAAAGCGGAGGTGGCGGTGGTGAGTGCCTTAGAAGGAGGGCTGATCATGCTATCATTTACGTCACAATATTTTACATAAGATATTAATAGCTTGCTAGCAGCTTTTGCGTAGAGCTGCTAGCGAACAATGCAGGGAAATAAGGGAGGGGTTAATGCACTTCCTTCAAACAGCATTTTATAGGGTTAAAGTAGGTTTAACTGCGTTTCCTATGTGGTGTAGCTGTTGAAAATCTTGTCCAGTTGATGGGAACATCAGAAAACACACTCAAAATATATTTCCTTACCTGAACTCCTTTGCTGAATATATGTCTTTCTTTCAATAAGGGCAACTATGTTAATACAAGATTTTAGCCTAATCTGCTCTCACATTTCTGTCAGCTCTTCTAAAGCGCATTGAACTTGATGCATCGGTGTTGATTTACCTTATTTTCATCCAACTTATCTTACTCAGTTGGTGTAAATGCAGTTTCTAGTAGTGTCTAGTCAGTTAAGAACCAGAACATAGTAACACCACCAGTACTGATGTCAGTGAATAACTGACATATAAGCATATATCCAATGAACATACACAGCCTTGGAGGAAAGACAACACAGAGGTGGTAGTAAGTTAAACGAGAGTACAGTCATGCCCAACATGACTGTAAACAGATGAAGGGAGGAACCAATAAAATTTCGGAATACTACAAATAATCAAAAACGTTCCTCTAACTGGTCGAGTAATGTGGGACATGTCCTGTTTTAATTCCCACACGCTGAATTTATTTAAGTGTGTGTTTCGTGATTCCATGTGTTGACTTGATTGACTTTGGCTGATTTAACGCTTGGGATAATTATGTTCTTTCAACACAATTACTTTTAAGTTTGGCTCAATTAAATTGATAACTTGATTTGTTTTCTCAAACACTTATTAGGTGGATGACGTTAAAAGGGCATTGTATTAGCTGGACGGCATTCATCAGTCATTCTTAATCTTCCTAAACCCCACTTAATGTGGTTTTCCCAAATAATGGCGTTCACCAATGCTTTATTCTTATTTCTGTCTTTTTCTTTTATATATATATATATAAATATATATCTTTTTGTTATATTATTGTTTTATTATTATATTATTATTTCAGTTAGTTCCCTTATTATCTTATTGATTCATGTGAGCGGGCAGTTATCAAAGCATTTCACTGCTAGTTGTATCATGTATGACTGATGTATGTATGACATGTATGTGACGAATAAACTTTGATTTGATTCGATTTGTTTTGGGATTTGCTCTTAGATAAGAACAGAATCTATGCACACTTGTGAACACTGAACACTGGTGTGGTTTAAGAACACGTAAAGAATCTATGACAGAAATTAGGAAGATATTGATGAATGAGGTTTAAATACTATCGTGCATGTTAGAATTCAAACTTCTTGTATAGTGACATCTTTTCACCATATAGAGCCTTACAATGAAATCCCCCCAAACGGGCTGCCCTTATGGCCCTGGGAACCCACATTGGGCCCCCTTATCTCTCTGGAGCCCTGGTACTGAGATCCTATCCATCTGATAACATGAGACAAGCCTCCCCGCACACCTCAGCGCGCTTTCAATAGCGCTGCTCTCGGACACCCTATCTCACTCTTGCGTCTCAATCCTCGAGGAAACGCCAGCTGCGCTGACCTGAGCTTTCCTATAAGCCTCCCTTCTAGTTAGTGCTTAAGGCAGGAACAACAGAGAGTACTTTTCAAATGCCATGCGCGTTACTTCACCCTCCAGCAGAGATGGCTTTTGCCCCCTTCCTCGGCTCTGTGAAATCATAGGTGTTTGCCTGTGCCCCATATGTTTCTATAGAATACTTCAAAAAACATTGACTGAAAAGTGAAGAAAAAAGAACAGCTATTATTCCTCACCACACACCAAAGCCCATCTGGAGGGGATTGAATAAGATTACTTTTAATGCCAATACATAAACCAGCATGGGACTGATCCCCCCATTTGTATGAATAAGCCAGATTGTTATTCAGTCCTAGATTGATGTAAGGCACAGGCTATAGGATATGTTTGTTATCAACGAAGAATGCGATTGTTGCAGTTGATTCAACACAGGCCTTGCCTAGCTGGAGCAAAAAGCCAACTAGTTTGTGTTTTTGGCTTCATCGTACTGGATCTGGCCTAGAGAATCTGTGGTATTCTTGTACTGCGTCTTATCCAAAGCCTGTATGAAGTGCATGGCCAAGTGTGTCATCTCCTTCAGACGAAAAAAAAATATGACAAAGCACGGATTAATGGCTGTAATACAGACCCATGTACAAACATTTGCTTTAAAAGGCAATTTATGTCTCTGATAGCGCTGCCAAAGCAGAGTCCCACATATCCAGACCCCGGATATTTTAGTCCAGTCATTCCATTTTTTTTCCTCTTTGTCCTGTGTCATCTAGCACTGGAGTATCTGTCAGTGGCAGTCTGGTGGGCTTCCCATGAGTGTCACCGCATGTTGGCCCTAATTCAGAGAGACGCAAATCTAAACAAGAAACGTCCGCAGAGTTGTAGTCCCTTTGTAATGCATCTGGAAAACCTTAGGGGCCCTGAAATGTGTTCAGAGTGGAGGGGAGAACCGAACGTACCCACCGGGACCTCACAGGCATGAACGCCGTCCTTCCGGGAGCCGACCAAACGCTCCAGAGAATGGGAAAGTGAAATGGTCTCGCGAATGAAAATCCCCTTATTGTTAACTGTTGCAACAAGATGAATTCACGTTGAGGGAGGATGCTCTAACCAATCAGGCAGAGTAATCAGTGTCATGGACTAGTGGTGGCAATGAATGTGATCAGATAATGAAGCTGTGCTTCTTCCTCCACAGGCATTTGGAGAACAATCAGATCAGCGTGATTGAGAGAGGAGCTTTTCAGGACCTCAAGCAGTTGGAGAGATTGTGAGTATCCACATTAATATACACTACCGTGCAAAAGTTCAAAACACTAATAAACATGAATTAAAAAACTAATTAAACAATGCCTTGCAACTTTATGTCTGTCACTGTTCCTAGATGAATGAACCATTGTCAAAGCTCTCCTCGTAAAAGCCCAACATTGACAAGCGTCCAGTTAATCTTCTGGTATTAAATGAAATAAAGTGTGCTGCTGATGAAATTGAACATGAGATGCTTAGAGTGCACTGAGACATCAGGGGCCAAAGTGCACACTTCATATGACTGCCTAAGACTTTTGCATAACAGCATTGGGACATGCCCTTGCCTTTTACTGGAAACTTATAAGCAATTTTAATTGATTCTTTTCAATTAAGGCAGCCAAAAAAGACTATTTTGCATCTCTAACAAAGTCTTCTCTTTAACTGTAATCTTAAATATGTCAAGACTTTACAGACTTGTTCTTTTTTCAATGTGTTTTGAAACTGTATTCTCCAAGTGTTAACACATTTAATGAGCACTGGTCTTGTCATGCATCACTGAAAAGCTTGTTTCCTAACTAGACTATCCAGGTATAATTATTATCTTTGTGTTAATGACAGCTTTACCATAAAGGGTGCATCACTGGCTTCAGTATGATATCTACTATAGTCCAGTTCAACCAGAGTGTCTTGGTTTTGGTAAGGAAAAAACAATTGTGAACATTTCATGACGATTGGGCTCCAACTGCTCCAAAATGGCTTTAAATACAATTTATGTACATTGATTTACGTTGAACTTAAATAACCCTCTGTCCTGTAAAGTTCTCAACCAAACATTAGTGTCCAAAGTTGGTTTAAACACCTGCCAAATTATGAGTGCTGATGAATGTCGACATCACAGCAGAGGTGTGTGGAATCTGCAGTTATTCCTGCAAATGAATGAGGCAAGTCCTAAACAGCAAGACAGTCTGCTTGTTTTTAATGAACAGCTAGACCCCAAACTTTTGTATCTCTCTACTCAGCACTACTCGTCCCTCCACCCAGTGCAGACAGATCTTGCTGGCATGTTAGCATGTGTATGTTACTGACTGTGAGGAGAGCTGGGTTTTATGACCGCTAGGTTTGTCCGTCTCGCTCTGAAAAGACACCTTAGATGGTTGAAAGGAGCTTTTAAAAATCCGAAGGTGACTTCAAAAACCTCAATTTCAAGGGCTGCAAGTTGTCATCCTCATTTGCTCCCTTCCATGAGACACATCCGTTTGCCCTTCGCTGGTGAGAATCTTAACACCTCTGAGCGAAGTTGACCAGTGGGGTCAAGCCAAACAAGCAGGCCATTGCTATATATGGACAAGGTCAGGCACCGACTACTCAGCTGGCTGGGGACTGACTTTGTCAGAGACTCTGAGTTTGTGTGTGAATTGTTTGAGTTTTTTGCTCTTGTCTGCGAAGATGTGTGTGGTGCTGTCGGAATTTGACCAAATCCGCTGCCATCGACAGCGTGTTAAAAAAAAGAAAAGCAAATTCGGAGGGCCATCTGCCTTCAGCAACGTGAGACGATATGTGTCTTTACCACCCCTGTCAGTCAACATCTGCCTCACAGGGCTTGTATTTACCAGGGTCTTATGCTGTGCATTCCTTGGCATGTCACTCACATTAGGAATTTCACAGCGTTTTAGCCCTGCCTGTCCCCAGTGACCCAGTATGGTCAGTGTGACTGTGACTCAGCCTCATACCCAACATGCCTATTTATATTCCGTTCACTGTTGGGGCGGTTACTCAAAAAAGTAAGCCATTACAAGTGAGTAATTATGTCTCTCACACTGTAATGGGTTTCACCGGTTATTTCCTGGGAAAAGTAATCTCACTATGCATCACTTTACTTCTAAATTACTCTCTAAAACCCATACAAACCTCTAACGTATGTTAAATACAGGGAAAAACCTGGTAGTCATTATTGGACTATATATAGAAAGTGATAGCCAATCACAGTAAACATTATTTAAAAGGGCTGTCGCTATCCCAGCGGTAGTTAGACTTGATTAAAATTGTGAACAGCTGACAGTCTTTGAAAAACTAGACAGTTTGCAATAGAAAAAGTTCCAAAACTGCTGCTTGGAAATAAAATCTTAGCTTATAGAATGTAAGGCTCACAGCACTGTTCCTGAATGCAAACTGAGTTTGGCGAGGCTGAGCTCTATCTTCCTTAACATAGAGATCTTCTTAATCCCTCAGTTTTATATCAGTGTGAAGAGATGGTGAAGGAGATGCAAGTATTAAAAGTAACTGTAACTGTGATCATAAGAATTTCAACTGTACAATAATTTGTTACAGAAAAAAGTAACTAGATCACTGTAACATGTTACTACCCCCATCACTGATTCTGTCAAGTGTAACATGGGCTTGCTGAAGCACCTTCACACAGGCCCCCTAGTGGTCTGTACTATAGTACTGTATTTAGACTTAGACTTTAAACCACATGTGGTAATGGGTTTAGGCCTTAAAGTAATGCATCAAATACACTGGCTGAGCATTTTATTAGGAACACCTCCTTGTATCTGCACTCACTGTCCTTTCTTTCAGCTCCACTTACCATATAGAGGCACTTTGTAGTTCCACATTTACAGACTGTAGTCCATCTGTTTCTCTGCCTAGTTTCTTACCCTGTTCTTTAAGGATCAGGACCACCACAGGACCACCAGAGAGCAGGTATTATCTGGATGGTGGATCATTCTTAGTGACACTGTAGTGCACTTTATTATACACATTGCTGGTCCACCTTGTAGATGTAAATTCAGAGACAGTAGCTCATCTGTTGCTGCACAGTTTGTGCAAGTCATCCTCTTGTCATCAGTGGTCACAGAATGCTGGCCACAGGACACTGTTGGCTAGATATTTTTGGTTGGTGGACTATTCTCAGTCCAGCAGTGACACTCAGTAAGTGTAGATACAAAATGCTCAGTTAGTGTATGTGAAAAGGAAGAAGCAATATTGCTGCCATAGCCTCAGCAGCACAGTGCCTTCATTGTTAACTGCAGTACAGCATTTCCTAAACAAGACCATAATCAAGAGAACAAGACCAGGAGACCACAATACACAGAGTATAAACCATATACATACTGTTTTTTACACGGCTCGTGTTAAGTTACAGGAATGGAAAGTGTATTCTCAAAAACAGATGATGACCCTTCATTTCACAAACTTTGTTTTTATTTTATTGGTCATTATTGTTGTAAATATACAAAATACTGTATGTCAGAGTAGCATCTGAAAGTAGTGAAACTGTCGGATGTAGCTCGTTAAAAAAACAAACTTGCTTCTTTTGTCCGTTTTTGTTGTTGTTGTGTATATCATGGTAATAAGGTCCAACTGTGTACCTTAAATGTAATTTAAAAGTTATTTTACAGACATATTTGTATTTAAGCAGAACAAGTCATTTTTAACAGAAAAACAACATAAGAATTAGAAGACATGACTTAAAACCTTGCATCCAGGAGAAATCTGGAACTAAACTTTGTTTTATATATATATATATATATATATATATAATATATATATATATATATATATATATATATATATATATATATATATATATATAAAACATAGTGAGTATATGTATATATATGTATATACTCACCTGCTTAGCATGATCTATGACTGTAGCTTCATGTAAAACTAACCACAATGACTTGACATTACTTAACAAGAAGAAGAAACTACAAGTCATTTTGCTTCCTTATAAAGAGGTTATTCATATGTACAGCTCTGGCTTGTATATCTCTGGGTAATAATATGTTGGTAAAGTCCTGTAGAACCAGTGTTAATCTCTCCTCTCAGAACATAATCTGTTAGAAAGACCAAAACCAAGAAAGAGTATGAGGTTTTTTTAGATTGCATATTCTTCACATGATGCCCAAAATAGCACAGGCTCTCATTTATGGGACATAACTACAGTTCAGCAAGGGGCAAAGTCTAGACTGAACAAGCCTAATTTCAGTCTCTGAGTCTGACATCAAAGCCTTGCAAAACAGCATCAAATTTGTCTTCTGTCGTTAAAAAAAACCCTTTACAGCTGCAGGAAAGCAAGCTGCTGACTCTTCTGGGCTAGTCTGGCTAGGGAGTCAAGGCTATCAGCTGTAATAGATAGTGACTCGTGGGGCGCTGTGCTGAAAGCTGATAGCGCTCGGAGAATCCCTTTTCTCAGCGTCTGCTGATGTCATGAAGGTGGATGGGGTAAAACAGAGGGAGATGACAGAAGCGCTCCTCCACCGCATGCCTTTAGCCTGGCCCGTGACCCTCGGGGTCACCATTATCCCCTCATCCTCTGATTAAAACCCCCTTCTCCCATGGTTAAGGGTCACCATGAAAGCCCCCAGCCAGTCTGAGGAGAGTTAACAGCTTGCTGTGGGAGATAACCTAGGCCGTCTTCAGAGGAAGTCGACGTCTTTCCCAGCGGCCGCAGCACAGCTGTAACCCCTGACCCCAGGACGCCAGCTCCATGTTCCAGCACCCGATGGCCAGGTCGACCTGGCCCATTGCCCTAATCACAAAGATTGATTAGCTTCTCTGTGTGCTGCTCGTGTTTGCCCTGCCTTGTCATTAATCTCCGTTCTCTGTGCCAGGGCAGATGTTTGTGTGGGTCAGCTTTCTGTCAACGCGCAAAGTCAAACAGTCCAAAGCTCTTTCTCTCTCATGTTCCACTATCTCTCCAACTAGCGAGCTTTAATGTTCGTCTTACATTTCACTGCCCCCCTTGTGACTGCGGTTGTTTTGACCACGCTAACTCTCGTCCTTCCCTTGCCCTCTCTCTCTCTCTCTCTCTCTCTCCCCCTCTCTCTGTCCTCGCAGGCGCCTGAACCGGAACCGGCTGCAGGTTCTGCCGGAGCTGCTGTTCCAGTCCACACCCAAGTTGGGTCGTCTGTAAGTCCCCGCGCTTTTCTTTGATATCCCAGCTCGGAAAAAGAGAAAACAACAGGGGGAAAAAAACCGAGCAGTCAAACTTTCCCCGCTGTTTTAATTTTGATCATTGTCCTGGAAAGGAGCTTGCTCAAATATTTGGCTTTCCCCAAAATACGCTGTTTAAAGAGGACACTGTCAGCGCGGCTTCGTGCGCCGTGTTATTCCTCCTCCAGATGTGGCTCTTTTATATGGGCCGAGGGCCGGAGCCGGCGTAAGGTGACACAGCCTGCGCTCTGTGCTCCTGACGGTGAGGTGAAGGTGCGTTACAGAGAATGTTTTCCTTGGACAGGCTGGATTCCTGTTCCCGAATATCGTTTCCCTTATCCGTCTTTGAGTCGGGGGCCAGGCGGCGCGGCCTTCTCCGGCCTAGCTGCTGGGCAAGGCTTCATTTATGAGTTTACAGTCTTTAGTGAAACAAGCCCTCTCGGGTTAGCCTTGAGCCGGACCAGGGGTTAAGCTTTATAAGTGTTGGTTTTGGGGTGCTCTGCGCAAGTGGAGGTAAACGAGACACGGACGGGAGCCGCGCCGGGGCTTTTTAACGTCTCGTGTAACTTCTCCACGAATGCTTTCGCGCAAGGCCGGGGGCAGGTTAAGCTGTCGCTCCTGGGGAGAGCCGGCGGGCGCGTTCGTTCGCCACGGAGCTCGATTTTTGCACTGATGTTTGATACATGGCTGATGGCAGCGATTAGGACTCGGTTTACGGACGTGAAATTCTCCTTTTATGTCAGCCACGGCTCACGGAGCAGCCTTTAATATTTCCTCGCTGGATATCCGAGCCTTCACAGAAACAATCAGCAGGAATGATGGTTTCATTTCCTCCCCGTTGCCAGCAGTTTCATAAAAGCATTATTGGCAATGATATCCTTATTTATCACGACTTAATAAGCGTTCTCTTGGGTCGTAGACAGTTGCAAAGGAGTGGAAAAGATGAGGGAAAGCCAGACGTACACACTAAATCCACCATTCTTATCCCCTCACCATCATTTTAAATTATAGTGTTTGATGTTCCTCCCCCCTCCTTTTCTTCGCCATTTGCTAAATCTAAACTAGAGTCTCGGTAATGAAGGTTGTGCAGGGCGGGGGTGGCTTATGGTGAAGCTCGTAACCTTGCCTTGTCAGAGTTGGTTACCCTCAGTGATGATAGTGTGATATGAATGGCCCTCCCATTAAAAGCCTCAGGCCCGGCCAGCTGGACAGAGCAGTCTGAGCACGTCCCTGCTCAGGATAGGGCTGGTCAGACCTGGGCCTGCCCTGACCAGAAGGGTGGAAACCCTAACAGGGGTCAGGGAAAGGTAACAATACTTTGAGAACGACTCAGCTGGGATGGGAGTGCTTACTCAAATATACAGACATCCACATTGATCTGATATATTTTTTAATATGTAGCCATTTCAGTAAGACGTGTGGTTTTGAATTTAATAAAGTGAAACTAATTATGTGTAGTGTAGTAGGCTCTTGTACTGAGCATGCTTTATGGACCCGCAGAGAATGTTACGACCAGATGAGTTATGCAGAAGAGACATGAAAAGTATAACCAATTTGTATAGTGTATGTAGTGTATGCTAGATAGCTGCCCTTTAAAGGGTCTTGTAGACAAAAACAGGCATCCAGTATGTTATTTGTTAAGTTTTGTAGTATGCTGTAAGGCAGCATTGCACCCGTCCATCCCATCAGTTTGACAGAATTCACAATGTTTCACAACTTTTGTGTGTCATTAGTGTTCTCTTATGACACCTCCCAGTATGCATTACTCAAGTGCATCACACAGCCTCTGAAAGCACATCCAGACGCTTAGTCATTGAGTATAAGTCAATTAAGCACTTGTAATCTTTCAAAATTGACTTACACCATCCAGCTGCATCAAGAGAAGGGAGGTTTCCTTTCCTTAAACCTGGATTTTATTCCCCAAGGGCTGCTGTTTGCAATAAATGTAACAGTGGTTACATTTATCATTTTGTCTGGACTGTCTCTTTAATAAACAAACGTTAAACCATCTGTCTCACTGGCATATTTAAGTACTATCAGTTTAAAAAATGCTGATATTTGAATAGCCAAACTGGTTAAAATGCCTGGCTGGGACTGAGATGAGGTAAGAGGTTGGATGGATGATAGGGAAAGCAGAGAGGCTGCGGGCAGAGGCAGACATGACCCCACTGTGGCAGGCCCAGGTGTGGGGAGACGAACCGGGACGTGTGGGTCTGTGGGCCAGTGGCTGAAGGCAGAGCAGGGCGCGGGGGCTGCTGTTAGAGGGCCGTGATGAGTGGCGTAGGCCGTTTGTGGTCAGTGTTCTGTTCTGTGTGTGTGTGTGTAGCGCTGCTCTGCCTGGAAGGAAAGAATGTGGTTGCACTTACAGACCTTACTCTGCTGCTCCGTGTGGGCCAAGAAACTTGCCTCGTACACACGCACGCACGCACTCACAAACACGGACGCACACCCTCATGCAATGTGAGGGGATGGTTCGGTTGGGCCTTCTCCCTCTCCCCCACTCTCCGATCTCCATGCCGATGGATAATGGAAAGCAAATGAAAAATTAGAGGGAGGCCATGAATATGCCTGCTCCTATTTATTAATGGTGGCGCTGAGTGGGCCTCCGTATTAACTCGGCTTCCTGTGCGCAGTCAGGCCCCAGCATTAGAGCGCGGGGCATTTTCCTCAGTGATAGCCACAGAGCTCCACCACTCCCTGCCATTACGCTGAGCTCAGATTGCATGTGATTGGTGTGATTTAGGGCCAGACGGGGAGCACAGCACAAGATATTGCTTCTCTTTCGGCCAATTCAGAGCTCTTTTGCTCTCTCTCTCTCTCTCTCTCTCTTTTTCTCTCTCTTTCATCTTCTGAGGACAATAATGCTGGCAGAGGCACGCTGTTGGTGTGTCAGGGTGTGATGATGGCCTGTCACGACCGCTTTGATGGATCTGGTCTGCAGTTTGCCTGACGCCTGCCACGGGTGTAAAAGGCTGGGGCCTGGCCAGGCTCCCCTTCTGCGCCTCCCCTTCTGAGAATGCGCAGAATAGTTTCCCCCACGCTTTGTTTATGCATCATGAAGCGCCCCTTTGTTTTCCTCTCCACATTCCCGCTCTGCCGAGTTTGTTTTCTTTTCACAGCCCTTATTTATTAGAAACAAATCGCCCTCCTCACACGGGGCGGCATGTTCTGCTCCCGATAGCCTGATGTGCCGGAGCTCTGAGCACCAGATGGGAGGCAGGCCGGGCCCTCGCAAAACCCGAGCCGTGACGCTCCAGCCTGCATCACAAACGTGTGACTCCAGCGCTCTCTGGGACGGCTCTGACGCAGCCGGTTGGCTGGCGCGGCCAAGCGCTTGGCAACGCTTTCCAAAACTCTTCCGTCTGACTGTAGTTTTTTTATTCAGCCTCCTGTAATGCGCGTTGTAATTACCTCTTAACACACTCTTGTAACTTTAGGGCAATAACCAGATGCGCCGATGGCACAAGCATTTGCATGATAATTACGGTAATTGCATATTGCTGTGTAAAGTGGTGCATTTTTTTGCGGGCCGCAATAGCTGGCTAATAGTTCAGCGTGTCTCCAGCGTATAAACCATGGAGCTGCGGCTCAGCGCTGGAGCAGCGGCCCACTGATTGTTTTCAGAGAAATGAAGCCTCCCAGAATCCAGCCAAGCTCCTTCCAAAATAGGGCTGGGCTCAGCCGGTTTCAAAAGGCCAGACAGCTTTGTGATTTACTCCAAAGACATATTTAGATAAATATAAGCTACAAAGACTTCGGAGCACTGACGGAGAGCCAGCTCCATCCGGAGAGCTCAACAGAAAAAGCTGAACTAGTTTTTTTCTTTAATAGCGCTGCCTCTCTCCGCAGCGAGCCGCCTTGTTTGCATGCAGTGGGGGAAGTTGGGAAACACTCAGGGCAGAGCAGGTAGAGGTTTGGAGAGGTGGTGTCCCACAGGAGCGGATCAAACCGCGGACCAGACTAATGCTCCCAATTAAGCTTCTGCAGGAACGGCCCCGACCCCGTTCTCCTCCTGACATTCACACACAGGTGTATCCTCATCGCTTGTCAGATTGTGTAAACCGAGTCTGCATAGGTTGTGCACAGACGGAAACGCGGTACATACATTACCCTCCCCTTCGCTTCCCCACCAGCCCCCCAAGATTCCGCTCACGGGCGCATTTTTTAACAGGAGGCAGGAATAAATAAAGCTGCTTACACATAGACAAGTTTGATTTGTTGGCACCAGGTTCCTCACCTACTCGCTGAGCTTGTGTGCAAACAGAGGAAATCGGTGTTAAAAGCTGCATGCAGATGTGAGCGGCCAGGTTGGGTTGCCAAATTTTCGACAGAAACACCTCGTCCGCAATTAGCAGCTGAAGGCAAACTGCAGCGGAGCATTGCCAAGCGTTGGCCATATATTTTATAGAGCAAAAGATTTATATGTATGTAGTGTGCACTGAAATAGCAAACGGCACATGGAAGCAATTTAGCTTTCCAAATAAAGGTAGAGCGTGTAAGGTAGAAGGAGTGTTTAGGTAGTACATTTGAATATCATTAATGTCTCTTCCTTGTTTAATTTCACTTGGCAAGAGTGCATGTCCAGATGAGCCTGAACACAGTCTGTAAAAAGTTGTTAGAACTATGTGTATTCTCATCCAGCATTGTCTTTGCATGTGAGGTGGGGGTCTCAAGCACCAAGAGTTATGAAACCGCGGTGGAAAAAGTCGTTTTTTTCTTTATGCTCATTTTTTTTTCTTTCGTCCACAAAGGCTGGCCCAGATTTTGTTATACATTCCACAGATATGTTCAGTCGTATCCTCTCTCTGAACTTTCTGGAAGATTCGGCTGCTTCGTTTTTAACCTGTAGGAAACTAGGTGGAAGCGTCTGCTCTCGGATACCTATACATAGGCAGGACAGGACAGCTGTAGGTTGTGCTTTGGTGGCCTCTGGGAACAGGTTTTGCATTATTTATGAGCAGGATTGCAGCGTATATAAATCTGTAGCTCGGTGTGGGGCCCACAGAGCCACCCAGTGTTCTAAACGCTGCACTGCTCACAGAGCTGGGCCTTCACGTCTGTGTGCTAGCTTCCTATATAGCGCAGAGCTGTACGTTCTCATGCGAGGGCTGCGCAAAGGCCCACAGATCCATCTGAGAGAGAACAGAAGAATGCAAGAAGGAGAGAAAAAATGCTCTCACGGGTCACTGGACTCCTCAAGCTACAGCAGTGATTTAATTTGTTTAAGCAAAGTCTGATTGTTACAAATTAACTGGACGCTTTTTTATCACTGTTGTAATTACTTACCCAGATGCTCATTTTCAAACACACATCTGCACTCCACCAAACAGTTATCAGCAGAGATAGCCATCTAGTTCTGTGGTGGTCATTAAGGAGTCACTGGAGCTTTTAGTCAGTTTAACTTCCTTTTTTAAAGTCTTTTTATCATAAACTTGCACTTTTATAGTGCTGTCTAAACGTCAGAGACAGCCCCTCATTTTCTGTCTTTATTATCTGCAGTCATACTGTCCATTAAGAACAGGTCATATTATTTATATATATATATATGAAATGAAAAACAACATCTCCAAATTGGCAACTTCACAGAAGAGAATAAACTGTACTCACTTTTAATGTAAGTTAATAGAACCATGCTATTTTGAAGCATTTCTATTGGTCCATTTGTCATGAAATGTTCCCACAATATAAACAGCGGCTGCTGCATTTAATTGATGTAGGAAAAACATTTTTTCATTTTTCATTGGACAGCGACAATATATATATATATATATATATATATATATATATATATATATGTGTGTGTGTGATGCTGAGGTCTGGGGTCAGGGATGGTTAGTCCATTTTGATACTAATTGTAAAATCCTCTTCTCTATTCATATCACTCCTGTTGTGAGACTGTTTTGCTATCTGGTGATGACCAGATGAGGATGGGTTCTTGGTTCCTCTCAAGGTGTTTGTGATGTGTGCTGTGAAAAAGCACCATACTGACTTTATATAGTCCTGTGAACACCAGCAGCTTCTTTGTTGGATTTGAAAATGTTCTCTTCTCCTTTTCTCAGTATGGGCCCCCTGATAGCTACACATCCTTTTAGACCCCTGGTGTTGAATGGTTTTCTCACAGTGGATTGTTTTGGATCTGAGCTTAAACTTTAAATACTGTTTAAATGATGGTGACAGTTTTGCACGGTTGGTGTCCAGTTTCTCTGTATTTGTTTAATGTAATTTTGGAAGCTGCTGTTATATTTGTAGAGGTTTATAATGAAATCTGCTGAATGTTCTTAACAGCAGATATCCTGCACTGTTAGCAGTGGTGCTAAAACACAAAGACCTACTTTTTTTTCAGAGCAGGTAGGTCCATGGTGCCTTATTTGGTTAGTAAATATAGAACTATGTAATTACTTCCAAGAAAGGGGGATTTCATTACACAAAGTATTTCAGCCTCAGGAAGCAGATGGAGAGTGTTTAGAAAGATCGGTTTAGAGGTTGAATGTCAGTTCTATGAAAAAAAAAGAGCATATGCTGATCTAGGAGCCTGTTTACATCTAGTCTCGCACTGCCAGAGTCTGGTACAACTTGCTTCTAAACGTGGCCAAGAAGCATGTGCTACTGCTAATGCAAAATGGCCAATCACAAGCCTCCTGACAGCATAACTTATAGAAGCAGGCAGGCTTAAAAACAGAGTCACAACATAAACAGTCCCTTGAGAAACACAGAGGTATATGATGGGTGGAGCGTCTGTGGCTGAGACTTACAGTTCATTAGGTTAAACTTCAATCGGACTTTGATTCACATCCGACCAGCACAAAATAATACATGGGCGTGCGGATCAGAATGTAATTGTACAGACATCACAAAGCAGCTTTGCAGAAAATCCCAGTCCCAGAAGATCTCACTAGTGAGCAAGCCAAGGGCAACCCAAGTCTCCGTCTACGTGTGCACATTGTGTTAACATGTGTTTTGTGTCCGGATTGTTTCTGCATCAACTTTGGCTGGATTGCATTCCCAGTGTGACCACATGATCCTGCCTAAAAAGCTACACATACGTCTTTTCTGTTTTGCTTTTGCTTAGCTTCTTCAGTGGTCAGGCTCGACTTGAACTCTTTCATCAGGCTTCAGTGTAGGAAGGCTTTTAGTTTGGGGCTACCGTTAGCCTTCTCTCACCTGCTAGTCAGCGCCCAGCAGATGCATTTCCACTCATGTAATTATATACGGATAAGGAAAACGCATTCCGTTCACACTTGTGGTAAAAGTGGTCAAGGCTCATCTCTAACCACCTCAGAGAGTGATTTGATCGTGATCCCCTCACAGTACTTCCTGCGGGTTCTTTACACCTGGCTTTTTATGCACACAGGTAAAATCCTAACGTGATCCGATCACCGAGGATGCATGTTAATGCAGGCCCCTAATGTTTGAACAGTATGTTCGCAGTCTGCAGTGTCTACAGATCATCGGTTAAGAGATTGAAATGGCTGAAGAGGACAAAAAGGTAGGATTTCCCTTCTCGGTCTTCCCCTGTCTTGCTATAGCACCTAAACACTGTGCGTATCTAGAGCGTTTTTGCTGTGGGTAGGTGGGATTGTGGAAATGCCTGCAGTGAATTCCTTCGAAAGAGACAGGCTGCATGTAATGAAACTCAGGGAGTATATTAAAAGCACAATAATGTCCCTAATGCTCCATTAAAGGATTATCTGCAAGCGTGGGATTTTAGCAGGGAACCCCTTTCCCGAGGTTGTGCAACGACAGCACATGTAGGAACAAAAATGAACAGAACTTATAAATCAGAACAAACTTTTTCATGTCTCTATATGGTCAGAACAGCAGTAAAAAAAAATAAAAATAAAAATAATATATATATATATATATATATATATATATATATATATATATATATATATATATATATATATATATATATATATTTGTACAGGGAGTGCATTGTACAGGGAGTGCATATGAGCCAGACCTTGTTCAGATTGACAGTGGACTGAGGCTTCTGAGTGCCATTCAGGTCCAAGAGAAAGCTGAGGCCTAATGCAGCGTGTTGATTGAGGGCGCCTGTAATTTGGGAAATAGTTCTGGGCCATTATGCACCGGGGTGTTTATCACAGGTGGTTCCCATGACAACCAGTCAAGATCGTAATTGGATTTAAATGGGCAGAACTGCTTGCACATGTTTCAAAGGACCGGGAGGAATGCACTGAAATTGACATGCGTCCTCACTTTCTCTACCTGTGTCGCTCAATCTTATTCTCTCTCTTTCTCTCTCTCTCTCCCTCTCTCTCTCAAACAAGCACTTAGCCCAGAGTTTTGTCATCACAGTGGATTTTTTTCCCAGACTAGGAGGTAGATCCAATCATTGGGTTCAGTGGATATCAGTAATATGTTGTGCTGGCTCTGGAATGGTGGTTGAATACCTTATATATTCATGTTTGATATGCTGCATGGCAGCTCCTGTAGCAAGCATGCTGTGAACCCCTGCATGAAAAAAAGGCTGTACAGGTTGAAGGCTGGGTGTAGCATTGCAATCGTATTGTTAAATTCAGGCACCGAGACGCATTAAGAGCGAAGGAAGATTGTGTACGTTAAACTCCAGAGTCAAGGTTTTGTTTAGGTTTAGGATTTCCTGAGGGTCATTAAAGCGTTCAACCTATCCCACTCTCCAGCAACCTTACTGGAAGTCTTGGCCACGCTGATTGTTTTTGCAAGTGCGAACTAAGCACCGAAGTGAGCTTCAGGAATGTGCTTTTTGCGTATGAAATTGCGCATCTAGGAACAAGGCAAGAATAACAAACAAAGGCGCGTTAGACCTGCAGCACTCGCCCCGACTGGATTTCTTGCCCCTGCCAGCAGCGCTGTTGCCCTTCACACAAGGCTGAGGAGGAATTCTGACAGGCCAGCACATTTGCAGCGTGCTGCTATGTTTGCAGGAACATCTTGAGTCCAATGGTGCTCAGTGCCTGGCTATCACCGCACTCTCTCACAAGGCTGATTTATACTTCTTTGAAGATGTGCATAAATGTATTTGCTTAGGTTTACGGATGAACGAAGCTCACAGAGGTGCCAACATACACACTTCCAAAATCTCAACTACATGTCATGCACAACTGTGGTACTGTGAGTGCCAAGCAAATGCTGATTGGTTAGGCAAGGGATATCTGGAAGCATTTGAATTTGGACGAGAGGAAAAACTAAAATAAATAAATAAAGATACTCTTCTTTTGTCACCTGCGCTTCTTTTAGGCATACTTTTGTCCAATTATGCAAGGCAAGACTTTTCCCAGAGTTGAAAACGAATTGCAGTGTCCAGGTTTCTTCAAACGTTCTGCTTCTGTGAAATGTGACACAGCCTTGCACAATGCACATGCTTACACAAACCTATGTGAACGTCTGTGCACAATGGCCACAGTAGAGTGGACCCAGATTTTGGGCCAGGTTTGGGCCAATTGTTGTACAGTGCTTTTTTATGTACACTCGAAAAGGTTTTTTGTGCAATGTCATAGAAGAACCACATTTGGTTCTCTAAAAGCCTTTCAGTGGGTGGTTCTTCAGAGAACAACTTTTGTATACGTGCGGTTGTGAAGATCCTTTTGAAGTACCCTTACGTAATGTCAAGGTTTCCATAAAGAACCCTTAAACTGGTAACAAAATATGTAGAAGTATTTTAAGCCTGTTAAAGGTTTTTTACATTCCTAACATCATGGAACCAAGCATATTCCTATTATGGCATGGCTTAGAGACTCTTGTGGAATAAGTTTAGAGTTTGTATGCTTATGTACCCCTGAATGAATTTCCTGCCTTGGCATAATCAGTGATTTGCATATGCAAGTGTAATTTGGCCCAGAGAGAATAATTCACCACACTCCATCCAACAGCATCTATCGGCAGTCCCAAAGAACCAACAGCAGTTCAAAACCTGCATTTTCAGACATGAAGCTTCAGGGCACGCCAGAGATTAAGGTTTGTGCCCCATAGCAGTTAAGGTTACTCGGGTTAACTGTTTGCAGCTTTTAATATCAAGCAGATAATCTTACAATTAACCGCTGTTAACTTGCTTAATAGCTCATTTTTATTCACCACTGTAATTTATTAAAAATTATATGCTGTTAAATACAAAATATGCATGTAACAACCAGAGGTTATGGGGTTCAAGACCAACGCTGCGTCTTGCCCTGAAACCGCTGCTGCTGCTGTTCCAGGTCTGCAAATGGATGCATCTGCTCCACCAACAGGCCTGTGGTCAGGTGCCAGGCCTCTTTGTGTCATTTTTTGAACTAGAATCAAGTGACATGGTTCAGCAAGCCACCCCGCAGTGGGAAGCTGACTGTGGTGAAGGGCCGATTATGGGCAGGTTAGTCAGCGCCCTGGCCACCAGAGACGGGCCGCGTGGAGAGGACGGTTTACAGTCGGGGCAGCATGTGGAGCGAGACGCTATGGTCACTTTATGAGAGAGAGAGAAAGACAGGGAAAGCTGGCTGTTAGGGTTCACTTCCAGGCTGCCCTGCCTTTAGTCCACACTCAGTTGTCACTTAGCTAATTACAGCTTCTTTTTATGATCCGAATCCTTGCCCGCAGCCAGTCTCCTTCAGGCAACAATGGGAAGGTTGTGGGACTAAGTGGAAACAGGCCGCTCTTCTCGGCTTCTTCGTTGTTGCCTTTCGCTTTTATCTCCCTGTGCGTCTTCGAAAAAGAGAGTTCAGATATTCAAGCCTCGATTAGTCATTCCGGCCACCGCGGTTGGTGAGGAGTTACTTGGCTGAACTCTGGAGCTGGGTGGTTGAGTGTGATGCGTCCAGGATGCATGGCTCGACGCTCCAAGGCGGCCGGTTGAGTATGCACGGCTCATTGCTATAGATACCAACATATATGGGAACTGCAGCGTGTCTTCATGAAATGAAAAACTGGGAATGATGTGGACAAATTGTTACATTATGTCTTTTTTTCAGTCTTGGCTTGGCTTCGCTCGGCACGGCGTATCAAACCAGGTCCCAGAAGGAGTTCATCCTAGACTGTGATGTATGTGTGCGCAATTGTGTGTGTGTGGTATTTTTTTATGTTATTATTGGGAAGAACAGGATGAGCTTTGTGAATGAGTGCGCGTGATGTGCTTTCAGTGTTTACTCATGAATGGATAGGGACTGGTCGAACTGAAGAGACAGGGCTGAGTTTGTGGACCAGCTGGACTGACTGTATTGACCTGATATCTGCAGTTGTACTATTGAGACTGGTCATGTTATATGTTGTGCTTGCTGGCCATTGTGAACAACTGATTTAATGAAAAATCTCATTTACACGAGTTTACTTCCACCTCCGATGTAGTCAAACGGTCGAGACATGGTTGGAGGCCAAAATGGATCACCAAAACCTTTTTCAACCCACTAAAACACATTCAGGTCTTAATTAAGGCAAGCTAGACTTGTTGATGTGTTATAGGACACAGTATGTCTTACTTTCAGCTATAAAAAGGAATAAGCCGGGTCTGTATTCAGACTCTTATGACAATTAGCCCTATTTTTTTTAATATCAACCCTGGTGTTGTTCTAAATCCCGATTTCTATAATTCACCTAAACTATGTCAAGTCTATGTGACCTTAGTGAAGACCTGGATGTAGTTTAAACAGTACAAAATGTGTGAAATGTACAAAAACACAAACAGTTTAGGTTTTTTGGGTGACAATTGAGTTCTAGTGTTGGTGGCTTGCCTCGTAGCACCAGTTCTAAACCAAGCAAGCAGAATTTGGACTGAAAACATGTCTCAGAGGATCGACTCCATCTGGAGTAAGTGGAAAATTGGGTAAATTTGATTTCTCGCCAAACTATTCCTCTAACGCTTTTTACGGATATTCTATTACAAGTATTTTTGCTCAAGGGCACTATTTAATAAACCAGCATTTGTAAGATAACACCAAAGCATTATGCATGTTCTTCTGTCCAGCCAAACTTACACAGGTGACCCCGTGATTTCTGCCCAGGAAAACAAAACGGGAGCTCGTCCGCGTTCAGCGGCCAGAAAAGCCGAGGGGATTTATGGGGTTTACTGCCTAGGTCTACATTTTGCAGCCAAACAATGTGAGAATGACTACAGAGTGACAGCCATATACTCCAAGTGGAAGGGGCAGGCTGGAGGGCCCAGGGTCCACTGTAGTTTATTATAGCCTGGGTCGCTGAGGCAGCAGACTTCACATCGCCTCGCACGGAAGGAATAACAGAAACAGAATAACACAGGCCCATATTAGCTGCGGGAATCTTTATCAACAGTGGCTTAGAGCAATATACAAACAACATGGTTGGAAAACAGTGGGAACACGGGAAAAACGAACGGAATCTGCGTAGAGGTGGATAATCCCCACCACAGCTGTGACGCGAAAGTCAAGCTCATTCTCACACGCGAATGACCGCTGCTGCCTTGCGGCCTGCGAGCAGAAAAACAGGACGATTGTGTTTCTGGCAAAAGCGTTTGGTTTAAGAGGACCACATTTAAGAACGACAACATCGCTTTCGTGAGGGAACGAGAGGGAGAAAGTGGAAGGGAATGAGAAACACAACACGTCGCGTTATGTGCCAGTGCCATGTCCAATCCAGTATACGTCTTATTTACAGAGCCAGTGCTGTATCACGCCAAGGAAGTAATGGGAAAAACACACTAGTCAGTTGTGGAAAAGGTTCAGCAGAATCCTTTGCACCCAAAGACTCTGAGCAGGGGGGCATGTGCTACCACAAAGAATAGGCTGCCAGGGGAATGCAGCGTTCCAGAACGACTTGTCTCTTATTTGACTTGGGCACACATCACCACATTATTTTTCCCCCTATTCTTTTTTTTTTTCCTCACTCAAACGATTTTTGTAAATTGGATTTACTTGTAGCTATTAATCACGGAGAGGGGGAACAGTAATGTGAAGGGGAAACAGAGCTCGCTAATTTTCAATTCCCTCTGAAGGCAGCGCTGTAACCTTACAAGCCAAAGAAAATGGGTTTTAGGCATCATTTGATTTTTCTATAAGCCATGAGGAAGTATTGTTCTGGGAGCTCCTTTCGCAGGCCACACCCACAGAGGACACTGGGTAATTGGCAGAGGCTGGGAATGGAGAGAAACAGAGTGCAGTCTGTGACAGTGCAGTGCAGAGACTAGTGTGAGCTGAGGGCAGGCTGAACGAGCGACCTATTTGGAGTGACGGGACAGCCAGTCAAAACCACCCCAATTCACACCATTTTCCCTCTAGCTCAAATGCAGTCATTATCTGTAAAAAGGACAAATGGATGGACAAAATTCCCGTAATTCGGGTTGGCCACAACTGCTCCTTTTTTCTTAGCCAGGCAGTGCACTGTGCAGAAGTCAGAAAGCATCCCTTTAACTTCCAGTCAGTAACTATTAAATGAACTTGTTCAGGAGATATTACTGAGGAGAGCGTATATAAGATAATCCACAAAGGAAGAGGAACGTCAGAGCGGAAAAGCAGGCATTACAAATCCTCCAAAGACTTAGTAGACCACCAAAACTGTCACCCTCAGATTAACAGTTATGTCACACTTTACCTTAAGTGATTTTGTGCACTGATACAACTCTACTGTTCAGCTAGCTGTAAGAAGTCAATTCAGTTTTCCTGACAGAAGCGACAGAAGAAGAGCTTAATGAAGGAAGCGAGGAAGAGAAAAAGAGAGAGTGACCGAGCAAGAGACCAGAGTAAATCTCAAGACTTGCTTTTTTACTTTTTTCACAGCTTTTACTTGTTACTGAGAGCTAAACAAGATAAAAGGAAGCAAGACAGTCTAAGGCTAATGGGAAAACTCGATGTTCATTATGAAAGATTACGATGTGGGCTGGAACCTTATCCCTGTCTCACAGAGTTTTGTAGTCTTTCTGGAAGCCAAAAGCCATCTAACCTCACTTCCATGCAACAATTCTTATGCCAAATCAGCCCTGAAAAGTTTGCGACCTCCTGTAATAAACCACTGCAATATTACTCCACCATGTCAACATGGCTCTTTCCCCTTTGACTCAACTTTGCATGCATGCACATCGAGCAGTCATCTAGAGGCTACAGTTAACACTCATGATTTTGGTTATTTACACATATAAACAATCAAAATTGGTGGTGTAATCAATGGCGTCCATATGCCTGCGTGACACATGTATCCTGCATGCGTACAGCTGTCCGTAAGAGGCTCAAAACATGATTTGCATTTGATGTAAAAGTGAAAAACACTCTGCAGCTCAAGTGGTACCCCAAGAGCAAGAAATACTAATACTCAGATAATACTGATTTTAAAGCTTTCATCTTTGAGAGAGGAGAACATCAAGCTCCACTCTTGATTCACCTTCTGTGCTATTTTTTGTTAAATGTATGTTTTTTATGATGATGAAAAATTTGTATTCATTGCATATCTTAAAAGGAAATTAACTTGCATAGTACTGGGTTTTGACTTATGCTTTGTTTGGAGTTCGACACACAATATTATTTAAATATTTTTTTTTAATTGAAGCATTCGTTCAGTTCCAGTATATAATTATCTGTAAAATAATACACAACTATAAACAGAATTTAGGTTACAATGTAGTCACACCCACTGCAGTTTCTTAGATATGAAATTATATCTACCGTATTGGTAGAAAACAGTTTGACACTACTTATAAGAAACTTTGTCAGAAACTACTGATAGCGAATCTATTTGAAAACTATTCAAGGTGGTTGAGGCCGGTGTATTGACTGCAGAACTACATTCTGTCACTATAAGAAGGTTTATATATGTATTTATTCTGCAGTCTCTTTTCGTTAGAAGCAGAAGCTGATCTTGGTTTAGGAAAAAAAGGGACTTTGACTGAATGGGTGTACATACCGTACAAGTGCCCCAGTTATCTCCTTCTTAACGTCCCCCCTAAACCTGGAAAGTATGTGCATGAGAGTTTTATTAGGTGAAGTTTAGTGTTGAGTAACTGTGGTGTGAGGAAAATGTACAGCCCCCCTTACCTCCAGCCCTGCTGAGGGGATGTGCCATGACCCCAACATCATGCATGTCACTCCACATCTCCACCCAAATATTTACAGAGCTAGCTAAAGGTGGTGGGGTTGGGGGTCAATTATGCTGTGTTTTTCCTCCCCTTTAATCCTTGCAGTATTAGCCAGCGGAGGATATGACGAGGACGCTTTGCGCTCATTTGGCGTGTTCTCTGAGCTTTGTTCGGAAAGGGCGAAGGGATATTTTGAATCTCTCTCATTTTTACCAGCGATGCCTCGGCTCTGACTCACATAAAGGAGCATGTGAGATTAATTAAAGCGCCTTTGTAGCCTCGTCCGGCCTCGTCCACAACCACTCTCCAGGCATGTCTGCCTCATATGGTCGTACTGTTTTACGAAAGGTGTCTGGGCACTGTCATTTTAGTGGATGTTTATGAATGCGTGCACATGTGGAGTAGGTGATAGTGTGTGTGTGGGGGGGAGTTTGAAGGTGTGCATTTGTTTTTGTGCATTTTCAATAAAAAAATGTGGAGAAAAGCCAGAGAAGGACAGGAATAGTTCACCTTGTTCTAGGACTAGGTTTAGGGTTGAGCTTAGGAAATTCTTATTACACAAATATAGGTACATACAGTACATTTACATTTATGGCATTGTGAGAACCTCTTATACAGAGTGACTTAAGAGTTTACATGTACACAGGTAAGGAATTGAAACCCACTCTACAGCATGGAGGGCAGTAGCGTTGGCCACTACACTATACCAACCACTGTGCAATACCAGTACAGTACTGTGCCCAAAGTCAGAGACCACCCTCCATTTATTCAGTTTCCATTACCACAAGTATCACAAGTAATGTAAGTTTCAGCATCTTACATTGATTTAGTGATCAATTTCAAGATTTTTCATACCTGAAATTTGCTGCAATGCGATGTGATACGGCTCAATACTGGGATCTGCAGTCAATAAGAAATGATATGAATTTCTCCCTCAGCATAGGAGCAGACAGAGAGGAATACTGAGGATGTTGGAACAGGTGATACCGGATTGTTAGGTGTTAGATCGGTACCTCCCTAAAATCTGCAGAGATATGTATCCTCACATCCAAAAATCAGAAGTTGGCTGTGGTTTTTTGCTTCTCACCTTCAAATAATCCCAAACAAATGTGATGACCTTAAGGTCTGGACGTCTGAGGTGGTCAGTCCATTCTTCTGAGAACACCAACAGCATTTTCTTCTTTTCACGTCTATTTCCATTGAAAGACTTTTTGACAGCTACACATTCTTTCAGACCCATAGCCTTGAGTAATCCTCTCCACGTGGAAGTTTTTTTATTCACCAATGTTCCTCTGTATTCCTCAAGTGGATCATCTTATATCGTATCTCCTCAGAAATAAATAAATACATGGAGGGTGGTCTCTAACTTTGCGTAGTAATATATATATATATATATATATATATATATATATATATATATATATATATATATATATATATATATATATATATATTAAATCAGACAAGATCTGTCCAGACAAGGTATGAAAACAAATGTATGTGTGAGTGTGAACACCTTTTTCAGAGCTTGGGGAACACAGTCCATATGGCTTTAATGGCGCGTGGAAGAGCGTCTGGGCCGCAGGCTCTATAATCATGGCTGACCCTGATCCGCAAAAGTGTTTTCACTCCTTGTGGTTCAGCTGACCTGTAGAGAAGCAAACACGGCTCGTCCGCTGGACCCCATGCATTTGTTTCTGTTTGGAATTGTGTAAGTTTTAATAATTGCTCCAGATTAGCGCCAGCCGTGAGCCATTTGTGATGTATATTTGCTTTGCGGGAATGGACCTGGTCTTTTACTCGAGTCAGTGCTTGGTCACACGGTCACCTTGGTCTTCTCCGCTTCCTGTGGCCTCTGCCATTAACCCTTTAGATTCTGGGTCTGCTAATTGACTCCATGCTCTGCTGGTGACGGTGTTCTAATGAAGCCTAAACATGGCGCCTGCCAGCCGGCTGTCTGATTCATTTCCAGGATCTGTGTGACTAGGACTGCGACATGTGAGCGCTAAGAGTTATAGGCTCTGATACTGGGCCCTTTTTTTTCTGACAGCGTGTTAATGGAAAACACCCCCTTGAAATCAGACAGATGCTTAAATACTGAGTTGTATAATCCTGTTTGAGTATTTCACTTAAACATCTCCTAAACTCTTAAACATGAAGATTTCTTGAAGGTTTCTAGCTTGTGCATATAGTTGAAGGAAAAGTTTTTAATTGGTACAGGACCTTTGCATTATGTGGAGGTTCTTCAAACTTAAGAGATAATTCTTTACACTCACACAGCCATTGAAAGGTTCTTTTGGTAACAAAGCAATGATCTTTCTATAGCATTGCTCCAAAGAGTTCTTTCTACCAACAGATGCAGGAGAAGCCATTGTTGGATATCCATCTTTACTCTTCATTTTTTATGTATAGTTTTATTATTTAAGAAATATTGCCAATGCTCTTCTTACTGGGGTTCCTAAGAAAACAATCCATCCCCTACAACTTGTACAGATCTCAGCAGTATCTTTTAGAATAGACTTTCTCCTACTAGTCTTTAAAGCTCTAAATAATCTAGCACCCGCATCACGTCACAGAATGTTTCTCTGTTTATGTTCCAACTCGAGATCTTAGATCTGCAGATACTGACCTTCTGCACATCCTTCCATAAAATACAGAAAACGTGAAGAGACCTTTTTTCAGTTATTCTGCTTTTAAACTGTGGAACTCAATTTCATTTAAATGGTCAAGATCAGTATTGACTTTCAAGGAACAATTAAAAAAACATATTTCTTTAACTTGCTGTTTAATTAAAACTTTAAAAGCTTAGTATTTTTTTTTACTTTGTCTTTGGCTAATTAAGTTTGTTATTACTGATGAAAACTGTCTGTGAAGCACCTTGAGCTGCCACTGGTATGAAAAGTGCTCTATGAATAAAGAACATTGTATTATATATTATTATATATTATTATTGTTATTATTATATTAAAAAAAGAGATCAATCAGTGTGGGGAATAGTCACATAATACAAAAGACCAACTTACGGATGCTTCCTAGAACCCTTACATTTTCTGGAGGTTCATTCAAATTTGAAAAGGTTCTTCTAATCGCATCATCCAATGAACCCTGTTCCACACTATGTTCTCCTAAGAGAGCGTCTGTGGTGCCAGGCCATGCATTGTTTTGAAATGAAGAGTTCTAAGGGACACGGCCTCACAATCAGTGGGAGTCGAGGGCGTACAGACGCTAGGGGAGGCGGCAGCCATGTGACGCAACACCAGCGGTAGACACAAAGGCAGATCGGCAGCGAGCGACTCCTCGTCCCAGTGACTCACTGCACTGCTAACCACACTGGGCAGAAAGCAGGCCTCTCTGGGATAAACAAGTCAAATTACATGGTGTGATGCCTCCGATTTTGAACATTGCTGAGCAAAGGCTTCTCTGATTCTAATTATGACATTCATTAACAAATTAACAGCAGAATTCCTGGAACAGGGACTCTATTTCTGACACAGCCCCCCAATCGGCTTTGATTCTATGGCCAGCAGTCACCGTCAACGTCTGCGGGAATAAGACCCGAGACCGTGGCGCATGTCTTGGCCCTGTGAGTGATCTGGATTCCAGTTGGAGGTCCCAGCAGCTTTATTTATGTCTTAACACTGGTAATAGGTAGCAGATTAGTGCAATAAACCACTAGTTTGATCTCCCACCAACACAAGGCATTTGCAGCCTCTCATCGCATTCGGTAAGACAGCGTGATGGCTCCGCCGTAGAAGCTGGAAACTCGTTTTGCGAAGCGAAGATGCATTTAAAGTCCCTTCGTGTCCTGAGAAAATTCTGCGCTCTAATCACTAAGCAGTGTAATGTGGCAAACTTGATGTCTCGAGCAAACCAAAGCTGTGTCGTAAATCCTCAGAGAAGAATCCGTATGGCTGTAAATATGTCAGCCTCATATATATCCGCACGCTCTTTGTGTGAAGTGTCTCCCACGGCTCCGGGATACTCAAACTTGGTTGCCAGGGGAACTCAGAGGAACGCTTAGCTTGTTGGCTCTGGTGGCTAAAACCATCGACTCGCTTTTATGATGACTCGTCCGTTTCATAATTTGCTGCAGCGTTCCAGAGGCGGCGGAATGGCTCATAAATTTGTTTCCCCATTTATGTAAAGCTTATGTGCTCTGCTGTGGGGCATTCTTCTAATTCTTCAGCAAATGGCTTCCCGTAGCGTGTTGGACTTTCAGCAAATGCTTGTGGAGGAGAGCGTCAGGTTTGGGAGGACATTAACTCCAGCACAGTGTGACATCATTTGCTTAGCTTAGCTTGAAATATAGCATAGCTGGTCTTTGGCCTCACCACCTCTTGGCTTAGCTTATACCAGTTCAAGAGAACTAGGCAGCCTTTGTTTGTGTGCATGCTTTCACAAAGTAGTGCTTTTCATTTTCGCGATGGATAATTTACGGACACGGGGATGAAGTGCCGCGCACGAGCTCTTCGATTGGCACTTGTGGCTACTGGATGTAAACGCTGGAGTCGGTGGAGTGGCAGCGCATGTGTTTTACAGAGTGCCAGTCCTCATTTGAGGCTCAAGGCCTCATTACCTTCAATTAGCCTCCTGAGTGGCCTGGGCTGGTCCGTTCGCAGACGAGATACATCACGGGCTACAGCCTATAGCACTTCAATCCATCAGGCCATGAACCATTTCTCACCCGCGGAGCCCATTAGCAGGCGTGGAGAGTGACTGCAGCCATAAGTACTTATCCACAAGAATTATCCTACCTGATGCCGGTACTTTGTCCTTCACACACACATGCGCACATGCAAACCTCCCCCCCAACACACACACACACACACACATATTAATCACCTGAAAAAATGCTTTGAGTTCCAGCAATAACCAAACACCGACCTTAAGTAGCACAGGCCCGCTTCACAGTAAATAAGGCCACTCAGGCCGGAAGAGCTTTTGGCTGCGGAGATGAAAGGACCTTTGGGGAGGCTGTATTAATGAAATTTGCTGAGTGAAAGCTGAGTCGCCCCAGCCAGGCTCCACCAGCCCCTCACCTGGTCAGACTCACTCCTGGCCCAAGGTCACAGAGTCGCAGCTCCAGCAACACTTCCACCCATCCTCACCCACACACACATGCAGCAAGGCGCGCGAGCGCGGACACAAACTCGCTCATCAAAACGTAATCCTACACCGCTCGTTGAAGCCCGGCAGTAAAGGCAGAGCTAGCTTCATTGTTTAAGTGGGCAACTGATATTTGTAATCCAATATTTAGAGCTATGCATCCTTTTTATCTCCACATCCTGACTGATTACGCTCAGCTCTGCCGGCCCCCAGAAAGATGAACGCTGAGAAATAAAGAATAGGCTGCCTGCCTTTTGTGGTTAAGGATAACAATCATAACTAGAACGTAGTTTGCTTATGATGTTTGCGTGGGCTTATGTAGAAAAAACAGTCAACATGCTCCTTTTGATGGCCGCTTTTAGCTGCTAGAATTAAACACTGTTTTTGTTCCCGCTTTTAAAGGGGATTTCCACTGAATTTTCTAATCTTTAGAATTTTTTTGTCTGATGAAACAGTTAAGACACAAACAAAGCTATTACTTCTTAGCTGGCTTGAAAGGAGATTCCACCGACTTTATGTAAACAAAGTCATGCAGTGTGGTTCGATGTGAAATGCTTCGTGGGGATAGGAATTAAATGTCTGGATATTATTGCTACCAACATTGTTTCACCATAGTTTTTGACCTAAATATATTTTTCAAATCCAAATATGAGCAGAGAAGTACATGCAGGACACTAGTCACTGGCTCACTGGTCATTTTGGGTAGTAAATAAAAGGAATATATTTGCTTTGCAGACAGTTGTGGCTCCATGAAAACATTTAAGATGAAAATGAGCCCTTATACATGTATGTATACATTCTAAAACCAAACAGGAACTTGAGGATCACTTTGTTTTCCCAGCTGATGTGGAAGTCCATAATGCCATGGTGGTAACGCTCGGATTTTAGCAGGAACTAGATTGCGCTCACATGCAGCCCAAGCAGTGGGTGGCTGTAAAAGCATTTGGTTATAAATATATCCTATAATCAGAAAGGGCAATTACCCTGGAAGCCTAATTATCCAAATCACAACTTGCAGTTTGTTGTAGTGACAGTCGCTACGTTCGTGAAGTGGTGCGCGGCCCCGCTCACTGTTATGCTAATTGTGTTTGGTTTTGTTTTATTCATTCAGTGAAAGATGCAAAACATCACAAGCTGTTTGGAGGTCTCCAGCGACTTCCCTTCTGCAGCATGCACAATTCATGACCACCGTTCTCACCGAGGCTTTTTCCACTTGTGTGAACCTCCTGTAAAGGTCAGCATGTGCCAAGTGTGCCCTCACCTTCTGTGGGCAGTGGTGCTAGGCAAATAACAAACCAGCTGAAGAAACTGAATACCAAACCATACTGATACTTTCATAGTAACTTGTTTGCAGTGTGCTAAATAGCGTGATTAGCTTGTGTAATTGTTTTTCTTTCAAGCTCCCGGTACTAAGCATGTCCTGGTTGAGGCTCTGCGGGAGAATCGGGAACATTTTTCACCAAACTGTTTCTTTAACCACATGAAGTTTTGCCTCTAACTCTGAGTGGATGTTGTCAGTTATTGAACATGAAGTGCCTTTAGAAACGCAGCCATAAGGCTCGCACTCTGACTCTACTGTTTAAGGCAGGGATGACAAAACATCTCCTTCTCTCCCTCTGGAAGCGTGACCGTTCCGCCAAAGCGGCCGACAAGCTGGCAGTGCTGAAAGCTAAACAGGGCCGATGGAAATGGAGCTCCAGGTGCCGTACCTTCAGTCTCCTCTGCATGGCCCCAGGAGGGCTGTGGAGGAGAGCGGAGCTGTTGAAAAGTCCCAGGAGGTGGATTTCCTCGAAGGGGGCGCAGGTCAGCCATGCGGAAAGGCTGGAGTGCTGTTTTAGGAGCGGGGTCAAGCACGAGCGCTGGGAGATTTGACAGTGAGTAAAATAGGAGCCCTGCAGAGGCCTCTCCTAGCCATGACCCGCAGAGACATTTGTATAGGTCGGTTTGTGTGTGTGTGTGTGTGCGTGTGTGTGTGCATGCATGTTCTTGTTTTCATACATTTCCAGGACATAAATACCCTGATTATACAAGAAAACCACAGAAAATAGGGATATGATGGGTTTAAAGCAATGGACTGTCTACCTCATTGCTCAATCTAGTACTAAATACTAAATACTACAGACACTAAATACAGAAAAATATCATATTGTTAAAGTCCTAATGCTTTAAAATACATTACTGGCTTATTTAATGGCTAATTTAGGTATCTGTTCAGGTTAGGTCATTTTTGTTGATTGTTATTTTTCTTCATCACTTGAAAACAGAAGCTGTCATTTACATTGTTTGACAATTTTGTGATGAATGGACCAATGGAAATGCTCCAGAGTAGCTTGAAAAACGTTCTGGTTCCATTAATGCACAGTAAAAATAAACTATGTTGTAGCCCTCTCCTGTAATGTTGCCTTTTTTGGAGATACATTGTAGTTTAAAATGTCTGCTGGACACGTTTAGCAATAGATTTAATCAATTAAATCACCAGAATACTTGATTTAACATAAAAGATTTCACATTGATTAGCCAAACCCGGCACTGGACGATAAGTATAAATAATACTGGGCTTCCTCAGGGAGAGGTGGGGAAACGTTTGACCTACCAGTACTGTGTAAGTGATTACATGTCCTGATATTGTATAAAAGCAAGGTTGTGTGTGTTTTAGACATGATTGAACTGAGTTCCAGCCAAACAGCAGTGTGAAAAGAGAGTCTGTCTTTAGTGTGTTTACTTCTGGCTCTGGTGGAAGCTACTGGTGGTTGTTAGGTTGTGAAGTGTTTGTGCGCCAGAAGCTTTTTTGGTTTTGCTCTTGGTTTATTTCAGGCATCCTTTGTGTATTTTACCAGGTGAGTCCTGCTATTGTCCACACCCTCAATTACTGTCTGTCACTGCGCTGGATCCAGCTTCACAGTAAACACTTCTGATTCTGCGGAGAGGCGAAAACGTGTGCCAAACACATAGACACACAAACACATGCACTTACTGCAGACGTCCTGTCTCTGTTTTACTCCGACTGTGAGAAACTTCATCCTCTTCCCAGCCAAACCCATCTCCCTTGACATTTGTTTCCAATCAAAACTCCAATTCCCTGTTTTTTCCAGTTCAGAACCCCGCAATAATAGAGTTAACCTTTTGATACGTTTCCCTCCGCCCTCGCCGGCTCGGGCTTAATGCTGAACCTCACCTGACATCAGCTCCTGCTAACCAATTTACTCAGCCCTGAGCCCGCTGTATTACTCTTGAAGGGCACTGCTCCGGCGCTTTCCTGTCCTTTGTGTCTTTCTTCCGACCCGCTCTTTGATAAGTGACATTGTTGTCCTCCAATTATGCTTCCGCGCTAGCCAAAGAGTCATTTGGAAGAAAAGGTACGGTCAGATTTCGGATTTGAAGGCTAATTTCCGATTCTAAGGGGCTTTTCCGCTTCCCCTCTCAAAGTCTTCCACTGTAACCTGGGCGGTAATCAGTCTTTAGGGGCCGAACAGCTTGGCACCACTGTGTCATGTTTGCTGTGTCTTCATATTTATAAAGTGGCTCTTGGAGAAGGATGGTTTTAATTATTCCAATAACTTTTATCAGCATTGCTGTGTCTGGGTCACTCGTGGTCAGGCATATGCATTTGGACGGCTATAAATTCGACTGAATGAAATCCAAACCCCTCTCCCCCCTAATTAATTTCCTCCCGGAGTATAACTGTCCGGGAAGATTAATCTGATGTTCCGCCGCGCAGTTGTGAGTTTAAAATATGCTGTTTTCATTCCGGCCGGGTGCTGATTTACAGGTTTGAATGTTGGTTCGAAGCTGTGCTGTTGGTTATATGGATGCGAGGAATGGGGTGGTTGCCAGTTTAATGGTTTGCTGCTGGATATAACGGTGATAATCCCCTATTCAAATTCGGATAGTTGCGATAACTGTGTGTGATTAGTCGCACTACTTTTCTGGCAACTCGCTATTTGGTGTGTAAATTTCTGTCATTATTATTATTTTGTGATATTTTTTCAGTCATAATATCTGTTATAAATGCAATAAAATAGTTACAGGGAAATTCTTTTCATGTGCATTAGTGCTTCAAACATTTTAGGTTTCGCACCCTCCCATCCCCGATAAAGGCTCCGCATGGTCTGGCCTGGTGTGACTGCTATTAAGGAGCTGAAGACCATATTCTATTGTAGCCTCATTGTTTTTGGAACATAAGGAACGTTTTTGTCTCTCTGGGTTTGGGACCTCATTGGGCATGAGGTGGCTGTGGTCCAGAGAGGGACGAAGCCCTGCAGGCTGAACGCGGTGTGCTAGGAGGTCTCAGCGTGTGGGATTTTGGGGTAAATGGCAGCTCGGCCGCCTTTAGCCGTTGAAATATGGTGCTCTGCGGCTTCGGGGAGAGACACTGTTCTCCGTTTAGAAGCTTCCAGATGACAAGACTGTGTGTTTAGCCCTGAAAAAGCACCAGCTATCCTCACTTGGCTTCTAGCATGTGCGGAAACATGTGTGTGAACTCACATGTATGGGCTGTTTCTGAGAGTTTGCGTACGAAGAGATGACACTGCTTAACTCTCCAGCAATAATTAAATCATGGAGTTTTGTGATGCTAATTATTTCTCTTCTTTTGATATCGCAGATTATGAACTTGTATCACTTGTGTTTGTAAGTAGGAGGAAGGAGTTATATCTGATATTGATGGAAGTTAATGTTAGACAATAGAGGCACGTGTTAGAACAGGATTAACATAGTCCTCCAAGCATGTTGAGCTGCCCAATGATGTTGCGGGAGCAGCAATCTGAAAAATAGATAAGTGTTTTGAAATCGTATACCTTCTATACTGTAGATCAGTCTGAAGACTGAAACACCCTTAACGTGACTCGGATAAACAACACAATCTTAGTGCAATCTTACTAACAGTTTATTCAAGCACACAAAGAATGAAGAAAAGGAAAGAATGCCCTCCAGCTACAAAAAAATAAAGCCCCAAAAAAACGGCCTTCCAGATAGCAGAGCAAATGCTAACACAGTGTGTTTGCATTTTGAAAAATCAAAAGGAGAACAGAGAATTTCACAGCCTCATTCGAGAGATTCTATGCCCAGCTCAGATCTCTGTAAGTCAGTCTGAGCTGCTTTTGGAGATGACTACATGACATGAAGCAGAAGACAAACTAATCCTTTTGACATTTGTCAAAATGTTACAGTTGCTGGGACATAGATGATCCGTCGTCATGATCGGTCAGTGAGTTCTCGCTTCTGAAAGAAAAAAAAAGAGAACAGGGCTAATAAAACGCTGTGGGTCGGGTTTGGTGTGCGAGATATTATCAGACTTAAGCGTGTTTGACTGAATTTGTTGAGGTCCATCTATAAAAAGAACACTGTCACTCACTTACTTGCATTTCCCTCTGTGAGTGGGTATATGGTAGTGGGCTGCTCCACTGGCCCGCAGTGAGCATCTGAACATGTTCATTAACTCAGCAGTTCAGCCTGTCCTTCTGTCTTTTAACAGCATATCCCCTTTCTCTCTATTTCTCTAGCTCCCTCCCTCCCTCACTTACTCTCTCTGCAGTAATCACAGCTCTGTCCAGGTCGTAATGGAGGGGTAGTGTAGGGAGGAACACGCAGACTCCCCGGCCTGGCCTGGCCCGTAATGCTCACTTAGCTTTGCAAGCCCCATGTGCTTCTACACACAAACACAGCCTGGCAGACACACACACACACACACAAGAGCCCAAATAAGGAAACACACATGCATAGACCAACAGTTACACGCCCCTCGTCTGCAGCTGCATATAAATGCATCTACATAAAAATACAGTCACTTGACTATTACCTAACCTGCAGTATACTGCACACACACACACACACAGGCAAGCTCTGTGTGCTGTAATAATCACACATACCCCCATTTACAGTGCAGCACTGTGCAAAAGTTAGAGACCATTCCACTTAAAGTTTTCAACATTATGTTGGTTACTTCAGTTTGAGTGGTCCTTTACATTATTACATGCATATATTAAGTGTCAATAGCACATCAACAAGACATCAATGAACTAGCAGTAGTGAGGCATCTAAATACATTAAAGTAATTATCTTGAAGATGTACTGTTGATGCATGACTTACATTAAGTACATGTATTGTTGGTATGTTAAACTGAGTAAACCTTATTTAACCCTGACCCATACCCTAATGTCCAACCAAAATCTAACCCTAACCCTGGTCCTAATCCTAGCCTTCACCCTAACCTAGACCCAAAACCTAATCCTTACCCTGGTTCTACTGCTGACCCTAACCTTAACCTCAAACCAAAACCTAAGGCTGCAGAATAGGGTGGGGATGTTGAGATGGTCTATGTTATACCTGTTACATGTCCAGTGACTTGTCAGGTGAACAGATATAAACTTCAACCCTTCAAATAAAATTTGAAGTTCAGCAGATTTATTTTACACAGTTAATTAAAAGTCTCTTCATAATCTACTGAATGTATTCAGAAGCTTCATTGTTGTTATCATTGATATGCAGTTGTTATATTACAAGGAGTCTGTTGAGCATCTTTAATCTTAATAGGACTCTAAAGTAAAGTGTCAGTTTGACCCAAAGCGTTGAGATGTCTTCTCACAGTGGAAGGATGGACACAAACACCTGTAGATGATGTTTAGGTCTAAAGCAAGAGTGGAGCTTGCTTGAGAAGAGATTTTCTCTTTTCTTTCAAGGATGAAAGTTTTGAGTGCTGTTTATCTGATGGGGTCCATTTCTGTGGTCTACCAGGTCTTGCAGGGTTGTTAGCAGTTCCATCTTCTCTGTAGCTTTAAAGCTCTTTACCTCTAGCTTACTCTAATCTTCCCTTTCTTATGCAAGTGGAGTATCTTATGACTAATCCTCTCATAGTAATGTGTATTTAATGACTATTTGGCATGAAAAAGTCCAAATTACTGCACATACATATTTATATCCATACATGCGCCATAATTTAAATATTAAGTAGCGCTCACTGTTTGTTGACATAAACATAAAAGTGCTCTGTATGGTGTAAAATTCATACGCTCACACACAGTATTTGCTGGGAAATACGCACGCACACTCTTGAAGAGTCACAGTGGGACATGCCTCATCAGCAGCAGCTTATATTTATGTATTTTTTTTAGATAAATATGCAGTGACTGGAATATTAACTAGCATACAGTGCCTATAGACAGAGAAACATAAGCGTGTTCTATATGCTGTAAAGTCCGTGCACACATACACACACAGGGTTGAAAGCCACACAGCAAGAAAAGACAGGACGCGTGTACAGCTTAAGTACACACACACTCGCCCACTGCTTCCTCCTCTGTAGACCGCATGCTGAGAGGGCCTCTGATTGGATGGCCTCCTCTTGGCTCCGAATCAGAGCCTGGGGACGGGCAGGGTGACCGGCAGGATCTCGGAGAGAACAGGAATGCTCTGTTTTACACATGCTCTGAGAAAAAAGGCAAAATTTAGTACGAATGGCTGCCGTAAATCTACAGCAGGAAACGCAACCGTGGTGGCCAGGATTAGCCCTGGGTTTACTGGTGGTTTAGTGGATGCTGCCTCTTGTTGGAAGAAAGGCATCTGTCGCTAAGGCTGCAATCTTGGTTACATTGCAAACTTTGTTACAGAAATTAAAAAAATAAAAATACCAATATGAAAATTACATTTATACAATTTCCCCCTTGAGATATATATGCTTGAAGTTTGTTTCTTTAGTTCCGCACGAGAGCTAAAAGGCTAAGGTAGCTTGCAAGTATAACAGAAACTTATATCCCATATTAAGCATCATGCAAACTAAATAAATGATTACACTCACTAATCAGTGCTGAGTTGTTCAATAGTCTCCAATACGTGACTTTCACAGCATTAGTATATGTCTCGGATGATCTGCCAGTGGACTGCGCTAAATACAGTTATGAATGGGCACGCATTCATTCAGTGCACCTGCGGAGGTGGTCAGCGACGCATATAGCCAAATGAAATCACCTTGACCCGTCACTAAGAGTTTAGAAAGACCATCTAATCAATGTGACAGCAAAGACGAAAAGCAGAAACCTCTCCTCTCACATTTGTCTCATTAGCAATCCAAGGAGTCTAAACATTTCAGGCAGCCCATATGTGCACATGATCAAGCGCTTGTAGGAAGTTTTCGTCGTCGGACTGATGTGGTAGATATTCAGTATTCCTTCTCCAGTCAAGATCCAAGGACGTGCCTACTACACTGCCCACTTGTGATCAGCTCACTCTGCCAGGTGTAAACGAGGAGCTAGGTTTTTGATGCTAATGCTATTCAAAGGCTTCCGCATGGCTGCTATGTTCAGCGTACTTTTATCTGCTTTTATAGATAAAAGTAATGTTATGTAGCGTCAGAAACCACAACTTTTATTACATAAACAAACAATGGTGCCAACTTCTTTTTACAACTGTTGTCTGAGTCAGTATTCTAAAGCTAATTATTAAAACATAATAGTGGATAGTATGGATTTCACAGGTATTTTTCAATCTCACTATTGAGATTTATATATATATATATATATATATATATATATATATATATATATATATATATTTATATTTATATCCACAATATGGTTTCGTGAAAATGATATAGGCCTGAGGTTTACATGACACCGATCAATGGTTTCCTTTCCTTGTTAGCCTCCAATGCAAACTTCAGACTTTCAGAAACTCATTTCTACCTACATTTCTTCCTTAAGAGAGAACAGACTATGACCACTTCCCAAGAAAGGTGTCCGGTATTCTGACATGTCCTCCTCTGGCTGCTATGGAAACACGGGCAGGTCTGCGAGCATCTGCCTGTGATTGGCCTTGGACCGAAACACCCTGTGTGCACACCTGCTACCAATCAGCCCAGACTAATAGAGAAAGACCAATCAGACTTCATTTAATCTCATCTGGTTGTAGCTGCGTAATGACTGACACTGCTCTTCTCCATATGTCTGATAAAACCTCAGTTTAAAGCTGGCGAATCTGGGTCATCTGCAGCCCAGAAGAGTGAGGTGATGGAACGAGAGATAATATTGTCATCGAGAGATGAGAAGTGATGAAAAGGTTATGAAAACCAGCCGGGGATTCTCATTTCCCTCATCCGTGGCCGGAATGTTAATACCAGTGCAGATTTTTACCTGGTTCATGAGGTTTAGCGCCGGCTAAATGCTCCGAGCGCTCGCGGGACAAGCGTACGAGCTCAGCGTGATGGAAGCCAATAACAGCACAAGCAAAAAAGAGCCTGCATGCTGTGAGGGAGAGTTATTGGATCCTCACAAAGGCATTCGATTGAACTTTACTCTTAACACCCTTTTGTTTGAGGCTTTACGTCCACCCTCCGGTGACGGCGGGGTGCTTGTTACACAGCTAGAGGACAAATCCGCTCACAAGAGGACGGGCGGTGTCCACGCTAGAAGGACCTGTATGTGTGCTGAAGAAGGGAAGACAGCGTTGCCCCTTGAAGGGTGGGGGAAGTTAAGTGGCTCCTTTGGTGGCTGCCTTTTATTTTTTCGGCCTCTTCTTCTCTCCCACTTGTTTGTTTTTGGGCTTTGGTGCTATAGAGAGGCTGGCAGGCCTGTTTGAGTTTTCCCAGCTCTAATGAGTCGGGGGAAAAAGGCCGTCTCAGGGCCCGGCAAAGAGAGCTGCTCACCTTGCCACTCAACCCTGCAAAAATGCGCATTGTTGCTTTGCCCCCCTAAAGTGTCCGGCCCTCAATGGCTGGGCCTTTAATCTGTGAGTAAACATCCCCCCGCCCCTTGCACAGAGGGAGAACGATGGAGGGGGGGTAGAGGATAAAATAAGAAGGAGAGATAGAGAGGTAGATAGAAAGGGGAACACATTAAATGGAGGGCTAGAAAAGGAGAAGAAGTGAAAGAAAGAGAAGCAACAGTGTGAGAGGGAAAGATCGAAGGAATGGAGAGAGCGGAAGGAAGAGAGAAACACAGAGAGAAGAGTGACATTGAGAGAGAAAGACAAAAAGGGGCGAGAGAGTTAGAGAAAGACCAGGAGACAGAGAGAGAGGTTGCCATTGTACTTGCTTGGTCCACTAAACTTTCAGGCCTCATTGAGGTGGGCATGCCTCAACAGTGACTGACTGCGTCTCATAAATACTGATTGTGTTAAAGCAGTGTGGCCCAGGTGTGTTTATTGTGGCAGTAAGCCTGCCAAGCAGAACCCCGTTGTTCCGCTCTAGTATCGATTTGCCTCGTACAAAACATGCACACACTGCGGTTAGGTCACAAAAAGCGGGCCGAGCCTGCGCGAGTGAGCGCAGCGTAGCGAGTTCCTCTGATGTATGATCCGTTTTCCTTTAATGCACTAAGAAGCCACACATACACGCACCCGTTCCTTTCATAACCTCCAGAGTGTGAGGGAAAATAAGGGCAGCCTTTTTGTGTCTCATTACTCATCCGCCGTAATACACCCAGTGACATGAAGTCCTTGAAAAGACACATACAATGAACTTCCATTATCTCCCATAGTATTGTGAGTCAAAGGTATGTGTGAGTGCATGTGGTTTCGTGTGCAGCGCTTGTGTGCATGGCAGTAATGCAATAATGCGCTGAATTGGAGTGCTGCTGAGTCGTCAGTGTTCGGTACAGTGGCGGAGCAGAGAGGAGATGGCGAGTGGCCTGACAGTGCACTTCCGTTGACCTCAGCCGCAGCACTTTTCTGGCTGTGACCTGCAGGCCTGTTGTCTTTATGGCCAGCACCTGCAGCCATTTTCAGCATGCTAGGGGTCAGGAAAGATCTTCTGGCTGTGATAAAGAAAATTGCTGCCATTGTTCTGCTGTGACAGTTAAGGTTAGCAAGCAAATTAACATATTTACACCAAACGAAGCGAATCAGCCAAGACATGTTTGGTATCCAGTGCTTGGTTCTTTAGTTTTGCGCCAGAGCTATGAGGCTATTTAGGCTAATTGAGGCTTGTAGCCTTGCATTTGCGCGACTCAGCATACACTTGCCTTTAATCAGGCCCAATTGCAGAACAAAATCACTGAGGGTGCGTCAGAAATACAGATGGGGTTACGCAAATTCAAATATAATCTTTGACCAAAAATAAAAGCACACCAGCTTACTGGAACATCCCATGTATACCCAGTGTAATTGCTGATATGGGAGTTAGACTGATGGTGCTGTCGGAAAGTGGTTTTAGGGATAAAGTTTCATGGAAAGTCTTAGTAAGGATCAAGAGGAGACTATTTTGGCTGAACCATTGCTACAAAGCAACATCATTTGTGGAGTAATATTGGGGTCAGTGATATGGCAAAAAATGACATCATGATACTTTTTTATGGTACGTGTCATGATATATAATACAAAAGATTCAGTGGTGCCATAAGAAAAAAAGAAACCCACCAAATACAACCAAATACTTTGAATATAGTGGTTTTAGATATTGCACTGCACCAAATCTTCTTAGAGAAACCCGCCACTCGGTCAGCATTCCTCAAGTCCTGCTAACCCCAATATTTAGAACATATTGTCAAGTATCTCCTCACAATAAAGATAAATATCATTATATTTCTTGCTCATACTGGGGTGAACATTCTGGATCTGCAGACAGGAAGCAATGGTCCAACCTAGCTGTAGAAGGCTGAGCTTTCAGACGCACTGGATGAAGCCGTTTGCAGGATGTAGTATTATGAGAAGAGTCAGAGGCTTTAACTTGAACTGTCCTGGCATTTACAAAGCTCAGAAGCTTTGGGATGCAGTAGGTTGTGGGATTTGGGGCTATATTGCCTGAATCGGTTGTTCCCAGCGATGCGTGGCGTAGGCGGGTGACCCCAGGTGCCCTGCAGGTGTGCTGGGGACGGGCTGACTGGAATGTGGCCCCACGCTGAGAGATTCCCATCAGCCCCGGCATTCCACACCCAAGCAGTGGGACAAAGGCCACTTCTGTGTGAAGCTGAGGTGGGACGCTCCTGGCTGAAGCCCCCTACCTATCTTGACTGACTGTAGATTATTGGTCTGCACTGAGGAGAGACGGGGGCATTTCCCCTCAACCCTGTTTCCACAACAGTCAAAGTGGAAACAGGTGTCTTCTTTCACAAAGCGCTGTGTGGCATCTGAAAGGCAAGCGATGATCCGTGACCTTTCCTTCGGCCGAGCGTCGAAAGCTATTTGTTGGTGCTCGCCGTCCTAAACCGCGCTAAAAGCTAACAGGGTCCGAGGACAGAAACATAACCGAGTACGATGATGTCTTGTTAGGCTGAGCAAATACCTCGCCACTGCTACAAGGTTAAGGGGCTCGGAGGGGAAACCAAGCGTAATTTATGTATTTGCGTTATTTATGCTTTCTCTAATGAGATTATCATACCGGGTGTTTCTGTTCTGCTGTCACACAGAGCAGCGGGACAGCATGAGGCTGAGGCACGGTGGTGCATCCAGCCAAAAAGATGAGCCTCCCAGCTTTTCAAGCACGGCTCAAGTGGCCCCTTGTCTCTTGTTAAAATTAGTGGCTGCTCTCGTCTTGCCAAGAGTGCGCTCACTCCAATAGCATTTGCGTATTCATTCTGCTGTCCTTCTGTAAAATGATTTGAGAGGTGTTCTGCATGAAAAAAAAAGGGAAAGAAAAGAAATCTCCCACGGTGGCAGCGCTGGCCTCAATTAAAAGCAAGTGGATCTCGGAAACCATGGCTCACTCCTTCTTTTTTTCCGCAAGTCATCTGTATTCTCCCGAAAGGTCAGGAGTCTGTGGAGCGGGATTTTGCCGTTCCGGTCATGCAGATTGCATCTGGCTTTAAAACAGCAGGAAGTCTGCCTGCTAAGCAGCATTTGATTTGGTCAGGTAGGAGTGACGCCTGCTCCTTGTCCAGCACGCAGATCACGTCTCCGAAGGCAGCCCAGGAGCCTTCCGCTGCTCTCTGTTTGACTAGACTGACTCAGGGGTCGTTTTCCTTCGTCGGAGATTCTTATTTGAGTGGCGAGGCAGCCTCGTTCAATTTGCCCTGGAGCTGCGCGAATGCCTGCTGTGCCACCCGTACACCACTCCTCCAGCAACAAAAGAGTTCAAAGGAATGCGAGCAATGCGGGTTAGGCCATTGTTTTACAGCTGCTTGCGCTCATATCCCCACTGTTTGTGGAAAAAGGAACATAAACCAGAAGTAGTTGAGAGGGGCGGGGGGGGGAAGGGGGGTGGAACAGCCAGAACATTCATTAAGTTAATGAATAAACCATGATTTGTGTTTGGGAAGCACATGCGTGATCTCGCAGAGAAGTGTAAATAATAAATAGGCCTCCCTCAAGGGCCTGAAGCTGACACTGAAGGCTTGTGGTAAAAAGTACAAACACATATCGTGAAGACATAGTGAGTCATTGCCTAGTTGGGAGTAATTGCAGGGGTCTTCTTGCTTGATCCCCTAAATTTTAGGCCAAAATCTAAACATTTCTTTTTGTTTCTTATTTTTTTCGTTTTTTGCCTGAACGCCTTTGGGTTTGTGTGCAATATGTAGGAGATACTCGCACATGATCTCCCGTTATTTCTCCAAGGGCTCCGTTTAAATATTAGCTTTGTGCGAAAACAAACGCGGTGTCAGAGAAACAGGCCCCCTGTTGACTGCGGAGATGGGCGGCTTTGTAAAGACGCAAATATTTTGGCGGATGGTTTATTTTCCTGTGAGAAAATAAATACGGCGCGGTGTTGCTACGGTGAGCGGCCCTGGGTGAAGCGCGCTGGCAGCAGACCCAGCGGCTGGAACAAAAACACCATGAGAGTTTTTCATTACTTCAGGGGTGGGAAGGGGAGAATGAGTGTGTCTTGACCGGAGAACGGTACTGAATCACGCCGCCGGAGCACTCGCATTGAATGCTAATAGGCGGCGGGAACCCATAAAGGTGTTAGACTCGCAGCCCTTCCAAGCGGGTTAATGGTTTCATGCTTAGAGGTGTAATGTGTATACCGCCGCGGTCCTATGGCGTCAGAATTTGATATATTGCACGGCGGGTCTGCCAATGTAGTCACTCCCTATCGTTTCGGTCTCCCTCTGTCGAATGTGTTCCCATTGTCTGCCTAATGTTCCGTTTTCCTCCAAATAAACTATTGTTACTCAGGGGCCCTGCAGTCATCTCTGTTCCCACAAATCAGCTTGTCTATTTCTCACCCAGAGCCACCATCGTTGCCAGTTTTGCAGGTGCCACTACAGCCCAGCCAGAGCATTAGTCATTACAACCAGTTCTAAAGTGTCAGCTAGCACATTTGTTTTTTATTGTGACAGGATATCAGCGCCTTGCTTTCTTTGTTATTGTTGCTCTTTTCGCCTGTGGTAAATCATTTTTCCACTCCTTTGGGGTTAAGAACTGGTTTTTGTATGAGAGTCAGGAGATGAAGCCTAACATAAACAATCAAACAATGGACAGTAAGCTATCTTTGGCTTGTTGGATTGTTGGGCGCTTTAGAGAATCAGGGGTTTTACCGTGTTTCGGTTATTTAAATGTACTCTTACCACAGTCTGGAGAGAGTCAGCTCAAAATACCAGCATGAACGTCCCCCATAATTCCGTTATCTGTCCAAAAACATTAGGGGCTTTTCAAAACATGCCTCTCAAACATCCCCGTCCCCTTCACACACACCAGTCTAGCGTCCTGAGAATACTCTGTGATTCAGTTTCCCGGACTTGGACTGTTTCCATGGCACCTGGTTCTTTGGAAGGGAACTGTGTATATAGATGGTTAATCACAATAGGGGTCTTACTGAAAGAGATTTGATTTAATAGAGATTCTAGCCAGAGTAAACGTTCAAATCGATACAATTAAAGCTTAATTTGACCCTGGATCACCTTAAAAGTCAGTCAGCTGAGAAACTCACTGTTTGCCACTTTGAGACGACTATAAAAAGCCTTTGCTGTTCTAGGGTAGCGTACGGCTCTGCTCAGGGCCGCATGCTGGATAAAATATTTAGCGAGGTCCACGGTGTAGTCATTTGACCAACTTCACATGTGATGCAAGCTCTGATGGGTTTTTGGTGGACCAAGGTTTCAGGGCTTGGGTGGTCAGGAATAGATGAAGTGATCATACCTCTCACAAGGAATCAAACTAAAGGAAGGTGTGAAAATGAAATGCAAACTCCTCCATGTAGTAGGCTATGTTTTGCCAGGACTTCCTAATAAAGATACAAGGAACTTAAACAATACATACATAACAAAACAACAAAACAAATCATAAACAATACCAAGGCCTAGAACTCCTCATAGCTACATGCTGCTGCCTTAAATTTGAAGGCATTACATTCCAGTTGGTAACCAGACTTAGCACTTAGCAGTTAATCATTAGCAAGCCACATTAGCTTCTGGCTTTATTAAGGGTATAAAGCATGGAAGGGAGGCTCTTCGCTGAGTTATATCAGCTGTTTGAACTTTACGATGGAGTGCAGATGTTACTTGCAAAACATAAATACAGCATTTTGAGTTTCGTAGCGTCTCCATAGATAAGATATACAGCCCGCACAGGGATATCGTGAGAGCTCCGGGTAAAAAAAGTTTGCCAAAACCTTGTTTTAATCCAAAATGCTTTGTTCCCAGTAGAGCCGTATTGATTTATTCAAACCCAGGATAGGAGTTGAAGAGGTTGCATAGTTCGATAACAGATCTTCCAGACAATAAATGCCTTTAAACTTTCACTAAATCTGTTCGTTTGAATTACGCCCGACAGATTCATGTTGCATGATGCCTCGCGCTATCTCTGCTCTGTGCTCCTGAGCCTTTGTGCACACTAACACATCCTGCAAGCAGGAGGATGTGTGCGCGACTCCTTTGAGATGGATGTGTGCTTAGGTGCCGGCGTGTACACGCTGGATCCTCTTCCATCAACACCTTCCCGCGTGCTCTTTGGAAACACTGATTACATTTGCAGATTGGTCATCTTGGCTTCGCAGCTCGGGTGGAGGCAAAGCTGACCACTCAAAGACGTCCACCAGCGAAGAAAAAACATTTGACTTTGTAAGAACTGCTCTCTTTTACATCCCTGTGATTAAATGTCAGCCGGCAGATATAGATTGAGGATATTCTATTGGAATGACTTTTCGTGGTATGTGTGCACACATGGATTTGGCATAAACCTGCCCAAGAAATAGAATGTAGAACGGAACATGTGCAAAACACCTTATGCTGGGTGTAAAATGAGAGGGACATTGTTGGAGTTTCGCTAATAAAGTACTGTGAAGAGTTAAGAGACCCTTTTTAGAAAATCAGCCTCAACAAATGAATGTGATAACATTTTTTCAGTATTTAGTGTGCCCAAACCTTTTCTTTATTCAGTGAGCCAAAAAAACCCTAGTACTCAGTGGGGGGTCCCATATTTAAAAGCTGCAAATTCATGCAAATGCATCGCTATAGCGATGCTGATTGGTTTAGTAATTCTTCTTTAATGCATAAATTGAGATCGTAGACATGATTTTTTGTCTTTGGTTACAAAAACGTTTTGCTGAGGTATATTGTGGGACTTTTTTGAGGTATCCCAGGCATAGGTACAGTTCTTAAGCTATAAAGGACCAACAGGTTGAACTAGTTTACAATAGCGCCACCTTAAGACAGACCAGTGCCCTAGTTATAGTTAACAATGTCAAAGGTATAAGTTCATTTTTTTATTATTATTATTATTATTATTATTTTGACCTATTCAGTGATCCAAGTAATCCCAAAGAAACACCTATGGCTTTATTCAGATCTGAAGCTAGAGTGAAGCTTGATTTTCTGCTGTCTGTTAAAGACCATAGCTCATCTCATGGTGACAGTTTTAGTAATCTCTGAGATCTTATTTTCCTTTATCTTTTCTTTTGCTTGTGCAAGTATTTAATCTCCACAGAAATTCCCTGAAAAATGCTCTTAATGGCCATTTTGATGGGAAATAAATGAATAAATGGATAAATGAATGGTGGCCTCAGTATATCACTCGATACAGCACAAGTGTGAGCTTGTGAAGGACTGCATAGGCAGTTAAGAGGCTGCTCTTATCTCTGGGAGTGTAAATTAGCCCCTTGTTTAATGAGAACGGCTGAAAGTGACTCTTGACTGACGGGGAGGAGATAATAGAGCAGGACGGGCTTTGAAGCTGCAGTGACGGCTGCCTGACGAGTGTCTTTGCTCTGTGTTGGTGACCCTTGACCTCCCAGGCCCAGATCAGGCATAACTGAGCGTCACTGGGCGACCTGTTGCTAGAGACACTCTCTGGTATTCGTATGAAGGAGAAGAAACGGGTTTGACCCCCCCAGCCAATGGATTACGCTAGTTTAGATTTTACTGTCATAGTCTGTGTTTAATTGGTTCATGGTCTGTGCTACATGTGGATCAGAGATGGTTTATTTTATGCATTAGTTAATACCCAAATAAGATTTTCTTGACTAACGTGGGCTTAATTAATCTTCCAGCAGTAAGGCAAGCTAGAACAGCCTGGCTCAGATGTTCAGCATTTAGGAGGCCGACTGTGCCGCTTAAATCATGTTTGTTTTTCTTCTTTACCTGATCGAATTTGTTTGTTTAGACAGTCAAAACCTATCAGCGTGTGCACGTTTGCTGAAACGGCTATAGTGGAATTGGAACATGGGTTGAAATTGAAAAGATCAGCTTCCCTGAATTTTTTTTTTCCATGTTTGGATAAAAAAACTCAAGTATGTTTTGTAGACGGTGGGGGGGAGTCGGCATTTGACAGGCTGTCAGCCACGGTGCGGCATTGCAGAGGTACAGCGCTGACAGTGACTGCTTACTATTTCTTATTCATTTCATGGGAGGAAGTTCCCCTCATTCTGTCACTTCGATGTTGTGTCATTTTCTCCCCTCTCTCTGATATATTATGCTTTTGCTTCGGCTGGGTCCTGTATCAGCCTGATGTTGGTAAGAGGCCATCAGCAGCCGTAGCCATGGCAGTTCACGCTGATGGATGAAGCTTCGGTATCTTCAGCCTATGACGCCTCCACCAGTTGAGAGGCAATGGAAATGTTTACCCCTGCTGCAACACATAGCACAGGGATATTTGGGATTTCGTGGAATGCTACTAGGCTGATTGGCAGTTAGTTTGATAGCAGAAACTAATAAGCAACACTGGTGATCTCGGTTCATCTCCACCCATAAAAATTACGTTTTCATACCAGTTCATGACCACGTCTATGTTCATGTAAGAGGGGTCTGGCCTTCTAGCATAAGGGATAGCTGCCTAGAATTCTAGTCCAAGTTCTCAGAGTTCCTGCCCCTCCTACATGTTGAAGACATAAATGGTTCTTGGCTTGAACATACAGTTCTAGGAAAAAGCTTTGAACCTTCACACTATTCCTACATACTCACACATCTCACTTACAACACTGGTCCTTCAAACAACCATTCCTTATGGAATCGAAACAGGTTCCTTCAAAGATTGGCACCAAAGTTTTTAGGAGAGTCTACTGATCTCCTGATCTATTTTTCCTGGAACGACAGTTGGCCTTCGTTTCTTCCTCCCTTTGTCTCCTGATTTTACATCTCCATACGAGCACCTCCAACATGTGTTTGAGCTGTAGCTTATAGTCGCTTTGATTACAGCAGCAGAGGCGTGTGTGCATTGGGGCTGGAAACGGCGTGCCTCGGGGGACCGCCGCTGAATGCGCCCATCTTTGACGAGCAGACACGCTTATAATGACAAGTAGATTTACATAATTGCCTTTCCAGATCCAGGGGAAGGAGAGCTGCTGGGCTAAACCTACACTGGCAGGGTTAAGGAATTAAGCTTCTCTCTCGTGGCTCTGCAGAGCGATCAGCAGCACCTGGCCAGCTGGCCGGTAAGTTGGCCTCACCTGCAGCCCACTGCTACTCTTCAAAGCAGGGAGATGAGAGAATGCACCCACTTAATTAAGAATTTTAATGAGCTTAATCAGTTGTTCTTGGAAGCAGACAGTCCTCGGCCAGGCTCTCATTAAATCCGCCGTAATCACCAAGACCCGGCCTTTACATGGATGTGCCTTCCTGCATCTTTCATCTCCTAATAAGGGGATAACGCATGGAAATTGATTCATCGCCTTACGCGCCGTGAAAGTATTAAGCAGATTATTATTGTTGTGATAATTACTTCACTGCGCCACTTGCACTTTTCTTTCTCGTAGCGAGTTTTAATAGACGTGAACCCCCCCTCCCTCCGCACTACTACTTAATGGTAATGAGATACATCCCATGTCTGATTTAATAAAAGATAGCAGAGAATTTCCCCACACAAGCTGTGAAACAAACGCTTATTTTTTTTTCTTTCAATCTTTAATTAGATGTGTTGATGTTTTATTCAGTTGACAGGCACAGGAATCGTTGGAATTCCTTATCAGCATTCCATATTGCTATGCATACCACAAAAAAATGGGGCAGTGGAAATGAACAAAAGCTGTGACCTATTTTGATACATAAACCATGGTTGCTCAATTATGTGGTGTTTATTTCCTTTCTTGTAAACACATCAACTTTTTTTTTTTTTGCTTTTGGGGATCAGTGGGTTTGGTATTTCCCACAGAAAAGAGAGAGCATATTCTTCTCCGCTGTTTTTGTGGACTTCTTTTGGGTTTTCTTTGTGCTTGATGTGCAGACAAATGTAGACAACGTCAACCTTCGTCTGAGACCCGAGAACCCCCCCCCACACACACACACACACACACCACCCGCGCCACCCACTTTTTAACCGATAGGGCGGCCCACTGCAGCCTAATGTTTCACTGGCCGGCGCAGGCTGGTGGCAGGCGAGGACGTTTTGAGTGGGAGCAGGCTACTTTGATTCTTAAACACCTTGTCTGGAAGCGTGCTGCTCTTGTCACATCTCAGCAGCTGCTGCTTGTTCACACCACATTGCGGCTCAGAAGCTGACCTCCCTGGGTCCAGCCGGCGACGCCGCACCTGAGCGGCGCTCCGGATTCCAGCCAGGAGGGCCGGCTGATTTGTTACGTGTGAGAATGGAGTCAGAGACAGCTTATTTCCGTAGTGCTATTCTCGGCTCTAGCGACTGGCCGGGAACAGCTCCTTGCGTCGCCCCGAATGGCCCGGCAGTAAGGCTTGTGGGACCACTCTCTTTAAAAATGGATACGTATCCGAACATTTCAGCGTATGGTTCCATTTCTCTTTTGTCACTCCTCAGGGCTCCTCGCGATTTGCAAGGTTTCTTCTGGCATGCCGACATAAGTCACTGCTGCAGGTCTGTTGCAAAACATGCCAGAAGCATGATGAAATATTTGTGTTGAATTTTTTCTTCTTCTTTTTTTTTCCGTACATTGAAATGCTCACGAGTGCGTATCAAGGAATGAGAAACATATGGGCCCTAAAACGTACTCAGAAACAAATGTTCACTTTAAGCTGTCGCTGGGTACCTACTTTTATGGGGTAATAATTTACAAAATAATGGGAGCTGGGTGCTAATATTTGGCATTTCGTCCTAAAAAAACTCACGGTAACACCTGAGGCAACAGCAGCGGAATTTAAAAAGGTGAGCTAAAGGACCACCCAGGGATAGAAGCCGCACCTGTGAGAAGGTGCTTGTGCTGGCCAGATGGATAAGAAGTACCTGGATGAATCTCTAATCCTGCATCAAACACCTCTACTGCCTGACATGTTCTCCGACTCTGTCTACTTGATCCAGACACGTCCTCGACCACCCAGTCCAGTTTTTTTTTTAAACCGTTCTTCCTGGAGTCTGGTGACACCTAATTCCAGACAGACAGACAGACTGGGAAGTTGGTGGGACATGTCCAAGCAGGGAGCATGCCGATGGGAGCCACTTTTGATAGCTTCCAACTCCAAGAGCTGTTGACCCCTGACCCAGAGCGGAAGGTCTTTGGTGCTCTTCCAGTCACCATTCCTTCCCCAGAGGCAGGGACAGCGGAGCCTCTTGTCGGAGTGGACGGGTCAGGTCTGAGCGTGTGCGGTTAAAGAAACTTACAGCTGGTCAGCTTTGGCTTTTGATCTTAGGCATGGGTGTCAGAGACAGGGTGTTCCTGGGCCTCGTCAGGATCTCTCGCTTGCCTTCGACGCACCAGACCGACAACAAATGCGTGGGTTCTGCAGACCAGGAGGGATGTAGTGCTGGCACACTTAGCTCCCTCTTTTATGGGTTCTCATTTAAATGTTGCCACTGAGTCTGGGATTTTGTCAACGCCTTATCAAAGGAGGCTGCAAAATATGAAAAATGTGAGTCATGTTTACAACAATATTCACCGCCTGATACATATGGTGTTGTTTACAGGCCGTCTGGGAGGCAGACATCAAAAGAAGGAGTATTATTTAACTTTGCAGTTCTAGAATCGCCCTGATAGAGCTACTCTGCCAAGCTGCTGAGATGCACAGGGATGCTTTTTCTGATTAGCAGTTCTCATTTGATCTTACGTTTTTTTTTTTTGTTTGTTTTTTTTAAAACAGGGACGACAGGCAAGCATAATTTCTAGCCAGCCATGCACATAACTCCTCGGCACATTGTGAAGAAGTGTTGATTTTTGGAGAATAACTATGATATAGGTGTTGAAAACGTCTCCATATATTATTACTGCAGTCGTTGCGAACCCCTGTAAAACTCACGAGAATGTGTATTTGAAATGAATTACAGTTGAAATGCTTGTCCGGGTGGACGACCGTCTCTCCCTAGAACACTGTAATTGGACATTTGTCAGCACTAATGTGTCAATTACTTGCTTTCGCCTCACTCCGAGCTCTCAACGGGTCAATTACGAATGAACCCGGAGATTAACTTTCTGAGTGGAGATAACCTGGGAGATTTGAGTCAAGAAGGGAACTCTGTTGCCCCTGAAAGAAAACCTTGAGACACATCACCCACATAGTGAGTAACATGTGTTCGGGAGCGCTGCCAAAAACAACACGTCTCTAAACTATGTGGTGCCCCTGGGAGCGTGTTGGAGGAACAGAGGTGAAGGAGGGAAACCGAGCCCTCTGTATGCCTCATAATTACTGCAGAACTCCACTATTTTCCTCAGTTGTAATAAGTTCAGTGCCAGTGGATGATCCAATGGCTTACCCTCCATTGCCCTTATCCCTGTCAACCCCACTTTTCCTAGTCAAACGTTGAAAAATAGGGCTCTGAAGGAGCTTCTGTAAGTTGTTGGGCTCCGTTGGCTTGCCTAGAATTCCTTTGGTCTTTCAGGTTATGTGCGTGCTGGCTCAGTCCACTCCTCCTCCTCGCCCTTCTTAGGCGGCTACTGTGCAGGCTCCTCTCCCTGATGCAGTGCCCATGTAAGAAACTGGAGAGCTCTGATCGTGGACTCGTGCTTAATTGAGACAGCTTGGAGGTATACTGGCCCTGTCGCTTCTGATAACTCAAGCCGGGCAGTCCCAGAACCCGGCTGCAGTGCTCTACCCATCTTTTCTCTCTTTCTTTTTCTCTACCTTGGGGGCTATTCTTGGGTATAGGGCCAATAAAATGCTGCGCAACAGCTGGCATCCAGATGTTATTCAGCCAAAGGCACTTGACAAGTCCCATCAGTCTGCACTCGTTTTGATTAAGGGTGCTACGCTATCCAGCAACAAAATCAGGCCATCTCTCATTGCCCCATCATCTCCTTCACTTTCACTACCTGTGCTCTGACGGACGATTAATTTAAGCCCATCTCCTGGCCCCACCCTTGTCGTTATTTGAAAAGCATTGTGTGCTCAAATAGTCAACCTTCATGCTGAACTGTGGCGAATGAGATGCCAAGTAAATAGGCCCCCGTTCAACAGGGCTGGGAAGATAGGGTAGCTCCCTGCCCCTGCTGGCATCCTCATTTCCTGATCCTGTAATGCTAATCAGAGCTAGCCTGGTCTTGATAATGGGCGCTGATCATTTTGAAACGACTGGAACTAATGTGGACCAGAACAATTGGTAATCCACTACTCAACAGGGGAAAAGGTACTTCATTCAGAGCCCTGTTGCATTTTCCCCTGTTGCTGTACTCTGGATAAAAACAGTAATAACCCAACTGTTTCAAAGACTGGGAGGTATTGGGAAAGCGAAGTATTTGGGCATTTTGATTGAGCAGGCAGTTCTCATTTCATGTACAATAGAGAACATCTGTGGCTTGGTTACAGCACAAATACTGCCCTCCCCCCATCTAACCTTGTACCAACTCCCCCTCTAGCTAACCACCACCGACATCTCTTTTCATTTTTCCTTTCCTTTCGTGAACATAATCATGATTAAACGGTATGTAATGCACGAAACTAACGAAGTTATCAGAAATTTGGCTATATTTGATCGCATGTGGAGGCAGTCCATCTTTAACATACTGTGGTAAGAGACATTTTGCACAATGAGCTAGATTCCCCTGCCAGATTTGATTGTTTTACCTTCAAGAATACCTTTTTCTTTCCCTTTCATGTGCTCTTTGTTTAATGTTCTGTATTACAAAGACATAAATCCAGCTTTGGCAACCTGTTTGCTGCGTCCAACAGGGATTACCCGTGCAGAAATTCTTCACCGGGTCTCCTTTCCCCACTTTCTGAGCACCCATGGAGCTGTGTTTTAAGAGCATGCTGCTTAGTCTTCGCTTTATACATTTGCATTTCTGCCCCAAATGCCTTGGTTTATCCCTCCTTGAAATTCTTTTGATGGTTTCGCTGCAAACCTCGCCATTCACCCCATTTCAATTACCACAGTGTTGTGGGTAGGAGCGAATCACGCCACTGCCCCCCCTTATTCACTAACCGCCAGAAAGGTTGCTGATTAGGCTGTCTGTCTCACTGTAAGCAGGATCAAAAGATGAAGGTTTGAAAGAACCCCACAATAATGTTGGCTTTCTTTTCTTTAATGGAGAACCAAGCAAATCCCCACTGATCCATCATCATCTTATTTCCGCCCTCCAACCCAGGATTAGCAATGCCGAGGAGAATAGGCCTGACTGGGGGGGGGTGCTCCTTTACTAAAATATTAACACGTCACCACCGCTAAGCTTTCGCTATTGATGGTGATTAGGAGCAGGTGTTGGTGTGCAACCTGAGAAAACAGAGGGCCTGCCACTGCATGGCCGCAACCCTTACCACATGATGGAGGGCTGCTCGATTGATTTATGGCCCTGAGACCCCTGTGTTTTCACAGCATACTCAGCCAGATAACATATATCAAAGGCGAAGCAACAAAAGCCATGAAGATGACCAGGTCTGGACCTAATGAAATGTGTTGAACTTTTCAGGGCCGTTTAAAAGACTGCTTTTTCTAAGGGGCCTTCGGTTGTTGTTCAAAGCTTGATGCGCTGCAAATCAACACCGCAAGGCAACAAACCTCAAGTAGGTAGGACTGACCTGATTCTTTTTCACAGATTCAATTAGCAGTGGCTTTAATTACAAGGTCATTACCCTAGCCCGACTCTTCTTTGCCCTCTAAGGCCTACCGCTTTTCAAGAAGCCTGGCGTTTGAATATTTTTGATTAATTACTCCATATTTCTTGAGCAGCCTTGTGCAAATGTTTTTTTCTTTTTTTTTTTTTTTTGCAATCAGAGGTGGACTTCCTTCAATCGCAGCCCTCAATTAAAAGCCTTTCACCTCTAAGCGCATTTCTGCTTCCGCTAAACTGAAATGCAAGCTGCCTGCTTAGAGAGTCAGATGGAAAGGTTAATTGTCCAGGTGCAGTCGTCTCTATCGCACTGCATTTAAACCTGTGAGGAAGATCGTAGGAAACTGTTGCTTTGCCGGTGCAGGAAGTAGTCATTTTTTTCCCCAAACGCTGACATAATTTTTATGAATGCCACCGCTATCCGCCCCCAAGCCGACATAGCTGTCAGGAAAGCTGGAGTAAAGCTGGTTCGAGCAGATGATTAAAGCACTAGATCATGTCATTTGTTTGTCGGGCTCTCCGGGGGAGCTTTTGAAACACTCGCTTCTGTCACATCCTCTTGTCCCAGTGCCCAAGGCTCAGAGCCCAGGGGAGCATGTCTGAGAATCTGCCTCTGGGGGGCTCAATCTGCTGGCAACAGCCCACACATACCCTCAGCTGTCAGAGGAGTGTTTCCCAATTTCTCCACTGCTACTATTGGCTTTTAGAAGAAGAGCCAAGGGAGGAATCCGCAAGCACTGCTCTATAAGACCATTGGACAACCAACAGTCAGGATTATGTTTATATTCATGATTTCTTAGGTGGCTTATATATATGTATATTGCGGTCTATATATATATATATATATATATATATATATATATATATATATATATATATATATATATATATATATATATAATATCATTGACTTATGTTAGTATTTGGGTTCCCCAGTTGCAATACTGTACAAGTGAAAGCCTGGTGGTTTTCTATTATTGAAGAACTGGAGCTCAGATTAAATGCGTTTAATGGAAAATTTTCAGAGCACATCACCAGTAAATGTATTATTATTGAGACAGAGTATCCCTGTGCTGGTCGGAAGAATCCCTAACTGCTTCTTGTTTGATTGGATAGCGGCGCTGTGATGGAGGGTGTGTTTAGGTTTGCCCTGATGAATTGAAGCCACCTTCGCCTGTAAATGGATGTATTTACCTTCAGAGTTGGCCTAATGAGCGAGAGAAGGGCCTGGAGACGTGCTGACGTCAGCAGTAATTCAAACAGCATGGCTGCTAGGGAAAGCAGCCACACGCTCGTGAAGGGAGCTCAGTGAGAGCCTGTATCACAACAGCACCACAATTCATTGCGAGGAGTAGTAAACTTCCTGAAAGGATAAACAGCGCTGTACCATTTCGGGTCACTTTGCCTGTGTGCCAAGATCAGCCTCGTACATCTACACGTCAAGAACCGAGTTGGTCCATCAAAGCCATGCTTTTTGACGGAAATCAAGCGTTTGTTCCACATTTTTTCTCCCCCATGTGAAGCGAAAACAAAGCTTCTTGAGAATAAAGCTCGGAAATTTCTATTTGGGACAATTAGCTGTGCTAATGAGGCCCTCCATTTGTTTGCTACTATGTGTGCATAATTTACAGGTCATTAATTCTTGACTATGTGGATCAGATTGTGTAGTGAATGTACGCCTTTTGAAGTCAGCGTCTTGATAAAGCGTTGCCACTTGGCCTGTTTGGAATGGAAATTACAAATTATTTCTCAACACACGTTACACATTTCTTTCCCGTCAGGGCCCTGAAGTCACTGCCAGAATGATTATTTTACCAGTGTGCAGTTTTTTTTGTGCTATATCAAGCAGTTTGGTTGCAGACATAATGAGGGCAGTACATGGAGAGAATGGAAGCCCAGAAACTTTAATGACGGTATGATACCCTACTGAAGCCCCTCGTGTGTCGTAGAGTTAATAGCTGTGGAACTCTTTTTTTCGCACAGTTTTCTCTCTGCTAGACCACTCATGGTTCTGTGCGCCAAAGAGACATGCCCTACCCGCCGGTCCGCCATGACCTTCCTGCTTTAAAAAAGGAATGGCATCGGAGGTTGCGTAGAAGTTAAGTACATAAAGTGTCCAGGAGGGACAGCTCAGCCACAGTTGTAATTCATGAGCGGACCTCCGTGCCTGCCTGCCACGTCAGGCTTTTGGGGAGGAATAAAGATGAGGAAGCCAGTCACTTTGGGATGCGGCCCCAAACTCGGCTTGTTGTAGCAGCCGCCATCTCCATCAGATTAACAGGTTTAGCCATTCTGCTTGTTTTGCAAGCCTCGGCCCTAAAAGGAGAAATGTATTCTTTTAATGAGGCTTGACTGGCGTGCGCCCTCACTCTCAGCTGCTTACAGAGCACTTCCCTTGCATAGGACAGCTTGTTTTGCTTCCCCGTCGCCTGTGCCCCCCTGGCGTGTCTGGCTTGAGTGGAGGAACAGTGCCAGACCTCAGCCAGGTACTCCACAGGGAAGGGAGAGCGAGGCCTGGCGTCTCAGTCCCTCTGATAAATGAGGGATGAGGGGGTTAGTGTAATCTCCCTACTGCTGTCAAATTTATGAAGATTACTTGAGGAAAGCCAATCTAGGTCCACCACATGGCTTGTGGAGACTGGGGCTAAGCGCCAGTGGCTGCTACTCTGTGAGTCGGTCATGTCCTGGCCTACCATTACAGTGGCTTCTCTCTCTGATACAGCCCTGTTCTTTTGTGATAAGTTCATTTAGACATGTCAGATGTCTAAAGAGTGCACAGACCCCTATAGTTGAGGCTGGTTACTTTTTTTAATTTACTTATGTTTTTGTTAGTGAATTTTAGCTTATGGTTTCTAGTTCTAGTTCTATATTACAGTATTTTATGATGATATGTTGTAGAGGTGGGAAGATGAAATAATCACTATCCCCATAACTTATGTAACAACACAATATTCTTTTCTGTTCATAGTATGTATTTATATTATCAGTACTGACATTGACCAACTGCATGTGTCATTACAAATACAGCAGATCTAAACGTTTTTATTTAGTTAGACTTTTATTGATCCTACCTGGAAAATCTGCCATTTCATATTTTCATTATTCTTGAAAATATGTCCAGTCTGGTAGCAGCAGAGTAGACTTGCCTGGGGCAGTGCGGGGCCTTGTCCAAGGGTACAGCCAGGAATGCTTGTCAGTCCCGTTGAACTTGTGATCTGCCAAATGTTGGAATAAAATCATTGTGTTCTGAATTTGTGATAGTATTTCAGGTAAAAATAGAACTTTTAGCAGGTAACTTTGAACATTCCTTGCTGTTTACCTTCAACTGAGTTTGCTAGAGTGCTGAAATTGTTGAAAATGATTATGCCCCTTCTTCATCTTAGTTTTTGTGTCACATTGAGCGAAATTCCAGTATTCAGGCAGCTTTCCTCGCCATGTAATACCTCGAGGGCCATAACACATTTGCAAAGCACTGCATTTGTTATGCTTTAGTTGTTGACAGTCCTGTTGTCAAGACCAAACGAGGGGCACATTTTGGGTGCCTTTGCCCCACATTCAACATCTGTGTAATCTCACTCCTAAAGCCATAGTTACGATCAGTGTCACGCACTCTGGTTCTTCTTCGTACCCGATGACTGGACTTGCGGTGCCACACGCACGCCTCTGGGCCCTGTGTATTCAAATCAGCTGTCTAGATAAATATTTTTGGAGCGTGGATGCAGATGCCATGGATTTCCTTCCAGGGTTTGGTGTGTGTGCGTTATGCATGAGGGAGCCAACTGGCCACAGGGGATGACTCGCAGATGTTTGTGGGGCTTTCTCAGAGACCTTACTCCGCCCTTTCTTTGCCCACAACTAATTCATCGCATGAATCCGTTCTCGGCGCAGTGTTTTCTGTGCACCAGGTGGTCTAGTGCACAAAGCGCTGATCAACCTTATGCACAGCGTTGCAGTTTCACAGTGCTTCTTTGAGATGTCTGTAGTCAATGGCGAGAGCCTGCAGCTTGAGCAAAGACAGCACACTGGCTAAAGCCACCTTAATTGGCTTCCGGCAACTTGATTACCTGTCGCATCTTAATTAACCTGCTCCTGGATTGAGCAGATGTAATGGTTCGCAGATGTTGCAACCGCGCTGACACCAAAGACTGTCCTCTGTTCCAGCCGAGAGCAAACATATGGAAAGTAGCATTAATTATGCGGAGATAGACATTGTCACCAGGAGACCCCTACTGACGATCTCCAGAGTTCCCCAGAGGCGACACAAGACTTTATTCATGTTGATGCTATAAAAAGACGTAATCATTCAGGCATGATCCTACTCCACGGCTTTTGGTGCGCTGGCGAGAGAAAAGGCTTTCTGCGCCACCGACACGTCAGAAGCTGTTACAGGAGGCGTTGGGAGAGCTCTTAAGTCAGCCATGTTGATAATGTCACTGAAAACAAACTGGACCGCGTTGCAGCCTCTGGTCTGGGTCTGAGGAAAAGCAGAAAGGGTTTTTTTCCTTGATTTTTTCCTTGTTTGGGGACTTTAATTCAAAGAGGACAGTTTGATGAGCTGAGCTCAAAACAGACTCCAGCATTGCAGCTAAACCCAGCATGGGACATTTTAACGTGCTGCGGTACCAAATTACAAAGGATGATATCCAGTCCAATGATTTATTTAGCCTTATACCCCTTATAGTTCAAAGCCTACCACATGCAAAAAAGGAGACAGTTATAAAACATCTGCTGCTATAGCACATGGGTTTCCCATCATCCTAGGGCTTTTCCAATTATTTTACTATCAGGTGCTCTATTCCTGTAAAGGGGGCCAAAGTCTTATTTGACCAGAGCAGTTTATAAAGATCCTGGAGGAGCAGAATGGAGCAGAAGCTCCTCGGAGGCCCAGTTAGCAAAGGCCATTGCTCTTGGATTAGAACTTCAGAGGATGCCAGTAAACGTACTTAGTCTAAACTTTGACCCAACAGCTCTCAAGGGCCTAGCCAATTACGGTGGTCCGGTCCAGGCATCAGAGGATCCGTGCTCTTACAGTGCTCTTAGGATGTCAGAGTGTATCACCAGGAATATTTGTCTGAGTGTCCTTACCCGTTCGAAAGTCCATCTGTCTCTTTAGTAGAAGGAATAAGCCAAGCCCATTATTGCACATCCTCTCTCGTATCACGTTTGCAGATTTTCCACTTACTCAGATTGTTCTCAGGTCAGGCTTTTGCCCAGAAGTCTCTAATGAAAGTTCCTTTGGCAGTGGCAGCCACTGACCACATTAACCCAAGACTAAATGCTGTAGTTTCCTTAAGTAACGCACTGCAATTTGATTTGGGAACAGAACAAATAGACGAGCCTTGGTGCGTTTGAGATTGCTGGGCTAGTTAGTTTATTCCTGTGATATAATGGGGAGGGTTTTGAAGCCCAGCAGGGGAGAAAGATCCAGTGGATGTGGCTGGAGCTGATTGTCGAATGCTGCGATGGTGTGGCTGAGCTTGTTTCCTTTCATAAACAGCTATAATCGAAGTCATGCCTACACTCACTTTCTTATTGGCAGTTGGCAGAGCATTCTGTTCTGTGGTCCCTCTGTTGCATACACATTGCGTGCACAATTACAAATCTTCTTTGGTTCTTTGGTTCTAATTTGACAGCAGCCAACTTAGTGAAGACAATCAAAGAATGAATGTTATTGTAGCATGAAAGACTGTACACAAGTCCTGACTGCCTAATCGAGTTGGAGCTTTTAGAAAACAATGGGTAAACAATAGCACAAACACAACTGGTCAAGGTCAAAGGAGCACCAGAGTGGTTCCTCTGCTTTGCAAGCTGAGATGTAGGACCTCTCAGTTTGTGTAGATTCACAATTGTAAATCAGTTCTCAAAAGGATTTAATGAAAAAGAGGTAAACGAAGAGGCCGACGTGGCATCCTGGGCTACTTTAAGACAGAAGTGTCTCCGTCTGATGATGACATTATCTGCTTTCCCTCCCTCCCCCTCTCTGGCTCCCCCGACATGTGGGACGGGGTCTTGGGGAAAGGTGTCGGACAGGTCGAGATGAGAGGCTCCGCTGGGACAGCAGCATTGATGAGAAACAGGAGGCTTCAAACAAACATTTTCATCCTGCCTGTCAAGGCCACCAGGGCACCGAGACATGGGGCGTGGGGATCACATCTGGCAAAGAGAGCAGTGCACAGCTCAGCCACTTTGAACATGAATCCTTTACTCGGAGGGGCCCGGAGATGCCTCTTAAAAAGGACTGTGATTGAAGTAGAGGAAATTTACATTTCATTTGCATCGCTAAAATTTCGTTTCGCACAAATTAAACATTTCTTGCAAAGACTCTCACTGCATCTGTTATTTTCTCATTACGGAGGAACACGAAGCTACCGCGTCTGCGCTGGTTTGTCATTGCAGAGGAATACGAAACTTCCTGCCCAACTCATTTCCAGGACAGTTCGAATGGAATTGAATGGAATCGGAATTTTCCGAACTGCGCCCTATATTATTTTTGTTTCATTGTTGGCCTGTAGTTTAAAGGACGGCCTTAAAAGTAGCTTTAAAGACGGAAAGTAATGCTGAAATCGAATAGCGTGGAGCTTAATTAAACAAACATGCCTTTTCTGTGCAGCCTGCCATAAACCAGCTTCCAAATCCAGTATGTTATAAAGGAAAAAGCCTTATTTGGTTGGATAATTTTTATTAAATGCATATTTGTAACATATTTGTGGCTCCTGAGTTCTTTCTTCATCCATATTCATTCCTCTTTTTTCACGTTGTGTAGTTTTTAAGAATTTTTTACATGCATCGTAGATTTACGTCATGCTTGACATTGAGAACTGTTTTATATGAACCTCGTATTTTCTTTCAGAACTCCTTTATATGGCCCACTCTTTTTTTCTCTCTCTTTTGTTATAAGGCTTAAATCTTTCCTCTCTAAAGCTTTCTTGCTGCATCTCATTTTTAGGGCTCGGAATCTGGGGATACTGCAGCTTTCCGCTGTGCCCTTAGAAGAATTCCATAGATCCCCCTTTGTTATATTGAAGATTTAAAACAAAGCATACTGATTGAATCAATGTGAAATTGACCAGTGACAGATGGAGGGCTGATATTAAACTGGGCAGAACCTCCCCTAATCCAGTATGTCTGTCCCTAACTCTTCCCCCACGAGACCATAAAAGCATCTCAGCAGCAGATAAATCAGCCAACCCAGCAGGCCAGCACTCTCCCAGCTCCTCATCACCCAAATATTGTTTGGCATGAGAAAGCCGCTTGGACAAGTGGTCTGAATAAAAGCTGAAACGGTGCCTCGCATCTTAATTGCTGCAGGTGTATGTCAGCTTGAGTTAGCAAGCCGGACTCAATAAGAGTTTGTAGCGTGAATAAATCGACCCAGTATTCCCCCCGTTGCAAGCAATCAAGCTCTTCGGGGAATTTGCAGGCCAAAAGTGCAGCCTTTAGGGCCTAGCAAGGAAAACTTGATGCAGTGTTGCTTTATCTTCTATTCAGGTGATGCCGTCATAGCCCCATGACTGGCACAGGTACTGTGTTGAAGTCTAACGCAGGTGGGGAAAGAATTCGCTCAGATATTAATTATCTTGAGTTAGTGTAGAGGGTTGCGTCCAACAGATACTATTTTTGTCAAGAAAAAGCTCAACAATGGTCAAAACCCTCTCCCTCCCTTTTTAATATCCTTCGCCATAAAGCGGGCATTTTCATGGGGCCGGAGTTCTTCAAAACACACAGAGGGCTTTGAAAATCACACATAATAAAGATGCTGTCAGAGGAGAGGCTGCTGTGCTGCCAAAGTGTTTGAAAGACCTTTTTCCGGCCAGCCCAGATGAACGTGCCTCTTCGCAAACTGCCTGCCGGGGCCAGGCCAGCTCTGTTTAAATGCAGGCGGCTGGGCTTCTTTTGGCCCTCGCGAGTGCTGCTGATCTCAGAACACTGGAACACAGTCATAGTTCAGCGTTATCGTCTGCTTCGCAGCGCAATTAGCAGCATTAGCATTCATGCAAAGCTCAGGCCCATAATACACCGCAGTGTAGGAGCAAGTCACTCAGGCCCTGGGGCTGGTGGGCCACTTGATTCTTATCAGGTATTAGGTTCCAACTTGAAGAAACCCCAGTGGCACAAGTTAATTTGCAGAAATTAGACTCAATAGCCCTGAGTGCTGGTGTTTACTGACAGACACACATGCTAGTGTGTAATTGGAGGAAGTGCAGGCGAGTCAGAGGACTTGAGCAAGCGTTTGTAGTTTTATTTTTGTAGGTATATTGAAATGGATTTCCGACACATGTACTCTATGAAATGGGAGAGAGTAGGAACCAGTGTGGCCATACAAAAAACAGTCTTTTGAGAATAGCTGTACCTGTTCATGTGTTAACAAAGTAAACAACCTTCCCAACGAGCCCTTTCAATAGTTGGCCTTTGGAGTTTCCAACACTCTGAGTTTGATTAAGGATAACAGAGAGCTGAGTCTCCGGCATGCAGCCCCAGCCATCACCTTAAGTACACCAGCTGGGTGCTATCCTGCACACATCAAACAGCGAGAGAAACAGGTCACAGGATGTGTTTATGGGTGTTCCGTCGAGCAGCTGCGCCACGCACGGCCGTTGCCTTGACTACTGGCGTTGACAGCACGGAGAGCCGGGAGAGAGGGCCGAATTTTGGCAGATGGAGAAGCACCGGCATGGAGGCAGGTTCGTGAGTCTGGCTAATTTGTTCAAAGGATCAGCCGATCGATGATTGGATTTAATTAGGGTTTGTTCTAGGCAGAACCCCTAAGTCTTCCAGCTCTTTTGACGCTGCCGATAAATCCACAGCCCTGTTTTTCATTACAGCTCCATGCTGATGTCTCTACCTTGAGGGCCTTCGGAGCCAAAGAGGAAAGCCGCTCCTCTCGCGGAGATCTCACTCCATGTGGAATTATGCGGCCATGCCTCTGATGCGCGTGTACGTGTGTATGTTAATACAACTCAGGGGAAGCTTGTCTATCATTGTGGGCTTCCTCTGCTGAGCGGAGGGCTCAGTCTGAGCGTTTCTGCCGGGGCCCTGAGAGACCATCAACCTAGGAATTTGTGTGCTCTCCAACATGTGCCTCAATGCCATTAGCAGAACTCATTATCCTAATACACTCTCCACGTCTAGACTGTGGGGCCTGGATTAGCCGTGAGAATGGAGGCTGTCCTCTGCCTCACACCCTCATGAGGTGCGCTTATCTCTGCTATTGATTCCCGGATGCCCGCAGTCCTTGCAGGTTGGGATCGCAGATAACTTCATGGCACACTAACCTTCCCCTCTGCACTCCATTTCCATTAAGTCAAACCAGCTTTCACTCTCCATTAAGACAACAAAGGACCTAGCTTCACCAGTGCAGAGGATGAGCACAGAAAGGCATGGGGTTGAGTCTGGGTCCAGACTACATGCTTGCAGGCAGGGGGCCAGGGCGCCACCATCTCCACCAGAGACGACCGCAGTGCAGCCTTCCAGCTGCCTGGAATGTAAACACCTTGACACGTTTTCGCACTGGAGAAGGAAATCAGGGGACTGGAACTGAAAACTGAAGCATGCCTTTGTGTTCCTAATGCCCTCTCTGATTTTGTTGTGTTGGGTGTTCTGTTTCAGTCGCGGGCACTGATAGCATCTTTTGGAACCTCTCCAGCTCAAATGCCTCCTGTACCTCCCTCTCTCTCTTTTTCTCTTTCACTCTCCCCTCAACCATCCCATGTGCATTTTGGGAAAATGGTTGCAAGTACACACTTTCATACTCACGCCGAGCTCCCCTTGGCTCTTTTAATGCGCTGTGAGGAAAACTAATGACTGAGGCTTTAGGACAATCACCATCATTTACCAAAGTCACATCCACCGGGGATGCAGAATGCTGCACTATTCTTACCGGTGCCATCCATCAACGCACTTGGCAGCTTTTGGCGTATTGCAGTCTACATTAATGCAGGAGTGTTCAGTCCCTGAGCCAGGCTAAATGTCTGGAGTGGAGACCCAGTGACTAAGTGACAGGTCTTAGCGTTAAATAAGATAGTTGGTCAAAAACAATGTACCTTGCACCCCATACATAATCAAAAAGGCAAGACATGCTTCTTTTCCTGAAGTCTGCTTGTTTAGTTTTGAACTAGAGCTACAAAAGCAATGTAGCTATCAAGTAATTGAAGCTCTATCTCAGCAATAAGCAGCATATTCTTGTAAGACCTGGAAACTTATTTTTGTCCTCTGAATGGGACATGAGTCTCCAAAAGATATTTCAAAAACTAAATAAGGTACCATGCTAAAACCTGTCATGCCATATAGAGGACATCCTGGCCTTTCCAGTGATAGATCATGTGTTGGGGTGTGTCATTCACAACAGAAGTTCTGCCTTTTTATAAATGGCTGCCTCTCAGAAACAACATTTTATGGGAGCAAGAGAGGCAAGCTGTCAAATAATATGCATTTTATTATGTTTCTAAAGCCTATAATTGATATTTTTTAGGTTTAACACTGTTGTAGCTAGTTCTCAAAGCAATTTTTATTGATATGCACAAATGTCATTCGTAGTGGACATTGGGACTTACTAAATCTGGTTTTATATGAAATTAATGGTGTCACAGGTGACAGGAATTTGACTAATTAATTAATTGCTAGTTTAATTTATTCTGAATTTATTGGAAAATGTTACATAATTGTACATTTAAAAATAGAACATTAAAATGAAATGGACCATAAGAGAAGTTGGGTACCACATTTTGGCTCAAGGTTTGGAGTGATTAACCCAGATTTAGCTAGTGTGCCTAAAACTGTTTAAACCTGGGTTGTTTTTTTTTTAATCTAAGTAATGGTAACCTTTGGAATGGGTTATTATTTGTTCCTGTTTATGTTAATATATGGTGCACTTTAAATAATTTTTATACTGCCAAAAGTGGAAATGGTATCATTTACATTATGTTTTATGATTGAGTTGGTGCTGATGTTGTAGAAGGGTTTTTGGACTGAAAAAAAAACAAGGTTATGTTTTTTTCATCTAGTAGTCTTATTTTATGTTGAAATTACTGAAATTCTTAAACTTAAAATTTTCTGGGTCTCAGAAGGATATACACTGCACGCTACACACTACACAAATTCGATGCCTCAAACTGCATAAAGATGTTAAGAGGTTTCATATAAACTTGAACAAAATGGACCTTGTTAAGGATGTGATTGTGATGGTTAGATCTGCATTAAAATAGGTCTATCAGTACTTTTCCTGACCGTGGAGTCAGTTCAGTGGAGGCATCTTGACCCTGGACACTGCCGAACTATTACCTACATCTCTCTGTCTCTTTATCTCCCTTTCTCATTCTCTGTTCGTTTCTCTGTCCTCATGCACCTACCCACACAGCCCTGATCTCATTAAACTGTTTGTCCTGAGTACCTAGCGGGGGCTCTTTCCTCTGACCGGTGGAGTTGGCGCCACTGCTACAGGAGCCTCCTGCTCATTTAGTGGCCCCACACACACACAACAGAGCTCTGCTGACCTCATGCAGAGGTCACTAGCAGAGAGAAACACCACACTCCTCATCGGCCCTTTGGCAGACTCTCACAAGGGACATCTGAGGGGTTTGGCTGTAAATCCCTCACCCGGTCTAATGGAGGGAAACCCCCTCCCACCCACATACATACACACACACGCATGCCCTGACACACCGCCTTTGCACCTGAGCGCTCCACCAGGCATGCCACCCACCCTCTGGAAAGCCACGGGCCCGTGCCACATAACGTCCCGCAGTCGGGCGAAACCGGCAGGACATTAACACCCCGCTGGCAGAGGGCATTGATTTATTTATTTCGCTTTCCAGTAAAAACCCGGTGCTGTTTGAATTGGCTTCTCAGGCTCTCAGGTCTGCTTCCAGGGCAGATTACTCATCCTTTGGAGAGAGAGAGAGAGAGAGAGAAAGAGAGCGACCTGTGGCGGTTTGTTTCGGCAACACGGGAACAGGCTGACAGGGTGATTGATGGAGTGACGAGGCCTGGACAATGGGGCGGCGGTAGGGAAAGGGTTTTGAACCATGTCGCGGAGGCGTTGAGAGGATCTGTAGGCTTTACCAACAGGATAATGACTCCATGTTCAGAATGCTGCAGATGACTGCTGTCAAGAACGGTGGTCCCCGCCTACTCTTGTGTTTTTCTTAGCTTGCTCTGCTCCATAAAATAATCAGCACATTGTCGCAGTCTGTAATTTGGCTAATGTGTAGCTTAAGGGCAGAGGTGACCTTGCCAGCCAATCGGAGTGGTGACTTTGGATGCTGGGTTAAATCAGTTACGGTGGTCTGGCTGGTTAAGGTCCCCAGTGAAATACAGCATGCGGCGTAAACATAGCAGACGTTGTAGTATATGCACAACTGTTTACACGAACTGGCCCACGTGTTCTGTGCCATATGGGCCGAGACACTCACACATACATATGCACACCCTCATATACACGTCAGACAGAAGGCACCTCACAGCACAAATCATCTCAATCATTGGAGACCCACTGACTCTAATCTCGCTCCTAATGAGACAAGGCTGAATGGCTCAATATTCCAATGACCTGGAAAGACTATGAAAATGAGCCGAGTGTTTCTCTGGCACAATCTCTCATTATATCTGCCGGGCAGGAGAGCGAAGGAGAGCGAGAGAGAGGGAAAGGTAGGGGGGCAGCTAGGAAAGAGGCACACAGTTGCAGCGACAGCACGACAGCATGCCTGTTAGCATGCAGCCGTTTTAATCACATCTTGTCATGCTTCATTTCTCATTGAATATAAAGTCGCTCACCCAAACAAACATAACAAAAAAAAAAACGGATAAATAAATAAATAAAGGCTCATAATTGGCAGGACACTGAACACCAGGCAGTCCACTGGCCACCACAGTCATATTCAGACACGGCCTTATTAGTGCAGGCTGTCTCTATAGTTAAGAGTGTTATTAAAACAAGGCAAGTTTTCATCACGACCAGTAAAAATGACTAACGTTGAATTTTAAAAGAAACATGAAAACTTATAACCCAAGCTTTGCTCGCAATCAAAGGAACTCTGATGATAAAAGCATTGTCGGACTATTACAGTACATCCCAGGACTTTAGAATAAGCCCGGCAATCTGGTGCCTTTGAAATGTGAGAACAGATGATCAAATGTTTGGCAGCTGGGTTGCCTAGATCACAGAGAAACAAATTAGTTTAATGGTTTTGAGGTTGAAGTTTACAATGTTGTGTAATAAAACTAGCAGCCTCACACTGCAAGATGCTGTCGTGGTTATAGGTTTATCTGGCTATGTGGACAGACAATAAAGCACATGTGCCAACATAGAATCATCACCCACTGACCAACTGCAAACATTAGGGGATAAAGTATACCTAGCCCCCTTATCTTAGAATCTACATCTAGAATATTTTTTTAAATAGTTTAATGTAGACTTACTATTCACTCCAGTCCAGATGTAGATGTAGACTAGGCTGCAACAATGTCCAGTTTTCAATTCAATGTTTTTGTGATATGTTTAGATATATCCACATATTCATATTGAAGAATGTTTCAGACAAAATGGTCATATGAAATGAATTCTGAGTGTTTTTGGTACATAAACCCACAGAAGTAGAATGTGGGCCCTGTATGTTCACGTAATGCTGTTTTATTGAGCTGTTTTAAACATGTTGTAAGAAAACAGCTTTATCCTTGCCCATCTATATAAGCAATAGCCAGAAGAACATTATGTAGTTATTTGGTAGAGATAAGCTGGATTGTACTCCGGTTCCACTGTACAGCTGGCCTGCACCCAAACCAATCCTGCACTGGCAGCGGAGGTGGTGCATTAGTGAAAATGACCAGAAATTGGCTGGCTGGTGCTCTCCAGCCAACACAGAAGGTCTTTTGGAGGAGATTGACTCTTTTGTGAGGAATTAGAAGAGCTAATCCTCTGGTTTGGCTTAATCAGCAGTCTCTATGGCACCACTAGGAGAGCGTCCAACTCATCTTTCTCTCAGCGGCCATTGTACAAACCTGTGAGAGCTCTTAGATGTGTGCGAATGTGACTCTTTTACTCTTTCCCTTATTAACCTGCTTTACTGCTGTCGGAATCGACATCGTTTGTAGAAACGCCACACAAGATGGAGTTGTGGGGATGATCAATGCTGTACTCACATTAGTGTCGGGAGAGTTTTGGGATAGCTTGTGCTAATGTTGTCTTATGAAAGCTGTAACGCGGTGATGAGTATTAAGAGTTGTATTTGTCTGGTCTATGGCATATCTGTCTGTCAGGCTACCTCGCTCTGTCATCGTAGCGCAGATGAGTGAAGGGCTCTTGGCAGAGGGTGCTCTCCCACATGTGCTTTCCAGACTGGCCACACTGCGATTTCAGGGAAGATAACATTCATGGCGCAGACGGCATCACTTGGCCGGCTCACTGCCAGTCAGCCTTTATTGATAGGCGCACCAACAGAGGGCCATGGGGCCTCTCGATGAAAACAATTAAATAAGGGTAATACCAAAGGCAGACGGAGCGACGAAGGCTTAGCGAAGCCTATCATCCTTAACACCCCCGACACATTGTCAAATGAACACTTGCGTTAGCCCTTTCGGCGTTCAGCGCAGAAATGAATTCATACCTTGATAATAGGCTTATCATAGCAGTTTTGTCAAACATGATTTACTCTCACAAAAGACGAGAGGGATTTATTCCACTCATTCAAGAAGCTCCAAAAAATATCCCTCAGTTCCTCCCCGCAGTCGTCTTCAATAGCCCAGAATATCTGGCAATATTTGCTGCAGAAAATTGAGAAAAGAAAGGGAGGGGTTTTCCTTGCAGCTCATCGACGGAGCAGCACTCTGGGTTCATGAGGGAGGAGGGAGCATTCCTTAACATTGAGCAGATGCCAGCACTTCTAGCCCTCTCCAAACTGTAACCATGTGATGAGGAGGGAGACAGAGGGAGGTGGAGGACAAACCTTCCAGATGAGGTGATGGTAGTGATTCACAGCTCTCTGTGGGGCTGTAGGTCACGTCTGTCAGGCAGGTCCAGGCCGGGATAATGGGAGCCTCGTGAGGAGAGGTGATAGGATAATGAATAGGTTGATCAGGTCTTCAGCTTCACGGCAGGTCTCGCCGCTAGAGAGCAAGCGCTATAGGCTAGTGGGCTGGTGGAAACTATTAAACCCTCCTAGGGTCCTCATGGCATGTATGCATGTTTTTAAATGCCTTGTGTTTGGTTGAATTATTTCTCACTCAGCTCACAATGGAAGAAAGAACTTCTGTCCAGATTGATGATTCTAAACTTGCCAGATTTCTAAAAAAAAAGAAGGGATCAGACGAGACTCCTCCACAGCGATAAGGTTTGTGAGGCTGCTAGTCCTGGGGCTGTTTCTGAGGTTAGTGTGTTCTTTGAGTCATTAAGGGTGTCAGAAGAGTTTGAGCCAACGAGAGCTTAACCTTGCAGTGATCACCGAAGAGTAGCCTCTGCTCACATCTTGCAGTGATCTGCTGGTTTGAAAGCGTACCGAGGTGGCCCCTCAGCACCAGTTACCATGTACACCCTTGTACATCACCCTGAGATGAAAGCGCTGGCAAGGGTCGGGCTTTGTAACCCCCAAATATTACCACTTGAACAGCACCCATTGTTCCCACAAGAGTTTTTATTCAGAGGCGATTAGTAGCACATGGAAGAGGGCCTGCATTAACTGAGTGCCATGCGCCGACTTCATTACGCGAGCCACGGCAGTCGTAGGCCAAGCGAGCGAATGTGTCATTTCCTACGCTTACCTCATAGATTTACTGGAGTGCTCGTCTGTAATTGCCTATAAATATGTCCAGTCGGGCCGGGGAAAACAAGAGTCATTTGGGTATTATTGCTCTTCGGAATGTTATGATTCTTGTAACCCTTAATGTTAACCATCTCTGTTTGTGCAGCCTGGGGTATTACTGTCACCTCCCGCAGAAGGAAAATGATCTCGCTCCACCACATCAATGGGCCTCTCCAGCATATAATCAATCCATCCATTCCTGTGTGTTTCATTATCATTTCAAAGTGGTTTGAAAAACGACACTTCAGGCCCCCGACCCATTGGCAAGCTTGGCTAGAGTTAAACGACTGGAAGACCCCAATTACCCCAGGTTTAAACCGCTGCTTTTGTTTTAATTATTGGCTACCCAACATCCACCCCTGCCCCCTCCCTCCAATCCCCACGCACACTAATGCACAGGTCAACTCTGCGAAAGCCAGGCTAGCGATGGCAGGCAGAGAGCTGAGCTAGCCAGCTCGTTTATAGCGCCGGGCCAATTACTAGCTCCATATCAGAGCCTCATGTGCTTGGCGGTTAAATGAAAAATCAACTTATTTATGCTCATGTATTAAATATAAGACTAGAAAAGAGAGTGGAAGGAAAAACGAGAGGCTCTGTAAAAATGATATAAAAACTCGGCAAAGGTTTGTTCTTTTATTTATAAGCATCAGCTGCTTCGCATTTCCTAAATTGAATGGCCAAACACATGAGAGGCAGAAACTCAAACCAGATTGTGTTACGGGGTGGAGCCTTGCCGTGCTTAGGAGAACCAACACAAAAGACATGGATCTCAAGGTTGCAGTGTCTGTTTCGGATCTGCCACACTTAACTTGCTGGAAAGTGTTCTTAACAAATTCTGTGGTGTGAAGGCACTACAAAGGATGGAACCAAACAGCCAGCTAATGTCTGACTAATGCAAACTTCCTGATTTGATCTCTGATTTGTCTGTTGTTTAATCCAAAATTCTTACGGCGGAATCTGAACGATGGCGTGCCAGTAATCGACTCCTTGTCACACCCTGTGAGGCCTGTCTGCTACGCAGTATCCGGGTGTGTGGCTCACGTAGCTCCAGTGAGTTCTTAATGGCAGTCAGAAGCGCTTGATTTACGCCGGTGCTAAATAAGCGTGATCCAGACATTAAGGCCGCGTTCTTTTATGTGAAAGCTTTGGTTTTAATCATGCTTTCCCCTTGATGTGGCTATATGATTAAAATGTTTACCCAGCACTGCCACATGGGCTAGACATTTTTGTCGATAGCTCACGCTGATAGAGTTTGTGAGGAGCGCTGTTTGCATGCGCTTGTGATGGAATTCACCCATTAAAAAAAAAGCCATTGCGAGTAGCCTGAGCGCTCCTGAAAACTCCTGGTAACTGTAAACAGGGAAACCTCAAGGAGCGGATTAACGCAATGCTTTTTCTCAGCTGGGTTTTTGTGCTGGGGTGCTGTTTCTCCCAATTGGAGAACAGTAGCTGTGAAAGGGGGGAATCTGGCCTTGTAAACGGTGTGGTGAGATCGTCTTGGCTGAAACCGTCATGAGCTAGCAGAGCTGCGGTTGACCAAGCGGCAGGAAAGGAAGAGAGAAACCTCCCTTCTTTTTTTTTTCCTCCTCTTGTCGGAAGGCATGAGACCTCTCCGGTTCTCCGCCGTCTGTCAGCTCTCTAAACGTAAACAGAGCCCCATTTTGAATCTGTGGCGGCCATGTTGTTCTCGTGCTATCGTGGTGACGCTTGTGTTCGCGGGGTTATCCTCGGTGGACGCTCTCGTTCAGGGTGGGCGTGGGTGCATGTGCGTATGCGTGTGAGAGCACAGCATGTGTGAACAGACATGGAATGAGATTTGTCTTGGCCAAAATTGAAATTAAATGAGGCGTTTTAATGACTTTGTTAGCAAAACTCCGCAAAGCCATCTGGCAAGGGGCTGGCAGCCCTGGAGGCACTACAGAGGCAGACTATTCAAAGTGCCTCAAGGAAAAAAAAATCAGGATACAGGGAAATGTCTGCAGATCTAAACTTAAATTAATGGGCACTCTTTCAGAGGGCCGTGTGGAGAGTGACGACTAAGAAGATAAAGTAACTAGGTAAAATATGATGAAGCAGCATCACAGAACAGAGTGTGTACAGTGATAGAAGTGTGTGTTGCATCATTACACAGCTTAGTGGCTAGTCTTAATACCTTTATAACACAGATATATGCAGGTTTCTTTTTCATTTAATATGGCATCTTCACTAGTATAAACACTTTGGGAGGAACCACTAGAATTAAACTGGCTTCTATATATCAGGTTGGCATAGCCAAGAACTTGCAGTACGTCCTCACACCTTTTTAAGAGGAAAACATATGACGTTCATCGTAGACTACAATGCAAAATAGCGGAACTATACAAAACCAATGGAGAACCACCAGAATTGCGTGAGTGTCTTTGGGTCATTTATGAATTATGATGATGCATCGAAAAGATAAACTTGCTCCATCCTCATTTCAGTCTTCCAGCATCAAGCTGGTGCCATATCCCCGCTGAACAAGCAGAGGTGTCCTATTTTTATCCCACTGATGCTCAAGGTCAGCAAATTACCAGTGAAATATTTTACTTTTCACAATAAAATATCTTGAAATATTTCAGAATATTACACTTAAATTTTCAGTCTTGCTGTGCTAGTAGCGTGCTGCACTGCACTCTGACAAGGAAACAAAAAAAATCCTATTTTTTATCTGTTGTTAGTACAACCAACTACACAGCAACTCTTTATCATGGTGTTACTAGTTAACTCAAAGCACAAATCTAGGAACACGTTTTAACTTTCTCTATTTTGCCTTTGTTGTGAACACGGGATGCATGTATAGGCAGTGATAGTATAAATATTTCTATAGTACTACAGTGATATAAATGAGATGGTACACACCAAATAAGCTTTCTATGCAAAACCATTATCGTACATCTGTATATGTCAGAGACCATGTTTCACTTATTCAACTTCCAGTTAAAAAGCCTGTAATGTTCACATCACATTGTTATTGAAAGTTTCCAAACCTGTGTGGCAGTCAGTCAACATCTGGAAAACTTCTACATACGATATGTGGGAGGTTCCCAAAAATCAGCACTGTTATACCAAGACCTGTAAAGTGAGCAGCACTTTACATTATATGAACATTTAAAGATAACAGGACACAAAAACACTGGAGTAAACTTGGAATAAAGTCCATCCTGAACTTATAACGTTTTTTTTTATGACAGTAAAGCACCAAGTAACTTCTGCAGCAATGTGATAAACCCGTAATGAATCTTTAAATCATTCAACGCTCGCTATTGCCTCAGTCTTTTTCAGGATAATGTGTTTGTCCAGGCTGAAGCGTTGGCAGTAATCTTCTGGGGGCTCCTAGCTATTTGGGCTTGCTGTGTTCAGGAGAGTGTGAGAGGAGAGTGTGAGGGGACAGATGGCAACACAGGGGCCTGGTGGAGCTGGAAAGTGTGTGTCGAGGGCTCCTGGCTGGGAGGTGAGCTTTGACCTCTGTGGAACAGCAGGACGTCGGTGTTCTGATCACAGATAACCTTGAATTTCAACTAGATCCCACAAGGGGGCTGACACCAAGTGGACGTGTGCTCCATCTGCCGCAGCACCAGTATGCTTCAGATACTGACTATAAATCAGGAGGTCTCCCATATTTATAAGCTATTCTCTATGGGCACGCATGAAGTATTCATTGCCCTCTAGAGTCGCTGTTCTGTAGTTCAGGGCATTACTATCCCATGTGTGAACGCAAAGCATACTGTGTGCCCTCCCACATATAGTTGCATACCCTCCGTGCCCTTTCATTATTTACTTATGTATACAGACACTCCTTTCTCATTATTTATACACTCAAATTACCCTGCCGCCCCCAGGTTCATTATTCAAACGCAACGGTTGCCCACTGAAGCTAGATTACACCAGAGCGGGCATATTCCTTTAGCAGTCAAGGAAATTCCCTGAGCAGTGTAATCACTGGCTCTCTCTTCCACTCTCCGGCTCTCTCCTCTTTAAAAAGCCTAGCCCTGAGGCTATGATTAACTTAATTCCCATATTTGCTCACCGTGAGAAAACGTATATAAAAGCTTACTCTCGGCCTGGTCAGAGCAGAGCACAGCCCCCACCAGCCGAGCTGCTTTCTTTTGCCCACAGCACGACCAGATGTCCTTCAGGAGCCTGGTCCGACAGTAAAATAGACCCCGTATCAAGTATTCCTGTAATGTACTGGCCGCCTTCAGTGCCTCGCACTGGGAGTGCAATAGGATTGGGTGTACTGTTGTAGTAGATGATGTACAGGAACTGCAGAAAAAGGAGTGGAAGGGTGGAGGGCTGCTCAGCATGCAGGCTTCCGTACACAGCGGAAGAGTCATCAGACCAAGCTGCACTTTAAATTTTTCAAACAATTTCAGAATAGTAATTGGATATGGCATGTTAATGTTAGCTTAGCTAACGTCTAGTCTAGGCATGTTTCAGTGGTGTGAGGTTCAGTGTGGTACTAGGTAAGAGTGTCAAAATCGTTGCTGGTGAACCGCAATTCTAGAGGGTTTAGTGTACCTCTTCTAACAATTTAACACCAGGAACCTGCTCAACACAAGTTTGCAAACACATATGACAACACATGGCCTATGCATTGCAAACACACAGGCAGGCGGTAGAGGACAAATCTGATCCTCTGCCAAAAGAATGTACTGCTACAACAGCTAGACATGTAGACTGTACAGGAGGTCTGTCTATTGGAGTCCTTGTAATGGTCTATTGGATTAAAAAGACAATGATATATTATATGCTTATATAAAACCAGTGCTATAGACTCATCAAGATACTGGTTAGCCAAGACTAAACAAAAGCATACCAACATGCCAAAATGTCTACATGGGGACAAATGTTAATGCTTTTTTGATGAAGAGTGATGAATTCTACTGGGTGGGGGAATAAAAAATCTGTCCCATGCAGACTTCTACCAGGACACACTTATATCAGACAAATGGAAAACAAACTGCTGTTCATCCAACTGAATGATAGTAGCAAATACCTGGCCCTAATCAGCCTTTCAGAGCAAGGTACAGTTGGTGAGCTGTTATTTATTGGTAAATTCTTACAAACAAATGTGTTGTTTGTATATGGTTTGGCATTGGTTGTTTGCCTGTCAATAAATATGCCCCTTCCTATCAAAGTCTTACACAGCTTGCTATAGAGTTTAATCTGTAAATACTGTAAAACACACTGATACTGTATTTTGCACTGTTTAGTAGACAAAAAATGCTGCCTACTCACTACAGTTCCAAGCACTACCCTTGACTTGTTGACTTCTACACACAGTGTTGACTGGTAGATTTATTAGTCAACTAATTCATGCATCCCATGTGTAGCTTGCACTTGCATTGTGTTCTAGCCTGTTTCTGACCTAGCAGTTTATGTAGGCCTTCCTACATAGCTGATAAACTGAATCAAGTTTGTTTAATAATCTAATATGCTGAACTCTCAGTGCTGCGGCCTGCCAAGACTTGAGTCCTGACACCTGTACGTACTGTTTCAAGTTAAAATTTAGGCCCCTAGTGCCTAAACTGAGATGTAGCTGAGCCTTTCTATTGATAGTAGGTCGAAAGCTTCTTTCATAGCTGCTCTTGGATCTGTGGTTGCTGAACTGCTGTGGGGACACTTGGACACTTGTTGTAAGGTTCCTACAGTAGGTCCCCATGGCCCAGCCCCTCTGCCCCCGGAAAGGTGGACTATGTAGGAGCTAATGGGGTCTCAGGAAGGTGGAAATGTGGCCCGAGGGCCTGCAGCCAGCGCGAAGGACGCTGATTTATGATCCCGCACGTAAAAGCGCTCAGCAGTGCCACGCCGCAGCTGAACCCAATTTCAGCCCAGGCCCGGGTGTTAACAAGGGCAGACAAGCCGTTTAGCACGGCTTCGACACCACCGCCGGCTGTTGTTCCTCCCCTCTGATCTGCATATGCGACTCCACAGATTCCCTGCACACATACCACGACTGCGCTCAGACAGGTCACTGAGAGAGTTGCTTTCTTTTTTTTTCCTTAAGCAGAGGGCAAAGTGTTAAAATCATTGACTTATTTCTTGCTGACAAATAAATCAGTTCTGCCTTCCCCAGACCCCAAACCCCCAACAGGCAGGCTGTTTGTGAGCCCCCCGGGGGGACTGTTTCTTTAGCTCCGGAAAGGATACTGGTGTTTATTTAAATACGGCTTCATCAGCGAGCCCTAATAAATCAGCCTGGCCCTTATGATGCTGTAATCAGTGAGATCATGTCCCCGCTAAGAGGTAGACTGCACCATCCACAAAAGTATTCAACTTTTTTTTCTTTTTTCTTTTTTTTTTTTTTTTGGAGAAAACACGGGTGCGGACCTAATGCCGGACTAATGATACTGCTACACTATATACACACACTGCTACACAGCCTCACACGCTGATCAAACCACAGACTGTGAAATCAGAGACTAGAATGCGGAGTTGGAGGGTAATAGAATACATGTTACGGAACCGTGCATTATATACACACACAAAAAAATAACTGTAATCAATTAACTTTATGAAAATAGACAGAAATCAGATTACAGATAAAGCATGTTTGAAATGTAACGTGATTACATTCTAAGATTACACTGAAAAGATTTGAGGGGGAAAAGCAAAACAACGCAAGATTTTCAGGCAGGAGGAAATGTAAACGCAGGGAAATTAAGAATAACAGTGAAATGAGATGCACTGATGCTGACTAGGACCTCTAGCAAAAAGGCCTTCATCTGATGGAACTACAGCCAGTGCTTTTTTGCTTCATGGTTCCATACGTGGACTTTAAAATGGGAAAACTAAAAGATTGCTGTGTTTTTGGTTGCAGTTTTAGGCAAAACTGTTCTTCTCAGCAAGCTTAGCTTTAAATGCAAACACTGTTGTAGTTAAATGTCACACAGTATTCTCCTGTCAAACCCTTCTGGATGAACGATGTGTCTTATATGTCAGGGCCACAATGTCATAGATATCATCATCAGTTACGGCAAAGCAAGCCTCAGGGGAAACAGTGTGAAATACCAAAATAGGATGGTTTGTCAGTTTGTTACATGTATTTATTAACAATTTCACAATTACTTCAGCATGCGAGATGCATCAATTTCTATTTTCCCTAATTCTCTGTTTGTCGATTTTTTTATATATTCCCTAGTTCTCTGTTCGAATTTGATCTGTTCCCTTTGGGAAAGTGTTATAGGGTAACTCAGGACAAGAAATAATTTTTAAGAATGGATTTATTCTCAATGGAGTTTTTCTAATAAACTCTTGATTTAATGGTGTATAGCATATCGTCACTGTCCAATGAAAAACATGTATCTCTGTTTTTGTATATTTTTATTTTTCTATATAATTGCAACATGACAGTTGCTGTTGTATGAAAAGTTCCTGATGAATGGACCAATAGAAACACTTCAAAATCACTTTGAAAAAAATCTGGTTCCACTGACTTCCATTGAAAGTAAAGACAATTTTTGGCCTCTCCTGTAAAGTTGCCATTTCAGAGATACTGAAATGTGCGACCTGTTGAAGCCAAAAACACATTTCCAGAGACAGTTTTTTTTATTGTAAGAAGGTTTTCCAAAAGAAGAAAACACAGAGAACTTTCATGAATTATGTAAAAAAAGGAGTAATTATCTATATTTTGTTCTGTTGATTGCTACCAAAACAGTAATGGAGGGCTTCGTCAGTAGAGTCTCAGCCAAGCTCATTCTAAGACTTAGCAAAGCGCATGGGTTTAGCGGGGAAATCCACATCATTCAAGGTTATATTTAATCAGTGCAAAAGGGGATACGTGTACGTGTAGCTGCTCAGGGCTCAGGTAGAGCTCTTATGCTGGACAGTCTCGGCTCATATGGAGAGAGACGCAGAGTGGTACGTTATTGTTGGAATGCATCGACTTCGAAAGAGATTGTGTTGGTCCATGTGTGCCGCTTTGAAAACAAGCAGCAATCCAGATAGAACAGGAAAAGGAACGCGGTGATGCAATGATAGCGTATCTCAGGACAGACTCCTGGACAGACGAGGAGCTGAAGGAGAAAAAAAGCCAGTAGAGGAAATGTGCTGTTTTCACTGCTGTTTTTAAAAGCTTCAATTCACTGTTCAAAAATTTTGGATTATAGAACCAGCTTTTCTTTCTTGTAGATGATGGTTGCATGTATAAAAAGATTGAAATGTGACACACTTCCCATACAGTGTTAAAATAATTTGTCAGAAAACAAAGCGAAAATAAAAAATGTAGTTGATTCCATAACGGATAAAGCTCCAGAACGTTGAGATTGAAGTTAGAATAACATTAATCGAATACCTCGAGGTAGGTGACTTGAGAAGTACATACAGAAGTATATATAAAACATTTTGAATAGACAGATAGACAGACAGACAGACAGACAACCAGACAACCATAATAATAGTAGCTGATATGGAATGATTCCAGTAAGAAGTATTGACCTTTTATTTCTAAATATTTTACTTGGACCTCGTCCTTTCTCATCACAGCACAGCTAATTGGCTGAAATGCATTAACAAAGACAGACACTCCACTAATTAACTTTTAATGAAAAGCACATAGTAATTGGGAGGCCATAATGAGTGTAGTTCCAAATCTACATTTCTCAACTCTTAAATTTCACTAAAGTCTTTCAAAAAAACCTAACAATCTTTCAGACACACATACATGTTTGAATATTTAATTTTTAAACAGTTAAGTGGAAAACATTTGATCAAAATCTAAGATCAAGATAATCTGAATACTTTCCTTTTGACTGGCAGAATAAAAGCACAGACAGACGAAGCCTCAGGCCCATAATTGTAAATAATACTGGCTTGTTTCTACAAAGAAAAGCTTGGAAAGGGTTAAATAAACACAGTGATATGTGTCAAACTTGCTGGTATTAAAAAATGTTTTGCTGAGCAATCAAAAGTATTTGTTGGTGCCTCAAACTTTTGCACGGTACTGTATGAAATAAAAAGTCATGTGTCATCGGAGAGGGGACATCCACCCAATGTTATATTTATATCGTAAGTGCAGTGCGGGTTATTGTTGAATAAGTGATGACATGATAAAAGTTTTCGTCCTGAACGGTGGTCTGTGCTTTGGTAGAATGCAGTGAAGCAGACAAGTCAGTGTAGGCTCTCAGAGTCGGCAATAGCAGTAATGGGTGTAGAGTAGAGCTGCGGGAGCCTGCCTGCAACCCTGCTGCCTCACACAACACTGAGTGATGCAGATACAATCAGCAGGCCAAATAGGAAGCGGCAGGGAGTGACGTGCGGGATAATGCCCCTCGACTAGGTGTGGAGGCCCATTAGATTTCCTCACCTTGTACAACACTGGAGATTGGAGGGAGCGGGCCAGATGTGGGGGGCGGCGGGGCCGTCCGGGCAGTTTGATTTAAAATTTTGAGCTGTTGGAATGGCTGGTCCGAGTGTGTGTGGCTTCACACGCCTCCACTTTCCTGAGGAAAAGCCACATGCAGCAGGCAGCGCTGCAGATTTGATTAGGGGAAGAGGGACGGGGGCACTGGGGGTAAATTGAGTTTAGACATTAACCTCGGGAAGCAGTTTACGCACCGCAGCCAGGCAACTGAGCCAACATTCAGGCACTTATAGCGGAAACAACACCCAGCATGGTAATTTCTGTCACCTGCCACCTTCTCTCTGTATATGTGTGTGTGAATGAACCTGTCATGAATGAAATGAGTCAGCTGTACATACCACACATCTCAATCCAGGCAGATATCATACAGGAATCTCCTCAACTCTGACAGAGCACAGCATCCTACACAGCACTAGCATGCTCCAGCGGTGCTTGGAGTCGTGGATATTTTAATTCAGGGCTGGGCAGTGAGGCGTTCTCCCCCACCGATATCTTATTACCAGTGGCCTGATAGTGGACAGACAGCAGCATCTTTGTCTATGGGTAAATTGGTGAGGAAATGAGAGGGCTTCTCTTGCCTCCCCCACCCACTGCTATCCTATTATACCCATCCAGCAGTGGCCGAGCAGAAAGGACACAGCCGCGCTGGGAGACCAGAACTAGCACAAAAAGGCAGAAGCATAAAAAAAGTCCTACAAGCAGCACATAAAATGGATTTGTTGAAAGGGTTTGTCTTGTTGTCCTTGACACTAAGGTTGCCATCATCATTTGAGCCTGTTGGTGATTGTCCTCATGGAGCAGCGCTGACATAGCCCATATACTTGCAATGCGAATCTTTGAGCCAGATTTCAGCTCGAGTTTACTGTTTCGTTTTCAATGGAAGTCAGTGTGAAATGTCCTATTGGGCTGTTTCTGTTTGTCTGTTTATCATGAAATGTTCACACAGTGTAAAATCCAACTGGAATTTTCAAATAGAACGCTAAAAAATAGTTAAAAACGACAAATGTAAACATACAAAGTTTTGTCCCCACATGGCTTGGACTGTAGCCTTATGCTTTTGAGTGACTCTATACTCTATACCATTTCTTTTCTTTCCTAATTTATTAGTTCGCCATGATAAACAATGTCAACATAACTGTAAATGTTAGTCCAAGGGAGTATTTTTCCCAGTCCCTGACCAGATGTTACAATAATATTGTATCTTCTGGCCTTTACTATGAACTGTGATACCAAGTGTGCTTTCAGTCCCTTGTTTTTATTTTTGGGAGTCACAAACTGGCTTTTTCAAAGTGCTGGCTTTTGTATGTGCTTCGCTGAGGTGTGTCCACCTTTTGGTTAGCTCGTTTTGCGCTGCAGCCTCCTGCGGGCGGCCTCACATGTCCTGCTTCTCTCCAGCGTGTGTGGTTAGGAGAGCCGTTCCAGGCTCCACTGCAGATACCAGTCATCGTAATTGCCACTCTCTCGTCGGCCCTTCAGTGCGTTAATATGCTCGCATGTAAACATGTGGGGAAATATTATGGCTCCCAGGGCGCTCAGCCCGCTCTCGGCCTTCTGAAGCGCTCTGCCAGCCCGCGAAGAGATGAACTTATTGATTGGTTGGCTCCAAAGGCATGAGAGAAGCCAGGGGGCTCCATCTTGTGGTTGAGGAGGCGCCTGCAGTTTGTATACATCCCCTCTCCTTCTCTCTCCCTCTCTCTCTCAGTCTGGCTGTTTCATGCATTTACAGTTCCACTCTAGCACCTCTGACTCTGACCCTGTTTTTTCGGGAAAACAGATGCACAGGTCAAGAAACTGGAAATAAATTTCATTCCTGACCTTAGAGCGAATGCTTCTTGGAAATGACACGCTTGGTTGAAAACGTAACCGGGTCCCTAAATAGGAAATAGGAAGTAGCCTGGAAAAGCTTACAGTAACAGTACAGGTCTTTTTCCACCACATTAGCCTGAGGCAATTATTCCGAAAGGAGAACCTGCATATTTGTCTTTCTCCGTTACGCGCCTATGTTTGGGTGGCCGCTGTTGGAAAAGTAGAGTGGGGATTTTCTAACATGCGATAAAAGCACCGAGGGCTGATTAGGGCCCCCTGGGTCTCAGCCCCAAGCTCTCTCCTCAGGTTGTTTTTTCTTTGCTCCCCTTTCCTTTCTCTGGATGCAATTAGACTTTTCTCAGGTTAGGTTACATGTTAATTACCGTGCTGTGTTGACCTTCCTAGACTCGCATGTGGAGTAATTACAGAGCTAGAAAAACTCTCTTGACAGTGGAGGCCCGCTTTTACTTTGGCTCCATTGTGGCCAGTTGGATCATGGATGCTTCGGATGTGGTGAAGACTGTCTCCTTCCAGCCCCCCAACCTCTTCAAGTAGTTCTCGTAATTAGGTTTAGGGGCAATGCTGCTGGGTACCATGGATTACTCTGTGTTATGTAATGTATCATCTGCAGTACATTCAGAGACTTCGGACCAGGGGAGTGGGGCCACACAAGCAAAATGTATCAGCATGTGGAATTGAATCTTTCTGTGTGCTACTGTGTTTTCTACTAATGTGTAAGTTGCATGTTGCCTTTATTGTTGAAATTATCAAACGTGTTCAGAATTCCAGTGTTGGGTTTGCATTGGGGGTTCCATGATTTAAGATTTAAGACGACCTAAGATGACTGAAATCAACAGTTATGTGATTAAAGTCGATTCGACGTTGACTAAACGTTGATGACATCATAAATAATATCACAGGAGAGAAGAAGGCTTTACAGGTATAGCCTAGGTGGCCTTTCAGAGATGCTCATTATAATTATAGTCATACATTATAATTGTTGTTCCCCTCTCCAACAACACATTAGTACTAAAGTACTGGAAGAAAACAGAGACAGGGGTCCCTGTTGTTTTCAGGTGTAAGTGTCATAAGGCTTAAAGCGTCATCACCAAGCAGTGAAGTTAACTAGTTCACTGGTCAGTGCAGTCCCAGGCATACACTGCACCACTTTTTCTAAACCTAAACACGTCACAGATGTAATGTCAGGTTTAATAGAATTTCTTCTCATTTTGATTTATGAGCACACAAACTAGATGATAAGGCAGGGAGAGGGTATCGCACACATAACAGCTTCACCTGTTTGGGCTTTTATGGGTATTGTAAACACAAACCTGAGGATGGACATGTCGCTGAGATGTATTGTAACAGAGTGAGGGCTGGACAGTATTTCAAAACAAACTGGCAGCTGACTGTAGTATAACGGCATTGACATCCATACATGTAAAACATGAATAAGGCTTTCATCTGTTTGTCCAACAAGCAGCTTCTTTATCCTCTGTCACACGGCCTGCTGCTCATGTGGCATGCATGCATGCACGTCTCTTTGCCTTTTTTCTCTCTCTCTCCTAGCTCTCTTATTGGCTGATGCTGATACATCATTGACCATCTGACTTTACAGTGAACAACTCAAACATGTTTAAGAATATCTGTGGCATCAGTCGCTTTCGATTAAGCTCCTGATCCGAAGACTAATTTAAAAGCAAGCTAGGTTAAAGGTTATGTTGTGTAAGCCTAGTTTAAGAGCTTATTATCAATAAAAGAAAACGGCCTTGCTGTATTTTAGCTTGTTTAAAGTGGTAGCTCGTAGTAAAATAATATTATTAAACTAAATAATCATTTTCAGCTTTGTCAGATCATGGTCTTTGCATATCATGCTAAACAACAACATAAATCACATTATTAAAGGAGATACATAGAGTAAAAGGCAGAAATAGCTTCTATACCAAAATACACCCTTTTAAATGAACCATTATTTTTTCCAGCCATGTATGCTGATGCTTCGGAACAGGCAAGGCCCTCTGATTTGTGATAGCAAACGCCTGCAGACAGATTCAGTCATTTCTTTAATAAAACACCAGCAGACGCCACCCCCTGTATAGATTAACTCGGTCCTGACTATTTCACAGGTGGGCGTTTGGCGTTCGGTCCTGGTGAGCGTCCCGAAGAAAACGATCAGGCGTAGAAATTGAATTGCATGGTGAATGCATCCATCATTAGTCTCCATTGACAAGGGGCAGGTTGCTTTGCAGGTTTAGTTAGGCCACAGAGGGCTGTGGCTCTTCGACACGCAGAGCTAGTTTTGCCTCTTATTCAATTAGTCTGACGTTAGCCATTTACTGAGTCTAACTGGATTACTCTCATTATAAAGAGATTAGGCTTATTTGCCAACCAAGCAGCAAACCAAGCGCCCTCCGTCTATTCGGTCTCCAACACGCCGCATTCTGGGAACTTGTTTACAGATTGTGATTTCTCCAGATGCTTCAGAAGTGTTCGATAGAGCTGTTTGAAATGGGCCGTGGCATGTGCTATCGGGTAGCTTCCTCTTGTTGTTTGCGATCACGTCGATCAAAGGACGCCGGCTTGTTTTTTTCTTCGTCCCTCTCTCTCTCTTCAAAGGTGGCATGTCCGCCCGTGCTGTTCTCCGCAAAGAGACGAAGAGAGAGGCGGAGTGACAGCGGGGGGCCGGGAAACAGAGGTGATGTGGGTGGTTGTGGACAGGCCATGGTCATTTTGAATACACAAACTGAGCGGCACACACTCGCGCTCATGAACACGCACGCAAACACTGTCTCCTTTTCACCCACGCCGAGTGTGTCACCATACAGGATAGTGGTGTATTGTTCCTAAGCAATCACACTCTCTGCTCGCCCACCCACCTCAGCATGCTTGCTCTTTTCAGAGGCTTTCCTGAGACTGCCTCTTCAGTGTGCGTCAGAGGGGGTCTTCAGAGACTAGCCTGTGCTGAATTGTGCTGAACCAGGTAATGCGGACATGTTATTGGCTAATAGTAATCTGCAGTGAACCATAGCACTTCTTTAGTTACACCACTGTTGCTAGTCTCCCGTTACTTCAACTGCAGCAATACAAACATGGCAGGGGCGTAGCTACAGGGTAGCCTGAGGGGGCCTAGACCCTTTCACTTGCAAGCGCGATCCTCCCCAGTTTTCTGACTGTTTAAGAGGGCGGCAGTGATGCCAGTGAAAATAATAGAAACTGTCAAACGGGTTTAAAAGCCAAGACGGATAGGAAAGGAGTTCTTGCGTCCTTATATCCTTTTTAAACCGTACATAAATATAAGAGACAATATATACTATATGTGCAGCATATGGCCAAAAGTATGTGGACACCTAATTATCGCACCCATATGAGCTTGTTGAGCTGTTCAGTTAAAAGAGCATTCGTAAAGTCACAAACTGACGTTGGACGTGAAGGTGTTCAGTGAGGTTGAGTCATTGGTTACTGATGTTTCTCCACATAAAATTTGTTAAGCTCTCTTTATGCATTATGAGTTGCTACATGGTTGGAAGGATATAATTGTGTAACACACCTGCTGTAGCATTAACACTACCCTGTTGGAACCTTGCACGCTGATAGGTAGTGTTCTACTGACATCTATCCAACCCAGATTCGTCTGTCAGACAGTAAAGCAGGATTCATCACTGCAGTACATGTTCCCACAGTTCCAGACTCCAGATCTTAGGCTTATGTGCAGCTGCTCAGACATGGAAGCCCATTTCTTGAAGTTCCCAATGCTTAGTTCTTTTGCTGATGTTGCTTATCTAGGCAGTTTAGAACTCAGTAGTAAGTGATGCCACACAGGACAGATGCTGGACAGGTGCGTCAGCACTCAGCAGCAACACTCATAGTCTACTGCTTTGTGGTTAAGCTGTTGTTGCTCTTATACACTTCCAATTTACAATAATAGCACTTACAGTTAACCAGGGCAGATCTAGCAGGACTGATGCTTTACAAACTGACTTACGGCAAAGCTGGGGTCCTGTGCCACATTTGAAATCACTGAGCTCTTTAGGATGCCCCACTGCACTGCTAATGTTTGTCAATGATGATAATAATATTAAAATAATACGTTTTAATGGCAGTGACGATATAATAATCATAGTAGGTACTGATTTATAGTAGTTACTGAGCTATAAGTGTTATTGTTATTAACTGAAGTCTAAATCAGCATCTCAGCCCTTGTTTGTATCTCTCTCTCTCTCTCTCTCTCTCTCTCTCTCTCTCTCTCTCTCTCTCTCTTTCTCAAGTGTGCACACACATGCAACGTCCTGTAAAAACCTCACCAAATCACGCTCATGCTCTCGCTGCACTACCACCTGCACCTGCACAACCAGCCGCCAAGTTAATTGGACAGCATGGCTCCTGGTCTCCGTGGCAACCGTGACCTGCCGCGAGATGAATTGAAACTCTGCAGATACACACACCCCGCTACCCCACCCGCAGCCCCCCCCCCCAATCCAATCTCTTAATCTCTTCAGTATTATTTATGGCTGCCGAGGGGGCCCAGATGTGAACAGGGAGACGGAGAGACGAAGAATGAGCCGGGCAAAGGCGTCCGGCCCACTCCTTTTAAAAGCCCCTCAAATCCCATTGTCTGATTAGCAGGTTCATCCTTTCAACCAGGTTTTCTCTCTCTTTCTCCCCCACCCCCCCCACCCCCCCACATTTTCTGGGGGCTTTGGCTCTGTAGGAGCTTTCGCTCGCGAAGACTGATACAAGACATCGTACACAATCTCTCTGCCCCCGTCTTTCTGAAGCGTTCTGGAAAGCACTCTGGCGTATCAGACAGGCCGACGGATCTGCCGTCCGCGCGCACTCTTGTCGTGCCTTATAACTGACATTTTATTGCCACTATAAATGTTCCTAAAAGCCCACTCTGTCGCTCAGGCCTCGTCCGAGGGAAGAGACGCCGCAGAAGAAAGAGAATTAAACCGAATGACAGAAGAGGAATAAAAGTGAATTAACCAATAACAAATCACCCAACCTCTCCAACTATTCCTCTTTTTCCCCCCCGCCTCCAACTCATCTAAATTTGTTCGACATTTCTCGGGCCGAGAGCCAAAAAGGCTTTTATAACCATAAAGGGTATGGATCAGGGTAAATCACATTAAGCTGTCCAATTTAATTAAAGTATCGACAAAACATAATAGATACTTACACGGGGAAAATACTATTTCCATTTATAATTTCCATACACGGACGCTTTCTTGGGAACGGTAGAGGAATGTTGAAGCTGGAGCAGAGAGCTTTAAGCACCCAAGGGAGCATTTGAGCCCATTTACCATGATTTAGAAGCTGCCTCTTTCTCTTTTTTTTTTCTTGCCCTCTGCTACCAGCAGAAAAAAAATGCGGGGCGGCGTAATGAAGCGAATGACTGTCCCAGTTTAGCCTGCGTCAGCTCTCAGGATGATCAATACTGGAATATTTTTATTCATAAAGCACTGAGTTAATTAAATCAAGGAGTCTTTGGGCTGGATGTAAGACACTAAGCAAGGGCACCGAGTTAAACGGCTGGAGCAGAATACAAAGCCAAACGCCGCCAAGCTTTGATCGGAACAGGAGAAACTAATGTATGAGTTGTTCTCTCTCTTTCCGTCTTGCTGTTTTTCTCTTTTTTCTCATCTCTCTTTCATCTCTCTCTCTCTCTCTCTCTCTCTCTCTCTCTCTCTCTCTCTATATATATATATATATATATATATATATATATATATATATATATATATATATACTCTTGTTCTAATTCTCTCATTCTTTTTCTCACGTTCCATTCTTCCACTCTCTTTTCCTTTCTTTCGCTTTCTTGCACTTTTTCTCTTTTGCTTCTTCTCCTTTGCATCCTTTCGCTCTCTTCTTATCTTTTTCATTTAAATTTTAATTTACCCCCTTTCTTACTTTCTCTTTCCTTCTGTATCTGTATTTTCTTCTCATTTTCTCTTTTTTTGATCCCATCTTCTTCCTGTTAACTCACCCCTTCTGTTTCTATTTTCTTCATGTCTTTCTTTAGTTTTTTTCCTTATTTTCCATTCTCTCTCTTTTTCTCTTACTGCCTGTTATTCTGTCTGTTCCTGGTCTCTTCTCCATTCTTTCCACTTAATTCTGTTTTTCTCTTGCTCTTTCTGTCTTTCTCATTCATTCTCTTACACGTTTTCTCTTTCTCTCATCTTTGTCTTTTCCCCTCTCTCACTCTTTCACTCTCTGTTTTATTTTCCCACTCTTTTACTCTCTTTTTTATTTTCCCTCCTTCTCTTTTCCTATATTTCTCTGTTTTATTCCTGTTCTCTTTTTCTCTTGTTTACTTTCCCCTTCTTCTTCTTTCTCCTTCTCTGTCTTTTTGCTTTTTTCCTTTCTTCTCTCACTTTTTCCCTCGCTGTCCCTTCCCTTCTCGTTTTCGCTTCATTCTCTCCATTTTATTCAGTTTTCTTCTCTTGCCCTTTCTGTTTTTCTCATTCATTCTCTCACTTTTTTATTTTTCTGTTTCATTCTTCCACCAATTCTCGCTTTCCCTCTTTTTTCCTCTCTTCTCTTTTTCATCCTCCTCTCATTTTTCTCTTCTTCCCTCTTGGTCTCTTTTTTCTCTATTACCCCATTACCCTCTTTCAATTTCAGTCTCTCCTTCTCCTCCATATCCTCTGCTGTAGGCATTACGCAAATCTCAGTAGTTTTCTTTGCCATCGCTTTCTCTGCAAGGTTGAGCAGAGCTTGTGTAGTTCAGCTCATATCTCCCCAGTGCCTTCATTTAAGCCTCATCTGCCTGCTGCCTTTTACAGGTCCAACTGTAGCACAAGTTGTACCATTCGAGTTTAACAAGCCGACAAGTATTAACCTTCACCGCTGTGCTGTCTTTTCCATCAAGCCTGACTGGGGGCAGTAACCTCCAGCTAAAGAGCTGTAATGCCATGATGCTGAGCTGCTCTTCATGAAGAACAGAGCTTCATATCCAAAGCCAGCATGCGGTTCCTTGCTGGTTCCCTGCCACCTGCCAGATTATAATATTTGCCTCCGCTTCTTCTGTTTTGGAGATGTATTTCAGCGGAGCAACCGCAATCATAACTCGAATTAGTGGAAGGGAAGGGTCCGCTGCGGAGAATGCGGGCTGCTTCTGTCGTACTAGGAGACTGAGAAAGAGAGAGTCAGTCACCATTCCTCAAACAGATAGCAGCGTTTGGCCTCAGTTTTCCCTCTGTCTCATGCAGGCCAATGAAAACGTGCCTCTATTCTCTGCTTTAATTAAGAGCTACAGTCATCCAGAAAGCCAATTACACTTTAGAGTCTTTCAAGGCCAGGAATCCATAGTGTTTTAATTTGCCTCCATTTTTAAAAGTGGTCATAAACCAAGATGGAGACCTCCACTAACTGCGGGAGAATCCTACACTGGCGTCCTCCGCCCATCATAGCCATAAGCAGGGCCGTAAAGGGCTGAAATACGAGCCGGCGAAGGGGTCAGTATTTATTATGCACCTTTCTATATATCTTTATCAAATAAGTGTTAAATGAATTGCAGCCCCGATGTAGGAGTGTCCTGACTTTATCAGGAGAACTGACAGAGAGAGAGAGAGAAAGATGGAAGGAAAGGAGAAAGACAGAGAGAGAGATCAGTCAGACGCAGCAGCTGGAATGGGGATGCGCAGAGATTGCAGCGGGGAGAAGTCGTCCATTGAAGGCGTCTTCGGTTTCATAAAACAAAGTGCTTATGGAGCCCTCGGGGGTCTTCTTCCCCCTCTGGTTCTGGCTGTGTCTTTAATGAAAGAAATCAGAAATGTGCATCTCATAACCCATGCGTCCTGTTTCTGAGTGTGTGTAGGGGTGTGCTTGTTTTGGTACATATTCAGGACCATAATTTCACGCATGTGTCCTTTTTTATCTGAAAGGCCAGAATAGAAAACACAGAGAGAGAGACACATATACATATAATAAATAATACATACATACAGCACTGTGAAAAACCTAGAAACAACCTTTTATTTATTTCATTTCCTGTCAAAACACACTGTAAACACCCATGAGTTGAGAAAATATTTGAGGCAACTTGTTGCCTCACATGAATTAAGTTTGATATTTGAGTTGTTAGCTTTACCAAAATTATACATGGAGTTTCTGATGGAGTTTAAGTTCACGCAGTCTAAACTGTTCCTCTTTTGTTTTTACATCATAATAATTTTTTTGTAATAAACTGAGAACTCTTCAGTCACATACTCTCACATCAATAGTAGAGCAGATGTTAAAATTGGCAGTAATTTAAGTTGCTTTTTTACAACCAAACTGACTACTTAGCAAAGACACTAAACACATTTATGGTTAATATAATATAATATAATTTAAACAAACTCTAATTTAACGTTTTGTAAGATGTGAATGTATTAGTTGAGCGCTATTTGAATGAACAGCAGAAGCTAATAAGTTACAAGAAATCAACAAAATCACTAGTAATTCTGAGCAATCTGCCCCATATTCTCTTATTGCTTGTCTTCTTGAGTTTGTTCTACTTAGTAAACTAAGTACACTTGAATTTCCAACCAGACAATACAAACAACTTGCCTGGATTAAGTGATAAATAGCAATGAATTAAAAGAAGACAAGACATTGTGACTCGGTTATTCAAGTACAAATAACATCAGGGCTTTCAGTGCAACCATTAGGTACAAGTTATTAGCTTTTCACGAGATACGTAAAAACTAAAATAAGTGAAAAAACAACAAAGTTCTAGAAATGTTTTCAAGATGCAGACAAAACAGGGCTCCTAACAGCCGTTCAAGAGCAGGTAGACCACCAAATCTTTTGCTCTCAAAGAAATAACACTTTTTCACAGTTTTCTTCTTTAAGAGACAGTAGAAAATCAAGCTCTACACTTGATTCAGATCCATAAAAATCCAAAGGTGTTTCTATCCATCCTTCCATTGTAAGAGGACAACGCAGCACTGTGGGTCTGAAAGGAGGTGTAGCTGTCAAGAAGAAATTTGCTAATGAAAGAAGCTACTGGTGTTCTCAGAACAATGGAGTGACCACCCCAGAGTCCAGACCTCAACATGACTGAAAGTGCTTGTGAAGTAGAAAGTATAGCAAACTTCTAAGATGAAACCAACGTATTCCACCTTTTGAAAAGCTACCAGTTTGGAGAGATGAGTGTTTGTTCTGACAATGACATTTGTTTCCTGATGAACTTGTACTTAAAGACTGGAAATTAAGTCAGCGAAGGATGGTCTCAGACTTTCACAGTACTGTATACTCTGATCCCACATCCTGACACTGTATAAAAACGAGTCTTTATGTGTGAGAGAGCACGGTCTCAGACCCGGCTCAGCTCGCTGTCTTTACCCTGTCGGATCTCCGAGCCATCTCTACCGCCTGATTCCCCTTGACACACTGATGAAAAACAAATATGTCTCTGAAATCTGGGGCTTGTGGTGCTTTTGTAATTCTCTGGGCCTGCCTATACGCCTTGGGCTCCTTACTCTGTAACCCGCCGAGCTGGACAGCAACATGTATGTGGCTTCTAACACACACCCATGGAAAACTCTCACTTTCCGCTCTGTGGGCATGAGCTGCCCTTCCCTGAAGCTGTGAATGCTCCTTAGATGTAATATGAAGGCGAGGTGATTGACGCCAGTTATGAAGCCTGCTTTAAATTAATAATGTAATGCAATATTCCTGATAGGAATGGCTGCCGGTCTTGCGTAACCTCTCACCTATGTGTGCTACAGGGCTGGAATGCCCAGTATGGTTTAGCTATGATGGGTGATGTATAGATGTTGATGTGGTTAGCGTACAGTGAGCATATGGTTAAAGAGTAGGAACTTGTAGTATAGATTTTAGTCAGTATGGGACATGACAATGTGTGCGCAGCTGGGGGAAGGCAGAGGTTTTAGAGAGAGGACAAGTAGGCTGTGGTGAGTTACAGTTTTAGTGTATAGGTGCCTGGAAAGCAGGGATTAAATAATAACAAAGAAATTTAATTTGCACTCGACTGTAAAGGGCATGAAATCACTGGGAATAGGCACTTTCAGTATTTATCATTCATCAAATAGCCAATAGAATAATAATCTAATAGTAAAATGTCACTTGAATGCTCCAACAAAGACCAATAAGGGCACAAAAACATCCAGTTCTTCACATTCCTTTATTGTGTTATGTAGCTTTTCGGAGCCAAAAAAATACCACTCGGAAACGTCCTGCTCCAGTCTAGCTTGTGAAGGTGGATCAGGTCAACCAGCATGTTCTACCTAACTTTCAAGATTGGACTCAATGAGAGAAGCGTGGGTGGGATGACCAATCGAAGTACGCTGGGGTTATCATGCACTTTTGGTGCAAGGTGATGTATTCAAAACTCAAAAGACACGCTTGTTTAGACATGCGGAAGTGCCTACACTTTGATAAAATTGTACTGGTATGATAAATCATGCTTAGTATGACCATTGGCGTGAGCTTATATATTATTATATATATGGTTTTGGTTTCAAGTTGAACCTTAACGTGAAAAAAATGTGCAAATTAGTTCCACTGCAATTTCTAAGCCAGGTATATAGGTATGTATATGTAAGTGTTATGAGACTGTTATGGATGTAGACTTGCTGTGTTTGGAAGGAAAAGGGTTATAGGGAGTGTGTAGGTGCATGAAGGGTTTTCCAACATGAACAGAGACCAATGACAGGTATCAGTGTCTCTGACAGGATCTCCCACCCTAGATTCAATTTGGCATGCAGATAACAGGCCTGCCAAGACCAGCATGCAGGGCAGTGCTTGATAGATAGCAGGAGAAGCACAGACAAGGCAGGAGACAAATCAGCAGCCCAGTCTACAGCCTCTACTTCACTGTGCTCTCGATAAGCTTGATAGAGAGGCCGCTGCTTGTTTTGACGTTGCAGCATTAGACAACTTGTGTTGGAATCAAGAGAGAGAGAGAGACCGATTACATCTGCAGGAAAATTCTGGGAGCAGCTAACAGTAGTCTGTCCATCCGTGCTACAGTAATACGCTCTTTATCCTTGCTCGTCTTTGAGAATCACACTTTGCCTTTGCGCCTTTCGCTCCATTTCCTGCCGAGAGAGAGAAAACATTGGAATGAAAATGCGGAGGTGAACGATCCGGCTCTAAAACCCTTTATTCCATTTTTCAAGGAAACAGATAAAGGATGACATTTGTGAAGTGTGATAAGAAGAAGAATTGACCAAAACACATCCTCAGTATTTCCTGAGCTCTTCTCGTGCGCGGCTCGTGTATGTGCTGTGTGCTTGAGGACGGATTCTCCTTGCACTCCCGCTCCGTTATCCTTGTGTGTTGTTCAGCTTTTATCAGTAATATGTTTTGCCGCTGCCAGGTTGTCTGGACATGGGAGGCTTTAATGGAATCAATAGGAGATTTATGGCAGCCGTCCTGTGAGTCAGGAGGAGGAGGGCGAAAGGAAAATAAAATTAATGAAATTTGCAAGCAGATTGTCAGAGGAGGGAGACGGATGCGCCCCCCTCCCCCCCAACACACACATGCTATCTGTGTGAGAGATTCAGCAACGTCCCCGTTTAGTTCAAGCTGACCTCTGCAGGCTGAAGCACTGGAAGATCTTGTATAGGCCTACGCACACCATGAATAGTTTGTGGAGTATGAATACTGAATAGAGCCACAAGGAAGATGTTTACATTGGCTCTTTGCGCTTTATTTAGAAGTTTGACCGAAGAAGATGAATGCTGCGTGTGTCGCTGTTTTTCCTGGCACAGACATTCTCTCTCATAAACCTTCATTATCTCTTTACAGCCACAGCTTTGAGTTTCCAGTCATTATTCATTAAGCGTCACCTAATGCAGCTTATTGCTGTGGCATGTTCCCTGCTCGCCTACGAGTTCATCTCACTGTCACTCTGGAAAAGGAGCAGCAGAGTTGTTCGCCGCCGCAGAGAGCGATAGTTCCTCATAACTGCTCTTATTTGGTGGGAACAATTTGCCTTTTTGTCAGAGTGATGGGAGGGAAAAAATTCACTGAGTAAACAAAACAATAAAACATTTATTAGCCAAGGAAGTGCAGTGCTGCGCTCTCAGTGCTCGGATTGGGTAGTGGGATACTGTGCTAGGAGTGGCTTGTAGCATCCTATGTCCTGGAATATGACTGGCGGGCGTCTTGCAGTTTGGGCTAGGATTGGTTCTTTGCAGTATACTGCCTGTGTTTGGACAGTCTAGAAGCATCACATCTCCTGTGCTAGCAATGGTATAGTAGCATCGCATCTTTTCTGCCAGAAATGGCTAGTGGCATCCATGGCTGGATTACTGACCGGGCAGTGGGGCCATTGCCCAGGGGCTGTTAAGGTCAGGGGGCCCCGGGGGGGGACCTGGCCCAAAACATTTTGCGATGCCTATCAACATTTATGATACAATATATTTTTATTTCCGAGGGCCCTCTATTATAAAGATCCTCTGACTTTCAGGGACTTTGACCCCAGAGCCTCTTGGGGGCCCTAGCCATGCTTTTGGGGGCCCTATCCATGTTTTTGGGGGCCCTAGCCATGCTTTTGGGCCCCTTATAAAAAAGGAACAAGGTGTTGTGGCACTGCTCTGACTTTGACTTCTGGCTATTAGGGGTCCTAGGAAAGAGGTGGGCATAATTTTAGAGTGCCCTGGTTGAGAGAGCCCCTACTAGGGGGCCCTAGAAAAGAGCAGGGCATACCATTAGAGGGCCCTTGATCACGAGGGGCGCGGGTTGGGGGTTCCTTAATCTGTCCTTGGTGGCATCCTCTGTCCTGGACTTGAATTAGCTAGTAGCAGCCTGGGATCACATCTTCCACGTTAGGATTGGCTAGTAGCATCCCTGCACATTGAGCTAGGGCTTGGTAGCATCACATCTTATGCATTAACATTGACTATTAGCATCTCATCCCTTATGAGTGGATATTAGCATCATATCTCTTATCTGATAAATTGCTGTTAAGATCACATCTCTTGCCTGAGGATTGGCCATTAGCATCACATCTCCTGCCTGAAGATTGGCTATTAGCATGCCCTACACTACTGCTGACTAGTCACATCACATGTCCTATGCCAGCATCGGCTAGAAGCTTTTCAGAATACTGTTGGGTAAAAAATGACCACAAGTACGTTGTCTTCATCCACACCGTTGTCTTTGTGTCCTGCTTTGCAATTGAGCCATGAAAGCCAGCGGGGCTGAGCAGGGTGGAGGCCACTATGAGGCACATTTGCTCAGACTTATTTTCTTCCACTGTAGCCATTATGGCTAATACAGTTTGCCTCCACGGTGCATGGAGCTTATAGCCTTTTTTGAAGGAAGCACACACAAAAGAGCATGCTGTTCACATCAAGGCGACCCAAGCACTAGCAAACAAAGACGGGCAATCCAAGAAAACATGGGGCTATTGAACATGTCAGAACCAATCAAAGGCAGCCAGACCCCCAAACCCTTTGTGCAGAGCATTAAGATTATTTTTTTTTTTTGCGCTAATAAAAGTTGATTGATTCCTAAAAACATGCCCATATCCAGTTTTAGTGGGAGGCAGGGAGGAGCGGAAAGCTGATAAATGCTGTTTGTATAATGCTCCTAAGAGGAAATTGCTGGCAGTCCGGTAGGTGATGCATGATTAGGGAGAACGCAGGGTGCCTGGCAGTAGGCCTCCGAGTGTTTGGAGCCGTGCCTGATTGTTTATCAGTGAAATTGGTTGTAGCAAGGGCAGGCGTTTTGACCCAAGCTCAGGGCTCTCTGTGTTGTGTGTTGCAGGCATGACTGTGAGGCAGACACTCCGATTAGCTGGCCAGATATTCCATATCTCATTTGTTCCTCTCTGGCCAGTAATTGCATTCTGGTTTTCAAATTATATTTGCCGGCATCAGCCTACCAACAAACAAGCTTAATAAAGTTAAGCAAAACCATTGTGACATGTCAAAAATCATTTGGCTCATAACCCAGCTTGAAAAAAAATAAATAAATAAAAATAAATAAATAAATAAATACTGCAGGCCATTAATATGCTGATGTCTTTGTGTAGCGATGGATAGTTAATTTTTTCTTTTCCTCCAGCTTGCGTTCTCATGTTACACAAACTGAATGTAATTTTCTGCAATTTTTTTTCCATGAGAATCCTCTCCTCAGGAAATGCTTTAAAAATGTTTTACATTAGAGGCACACGCACACACACACACACACACACACACATTTACAGTGATGGAAGGCCCAAAGAAAAAAGGAAGATGTGACATTTATGGTCTGTTGAACAATTTAGTTTTGGACTTCAAAGCGGAGTCGTATCATTCACGAAAGGTTGGAGCGTCTCAATACCCATCTGGCTTCAGATGCTTCTTCTGAAATGTGAAGTGGCTTCAAACATTCTCCCAACATTTCATCTCTCTCTCTCTCTCTCTCCAGGGACCTCAGTGAGAACCAGATTCAGGCCATTCCTCGTAAGGCTTTCCGCGGAATCACAAACGTCAAGAACCTGTAAGTACAGTGCCGCTTGTGCTTTCGTCTAAACAGCTGTCACCCTAAAAAAGATTTAAGGTCTCACTCCATTATGCCTGAGTAAATGAAAAACTTGCTCACTCTGTTTAGCACAGGCTGTGAAGTATTACGCTATCTACACAATAGAAAGAGAACAAATTTGCCCCAAGAGCTGCAGTCTTGTAGCGGTGGTCTGTATCCTTTGAACCGCTTGTCCTAATACTTGATAAGCTCAGCAATCATGAGAAATCAATTAATCAGTATACTTCAATAAGATAGATGTCCTCAGGATATTGCAATGAATAATGTTCCCCAACCACTCTCAATTACACTAATGGACTTTGACAAATTTATGTTCTCGGTAGCATAGCAGGAACTCCTTGTACCATTTCTTTCATAGCTTTTTGTATCGCTGAAACCCTACAGACGATACCTACACACACTCTCTCAAATGCAAAAAACACCTTTTCATTGTCTATGACGCAACACCCACCACAATTGAAACTTTGGGTTTTTAAACCACATGTTCAGACTTGGCTGGTTTGTTTCAATTAAAACCAACTCTGGTACTTTTTGCCTGCTGCCTGTTTGTATTTCTACCTGTTTTAAGTCCCAGTGTTAGTCGTATCTGACAGAATTTCAGAGTAATTGGCCCAATTAATTCTCTTATAACTTAACCCATTAACTAGTCTTACTCTTATAGCATTTATTCTTTGCTACAACCAGATTATTATTTTCAGTGCAGCAAAACACTAGACACCATATTGCACCAAACACTTCCAGCAGTCTCCTGAAATCTGTCAAAACGGCACATTATCATACGAACGATATCGAGCCTCATCGAGCGCCTTTTTTCAAGTAAATGACCTGTCAAACGTCCACAACCACCTTTCTTCATAATGGACATTGACAGCTTTATCGACTAATCGCTGCAGCCCTGTAGGCGACCAACAAATTGACCAAAAATGGACTCGCAGCACGTACAGATGGGCCCTATCTAGATCTTCAGCCAAACCGTGTTCTTTGACCTAGACAAGAAATATCCGTGTTCAAAAGCTCAGCCTTTCTCCTGTGTGGAAGGAGTGGAGCCTCTGGAAGCCAACATCCTCTGTCTCTTGCCTACAACAATAAACGGCGCATTCCCCAGCTCCAGTGCGCGTCTCCAGGTCAGGGCTGGAGCCCAATCCCAGCTTATCGATAATTCGTCCTAATGAATGGGAAAGTGCGATTGTTAAGGTTACGATAAATGGGCCACTTGCTCTGTTTGTAGTTAAAGATCAGCCGTGGTATGCGGCCTCGGCTGCTGTGTGTATTCCCAGGCTTGGGTGTGCGGTGCGGTTCTGGAAGGTTTCCTGCTTTATCTGATGAAGGTCGTGTTCGAGAGGCAGTTCAGGGGTCAGCTCAGTCCTGCTGTGTGCTGGAAGCCTGTACTTGGTGTCATGAAGCAGACGTCTTCCTGCTTCTCCAGCCAGTACTGCATATCAGGACGATTATTTTTTCTTCTTAGGGATATCCCAATCTGATCTGTATCAGAACGGAACCAATTAATGCATATTTTTGCGGATCGGTATCAGTTCTGTCGAACTTGATCTAGACCTTGTTCTCAGTGGGGGCTATTTTATCTTATTGAGTGGCTTATATTTATGTAGTAGAGGTGACATTATCCACGACTTGCAGCAGTGAGGCACACTTTCAGAAGCTCGCAGCAGTTGAGGAGCTGTTTTAAAGGCGCACACGGACACTTTTATTGTCTACAATGGTTGTGGTTAACCTTCCATCGAAACACAGTTAAACTAGCCACAGACAAAACGTATTGCGTTATACTCTTTACACACAAAGAGTAACAGTGCTTTTAAAGCCAAGGGAAAGCAGTGCTTCACTCATGTTAGCACAGCTTGAGATAAGAAAGTTATGCATTCAACACGCCACTGAGAGATCATTTTAAAAAAGGTAGTGCAACAGCCTTCAGTGGGGATGAATGCAGGTGAGAATCAAAGGCACAGCCGCAGCAAATTTCCCCTCGAAAATGCATCACTCAGATGCATCTAATACAAAATGGTCATGCTATGCCTTCTGTGTGTTCTTATGATGTGTGCGGTTAGCAATGCTCGAAGTACAGCTTCACTACCATTCACTATAAAAGCTTGTGCGGATAATGGGTTTAGTGGGACGTAATGATTGGTTGGTGGGGTATTGCCCCACTAAATGACCCCTTAGCACTGTGCCTGCACTATGCACATTCTAAAAATGAAGTTATGTTATTATAGCTAATGCATTTGGTCTGGAACACAACCTTGCGTCTCTGAAATTATAACTTCACGGGAAACGAAAATAACCATACTTTGCTTTTAATGGAAGCCAGTGGACCTTTATACTAATAACTGTCAGCCATTTTTTGGTCCATTCATCATTCAGTTTACACGCAATGTATAAAAAAACTTAGATGTATTCAAATAGCAACATCATGTTACTTAGGTTCAGTTGATTTTTCTTTTACTAATTATACTTTTTGCAAAGTGTAAACAATATAAATACAATTATCATATACTCAACATTGAAAGATTTGAGATTTTCACTCAGACTAGTGGATAAAAACCTGGACCAGGACATCCTAAGCGTTTGTTATTATAGGAATAGAACTGTGCGCTGTGATCTGAAGAGAGATATAGCCTGGGGTGTTAGACAGTCCAAACAGTCCCAGCTCTGTGCTGGTATTGACAGTTGGAGTTCAGGAAAACTGAATGGTTTCATATGAGGAGAATAGACAAAGTGATTTGCTGCTGCCTAAGATTCATGGGAAAGACAATCGTTTTCATTAGCTGATTGTGAGCTTGTGCAAGGTAATTGCATTTGTGTGTGTAAGTAAGTGTGTGCGAGTGTGTGTGTGTGTGTGTGCCTCTGGTCAGATTCAGTTAACAAAGTGTCACTCCCAGCTCTGACCTCTCTGACCTCCGTCAAATGATTCCTTGCTTGCAGGCACATCCTCACTCATCAGAATGAGTCAATGGGTCTCTGCACACACACATACTCATGCATACACCCTCACTCGCTTCAGCAGGAGTCTAAAAACTGCACTCAGTCTGCACACACACACATTTCTCAGAATCCCTCAGTCTGCTGCATTTTGTCCAAAAGACGTATCAGTTCTTCGTAGATGTAAGCTGAACGGGAAAGCTCGACTGTTGCTTGACGTCATAAGCACGGACATACAGGAATGGCCAGACTTAAAGGTGTAGCTTGATGATAATAAAAGAATACAGTTTACACACACATACCTCAGGACATATCTGCCCTGTGTATCCCCTGCATGTGCTGGTTCCTCAGCAGCATCCCTAGTAGCTAATTAAGGCTAATGTGACCGTCATGCAAGCTGTCTTAGGTAAATAATCTTAAATAGCCTGATAACTGTATGAACTGTTATCAATAAAATTAGAGAAAAGTTCACGTAATGTAACTAAATATAGCATCTTAAAGGCTGGATTTTTGCTAATTCCTTTAGATTTAGCATTACTTCTTAGCCAAATTAGCGTCATAGCTACAGAGCAAAACTGCAAAAGCAGTCCTTGTCCTGGCATGTCTTGGCTAAAGGTCTACATTTACGGTAAAGGGAAGACTGTGTGAATTAGATTTTTTGCCAGGCTAAGCAGAAGTCAGTTAGCTCGTTTTTCCGCTAGCAGCACAGGAAGGAGAGAAGAGGGGAATTATAGGGGAGTTAGGGGAAGTAGAGAGTTGTATCCCGATTACTACTACCGCCCACTAACCCCCCGCCCTTCAACACACAGCAAGGTGACTCCTGATTTAATTGCTGAAATAGGCCAGTCGTTCGTATTTTAACTGGGGAGCAGGGAAAAAAAGTGGGCAGGCGCTGGTCCAGGCTTAGCACTGATTCTCTCTCTCTCTCTCATAACCTTCCTTGCATCTCCTCTTCCCACTTTTGCTTGAGTCAGCATTGTAGATCGTCTCTTTACTGTTTGGCCATCTGGCTAATGTGGCCTTCAAGATGCCTTTTGCGGCTAATGAGCCTGCATGGTGTGCGCTACGTTGAGCCTAAGACGATGTCTCTGTCTAGGTTTACAGTCACACAGCCAGTCTCCCCGAGCTGAGTCTTTCAAGCACACAGCTTGCTGCTTTCAGATGTAACCGCTACGCCCAAAGCAACAGCCAGCATCTCCTCGTATGCAGTGCTTCTCTTGGAGCGATAATGCACAGAAAGCTGTGTGTCGAGCACTGTGTCACTATTATATGTACGTCCTCGCTATATGGAGAGCGCTGCATTATGTTTTCTATGAGTTGGCGATTAATAGCGAACGAAGCCCTGGCGCATCCATCCCATTGACATTGTTATTCATAGAGTGCGAATGGAGCGTAGAGCCGCATGAATTGCCTGCTCGCTATGGGCCGAGGATGCTCTATCACCTGCAGCAGAGGTGTGATTGAGAGAGCCCTGGTTGCGAAAAGAATGCATGGGTATAACTCAAGCGGCGGCAGCATCGGCCTTATTAAATCTCCATGTACACACGCGCACACCAGCGCCCACACGTGCCTTTTTGTGCCATTATAGGAAGCGTTCATCTGGGTGCTCATAAAGAACAAAAAAGGCCCTCAGTGCCCTACCCAGAATGCCCTGCAAGTAATGTGTGTGTGTGTGTGTGAGAAGAGGGGGGTGTTAGGGTGAGTTATGAGCAAAAGGGTGAGGGGCAGTCACGGCCTGCTTTACGAGCAGCCACACCTGCCGGACGTGTCACTGCGGATGGCTCGCCATAGCCTTTTACGCACGCTGCTGCTTCTGATCTGCTACACGCTGCACACACTCGCCGCAGGGAGCCGAACACTAGAATTTCACTCTCCTCCTATTCCAGCATGATACAATCAACAGAATGCAGCAGTTCATAATACTACGGATGTCCTGATCAGGTTCTTTCGCCCCGGATCCAAGTCATAAGTCATTAGTTCTAAATGTGCCAATATCAACTCAATCTAATAAGATTATTTTGCACATAATACAGACATCCTATACATTTAATCTAGAAAATAGTCATACAACATTTCTTGATCAGCTCAGAAATGACTAAAATCAGCTTCTTACATTAAAGCTAGCATTGTAAAGCTACAAAGTTAATATTGCCAGCAAACACCAGAAGCCAATAGTCACCCAAATCCTTAAGATTCAAGATTCAAGATTCAAGAGTTTTATTGTCATATGTACAGCAGAACAGACAGTTACACTGTACAATGAAATTCTTACTTTGCTGCTCCTCCATTCACCAATAGATAAGATAACAAATAAAAGAAATAAAAAATATATATACAAAATATACAAAGTATAACAATATAAGTTGAAGTAGATAAAAATATTTTTATAGTTAAAGAATAAAAAATAAAAGTTATGTGTGCTTTTATGTGCAAGTATGAAGAGCAGCAGCCATAAAGTGCAAGTTGCAAGTAACGAATGTAAACAATAATGTTTGTGTGAGTAGTGAATGTAAACAGTATTCTGACAGTACAGTGAGTGTAAGGTGCAGTTTAAATCAGACCAGTTAAAACCAGTTCAGAAAGGAGAGGTTGGAGAGGTAGTGCGTGAGGTGTTCACAAGCCTGATGGCCTGTGAGTAGAAACTGTTTGTCAGTCTTGTGGTCCTGGACTTCACACTCCTGTAACGTCTGCCTGAAGGTAAACGTGTGAAGAGTGTGTGCTGGGGGTGTGTACTGTCCCTGATTATGTTGTGGGCCCTCCTGGTGACCCTGGTGTGGTAGATATTCTGTAGTGAGGGGAAGGCTGCTCCTGAGATGGACTGTGCAGTTTTGATCACACGCTGGAGAGCCTTTCTGTCCTGAGCAGTAGAGTTTCCATACCAGACGATGATGGAGCTGGTAAGAACACTCTCAATCATACTCCTGTAGAAGGTGCTGAGAATTTTGGTTGGCATACCAAATTTTCTCAGCCTTCTCAGAAAGTACAGTCGCTGCTGGGACTTCCTGATGATGATTAAATACAGCTTTAAACTGCCTCCAGGTCTTTGTTAAGGTTGGACAGGCTTATTCATGTGGTTTACAACGTATTACCAGAACTTCAACGTGTAGCTGAACACATTTTTATAGTAACACAGAAAGTTACACTAGTAACTTTACACTCCTGAATCCCATTGACAAGCTTGCGCAAACTTAATGAAGAGCTGGATCCTGTTTGAGCTGGCTAAAGGGGAACTCCACCAATGTTTTTTTAAATTATACATGGTTAAATGTTTGGAATATACACAAAATCATTCCGAGTGGTTTGATGTGAAAATGCTATGTTCTAGAGGAAACTTGCCCAGTCAAAGTTGTTCACAGCAGTGGTGATAGGAACCTGATGTCAGAAGAGTTTAATGACTCTTGAAGCTCCCTCACAGAAAGGTACTACATGAAATGGTTAGATACGCTGCCTGTTGTTTTATAATAATTCTGCGATAAAGTTTTGACTTAAAATGTATTTTGATCCATTTATTTAAATCTATTCATAGCAGACCTGTACATGTGGGGCATTTTAAGCCAAAATAGTCCCAAAACAACATCATCGACATAACATAGAAAAGTTTAGAATGTATGTGTAGCTTTGCTAGTGGTTTTGGATCATAAGTAAAATGGCTATATTTGTGTTGTACACATTGTGATCCCAGTTCCTGTAACCACCTCTGTAAAGTATTTCACATCAAACAGTGATTGACAGTGAAAAATTGGTGGAATTCCCCTTTAAGCGATACTTGGTTCAAAATTTGGACCCCACGCCTGTCTTATCTGATACATTATATCTGGGGTAAGTGGAAAAAACATGCAAATTTGATGTTCAATCAGTCCAGTTTAGCTACGATATGCAAGGCCAATTATCTACAAGGGTTTCTTTTAAAGTGCATAGTGTGAAACACCTTTTTTCTGGATGACTTTCTGAAAATATTGTTTGGAATATGTTAGGCCTGCATTCTTATTTAAAACACAGGCTTCGAGTGTACTAGCCTCACACTCCAATTTTGCATGTTTTGATGAAATGCGGAAAGCTTAACTGCAGATGAGATACTGATTGTGCATCTTACCCATGAATTTCAGATGAGCCGTTGGGCTATTTGCTTTTCTACACTTAGCTCCTCAACCACTTGTTACTTTCCAGACCTTTTCCTCATAATAAGCATAATGTCTTTTGTATGTCACCTCTATAACAGGAATAAATAAAATAACCAATAATAATAGATTTTCATTGGGATTAATATAGCCAACCTCAGGTGGTTCAAATATGCTTTGCTTGGCTCGTTCATACTGCATGGGGACATTCCTTCATTGAAAGTTTGGACGGAATGCCAGATATTCCTCTTCTCCTGTATTAGTTAGCTCTGCCTCGCTAGCCTTCAGAATCAGCCATGCTGAGCGAGGGCTGGGGTCTCATCTTCGTTTTGCTGCCTCTGCTGATGGACGTTGATGGCGGCGGTCCCCGAATGAGTTAGGAGGTGCCGGACTGCTGGTTAGCATCAGGAATCTTTGACAGATTGATGGTGGGGTGCTGGGAGCGGGGGCCCGGGACGGCTTCCTCTCTCGCCCCCTCTCCCTACCCTCTCCAGATGGGCCACTGGCAATGCAAGAGCATCAAACTGCCAATACGGCTCATGCCTACGATGATTAAAGGCCAATGTAATTAGAGTGAAGGAAATTAAATTTGGGACTTCCATTCCCCACAATGTCCCACCTCGCGCACAGACAACTGTACATCCACACACATATGTACACACACCAGGCCATCAGCCACGCATGAGTGAGCAATGATTATTATCTTTGTTAAATATGGAAATGGCCTTGTATTACTCTGGTGAGCAGTTTGTTATTCCAGATAATGATGGCACTGGAGTATTAGGGCGGCGGCGTAGGCCAGCAGAGCACTTTTACAGGCTCTTGAAATGTTCTTTGCTTGAGCACAGTATTAGGCTAGAGACCACCTTTCATGTATATAAGTTGTATTGGACATTAAAGGTGCAGTAAGCAACGTTAATCCAGTACAGTTCTTCTGTCAAATTCATCTCCTTATAGACCACTAGCTGTCCATTATGTGTGCATGCTGGGATAAATCTAGTGTGGGTACACAGCCCTGGCTCTGTGAATGGGAAATTAACAAAATGGCTTTTCCAGCCAATCAGGAACCAAAGGAGACGAGGAAAAGATCTGAAGAACAATAATTGAGAATGAAGCTCTTAGCTCAGACCATGGCAGAGAGGCGTGTTAACACCAGTGAAGCTTTTCAATACTAGAGAGACTATTGAGTAGAGACTACAGTAGTAGAGAGAGGATTGATAAAGCTGAAGTTCACCAGCTTCTAGTTTGAACTTTCCTGTTCCACCTTAACTGGTGCAGTAGTTGCATTTAGGCATCTCAGGAAACAGAAACATTTGAACAAGAAGCTGGACAGGTAGTCTGAGGTGCCAGTGTTGACTATTTAAGGTTGAACAGAAAAATTCAAGTGAGAAGCTCAGGTGCCTGAATCTAACTGCTGCACAGCTTAAGGCGGTGCAGGAACGTTTGAACAGGCGGACGGAGGCACCAGCATGGAACTGCAGCACCATTTAAGGTGAAATGAGAAAAAGGTGAAATGAACATGCAGTGCCTGGATGTAATTGGTGCACTATTTAAGGTGATATGAGAATGTTTAAACAAGAAGCTGGACAGAAGCTGGCGCCAGCAGGAACATTCAAACCAGAAGCTGGATACATAGATATTACAGCATAGAACTGCTGAACCATTTAATGTGGAACAAGAAAATTCAAACGAGAAGCTGAGATGCCTAAATGTAACTGCTGCACCATTTAAGGTGGCACGGGAACAAGACGCTGGACAGGCAGACTGAAGTGCCAACATGGAACTGCCGCAGCATATAAGGTGGAGCAGGAAAGTTTGAACAGAAAGCTGGATAGGTAGACTGAGGTGGTGGCATAGAACTTCCAACACCATTCAAGCTGGAAATGGAACATTTGAACATGAATGTAACTTTTTTCTTTGGACTTGCCCCTTCCTTAGCAAGTGTTATGTTTTCTCTTCATAAATGAATGGTGGTCTCTCACGTTTCCACAGAACTGGAGTGTGGGGGCACTTTTGCTGGTTTACTTTTAAGAAAAGTGGTGCAACCACAACAGATTCACTCTAAGCCAGCAGCCCTCACTCCAGGCTTTGAAGACTGGCTTGAGGGTCTTTATATACTTAGTTAAAGACCACTTCTCTAAGCCTAGTGTCGCCTGATCTGCAGTTTCAGACACTCATTTTACTCAAGCCGGGCGATTACCTAGACGTATCGGTCTGCCCTGAATAGAATTATAGCAGACATTACAGCAGACTGCTGTTTTAATTCAGCTTCTACTTATTTCATTTCCACCATGATAGATAACGTGCTCCACGTAAGTGGTACCATTTGAATCGGCTCTGAGAAACTTGCGCTGTCCCCTCTTTTCTTATGGAGACAGATGGGCATCTTTTCAGGGTAAAAGGGTAGAGAATAAAAGCAGTAAGGAGTGGTACTGGGGGGGGGGGGCACTGTTGTGTTTTATTACCCTCTAGCACTAAAGAGGCAAAGGCACCGAGTCTGTAGCAGGTCACATGTCACTGTTGCCTTTGAGCTGAACAAATGACTCAGGAAAAGCATTCAGAAGTCTCGTTTTTTTGTCTCAATCTAGTTGTCTTTTTTTTTTGGGCTGGAGACGAGGGGCTGGGTGGTCATCTGGGGGGGAGGGTTATAGGGGGGTGAACACTTAGGCCTGCAAATTAAAGTAAAAGGAAAGAGAAGGGAAAAGGAACGAGTGTACGAGTCCAGCTTCGTGACCCAGCCTGATTTACCAACCCCCCTATACCCCCCCACCGCCCCCCCCAACCCTCCTTTAATGAAATTGTTTCAGTGACAGAGCCGGTAAAAGCTCGTAATGGATTGGGTGCTCTAATGTAATGAAATTACTCCCTTTCTGACTTAAAAAAAAGAAAGCGAAAGAGAGGGGGAGGATGGATGGAGAGAAATAGGGAGCGGGAGGGGAGGGGGGGAGAAAATGCAATTAATATTTACAGAGAGTTGACAGACGGGGTGGGCTGCACTATAGCCAGCCTGCTGTTCACTTTCCTTCTGTCTCACTGTCTTACTACCTCTCTCTCCCTCTTTCTCTTTCTTTCTGCTACTTCTCTCACTCTCTCCTTCTCCCTGTCCTGCTCCTACTTCTCTCCATCTTTCACTCTTTTTCTAATACACCCCCGTTTCCCTTTTCTCTCTCTCTTTACCTTATTTCTCTTTTTTCTTCCCTCTCTCTTCCAAGCTGTATCTCTCTTTTTCTTTTATTTATGCTTTTGCCCCATTCAGTCTTAGAGAGCACTTGCCTTCTGTCTCACTGGCTTTCTATCACTTTCTCTCTCACACTCTCTCTCTTTCCTTTACTTTCATCTTCCCCCTCTTTTTTGTTTCCTTTACACCACTTCAATTTCTCCTTTCTCTACCTTTCTTTCTCTCTTTTTCCTTTGTACCTTCGTGCTCACAGCCGTTTCGATGACTCTTTCTGTTTAATGCTCTTTCTCTCGCTCTTTCCTGCTTTCCCCTTTCTCCAACTCTCTATCTGCCTCCTCTCTTTTTTCTATGTCCCTATATCTCTGTTGTACTCTCTCTTTATTTCCTCTTTTACATTTTGCCCCACGCTCTCTAACAGCTCTGTCTACTGCCTCTCTCTCTCTCTCTCTCTCTCTCTCTCTGTCCCTTTCTTTCTTGCTTTACCTTTTTCCCCCATACCTTCTTAGAGAAGGATAAATAGTGTAGTGATAAGAAGGAAAGAGAGAGATAAGAGCAAGAGAGGTAGAGAGAGAGGGGGGAGAGAGAGAGAGAGAGAGAGAGGAGAGGGGAGGGGGGTATGACGGGCTGTAGCCACAGACAGGCCACTTCTAGTCATTTGGTCCTTGTCCCTGACTGCGGGGAGGAGAGTGGAGGTGAGAGCTCAGCTGTGCGTGTGTGTGTGTGTACCTCCCTCCTGCAGACGCCCCCCTCCACTCCTCCTACCCCCCACCTCCTCTCCTCCCCTCTCCCTCTCTCCCCCTCTCCCCCACCCGCTTGTCTGCAGACCTGCCGCTGACTCCTGTCTCTCATCTGCAGGCAACTGGACAGCAACCACATCAGCTGCATCGAAGATGGAGCCTTCCGAGCCCTGCGCGATCTGGAGATCCTGTAAGTCCCCCTCCCTTCTCCACTCCTCTTTTCCCTTCATCTCTTCTCCTCTCTCTTCTCGTCTCTTGCCTGTATCCCTCCTCTCTCCTTTGATCTTCTCCTACCTCTCTTCCGCTCTTGCCTCTCACTTCTTGCTCTCCGTCCGCGGCTGTATGTGTAGTGTCTGTGCATGAGCGAGCGTTCTCGAAGGACAAAGTGTGTTGCATCTGAAAGTGCGGCGTACCTGCGGCGCAGCGGCGGCGCCGGTGTCACCCCGGCCAATCTGTTGCCGCTGCCGCCCGCGCGCCTGTGCGTGAGAGAAAAGAGAGCCGTAATGACTGTGCGACAGCCAAAGTTGCTCGTTTGTCATCCCGTGCTGCATTGTGCTTGCGTTGTCGCCTCCGCTGAAGATGTAGTGTGCTCCTGTTGACTTTTCTCCTGCCCTGTCTGTGTGCGCGGAGTACTTCTCTGTTTAAAAGAAAAGTAAAGCTCTGCTCCTGTTTCTGCATGTGTAGCGTAGTCTTCCTGCTTCAGATGCTGAGTTCTAGTCTCTCCGATGCTCAGCTTTGAAGGTTAGCATCAGTTCTTCCTGTTGCACCACAAACGTGCTAACAGTGCTGCCAGCATTAAACTTCTCAGCCTATGAGCTTGTCATCGTTAAACAAAGCATCTCCCCCAAATCTTCACCTTACAAGAGAACGCAGACAATAAAAATCGTTGTTAACTTTCAATGGAAGTCGATTTTTATGGCTAGTCATTTTGAGGAATTTCTATTGGTCCATTCATCATGAATTTCTCACGCGTGTAGAAAAACTGAATTAAAAAAAAACATTGCAGGGATGTAGGGCAGCGACTGTACACTGGCGACCTTATAACCCTTATAACCTCCAGTCACCTTCAAATCTGGTTGTTTATTGTATGCTGGGAGTAAGTAGGCACATGGGACTCCTATTGGCCAAGCACAACGAAGAAAGAGCACGAAACTGCAGTAAGATGGTAGATTGCATGTTAAAAGCCACAGCATGTGAGACAGGGAGAGAGAGAGGACAAGAGAGCAGTAGGCAGTGCACGCCGCAGCCCCATCCATCAGGCCAGTGGCAGAGTGCTAAGTGCCAGCCTCATCCCCCAAACGAGCAGCCCTCAGTGGACGGGGGGGAGGCCAGCCCCCGTGTCCATTTATCCCCAGCACCAGAGCAGACAGCCGCGTGGTGGCACAGCACTACATCACTATTAGGCTGCGAGAAGTTTTTGAGCCGTTATTGAGGAGCAGCAGAATCAGGAGAGACTGAGTGGAGACGGGACGAGACAGAGCAAGACACCTGACGTAAGACTGTCTCTCATATTTAGGGCTGTAGGACTAATAGTGGTCAAGCAGCCTGATCTACTACAATCTACACATATAAACTACTATCTACCATCACAATTTACTGTAATAGGCAAGCATTTGAGAAATTAGCACACATGCTTTGTGGCCTTTCAAGGATTCCACAATGCTGTAGTGGTTACTCAAAAAAAAACCTCATTACAACATTTAAACCATGATGTGGTGTGTCTACTGTAAGCCAAAGTAGTGGCAAAATGTATTAATATGCTCTGTTGTCATTAGCTTCTAATTGCCAGTTCATTGAAAAGTGGCTTTTCAATTGGTGATATTTAAAAGTTCAATCAAGTACTCGTGACAGTCCTTCTCATTTTGTCCTCAGGCCCACACTTAAAGCATAAAATGGCCTGATCAGGGGAAAAAAAAAGAAAGCAAGGAGTACATGAGCAGGAAAGTGCGAGTGAGTCAAGAATCAATTTTCATTAATAATACAGAATATCCTCCGATTCCACCAAAGCCCATTACCAAATGCTTAGCCATGGAGAACAGGAGAATATGAATACGCACCGCTCCCCCGCTGATTGAGCCATACATCCAGTGCGTATCGGGTGGGGGCTGCTGGGGCGAATATATCGCTTAGCCAATGATGATATGTTAACCCAGTGCATTGTAATCACTGCCCTCCACGCTGTATACCCTTTATGCATAATTTCAGACTCTCCTGGACGGCAGGCGCCTCTGACGTAGGAAGTGTGGTGCTGGGGACGCTTCTTTGAGCGTGTCATAGATCTAGTTTAGTGGTGGTGGAAATGAGGGACGGCTCGTGCCCGTGCACGACGTTCGCAGTTTTATCTTCCAGATTAATGCAGCGGCGTATCTCTCTGAAGAAGCTTAATGAGTCCTTCCTTTGCCCTATGCCGTGAGCGCAGCTCTAGCGCAGCTAAAGCTAGCCTGCCCTAAAGATGGAGCTATCTGCAGGGTGGCCGTTTTGAAGGCCTCATTCAAAGACAACTCAATAAAATCTCTTGAGACAATTGTGATATGTGCAGTGAGGGGGTTCCGTTGTAGCAATCAATGGGTGTTTTTTCATGTTTCTCAATCTAATCTGTATCTGCCACGCCAGTAGCAAACCCTGGACAATCACTTTGACACATTCCCTGTACCTCCTGGCGTGCAGAGCAGTATCTGTTCATGATGTACAAAAGTAGAGAAAGATATAATAACACTAAGCTAATCCATGATCCTGTTCCTAATCCTGATCCTGAAGAACCTGTTTTTTCTGATGAGTATATGGGTTTCAGAGGCAGTGAACTGCTTGAACTCACAGTGAAATTTATCCGAGGGGTCATATTACCCACGCGAGGGGGGCCCCTTTGATATGTGGGACCTGAAAGGCGAAATGCTTCAACTGATCACAGCCGTCATTAAAGATCTGGTTAAACAGGTGACGCACTGCAGCACAATCCAGGCATTTCACACAGGCTTTGTAGTGAGGTGCTGGAGAGAGATCCGTGTGATCATTCCAAAATGACAAACAAGCACACCGAGCCAGCCCGCTTTAAAGATGCTAAGCAGTGATGAGTTGATCAGAAGAGAGCCCTGATCAAGCAGGAGCGGCACTTGTCAAATCTCTTCTCGGCTGGTGGGGCCCGCACCCGGCACCCGCGCGTGATTTAACGCCTGCCAAGCCACATAAAATAAATGATTGACTCTTTCTGGTGATGAATTGTAATGTATATTTAACATAACTGCGCTAATGACTGAACTAATGACTTCAAAGCTATCTCGGACCGAACACCAACCTCCCCCCCAGCCCCCACCACTCCCACCCTGCCTGTAAGACATGCCTTGCATCCTAATGAGGTGGAGAAAGTGCTGTGGCCAGCACAGTGATGAGTATAATACTTCATCTGCAGGGAGCGAGCCTTCTAGAGGCTTAACCTGTGTAAGAGGGAGCTGCTATGTCGATAATTATTCATTACGGATTGGTCGACGGACACAGAAGAAGATTCATGTTACGCCAAAATCACGTTATTGCGCCAGTTTTTGGATTTGCTGATACGCTATTGATAATAAAGGCTCCTATATGATTCTTAGTTTGGAAATCCATTATTTGGTACAGAACATCTGCATCATTTTCGATGGAGGGTTCATGAAAGATTATTTAGGGTAGTGGGTCTCAAACCAGTTCTCAGGGAACCCCAGACGTTGCTGATACACATAGAGATAGAGCAGTGTGGACTGACTGGGGATCTCTCAGGATCAGTTTACGATCACTGCTTTAGGGAAATCAAGAGTGGCTGTTCAGTGACAACACTTCAGAGAACCTTTTTGATACCTGTCTGTGTAGATGTGGAGTCTATAATTATTTACAGCCTTGAAAATAAATGTTCTTTGCTTGAAATCAGAGAAAAACGACTTCTGATGCCCTTTCAGTGGAAGGTTCTTTGGAAAAGCAACTTCTAAATGAATGTGAGGGTGAAGAGAATTCGTAAAGTTGCAAGCGTCTCCACACAATATAAAGTTTCTTACACGGGCGTTACATGGTTGCTTATATGGTGGTTCTTTAAACCTTTTAAAGGTTCTTTCCCCTGACAAATGTTTTTAAAGAACCAAAGATGGTTCTTTTATGGTGTCAATGAAGGAATATTTTGTTGTTAAGAATGCTCTTGATTCATGCTCTTCTCCTTTTACATATCTTCAGAAAAATGGATCCTCGAGGGTTCCTTTAGTAAATGTGATCCATTTTAATGCATAAATGGGTTTTCATGTTGTGTACAGTTCTTAAAAAGAGCCATAAAGAGCAAAAAAATTTTTTTGCCGGCAATATATAACCAATATCCGACTATGGCTATGCTAATGGAATTTTTCTGTTAAAATTCCATTTTCTGTTCAAATCAAAATTCATGCGCCTATTCACGGTTCGGCCAATTGCTTTGGAATGAATGACCGTGTTCTCTCTCTGTGCCCTTACTGACCTCTGAATGAAAAAAAAAATTGACCAACTTATATTGCCAAAAACTCAAAAATGACCAATATTACAGACACATTCTGCACTAAAACAGCCAAAACAAAGGCCTTTACTGTGGTCAGTGATGACAGTGCTTTGACTTGAGGCCAAATTGGCAGGATGAGTCCCTGAAGATTTGAGATACTTCTTTAAAGCCACTGTTTTAAAATGCAGGATGAATGTTTGGTAATATGAAACATACTGATTCGGATTATAGGACAGGGGCAATGCAAGCACTCCCCTGAGTTTACTTTACCAACAACAGGCTTGTAACATCGATATTGTAGACTTTTCACTCAACATCTTCAGATTAATTCATGTTGTGGGCTTGTTCTCTCAGAAAGAGAGAAAGAGGGCTTTGTCAGTCACAGCAGATAGAAACCCAAGTGGGATCGAGTTGACTGTAAAACAGAGGGAGTATATTTGGTTGCTATTATGCAGGATTATGATGAGTTTATAATAGACAATTTATTGGAAACTGTAATCATTACTCTCGGGGTCTATCATTACTACTATTGGTACTTTCTGTGCACTCTCATGGTTCTTTTAGAAGGAAGTGATGAAAAAGGTCTGGGCTTTTTTGAGAAGAGCAAAAAAAAAAAAAAAAAAAGAAAGACAGTATTTCCAGTGCTGTGGGTAACTGCCCCCAGGTTTCAGCCCTACTTGTACACACGCACTTGGGCGCGCACTCACCACTCTGCAGAGCTCTGAGACCACTGCATATTTTATAAGCACTTTTGTACAGAAAACTCTGGCTCTGAATCAAATGTCAAATCATGTGAAATTTTTTGCCAGGCTGTGTCATTTTTTATGAGGAGTAAAGTGCAGAGACGTTTCCGCGCCCGTATGCTGAAGGTGACTTTTCCCCCCACCGCCACACATTGATAAGAGGCACCAAATTTTCACATTACAGCAATCCTGCGCGTCCTGCCAAATGCTGTCATTTGTCAACGTGTGCACGATGCATTTTCTTGACAGCTTGGCACGGACCGCCTCGTTCGAACCAGTGCGAGTTTATTGTGATAGTGTGGGCTCCGGGCCCAACAGGACTTCTCTAAGTCCTAAGCTGGGTCGTTCGATAGCGCGCCACACCATGCGTCGCGTTTACCAAAGGCATTCCTCTGCTTTCGATTCTGCAGATGCACTCTGAACCGTGAGTGCAGTTTAACAATGTATTTGCCCTCTTTGTTTAGAGCTCGCTCACACGTGAGCCAAATTATAGCAAGTGGGGTAGGGTGGGGGGTAGTTTGTAGTGTACCATTTATGACTGTTAAAACAAATTCTTGCCAATGTAAGAAAATTCTGCAACCTTGAAACTTTATGGGAGTTCTTAAACAGGAATTACACTAATTTCTTTTTTTACAGTTCTGCATAAGGCAGTGGTTGAGATGTAAACTAACTCAGTCTGAGAAACTGGTAATAAGAACCTGGGGGTTTCAAATATAGTCTAACTGATTTTAGATCTTACTGATTTTACAGTGGTCATGATAGGAACCAGGGGTGTCAGATATAGTCTTACTTAATGATTTTACAGTGGTCATGATGGGAACCTGGGGGTCTCAAATATAGTCTAACTTACTGATTTTACAGTGGTCATAATAGGAACCAGGGGTGTCAGATATAGTCTCACTTAATGATTTTACTATAATTTACTAGATTTTTACTATGATGCTGATAGTCAGATTTACTGATTACACAGTCATCATGATAGGAACCTGGCGGTCTTAAATATAGCCAAACTTATTAATTACACTATAATGTTGATAGGAACCAGGGATCTCAAATATAGTCAAACTTACAGATTCCACGGGAATCTGTGGTTACTCAATATAGCCAAACAGAACCCAGAGGTCTTAAAAATAGCCAATCTTACTGATTTTACATAGAGGTGATAGGAACCTGGGGTCTCAAATATGGCCATTGTTCGGTTTCCAACAAGTTTTTATGTGATGACAGTACAAAGAGTGAAAATTCCAAATGAGAAAGTTTCTTTGGATAACGTTTTGTTTTACAACACCTTGCTTGTACCCCTTCACATACGCTGCAGGTACATACAGAATCAGAGTCTCAGGCAGCACACTTAAAACTATTTCAGGTAACAGTTTTCTGTGAGGTTTTATATGACAGACATCTGGTTCCAAAAATATTCTGACTCTGGGAGTTTCTCTAGAACGAAACATTTTGCATCAGACTACTCCAAATGACTTGGTTTACATCTTAAAGATTGAATTATGTCGAATTTATGAACAGCCGAAGGAATTCACATTTAACATAGCATTTTGTAGTGTATGTAACATAAGAGCCTAATGTAAAAACCAGGCTCTCTGTTGGTCGTCACAAAATGCATAGGGCAGCTGTTTTGGGTGAATGGTGTAAGAAAAATAATAAAAAATGGGGGGAAATGGAGTTACAGTGTTTTCATGCAGCAATGAGAAAATCTCAGTCTCAGAGGGTCAGTGGTGGTAAGAAAAATGTCCAGCCGTTGAGCTCTGTAAGCTGACGTGCGGCGACGAGGAGAAGCTATCGTGTTTCTGTGGTCGAGCCGTAGTCTCGGGACCATTCTGGGGACAGACAAGTGGGCGTTAGATCGAAACCTAAATGTATCAGCCATGAAATGTGCTGTATTTCTTATGGAGAGGCCAGAAAAATAAGAAGCCCTGTTATTCAGGTTTGGTTGTTTTTTTGTTTTTTGTTTTCTATTCGCTTGAGCCTCGGAGCGTGACCTTTTGAATGCTCTCCCAGGCAGGTGGAAGTGGACCTTGCTCTTTTTTTTTCCTGCGCCCTTTTATCCTAATCATTTTTAACCTCAGAGCCCATGTAAAAAACATTAGGCCTGTTCTGCTCTGCCTAATGCCCTCTCCACTGGTAGTTAGAGAGTGATGGCCCCACTGCGGGTAAAGAAGAGAAAGAACGAGGAAGAGTGGGAGAGAAAGAGAGAGAGAGGAGCCGGGATTCGTCGCAAATCAGATATTCCATGCATCTTTAATTTCTAACACCAGTTCGCCTCCCACGGGACAAATCAATCTTACTTTCTGCCTCGCCTGATTGAAAGGTTGCCTTTCAGTCAATAGAAGGCTTTATGTGACAGACAACAGGCAGGCGAGTGGCGGGAGCAGACCGGTGGCTAAATGAAGGAATGGATTAGAGGAGCGCGAAGGGTGGAGGGCTGCGTCGAGGGAGGGGTGGACCCGTCATTAGCTCCCAAACAGCACTTTCCTGCACAGGAAATTGCCTTGCCAACACTCGCGCCCGCGTTGCCTTATCTTTGCTCAGCCTGCGCCAAAGCATTGGGGAGGGGTGGTGGTGGTGGTGGTGGTGGTGGACCGGCAGCATCTCAGCAGTCAGACCCCCGCGCACAATTAATCATTCGCTCCTGGGCGGCCAGCCTGAGCTGGGTGGTGAGGGGGGGCGGGAGGAGAACAGCTTAGATTCAATCTGTCCTCATTTAAGCTGTAATGGCCTCATCAAGGGCCGGAGCAGCACGTCTGTCTTTGCTGTAGTACCTGTTCCTCTACCAGCATCCATGCGCTGCTCAGCCTCCACCTGACATTCCTTTACCTTCCACAGGACAGATTTTTTCTTCAGCCTTAAATCTTTAAGAATTTAGGCTTATTTTTCAGCTACGAATACTCTAGTGTTTTTCACATATCTGTAGCATATGGTCAGCTGTTCAGTTACCACCGATAATAATTTCCTGCGCTTAGAAAAGAGGATAAAACCTGTTGAGTCAAAACACACTCGTAATAGAAGCCGATAGTCGTCCTCTTCCCGTCAGCTTCTATAATAAGTGCAATTCACGCAAACAGGTTATTTGTCCTATAGTACAGGGAAAGGTGTGGATGTTGGTATTCATGGTAATCTTCTGTATGCTGCAGATACAGCAGATAAAGGCTTGGTTAAAAAACATAGGAGCCTTACTTTGAGGTATATCTTCAACAAGTTGCCCAGTAACTTTAATGTAACTTATTTGTGAAGTAGTTTTAAGAGTGAGGAATGGCATTCTATAAGCCTTTAGAGTTTAAGGTTTAAACATTAAGTCAAACATGTTAATAACAGAAGCGCTTCAGCAGCTTTCCATTAGCTTCTATTATTATAAGAATATAATATAAATATAAAAAGTCAAGATATTGTCTATTAATGTAGGAGTACTTCTTTAAAGCTTAATATAGAAAAAATACAACTAATTAGTATGTAATTACATTGTAACTACTATGTAAGGCATGTAGTTACAAAATGACCCTATGGAAGTCTAAACCATAAAGGTCCATAGCTTAAGGGCTTAACCTAATATCTAATTATTCACTAATCTATATCCGAATTATTCATTTTTCTGGCTACAGTCAAGCTAACAAGTTGCATAGTTTAAGGGCCCACATAGAGGCTTTTGCATGCCTAACGAATGAGGCTCAGAGCTTCTCTTTCCTTCTTTTTTTTCATTTTGAAATGCCAAGCGCTAGTGTTGTTCCAGTTTCTTTTTTGTTCATTAATAAGTCTGCGCTTAGACGCAAACCACATGCGCGGGATCTTGCGCTGCGGATCGTGTTATTTCTCTGTTTACCCTCACCCTGGTTTATTTGAATTAGCGCAATGACATCTGATTGCGGCTTTGCGCTGTAGCTGAACCCTTGACGCTTAGCAAAACAAAGGCAAACATTTCCATCCCCGGCCGGACGGATTCCGTCACGCCGCAACAAGTGAAGGAGCCCCAGCCCTCATAATGAAATTAGCTTCCATCTGGAGGCACTCTGGTTTGGCTTAAAGGGCCGACACTGGCGCACACACACTGCACTCGCACTCTGGGCACACACCGGCCGTTGTGCAGTGGCGGCGGCAGCGGCTCGTTTGGAGCCATGGCAACATTCTGGAAATGTCACTTCGCGTCTCAAGGACCGCATCCTTAGCCCCACTCATTAACCCTATGAGGTGCATTAAAGGCAGCCCCCCTGCACACATGTATTCACTCTCTCAAACACACAGGACAGAGCTATGAAGGTGGAGAGGATGATTACTTAGTGTGCCCATCCTTTAGAAATCCTTTAGAAAGTTTATTTCTCATAAAGTAAGAAGATGCACTTAAGCATGTACACCATGTAGGATGTAGGAGTGTAAATGAATAGGAGTAGTGTAAAACTGCAGTGGAGAGATTTCGTTTAGCTGTGCTACATTGGCACAAAACATTGAAACTGTGCCTAAATATAGACTAATGAGCATTAGAACTTCAGTGGAGCTCAACTAGATCTCTAAATCATTGGGAACAATTCCAAGCCTGTAAAAATGGCCTACACATAGCTGTAAAAGCCTTGCTGGCAATAAGAGCTTATTTGTGTATCACAATCTATGAACTTCTGAGCACAAATGTGGCCTCAATCAAAAGTTAGGAAGACATGATTCTAATAGCATTTCTAATAGCATACTACCACTAACAGTAAAACTCTATTTGAAGGGTGTCTACTAAAGAACAGTGCTGAATATCATATTTACAAAGCATTACAGAAAAAATCCAGTACTTAGGAATGATGCCTCATCACTGGATGTCTTGAAACATCGTATGTTATCTTAAGATTACTGCCAGAAGCTATCTAGAAATTAAGGTTTCATAAGTATTACATACTTTATAAGTATGTAATTCACTACTTATGGCTATGAAGTACCTATGCAGCTTTCAAAGAAAAGGTTGCCCAAATAATTATGGATGTTAAACGATATGCAACAAAATGCAATTAATTCCATTTTTTAAACCTTAATGCAAACAAAACAGCGTTAATGCAGCTTCTAGCTTTCATCATTGTTGTCTAGTGAAAGCTGCAGTGACTGCAGCCCATTTCTAGCAAACCCCTACAGTGAGTCTCGTTTTCAGGAGAACTGGAATTTCATCCAGTTCATCGGTTTATCCATAGTTCTCCCGATAGTGCTGTCCAGCTCAGTTGCTGGTATTGATGGCATCAGCAGCGTGTCCTGCTTGTAGATACTTTAGAGTTGATATACTTCAGGGAGAAACCAATTTACAGCATTGCAGTAGCTAGAAATAACTTTTCAGCTACTGGTTTTATCAGTCATTACCATCAGTGGAACACATGATTTAAAGGCTATTTACGGCTATTAGGCTATTAGGACACAGAGTCATTCACAGTAACATGCATATGTGCAGCTCGACTGGAACTACAGATGGTTCAAACTAGGAACATATGTTAAAGTTGTTTTAAAAAAAACAACTTGCATTCTTATCAGTGGCAATAACTGTGACTTCGAACTTTACATGTTGATGGACGAAGGCAAGCTGAGTATTCTGTTAGTTTTGGTGCTTGCCCGACTTTGCCGTTTTGATGGAAGTCCTGAATGCTTGTATTTGCCTAGGCGCTCCCATTGTAGACCCAATCAAAACCACAATTAACAAGATAAGCACGTGTCCAAAAACTTTTAGGAATACCCAACGGCCCACAAACACGCAGCAGTGCTGCGATTCCATGTGCCGTCACTGTTTCTGCCACGAGGCATGAAATCCATCATTTTTCTGGGTTTACGCTCCTCAGCTTTGTGGCCGGCCTGTATTATAGGAGAGAATGTGGCCCGGTTCGAGACCCGTGGGAAACTTCACCTTTGGACAAAACGAGTCACTCTTGACCTTCTCCCTTTGAGGCAAGTCGACGGGGTATGCTTGTGAACACAGAGCAGTGGTGGTCCGCCCTCAGCCAGCCACAAGCACACACGCACAAAGGAGGACCAGTGCACTATCATGTCGCATTGCGTGTCTCTGTGGCTTGTCTCAGCTGTGTGTGTGCATGTGTGTGTGTGTCAGCGGTGAAGGGATGGCTGCAGAGTGCTCCGGTGCTCTCTCTCTCTTTCTCTCTCTCTCTCTATACCTCTCTTTCTCCCTCTCCCTATGCCCGGCTTCCAGCCCCGCTCTTATTTCTCCCTCCTTCAAGAGGCAAGTGTCCCAAACCCTTTCCAATACCTTGCTAATTAGGGGCTAGAGAAGTGCTGAGGGCCCTTCAGACCCCAGCCCCAGCTTTTCTGCGACTGTGGGAAAGCTTTCTTGACATAGCCGAGTAAAGAAAAGAAGGGGCCGGCAAAGAAAGGAGGTGTCCCTTCAAGACAGTTGCAGCGGCTAGGCAAGGCTAGGTGAATGAGCGGCTAATAGCTACTCAATCCCATTGACCGCTGCGTCAATAAAGCCTTAAATAAAATCATAAAGTTACATTGTTAAGCTTCGGCAGCGTATTATTAGTGAGGAGCCAGTATTGATTTGATTCGGTTTAAGCTTGAACACACATTCTCAGGAGACACAGAGGATCCATCAGTTCTTCCCTGCAGCGCTCGGCTTTTCCTTTCGAACTTTTAATTTGTGATCGCCCTCGGAGGAAAGACTGTCACCTCCAGTACTGTGCAGAAGACAGAGACCTCTCTTATTTCATTTCATTTTCATTTAGAATGATCATTAAGTATTAATGATAGCAATGCATGTTTTTTCCTTTCATGTTTCTTGGACAGAAACACAACTGAAAGCATATATTTAACAGAAAATTACACAGAAGCCTCAACTTCTTTTTGGCTTCTCAAAAGGTCCGTCTTTTGCTTTTACTACAGCTTCCAATATTTTGTGCAGACTCTTAAAAGTTGGTAGGGGGTATTTTCTGCTTCTAATTTTCTCAGGAAGGACTTCTTGACAGCTACTCATCCTTTCAAACCCAAAGTGTTCAGTTGTTTTCATCCAGTGGAAGCATGGATTAAAACAACTGTTCTTTAGATCGTAAGCAAGAGTGGAGCTTGATTTTCCCTCAAAGGTGAAAGCTGTGAAGGAGCAAATCCAAACAATAGCTGCCAACATATCACCAGAACATGCATGGCCCCTCCTCTTCACTCCTTACCAGTCTAGAAGAAACCTTGCATGTTCAGCATCAAGCTTTACCCCTTTACTGTGGTGGAAAGCAAAACCTAATTATGGTGTCTTGCCAAAAGCTCTATTCATTGTTGCGTTTACTTTTCTTCTCATTGGTCATGTGTCCTTAAATTATAAAACTGGGAGCAGAAGCTTTAACATGGTTAACAAGAGGTTAGAAGATGCTGTCAGGACAGTGCTACTTCTTCATCCTCTCATGTTGGACTGATTTGATTGGATGCTACAGTTACTCACTATCGCCTCTTGAGGTGCAAAGTAGTATGACGAGACAGGATGGGCCGGGGTAACTGAAAGCCCAATTATATATTATATTATCTTTCACATACCATCAAAACTGTTACGTCTTTACAGTGTGCTGATAATTTTAGGGTTTTTTTTAGGGTGAACAACCGGCTGCATCTCTACTTAGTTAAGAATATCAAAAACAGAGGGACACTGATTGTGGATAGAGCAGCTAAAGAATTATATTTAATTATATTTTTTAAATATTCAGGGGGTCTAAGAGGTTAATTTGGGGGGCCCAGAGCCCCAAGGACTCCAAGTATTTTGCACCTTAAATATAATAGCATTTTTAATATGTCTATGTTATATTCAGATATATTGCTTAACTTGCGTTAGGAAAATGTTTAACTAACATAATGTCATTTTAAACATATCAGCCCACATCATGTAAAAGTTGCTATTGGCTACTTTCAAGTAGAGGCTGGCAAAGAACTCACAGCAACGTGTTTTGAAAACTTGCATAATATCCTGTTATATATGCAAGCAGGTCATTTTAAATTTAATCTCCACAGAAATATTTCCTGATAATATTAATTTGTACTTGGCCTCAGACTTTTGCACAGTGCTTTATAATATACAGATTAAATCTAGATTCAAACGTGATAAGCACAAGCCATAAGTGCTGCATTTTCAGTCACTGGACTATTTAGAGGTCCCTACAATAGACGCTGTGTAAACTCATTGTCCACTCTGACAGATTCTGTAATACCTGCCTAGACTTACTCTCTCATTACAGCTCAGACATGTGGTCAGGAGTTAGCCTCCTCTGACTGAGCCTCGGAGGATTAAAATCCATATAATATTATTTTTAACCAGGGTTTTTTTATAGCTGGAAACTGGACGGTTGAAATATGGATGAGTTGGAGAGCACTACCTCTATTAGCGCAAGCCGTTAGGTGCACTTTGGGGCGGGTGGGGTGAGGGGAGAGGGTTCTTCCTTTTTCTTTTTCTTTTTTTTTCTCCAACTGCAGATGGTCTGGTGTTACCAGGGCGTTCCTCCTTAGGTTCTTTCTCCAAAACTCTGCAAGGAAATGGCAGCAGCCTTGAGGAGCAGATCATGTTCTCCTTTTTTGGGACGAGGCTTGCAGGGGTGATTCTTCCTCCCCGTGTGTAATATTTTGGTGGAATAACAATAATTTTCCATGCCGTTGAGATGTTTTTTTTTCCTCTTTCTTTCTTTCCCTCGATCTTAATAAAGTGTTCCCCCACAGGGCCGCGCCAAAACAAATCTTAAGATTGTCATTAAACGCTCCGCAAGAATTTGATGTTTTTGATTTTTTTTTCTTTTTCTCTTATTTGTGCAACTCTTTTTGTCAGTCAGGTTTTTAAGCGCTGCTGTTCGCCAGGGATGGGGATTTTCCATGGTTGGAGTTATGAGTCGGATCGCAGAAATACTGAGACGTATTATCCTGTGGTCATATCCATCTTCCTTCCCTTGTTTATGAGGAGGTTTAGATTGAATTAGCTGCTTGTGAGTGAAAAGCGAAGGCTCGGTAGACCCGGTAGTGCACTGAGTTGGCGTCATGTCTTGCACCGCAATGCTTCCCCAAGTGGGCCTAAACTGTAAAACTAGAGTCTTATTCTGAGGAGCTTTCCCAGCACTGAGTGTCCCTCAAAACCCTTTATCATGCAGCATGGTCTGACCCCAAACTTTGGCTGTAAGATGAGCAGTTTCAGCAGCTTGCACATGCAGGAGCTACGCTGTGAATTATGAAGGTGCCAAATAAAGGTTCTTTGAGAAAGACAAGAACTGCTGTTGGTTCTCTAAAAAATTTTTCCATTGAGAATTTCTTCCACTAATTTAACGTCAATTTAATATATATTATTAGATTTTGTGAAAAATACCCCCTAAGGGGTCCCCTGTTGGCCGGAGTTGGCTTGTTTAAATTGGTAATGCTCTGTTCTATACGTTTATTAAGATCGCAAGATCTTTTGTCTTCTGTGAATAATCTCAGATTTACAAATAAGCTACAGAAGCTTTTCAGAGGTTTACAGTTCTGGACTATGAAAGACCACCTGGGTAAACCACTTTACAATATCGTAACCCTGAGATAGACCAGTGCTGCATCTCTAGCTAGTTAAGAATATCTATTATTCCCAAACGTCAGCATGACGTCATAAGTTTGAGACATTCAGATGGTCCAACAGACTAATTAGGGGGTCCTTATTTGCATATTGATTATAACAGCATTTTGTCCTATGCATATAGGTTATATAAGGATATTTGTAAGGCTTAGGCTGTGTCATGAAAATGTATGTTAACTAGTTGTATGTCATTTTAAACATATAACACTACATGTCCCTGTATGGCCTTGTGCATGTATGTAAGTTATTATTGGCTGCTTTCAGTTAATGGCTGGCATACGTGAGGAAGGCAAAGAACTGACAGCATTAACCAAAAAAGAAACAACAGTGGAAGAACGAAAATGCTACCAAGATTTAAAAAGAAAAACATTGCTGCCCTCCATATGGCAGAGCAACAGATCTGTTTGGTCTTCTGTTCTTCAGTTCTCTGCCTGGAAAAGCACACCATGCTGTAAAAAGGAGGGTTACTAAGTTAATAATACACTTTTGGACATAAACCACAGATTCTTTTACTGAATTCAATTAGCTACGATTTTGAAACAGCCCAAACACTAACAACTATTTTTTTACGGTGCATGCTATATTTGTAGCGGTCCTTAGGCAGGACTCTTAATGTGATATTGGCCCAGCTTAGTAATATGACTAAATGGTGAATCTCTCTGGATACAAGGGTCTGCCACATGCTTCAAATGATGCATGTTAGTCGCCACCAGGATGCTAATAAGTCAAAAACGTTGGATGTGGTCTGTGGAGAGCAGCAAACGAATATAGCTATTAGGCCACCCTATCTCTTTAACATTTATCATTCTTTGACAGTGCTAAAGCATAGGCTGATCACATGCGTCGCATCACCACCTCCCTCCGGTCTACGAAAACCGTCGTGGCCTGCCGTCTGTTGGGAACGTTGGTTTTTTAGCACCTCCTCGTGAGGTAAAGGGTCAGTAAAAGTTAGGATGTTTTTTCCTAGAGCCGTACGTAGGAGCTGTCATTATCGGCTCAGTTGAGAAATCCCAGGCCTTCAGAGGGAGAGGCAGGGTACAGGATGGGTTTGGACCTTGCAAGCGTGGGATGGTTTTATTACAAGATTAAGGTGGCTAACTAGCGCTAATGAGGAGGGCTGCTGCTCTGGCAGGAAGCAGAAAAGCCTGCTGGCCACGCTTCCAGCTACACACGCCGGCCATGATGCTTTAAAGCCGATTACACGCTGCTGTGGACACACACCAATCATGCATTATATGCATCACAGCAGTACCAGGAACCACATACACACACATACCGCATTAACAGGGCAGCAGAACGGAGGCGCAGTCTAAATTATTCTGATCTAATTTTAGGGTTTTGTTTAGTTTGGAGATAAGGTCTTCATTTCTTTCCCAGCTCCTTCTAAACCTAGTCAATACAGACGTACGACAAATCTGCCCCGATACTTCCTTTAGTGTAGCATGTTTTGATTTTGTGTCTTTGTCCCGACCGCTTCTTCTTCCAGTAAAAACGTGCTCCCGCTACTCTGTCTTTGTGTGAAGCTGCACTGGATCAATACAAGTGTCTGATCTTCTCTGTCTCTGTTCTGCCTTCCAGCACTCTCAACAACAACAACATCACCCTCATCCCGCTGTCCAGCTTCAACCACATGCCCAAGCTTCGGACTCTGTGAGTATTAAGGTTTTCTTTGGGTTAGCAGGGTGAGTGGGTGGGAGGGTAGGGTGAGAGGCATCACGACCACTGCATCAACTGCCACATGCTGGGTCATTATTCTCTCATAGCTGCAAGACCAAGAGTCCATTATGAAAGATTTCTGCCAAAAAAAACGTCTTAAAATAATTGGGGTACACAGGGAATCCCAGAGGTCTGTCAAAAAACATGCCCAAAACTTGTGCCTGTTAAGATTAATTAATTAGTTACAAATAGGGATGCTCATGTGTGTCATATTCATCTCATATACACAGAAATTTCTTTAAAAATAATATTGGCAATGGCTAGGTGTTTACATTTGACCTCTGTTTGACAGTATAACTTCTTCATCAAATTCAACTGCATTTGTAACTCAAAATGTAGTGTATTTCTGTGATGTTATGAGTTATGCAGGTATTTACATGCAGGTATCAGTAGTGTGTGCATGAAATTTAATTGTATTGTAGCATCTCTCCACAATTTCTGAATCTGAGCTATACGTTTTGCATGGATTCGACAGTATTGTTATGAAAGTAGTGTCGGAGTCAACTTATCGTTAATGATGTCGTGAATAAAACCACAGGAAAGTCTGAAATCTATGATGATAGCAAATTCCACAGGTCAGTAGAGCAAGAGCCCCTTCCAACAAACCCCGAATCGCACTGCTATCCTTCAGATGCAGACCACAAATTTGTATCTGACTAAGGCACACTTTAGGTGACCTTGTCGAGATGCTTGTCCGCAGTAGAGGTCTGGAGAGCCAGAGAAATTTAGAGCGTGATTACTTGGCAAAAGAAAGAATAACCAACTTTAAACTGTACAGGATTACAAGTTATTTTGCTTCCACTCTTCAGGAAACGGAGATAACAGCATTCGATATCTGATCTTTGAAGTGCTGTAAATTAGTGAAGAAATGTTAGAGCAATGCCAAACTCAACAGGTCAGATTAGAACGTGAAGTTCCCCTTCCCTTCCCTGGATCTCATTGCTAACCTTCAAGAAACTGAAAAACATGGACCCTGAAATCAGACTCCTCATCTGTTGTCTTGTTTGAGGGTGTCAAAAAAAATATGTGGTCAGCAACTATTCAGTGTCAAGCTTGAAGCTTCAACCAAAGAGTCAGCAAGTTGACTAGTTTACCACCCTTCCATGTTCATTACAGTGTATTGCTTTGCTGGTTACAGATCAGATTTACTATTTTTTCCATCCAATATCCAATCCAGAAATTCTGCCAATAGCAATACGTTACTAATACCTGGTATTGGATCAGTGCCAGCTCTAATTGAATAGTAGTTTTACACATGACTGCTGACATCACAAGGGCATGCCATTATTCTTAAGGTGGTTCTTTATCAGTGGTTCAGTCAGAAAAGTCAGGCTCTGATGGAGTTTCCTAATTAAAATGTTATATTATTACAGTCAGTAAAGTTTGATGTCCCTAAGCAGTTGACAGGAGTATATTTACGCACCAGTTCTAGCACTGAATCTTTCATCTAGCTTTGGGATTTAATTCTCAGAACTGTTTGGGCAGGAGTTGAATAAGCTTGGCGGGACGGCTCTCGGACGAGCCCGTGTCGCTACACCGCTTTTCCACCGCGGGTCTTAAACCACAATCGATACGAATAATTCCACAGCGACCAAACCAGGCCTGTATGGGTCCCATCTGTGGCTGCGTCTGCATATTAGCGGAGGATCAGGCTAGCTTTCCTTACGATTAGCATGTGGTGGAGCAAGAGGCTCCAGGAGACATAAATAAAGTGGGGATGTCAGCGGTAAACGCTAGTTGTGCTCTAGCATTCAGGGGGCTGCCTTTACAGCCCAGGCCCCCTAAACCCCTGGACTGAGGCGCTCTGTGGCTGTCTAGGGGCTAGAAACCTTCTGCAGGCCCTCTGGAGCCGCCGTTCCTCTCTCGTTCTCCAGAGGCCTCTGGCTCCATCAGTGGTCAGCTCCACGGTCGGGCAGTCTGGCCGCGCTCCCATCCGTCAGGGCCTTCAGACAGGCCTGCCCCCTCGCGCTGGATTGAATTTGCTGACGCTGGGCTGGCAGGGCGCGCCGCTCCCTCAGCCGTATTGAATTATCCACAGCGGAGGCCGCCCCAGCTACCCCTGTTCCTTTGTATTGAATTTTCGGCCCCCTAATATCCCTGAGATCCTGGTATTGAATTTGTCGCCCATAAAAAAAACAGCTTATTAAATCAAATGTTTAGAGATGTCTGTAATCCCTTTAGCAGGGGCGAGGATGTTGCGGGGGGATGGGGTGGCTCTAGTAGTCCAGCTTACCTCCTCCTTCTTTTCTTCCCTTCACTACCCCTCCATCCCTTTGTCCTCTCCTCCCCTCCTCCAGACTTGCTATCTTCGTGCAGCAACCATTCAATTAGATCAAATGATATCACCCCATGGTGCTTGCCATTCAATAACTCAGCCAAATAAAAAGAGCGAGGAGACTCCCGCCGCTAGACGAGGAGTCATTTTCCGCGGACACCGGTCGATACTCTAGGTGTGCTGAGCTGCCCTTTTGTGGGTTGTTTTTTTTTTTTTTTGCGCTCGCTTCACCTCGCGCCCACCTCGGACCACCAGGGATCCCAGCGTCCTCGCCCTTCCATTTCTGTAATCCCGTTCGTCCATAATTAATCCGCAACAACGAGGAAGCAGTAAACCAGGTTTATAATAGGATCCTCACGGAAAGGCTCCGTGAGGACCCTCGTTCCCGCTGTTATTCTCAATGAGCAATTTGGTAGCCCCCCTAGCTGAATTCTACCTTATTATTTCACTCGCAGGCCTTTGTAAAGGGTATAGGCGCCCTTTTTGATTTGCTGACACCACTCTTTTCGTGCCTCTCGCCCCCCTCCCTGCCGCGTAATGATCCGTGAGAGGTAGATATTAAGCTGGGTGTCTGCAGTGGGAGCGATGCCATATTGCTGGAGACCTTGACAAAACGAAGGTGTTGGCAGAAGAGAGCGCTTTGAGCCAGGGACTCGTGGGTGTTCTGCCATGGTCACAAACCAATCATTGAGTTACACTAATTCTGTAAATTCGTTTTAACCCTACGTCTGGTGTTGAGTAGCTGTGCATTGTATTTATGATACTGAATTCTTATTTGACAGGACTGATGTAATTACAAATGCTGTTATGTACTTTGTTACATATAACCTTTACTGTTTCACATTCAGTGGGGATAAGTTTATATCTGCTCTTCTGACCTTTTCCCATTTGGTTTAAATGTAAATGGCAAAACGTGGCCAACATAGAAAATACTGATACAACAAGAAAATAAGACACTTTTCATATTGACGTCATATTAAAATATCTTACTACATACTTAAAAATACAAATATTGCATCAGTCGAAAGTTTTGGACCTGCATTTCCAGTGGAGTAAAGAACAAATGAGAAATAAATTACTATTAAATCACTGCAGTAGTGATAAAAGCCAGAAATTCCACTTCGCCTCACTTCGTCATTGTGATCGCTGAAGCTGTGTCACGTTTTTCTTCGGCTCCATCATGATTATGATAACAGACCAATGAGAACACATTCCGATGAGAGCGAATTGGTGTATTAAGATTCCGGGCTCAGTGTGCGTTCAGCGCTAGAGCTGTATTTCAGTCATTACTCTCTGCTCACTGATCCCTCGCTCTCCGGCTAGATGGCCCCAGAAATAAGAATCTCTTCTGAGGCGTTTCACATCTTTATCTGTTTTTATCTGACTTACATTTATATTCTCTCTCTCTCTCTCTCTCTCTCTCTCTCTCTCTCTCTCTCTCTCTCTCTTTCTTTTTATCATGCTGTCCCTCTTACCCATCTTTTCTGTCTATCATCTATCTCTTCCTTTATCACGTCCCGCTTCCTCTTTTCTTCTTTTTCGGTCTCTCTCTCTCTCTCTCTCTCTCTCTTTTATTCACCGTTTTTGCCCATTTACCTATCTATGTCTCCTTTCATTTCTTTCTCTCAATCTCCCTCTTAACCTCTCTCTTTTCATCTCTTTCTATTTACATCTCTTCATCTGTCAATCTTTTCGGTCTATATCTCTTTTTAAACACTTTTTCTCTCTTTCTATCTCTCTCCCTGTCTCTATCGCTCTATCTTTCTCTCATCCTTCATCATTCCCTAAATCTATCTGTCCCTTTCTTTTTCTTACTATGTCCCTCTCTCCCTTCATCACCTCTTATATCTCTCTTCCTTCTTTTTCTCTTCTTCCTCTTACCTATTCATCTCTCTTTTATCACTCCCTCGCTCTCTCTTCCTCTCTCTCTCTCTCTTTCTCTTTCCCTCTATCTCTCTCTCTCTCTCCCCCAGTCGTCTGCACTCCAACAACCTGCACTGCGACTGCCACCTGTCCTGGCTGTCTGATTGGCTGCGACAGAGGAAGGGGCTGGCCCACTTTACCCAGTGCATGTCGCCCGCCCACATGAGAGGGCTCAGCGTCCCCGATGTGCAGAAGAGAGAGTTTGTCTGTACAGGTGCAATACACACACACACACACACACACACACACACACATACACACACACGTTTGTCTTACTATATTAGTGAGGTCATCCATAGGTTTCTATTGATCTTTGTTGTCCTATAACTAAATAACACTACACCTACAGCTAAACCTAACCCTAATCTTAACCTCAGTATCCAAAAGACTGATTTTCTGCTCTACTAGATCTTTTTAAAAAAATAGATTTTTTGAGAAAATGATGTGTCCTAAAGTGAGGACCAGCAAAATGTACCCACACGCAGAGACAGTACATCACTGAGGGAGAATAAAAACTGCTGGTTAGCAGTCAATAATCTTTCCACTCTCCCAAAATATTGCTTGCCTTGCACCGTCCTGGAATGTACATTAAACGATGCATAATGTGCCTTCATTAGCATCATACCAGGATAAATGGAAGCAAATACGTCTTCCCTTACAGTGTCGCGAGCGTTCTAATAGACCTCATCGTTTAATTGGTGAAAATATTCACGTCCAAGCCTTGTTAATTAAGCCCCCTCTGCCTCCTCCTTCTCGTTAATCAACTGAGGAATATACACTAAACTGCTAAACAGCAAAACACAACACTCATGGAAAAAAAAAGTAATTTCTTAATCACGCAGCGAGGCAAAACAGTAAAACACCAGAAGCTCAGTGCATTCCAATCATGTAGCTTTACTGGATACAAGACTGGACTTTGTGCACACGTGTTATTCATTTGCGTAAACGCCGCGTCTCGTCATTCTTATGACTTGCGTTCTGACACGCCTGTTTGTTATGCTCCGTTCAGGAACACTATTATCTCCAGCTTACACATTTCCCTTATTTCTCTTGCCGTGTCTATCTCTGAATGAGATCTTTCTTAAACTTTTGCTGATTTTCCGCATGTTTCCTGGCCCGTCAGGCCCCACTCAGTCAGAGCCGAGGTCCTGCGCTCCTCAAGCGTCCGTCTGTCCAGCCAGCTGCTCCTGCAACAACAACATCGTGGACTGCAGGAGAAAAGGCCTGACCGAAATCCCGGCCAACCTGCCCGAGGGCATCGTGGAAATGTGAGTCATCCCATCAGTTACACTCAGACCCTTCACCTCTCACCTTTCTTTTTTTCATCTCTGCGCCTGTCCGTCCTTATCTTTCTCCTCCCTTCTAGACGTGGGCAATGTGGTGATATGATATTGGGACAAATGACATCACCAGATGCTTTGAGGGTCATCAGTACTAACCCTAGAATAATGAACAACTGGGATTAGACCAGTTTTAGAGAGCTATAGACAAAAACAACAAAAACCAGCATGTGGTAAATACACAGAAGCTAATTGGATGCCAGCACATGATGCTTTTATCTGGTTTAATTTCTATTCGTAGCTGTTGGTGTAGGAACTGGGTAGCACTGTTGCTTACCTTGCTGCAGACTGGGTTTTTATTCCTGACTCCAGAAAGAGTACTGTGCTATACCTGCAGGAGTCCTTGAGCAACCTTCCTCTGTAACATGATGAATTACCCATTCCAGAAAAAGTTGATCCATGACTATAGATTAGATCTCCTTGTTGATGAGTTTCATCCAGAGATTTCTCAAGATTTCTGCATAATTCAAATGTTAAGATGTAAACAATCTCGTTCAGAGTGATCGGATGTGAAATGCTGCATTCTATAGAATTAAATGTCTTTAAAAGCTTCCTCACAGAAAGTTATGATGTGGTTATGAAATGGTTATAAGTGCACGCCTATGAGTACACTCTCTGATTGTTGCTTTACAATAAACTAATGGCTTAAAGCCTACATTTTAAAACTCTGTTTACACATGAGAGGTATATATAAACATATATACAAATATATAAACACATTATTACAAACATGCCACTATTTCACATGAACAATAAATAAAACCCTATAAAATTACTTTATTTGCATTTTATTCATGGTGACCCCGGTTCACCGCCAACATTTCTCTGCGGTGAATCATTTCACATCAGACCGCACGGGATGACTTTGTTAGCGTCCCTATGATTTATTGCTGAAATGCATTATGCAGAAATTTTGCAAACAATGGTGGAATTCCCACTTAAGGAAGGAGGAATTTCAGCATGATTCACTCATTGATATGTAAACAAAGAAGTCATTCAGAGTGGTGCATCGTACACTTACTGACTCAGAGTTCTGAGTCTGAGACTGGAAGATATGAGAGGCAGTCATAAGAACCAGGTGTATCAATGCTGTCCAACAAGTCTACAGTCTCCTAATGAAAAACAAGTGTCTCCAAAATAGTAACTTTGCATGAGAAGTTAGTGTAAGAAGGTTTTGTTTCAAGTGATTTTAGAGCATTTCTATTGGTCCATTCATCACGAATCAGGATACAGGATATAAGGGGCAGCTGTCATTTTAGTAATGTAATATAGAAAAAGAATTTTTCAATCTCATGACTGTGATGCCTGGTTCCTATCCCAGCCACTGTGAACATTTCGGACACGTTTAGTCTCTCTGGACTCCAACATCAGTCTACTCTGAGCAGTTTCAGTTTAATTTTAAGACAGAAAATTACGAAAATCCCCCTTAAATAGTTTTTCTGTCCTTTATTGAATTTGAAAATGATTTGTATTGTCTGATCGGACATATTCCCGAACAGGAACATCAATTTTAAATCTAAATACCGTGTGTCATGTCCTTAAGAATCCTTATGTTCTTGCTCATTGCCTATTTTTAGTTCCTTCTCGCTTTTTGTCTTTCTGATCTGTCTCTTTATCACATTCTTGCTCATTTTCTCTCAATCTCTCTGTCTCTCTGTCTCTCTGTCTCTCTCTCTCTCTCTCTCTCTCTCTCTCACACTCTCTCTCCCCAGTGTGGTAAATACATAAAGCCTCTCAGATATTACAAGGTGTTCAGCTCTCCGTCTCTCCTCCTGTCGCATAGCGAAGGCCCATTAGCGCTGCAGTTCGCAGCCTCATTAGCAGCAGTGTCAGTGCTCTGCTGGAGCTGGGGGCACCTCTGGCTCAGGCTGCTGGGGGTCCTCCAGTTTTTTTTTTTTCTTCTCCTCACAAGCTCACCACAATTATACAGACAGCCAAGGAGCCAGAGTCAGGCGAATGAGATCACGCCTGAGCCCGGTTCTAATCTGCAGAGACGCAGTGGCCTTAACTTAATCACACGCGCAGGCTGGCAACTTCATAGAGCTCAGCACCTGCGAATTCTATACCACACACAGCCAGCGATATATGGAAACATTATATATTGTTACTCTCATAACAAAACGTCATATGTCTAAGGTGGAAACTTCACAGCAGAAGGGAAAAGTATGGGTTGTGTTCCAAAAAGCATGATAGAGAACTTTTTTTATGATGTATGATATTGGGAGTGAGCTTTACACATACACACTTACACAAGAAATATCGTCACTGTCAATCTCCAAAATTGCAACTTTACAGGAGAGACCAAAAACTTGCTTTATTCTAATGTAAGTCAATGGAACCAGAATTATTTCCGAACTATTTTGGAGCACTTCTATTGGTCCACTCATCATGACATTTTCACACAATGTAAACAACCATTGGCGTGTTCTAATGATGTAGAAAACTTAAAATAGACAAAAATTGATGTTTTTCATTGAACAGCAACAATATGAATGCTATATAATGATCAACACCACCCTTAATGTTTCCATCAACTGTTATTCTTTTCAGAAACTTGTCCAGACCTGTTGCACAAGGATACATGAAATGTTGGAGTGAAACTAGTTGTCAGATGTTCTTATAGTCAATCTAACAAGAACAAGAACATCCAACATCTATCACATTAGCTTGTGTGTCTGGTCATATTAAGTTTGGCTCATCATATTATTTTATTTAAAAGACTCTTCTTATTTTCCAGCCCTCTAAATACCTTTACCCTGCATCAGCAGATGGAGAAAATAATATTTAGCAATAATAGCATGTTTCGCCTCCTCCCACCACCCCATACCTATCGTTGAATTAAGAAACGCTCCGCCAAAAATACATCACACTATGAAATGAAAATGTGTTACGATTACTGTGCCTTGTCACACATGTGGTGGTCATTCATGGGAAGACTGATTGAAGGAGGAGGAAGGGATTGAGGGATTGAGGCGGCCTCTGTCTGTAGCTAGATGGTCAGACACCTCGAGGACCTGGGAGATGGAGTGATGGTAGAGATTGTGAGAATTACGGGACATAAAAGGGATAGTAAGAATATACACTACTGTACAGTCTTAGGCACATAAGCCGAATGTTTAAAAGCCTTCATCTTAGCAGTAAGTGCGTTTTCACCAGTAAGAACACCAGATATCATTAGAACAGATGTAAATAATCATAAAATCTGAAAGAAGTAGGTAATATCTTGTACGCCAGCTTGAAGAAACAAAGTTTAGATCCAGATTTCTTCTGGACGCCCCAGACATTGTATGGATTTATTCAATTCCTTCAACAGCAATCTTGAAACTTAAAGAAGTATTAAGTAGTCAAAGCAGCTATTAGCTGATAAGTATAAACAACGCTGGGTGGGCACAAGCTTAGAAGGGGTTAACACAAGAGAGCCTACTTATGCACACTTATTCAAAATAATTATGAAGAGTTCTATACATGTCCAAAGCTTTAAACCCTACACGCAACAATCACTGCAGGCCGGCAGACATTTACAGCATTAGCGGAGGTGGAGGCGGCGTGTATACGCGTGCGTAAGTCTTGCCCGCGGGCTGATTGGGTTTCCGCTGGCTTCGGAGTGTCTCAGCACCTCCTCAGCGCGGGGTATTTGATATACATATCGATCGCCGGGCCCTTGTTTGCACTAAAGGACAGGTGCGTAATTGCCCTGATATGTGCCGTTCCTCGTCCTGCTCCTTCTGCCAATAGTGTATGACCTTTGCATAATAAACGGCTACCTCAGGCTGGATACATTACTCCAGCGGTGCCCGTGGCCAGAAACAAATCGCGCTAATTAAATGATGTATAGGCCGAACGGTGCCGGGGGTCTATACTCATTTCAGCGGAGACCCATTTCCAGTGGCAGCTGCCAGGGCTGAGTCACGGCGTGCTCCAGAACAGATTGAAAACTCAGAATCATCTCCTCTCAATCTGCAGCATGGCTATCAAATCACTGGATGGCTCTCTCAGTAATTCCCCCTGCAGGAGCTCTAACTACCAACCAGGACCACACAGAAATGAGCCTGGAGTGCGTGTATGTGTGTGGACCGGGGGGATGTGTGGCAGGTTTGTGTTCATAGGTTCCAACTAGGCACTAGAGGCTGCTCCTACAACGTTAATGATGTGTTCCCTAAAACCGTCAGAGCTTCCCTTTGTAGCCAGGATGGCGGATAATAAGGAAAATTAAGCTACAGCTGCACTAAAAATGATGGCATTTACTAGAGTGAAGGAGTGGAGGTCCGTGAAAGCGCTCTACCTGCCAAATCTGAACCTGAACTGAGAGGCAATCAAAAATAAATAAGAGGGTAATAGTTATTAATACATTTCCCTGCAGTTCCTGCTCATGTGTTCATATCTTCCACTGGATTGGTACAGAAATTCCAGAAACGTTACCCCAGAATAGCACGCTTATGTGTGTGTGTCCAGGTCAGTGTGTGTATGTGTGTGTGTGTGTGTCTCCATGCAGTCATCTCTTAGATGGTGAGGATGGATTGCAGAGAGAGAAAGGGACAGTGGTGGTCAGGGAAAGGGAGGGAGGGGCAGTGAACGCTCCAGCCGGACCCATTTCTCACACAGACTAATGACTCTGTCCGTGACTTACTGTGGCCTTGCCATGCTCCACATCACCGGGGCGACACAGCACCACGCCCGCGCACACGCATGCACACGCAGGCAGAAACACACATGCGCTGATTGCGATCGAGCGTGGAGAGAGTTTACTCTGATAGCATGTGCTGTGCTCTGTATTTCACTGTACATGGACATGAATTGGATTCAATGTTGTTGGACAGTGCAGTACCAGCAGCATGTAACATATTATCCTGTTTCCTCTGCAGTCGTCTGGAGCAAAACCTGATTAAGAGCATCCCGCCGGGAGCGTTCTCTCCATATAAGAAGCTGAAAAGGATGTGAGTATTAGCCTCTATTTCCAGAACAGTTATTGCAACCATGCAAAGCACGTTCATGATAACCCATGTGATGTTCAGCTGCAAGCAAAATCAGATCCACTCTGTGGTTCTCCATCATTCGCTGTCTCAGCATTGCAATTATCAACCCACAGCACACTCATTCTCAATTCCTTTGAATGTACTGATACCAGGCATAAACATTTAGACAGTTTTATATACTCATCTTTTCACTCAAAGGGGAATTCCACCAAGTTTTTAAAATTTCTACATCATTTACTTCTTTAGATGTAAACAGATTCATTCACAGAGTGGTTTGATGTGAAACGTTTAATTGTAGAGAAGCTTACAGATTCAAATGTATTTACATGGGTGGTCGCAGTGCAAATATGGTCACTTCATTTAGTACCCAAAAGAACCAGTGTGTGAGTTTTGTGTAAAATAAGTCTTTTGGGGACTATTTTGCCTGGCAGTGCCCTGCATGTACCCCTGCCTCCACGACTAGAGTGAAATAAATGGATTAAAATACAATTTTAGTTAGAGCTATCGTAAAACTATGTTTCAGGAATCAGACAGCATATATAAGACTATTTCATGTAATAACTTTCTGTGAGAGAAATTTCAGAGGTATTAAACTCCTCAGACGTCTGGTTCCTGTCACCAGCACAGTGAAGAATTCCTATTTGGCAAGTTTCTCTAGAACAGAGCAAACCACTCAGAATGGCTTTATTTACATCCTAACTGTTTAATAATGTAGAATTGTTTGAAAAATCAGTGACGTTCCCCCTTGAGTGGAATGTTTTCACCCCGTGGGTTGGATATTTAAATGTTCCACATACAGATGCGGAACATTTTTGTTGATATTGCAAAATATAACATTTGAGACACATACGAAATAATCTACGTTGAATTAGCTGTTGTTAAATACTTTTATTTATTATATTTATGTTGTTTCCAAAGCCCAACCATCCCAGTCCACTACTTCGCACTGTAGTAGCAGACTGCCTGCTACTAGAACAGCACTATAACACATTTCACACTTTATTTGATGTGCAATGTAATTTCAGCACAGTTGTAATTTTAAATGGAAAAATAATTCATTTATTTTTTTAATTTTTTTATCTGAGAACTTACTGCACAGTCCAAATGTAAACTATACTACACCTAACCTGTAAATGTCTTGCCATTACATCATAATCCTCTTATTAGTGTATTTAAGCATATTTTTCATATACAGGATGTCTTTAATGTCTGTACTATCTGTGCTTTTCTTTCAGAGATCTGAGTAAGAATCAAATTTCAGATATCGCAGAGGATGCCTTCAGCGGCCTCCGTTCCCTCACCTCCCTGTAAGTGTTCAGTAATAAACACACATTCATATCACATACCCACAGTATTTTTTCATGTGACCTCTGCATTTCAAGACATGAGTTGTTTTAGTGATGCCCGTGTAGCAACAACAGCTTGTTATAATCATTTAAGGCTAAACATCTTTAGGAGCTTCTGGCAGCACATGCTCGTCTCATTGTCGTCACCACAGCCGAGCACTGCCAAATCAGTGTCTGGAGACGGAATGTTTCGTTCACAAAGCACTGTAGAAAGTGCAGTTGTTCTCGACTGTTGGCTGCAAGTCAGGTAGCAGTATATTAAAGCCCAGTAAGAGTATTCATTCAATAATTTATTAATAAATTCATTCATTCATTAATTCAAAATTCGAATGCCAATAAACATAGATCAGAATAACTCCACTGCAATTCAACAGGATGATTTAAACTCACTTAAAAAACAAACCCTGTCAGCTAAACTTCTATAAAACAGCAGCGACATGACTGCGTGACCTCCTGAGTCCAGCAATACATGAGCATCCTGCTGTGTGTTCCTGTCCTGGCTCCACAGTGGCCACCCAATCAAGAGGGTTAAGATGGACTCCTCAGGCTCTGGCCAGGCTCTCAAGTGCCTGCTTTTAAGTAAACATATTTGTCTACCATCTTGACTAGAACCTGCTTAGCCTTATTGCTGTGAAGAGCTTTTTTGTTTTTTTATAGCTCTTCATCTAGAAAACATATAAAAAGCGTCCATAAGTTCTTTTTGGTCACTTCTTCATATCATCCTCCCGTCATTCTCTGGTAGAAAGATGAGGTAAAATCTCGCTTTGGCTGAGTTAAACACCGTTTTTGTCGTTAGCAACAACATATACTGTACATACTTCACGCAAGGCACAATGGAGGGTATGAAGTTCGTGGATGCAGTACCAGTCAAAAGTTTGGACACACTTTCTTAGACCTAAAAACTTTCTTAATGGTTGTATTTCTTAAAAGTCTGTTCGCTTAAGAAGATGTGTATCTTCCTCCATCCTGTCGGAAAAGCATCTCAGGTGACTCCTCATGGAGTTGTTTGAATGTTAGCCAAGAGTGTACAAAGCTGTGTGAAGGCAAGAAGTGCAGCTAATTTGAAAAATTGAAGATCTAAGCTGGTTTTGATTTGACACTTGGTGTAATCCCATACGTGTCAATTGAATGTTTCACTCTTATTTAAAAAAATATTGAAACAATTTTTTTTTTTTAAAAGGAAAAACCTTTTACAAGCAGGTGCAACCAAACTTTTGACCTGCACTATCATACATGACATCCGGATGGAATGCATGTCTTTTGCCAACTTTATAATCAGTGCATTTGCTCCGAAATGCGTGGCTGCGGTTTTCCTGCTCTGGATTAGCGGTGGCGCTGGAGGCTGACAGTGACGGGACAGCTGTCAGCTGAGAGAAATGAATTAGCGTGAAGGGTGACACAACAGCGGCCGCGCGCAGTACAAATAGCCTCACCGTCGATGCATGTGTGTGTATCCGCGCTGACATCTGCTGCGGTGTGAGCGCATGAGAAGGCTTTCATTCACATCACCTGAACAAGCCAGAAGAGACAGTAGCTCCATCCTGTGCATATTAATTCAGCGAGATCCATCTCCCTGCGCCCGGCCCGCGCAGCTGGGCCAATGACAGGTCTCAGCCTCTCAGCGCTCAGCTCATTTACACATGCTGCAATTAAAGAGCCTCTCACACACAATGGCACCAGAACAATAGGGCACAGGAGATGGCATTCGTACTCATATCAAAGGAATAGTCCGGCATTCTTTCAACATAATCTCTATCTGCCGCATCTGTAGCATGTGCTTGATTACCACAGACAGCAATTTCCCGGCACTCATAGAGAACATAAACAGAAAGCCGGTTAAGTTAAAACACACTTTTAATAGAAGGAAATGGCAGCCGCTTCATCTCAAGTGTTTTGAGTAAATAGGCTTTTGTTGTTGTTTTATAAGCACACAAGATCGAAATTATTGCCTTGCTGCTTACGGTACATATTCAGGAGATAAAGATGAAGGCTTTTGAATGGAATCAGAAACCAAAGCTGATTTGACCCCTGTTTGTAAAACATGCAAAGATATTAGATATTTAAATACTTAATTTTCCATTAAAATGTAATGTAATGTGATGTACACTTAGCAACAAGTGTAATTTAACCAGTTAGAACACCATCTATCATTAGAACAGATGTAAATAATCATACATACAAGTATGAATAAAGTAGATCTTGTAAGTCAGGTTGAAAAAGAAAGGTTAGTTCCAGATTTCTCCTGGACAACCCAGAAAATGTATGAATGTATTCAGTTCCTTCAGCTGTAATCTTGATTGAGCTTAATGAAGTACTGAGCAGTCAAAGCAGGTATTAGGTGAGAACTGTAAATAATACTGGGTTACCACAAGGAAAAGCCTGGAAAGGGTTAACCATTTGATGCACAAGTTAGACAAACCCCTTCTAATGTACAACTTGTATTTCATGATTTAAGGTTCCAAGTGTTCATTTAACAGTCTTGTTTTTGATGACCTTAAATCTTTGTTCTTTTTCAGATTTATTTACTTTATGAAGAATGTTTATTAAAAAAAGTGGAACTGAAATAAGAATTCATGGAATCTTGAATGATAAGATATAGAAAATAAAATCTTAGTTTGGTCACTTTTGACCCAGGTTGTGCATCAAAGGGTTTAATATACACACTTACATAGGTAAAAGCACTACTTACTGTATTAATATTAATAATTTGAATATTTTAAAAAGTGTTTTGATATGTTCTGATATAAAATCTTCCTGTCTGGAAACATAATTTACTTTCCATAAAAAGTAAAAGTATCCCTAAAAGTTTGCATACAACTGTATGTTGGATACAGAACTGCTGTGAACAGTCCCAGAAAAGCTATGCAGCGGCTCAGCCAGGCAGCTTACTTAATAACTACATAATAACTAGCTCACTGTACTAGAAAGCATCCAGAGCGTTGGTAGCGTTTGTTAGAAATCTGCTGTTTGACTAAGATCATTTGGTCACCTTACACAAGAATGCATTACTACTCATCAACGATATTCTGTTTATATATATATATATATATATATATATATATATATATATATATATATATATATATATATATATATATATATATTACCTCATTCAGTGTTATTGGGTTATTAAAATATCTCAAAACACTTGTAATCACAGCCTATAATACATTCAATGTTTAAATAGTTCATTCCTCTTATGTAGGATGTGTATATACACACAAAAATAAGTATTTGTGTCAGTATAAGAAACAGTGTTATGAGCACTCAAACCTCCCAGCTGTTTAAACCAATGGTAGAAAAACGAGTGTGCTTTTAAATTCACATCAAATAACTATTAAGGCAAAACCCACTCCCTGATGAGTGTTGCGGAATGTGCCCAAATGTTACGGTTCAGCTTGGATAAGAGGATGTAACTAACAATAATGTGTGTTTTTAGGTACATTTTGTAATAAATATTTCTGTATTATATTAGCCATTCAAGCAAATGTGAAGATCCAATAAAATGGGACAGCCTAGCACTGACACCTTTGTTGTTATATAGCAGTGTGATATAGCGGCATGTGGTGGAGAACTGGTCTGGGCTCCAGAAATTTGAGGTTTTGGGTGGTTTTATTGAAATACGAAGTACAACAACTAGTAAAATGTGAAACTGTTGTATTTTATTGAAGCGTAAAATTGTTATGCAGCTCTACAGAAATAAGTGACAGCTACTTTATTGGCTTGGTATAAAGCATTGCAAAGCCTTTACTCATACAAGAGGTCTTCCAATACAAACACATCATAAAGGAGCTCCTAATCACACAATTGTAAGTTTCAATAGCAAATGTAAGCAATGTACAATGTATGTCTGGCTGTACGGCTCTGTAACTGTACTCCAGTCTCACATTTGTTTGGTTAACAACATCAACATCAGCTTGATAACTCTGGTAGCTTCAATCACCTGAAAAGAGAACACTGCATTAGGTAGCTGTTTGTAAACATTTGCTTGTGTTTTTTTTTTTTTTTAATTAAAAAATAAGCTGTGAAAGTCTGAATTTTGGTACAAGCCGTGTACACACACGCACCCAGTGATCGTACTGAGGTGATTTACTGGCCTTTTCTTGGGCTGCATCTGTTCCTGCCTGCAGGGTCCTGTATGGAAACAAAATTGCGGAGATACCCAAGGGGCTGTTTGATGGCCTGGTCTCTCTACAACTGCTGTGAGTACTGTTCCCTCTGTGTGTGTGTGTGTGTGTTTGCATGTTTGTGTGTGTGTACTGACGCATGCTCGCCACTGCATTTCATTTCTCCCACCTGTCGCCATAAAAAGAACTCGAGCAAAAAAAGCAAGAGAAAGAAAAAGAGCATCTTGAAGCCCGAAACCTCTTCCAGCTCCCAGATGGACCATTTGGACGAGTCATTGGAGGAAGACGTAGCAAGTCTTCTCTCCGTTTCCTTCTCTCTTTTTCAGGGGTGTGCCTAACATCATTAGCATTTAAATTGGACGTGATTACGAGGCATATCTCTCACACCTAGTTATATTGATGTAGACACAGAAACATTGCTCAAACATAATGCCTGTGTTTAGTGGTCTAATTTGAGGAAATCTGTGGGCTTTAATGGGCCTGTTTGTGCTGCCTCTAATGATTTGTGGAGATGGGGAAATTTTGATAGTCCGGCAGCTTCCTCGCTCCCACGTCGATGGATCCGAATCGAGCCGAGCGAGCGCGCGTCAGCAAGTTATTATCGGGCCCGAAGCGCACAGCCTTCGCCGCCACAACACTGCACTTTCCAACGTTTGCCTCGTCAACTGCCCTAATGAGTCAAATTACCTATGTTTTTACCAATTACGGTTTTCTCCCTCTAATGGCTCCAGTTAGTAAGCGCCCTTTTCCGAAGGAACGCCTGAACAGCATTCCGAAAGGCGGCCAGAAGCCGGCGCGGACGCTGCTTTTGAGCCGCTTTGTTGTGAATGGGGTTCCTTTGTTTTGCCTCTTTTTTGAAATCCCCAAACCTAATTAGTTCTCCCTGTGAGCAGGCTAACGATGCGTGCGCTCGCTCCGAGACAAAAGCTCATTAGAATGGCTTTCAGTAATTAAGCACAGGCCCTGCGTTAGTCAATTGTCAGGCGAGCTAAGCAGCAGAGACACAGGGGTGGCAGGGTGGGGACGAGGAAGAGGTGGGCCAACTCCAGAACAGCACTACGCTACACCGGGGCTTCAAAGAGAAAGCAAGAACGCGAAATGCCATTGATATGAAGCACCACTCTAGTGCGACGACACCACTGGTGCTTTTTTCTCCTGTGGTGATTCCAGCTGGAGTACAGTCAGCAAGTGCACATTGCTCAAGGCCATCGTCGTACCACAAAAGTAATGCACTGAATTTGCTTCACTCGCATGTGTGCATCATTTCCTTAAGAATAAATGGATGACGCCGCACAACCGAAAGTAAGTAAGCGAAAGAGAGTTCTTTATCCGGGTATATTCAGTGCATCACTTTTTCCCACTCTCCCACGTCAAGAGTAGCTGGTCACTGAGTGTACTGAGTGTACTGTCCCCCAGTGACCACATGGTGAGCAGTTAGAACCCATTGTTTTGAAGTAAATGTGTAGCAAAGTCTGAAAATCAGTGTACAACATTACAAATCATCACTACAGGGATAATACATTTTCTTTAATGAAGGTTTTTTGATATTTATTAAAGAAAGATTATGATTTTAATGATTATGTGCAGCTGTTCAAGCTGTGTGTGCTAGCAATATACTCATTAGTGTTTTGATTGTTGTTCTCAAATTGGGGGTACATTTGGGAAAGTACAGTTCAGTACAATTAGAATTGCTTTGGTAGTGACAAAACAGACTGTTAGCGCATTTATTAATACAACAAACAAAAAAATCCAGTCCAAAATCCAAAAACATCCAGTCAAGTCAATTTCCCAGAATGATCCTGATGCTTTCTTTCTTCTCAATAATACACATAATAATAATAATAACTCTAATAATGCTAATAACTCCCACTTTTGGAGATTATTCAGCCTGAAAAATGTGAGTGTAAGTGTTACAGCCTGGTTCACAAAGAGTCTAAAAAGCAAAAAAGACAAACAGACAAACAAAAAAAGATTATTAATCACTCTGGTCTGTACTGTTGCTCATCTGAGCACTCTTCATATAGCCTACTGATGATGTGAAATCAAATTGTGTGACTAACTTTAAGAAAGCTGATATTTTTTGCAGCATTAAAAAAATCTTGGCAACCCGGAACGTGGCCTGTGATTGTCTGATTTTGTTTATGGAAATAAACGATGGGGGTTTTGCATCCTCGGCCCTGTTCAGCATTCTGACAGCATCTGGATCAGCAAGGAGATGCAGCTCCATCATGAATTTACAGCATTTCTGATGCCGCTGGAGGCACGGAAATAAAACATAAAACAGCTTGGAGCGAGGGCTCGCTTTTCACTCAGTCAGACAGAGGGAAAAAATAAAATGTCTATGTCCTTTAAGTTGTGAAAGACTGGATGGAAAGCCCAGGAAAAAAGAGGCCTTGGCGGTGCTATGCTGGCTCAAAGGCTGGACTGTTTTCCTCAGCGTGGGCAGTAACTTTCTGGACCTCACATAAACTCACCTAAAACAATAATATATCCCATGCCAGTCAAAGGTTTGGACACATCCACTGTTTTCTAAGTTATAGTAACGTTGAGTATCGTTCAGAGCTGTGAACAACTGGCACTTGGGATTAAGCAATAATGAAAAGTGTTCTTGTCTTTGAGTTTGAGAGGAACACATTGGTCCAAACCTTTGGCTTGCCATGTATGATGATGGATTGGATTGTAGGATCCATTGATACTGCATGTCCAGACTCCACACAGCTCACTGTTTATTGTTGTCTGAAGGCTAAATCCTCTTTTTTGCCCACCCAGGCTGCTCAATGCCAACAAAATCAACTGTCTGAGGGTGAACACCTTCAAAGACCTGCAGAGCCTTAATCTGCTCTCTCTCTATGACAACAAGCTCCAGACCATCAGCAAAGGCCTGTTTACTCCGCTGCGCGCCATCAAGACCCTGTAAGTTGTCTCTCTCTCTCTCTTTCTCTCTCTCTCTCTCTCTCTATCACGCACACACACACTCACACCGACACACACACAAATGTACGCCTCAGTCCACTTCAGCACACTCCAGTCTCTAAGCAACCACTGCTTATCAAATTTTACCTACACATTTCCCACCCCGCAATCACTTGGTCACCTTGTTGTTTTTTAATCAGGAAAGTTAATTAGCTGCTAATAGAGTGGCAAATAATTACGCTATTAATACCCCACTCATGATTGCTGTTGAAATACTGGGGCGTTTATTAGAGGCAAAACTTTATACACTAAGTAGTTTAAGTAGTTTGGAACTGAAATGACTCCCTTCCACACTAACTTGCTTTAAGTGATTTATTACCGTATGCAATGCCCTATAGAGGTGGTTCCCAACCCCTGCACAGCAGTGTTGTTTTCCCTGCTCTGACACACTTAATCTAAGCAATCAGCTAATTAACAAGCCATTTCTGTGGTTTGTGAGTACCATGAAAATGTGTAGTGTTGAGGCCTGGAAAGCAATGCCCTGCAGTAAAACCATGTATCTTAGCAATGGTAACTTTATTAAAGAAAAATATAATATTCTTAACTTTGATGAACTTTAATGGGAAGATTTTGACATATTTAAAATGTCAAGATTGTTTTGTTGAAATTGAAAAAAAAAGCCAATATTGGGCCAGAATAAACAAAACATACTAAAATATAGCATGGGATCCTGCAAGTCACCCCATATACCCTGAAATAATATAATAATATGATCTTTCAGACCTTGTTATACATCAGCAGATCTGCTGACTTATATAAATTGGCATAGTATGTGCATATTTTGACAGGCTGGTGAGTTCAGTTGAGCCCCTGCTGTACTTAAGTGTAGCAGTAAGAGGCAGCAGAATCTAGTCTTTCGAAAAACAAAAGAAGAGCAGTTCAACCAATCATAGCACTGGGTTCACCTCCTAAATATCAAGCAGGGTTGAGAAAGGCGTAATGGCGTACAGGCGCCCATCGGTTGAAGACACTGCAAATCAACAGTAACACAAAACCAGTTTAATCCCTCTGGCCTTCCACACTCCGTCTGATTTCCACGAATTAACGCTTGGGCTGGAAGTGAGTTAACATAACACAGATCAAACCTGGAAAAAGATTTGACATTAATAATCTTAAAGCATTGCTCAATTGGCATACTAGCTTGCTTGTTCACCTGTTAATGTATCGTTAATGAGATTGTTAAACATTGCTTTTCATAGTACAGTCATTATTGCAGCTTGTGTTGTGAAAGCATGTGAAATGATGCTATGTTCACATGTTTGTGGTAGACGGTTAATATAAAACCATATATTCCGTTGTTTTTATTGGAGCCGTGACAAAGAAATTCTGTCACTGCAGCCGGCAGCATTCCACAGACCGCAGCGATGAGCGCAACGCAAGAGTTCAGTTTTCCCAGTTTTCAGCCGCAGCAGGAGAACAAACCAGATGTTGATTTTTTTGAAGCCATACACGCCAGAAGTCCCTGTTGAATGCCATACTTAACAAGTATTAAACAAAAAATAAATCAATCAATTAACATAGAACACCCACCTGCCTTTTTCTACCTTTTTCCAACAATCTACACTGACAAACTTCTTTTTCTGATAATGGTCCATTTTCACCAGTGATACTGTCGCTATGCCAGGGTTTGTACAGCTTCATGATGCACACCACTGTGAGGTTAAGAAAGGTGTAAGGTGTGTGCTACTATGAGGTGTGTACAAGTAATCACAGCAGCGTTCCGCCAACTAAATATTTTCCAGGAGAATTGCGTCTTTACATATTAACATCACATACCAGGCCCAAAGAGATGGACTGACTCAGTGTATCAAATGCAAATTCAACATTCTAGGCTACTGATGAAGATAAAAAAATACAATATATTTCACTAACATTCTCACAAGACACTTCCTTCAATATAATCACAATCATGTGATCAGATGACATGTTCACACAATGTTCAGTGCAGCTGGTGCTTTCAAAAAAGAGAAACTGCAAAACAAAAATGGGCTGACGAGCTTTTGATATGACAGGTACAGTATGCTGTTCATCCTCACCTTTCCACTATTTCACTGTTTTTTTTTTCTTTCAATTTCTCCCGATCTACTGACCTCCTCAGGCACCTTGCTCAGAATCCCTTCATGTGTGACTGCCACCTGAAGTGGCTGGCTGACTACCTGTTTGATAATCCTATTGAGACCAGCGGGGCCCGCTGCAGTCACCCGCGCCGCCTAGCCAACAAGCGCATCAGCCAGATCAAGGGCAAGAAGTTCCGCTGCACAGGTAGAGTCCCCCTCACACACGTGAAGGATTTTCAGGGTTCACAGACCCCAACAGCGTGCGCACATTCAGTACAAACCACTAGCGCATTCAAGCATAAGATGAAAGGCTAACAGGCTAACATTACACACCCCAGATCGGGAGCCCTACTGTAGCACAGTGTTAGACTGACAAACAGAGCTACATCAATCAGTCTGTCAATCAATACTGACTGAATTGACAGTTTATTGGGTACACCTATCTAATGCCAGTATATCAGAAACACTTACCCCAGTATAGGTGCACTTAGGTTTATGGTTACTGACTTAGCCCATCTGTTGCTGCACAACTTTTTAGCCCCCTTGACTTCATCCACAGGGCCCCTGTGGACCAGATGTTGTTTTTGTTGTGGGCCATTTTCAGGTCAACATGGTAGTTTCATGGTGGTTTAATCAGAATCAGAAAGCATTGTTGCTTAACTTTTACTTACCACAGCATCTTTGCTGGTTTGAGATAAGACAACTAACCAAACATACCTGACCAACAGCCCCTGTGTTCAGAAAGAGACCACTGGTGAAGGCCTAGAGATAGACCAGTCACTACGTTACTACATAATTGCCCGATCACCACATGTAGAATGTGAACTGGGTTTTCATTCAATGGCTGCATTGGGACACATCACAGGTGTTGTGAAAACTGACTGATGCTGCATATAGAGGGCAGTGGTGAGCAATGTTTGTTTATTTGAGTGTGAACTGTATCTCAGTTGGGAGCTATTATATATGGACAGCAAGATAGGTAGTTTGGTAGTTTAGTCTTGTGCTCTAATAATTCCCAACAGTGAACAACCAAAGACTCTTAACCCGTTAATTATTTCTATGGCAATTATTCATCGGCTACAAAATCATAATCATGACACAATAGCAAGCAGTGCATTGAAACAGATGAGCTACAGTCTCAACCTGTACACCTACAAGACTTGCCAAAGCTTTGTGCTTCCAACCAATGCAAGCAATAACTGTTATCAGCACAGCTGATGGCACTACAATGGCACTACAATATCAGTATCACTACTATGCTGAGAACGGTCCATCACCCAAAAGATATCTGATTGTGCTGCGATTAAAAGCCTGCAAACCTCAAATAACACATTAAGTTCATTTTTTTTAGATGAAACCAACTTAACACATCCTCTACAGGGAACACACTTCTGCACACTTTAGTGCACACTGGCTGTTAATTTGCTGAATTGAACGTGTGCGGTGATAAAATGAAACCTGTGGCTTTTATTTTTTCAAATATGTTAAATCTAGAAGATAAACAGACATGGCACAATAAAATACGCCACATGCAAGTTGGTACGCACAGTTAGTACTCTGTGTGTGTGATGCGAATGTGTGTGTGTGTGAGTGTGTTCATTCTCCTTGGAGAGGGAGCTGTGTGGCATCCTCAGGCCTGGAGCAGTTCTACATACACACTGCCAGGCTTCAGAGTGCTCATGGGAACATCACCAGGAGGCACGCTGCAATGGAAATCCAGCAGGATGCTTTGAGACAGAGCGTTGAGACGCTGTTATGATGAACTAGCCGTAACTGAGGACTTTGGCGAGTGTTAGCTTGCGGGGGGCCTTCAGGACGCTCGGCCTTGTGAAGTGTGCGGCCGCTGCTTGCTTTGATATTAACCCCTGGATCTCCCTAATTACAGCCCTGCCTCTGTCCATACAGCAACACAGTAACAAGCACAGCGGGAGAGCCCAAACACACACTGGCTGCTCTCGGAGCCTCGGAACGCTGCTGAAATCAACTGTGTGTGTTTATTTTTGGTGCTGGCTGTGTAAGAAAAGCAGAAGAAACAAGGAACAAGAAAATAAGCGGATTGCTTTTCATTAGAGGGTGCATGTTTTATTGTTTTCAAACTCTAATGTGAGAGCCATTACCACAGTTAGGCTAAAGGGGAAGCGTTAGGTGTGGCCTCAGTGTCTTCTTACATATGGGTTTGTAATAGGTAGCTGCATATTGTTGCTGTCATAAGAAAACATGCCTAATTTTTTTTGGCCTCTTGCAAAGATATTTTATACATTAACAGATGTTAAAGGCCGATTCTGCCCTAAAACTAGCATTTCATATTGTCACTGTCCAAAGAAAACCATGCATCTCCATTTTTGTTGATTTTTATTTTTCATTTGAATGAAGTAGCTGCTGTGTACATTGTGTAAAAATAAAATGATGAATGGACTAATGACAATGCTACAAAAATCTGCTATCATTGACTTTAAAAACCATTCAAAGTAAATTAAATAAAGTATTAATAAATTAAATAAGTAAATAGTTGCCCTCTCCTGTAAAGTTGTCGTATTGGAGATACTCGTTTTTCTCTGGACAGCGATGATAAGTCATTCGTCATGTTATGTGATATTCTGTAGTGCAGCATTACATCTAATGTTGTGTGTTTTCATTCACCTGACATTCTTTCACTACAATACCCAACATGCATTACTCAAATCCTGACCACTAGTATAGCCACTGATGAAGAGGCTAGTAAATACCAGTGGAAACATACTGCTTGCTATTCGCCTCCTGGCTGCAGTAGGCGCTGTGTGCCCTCGGTTCTCTGTAGTTATCAGTTGTAGTTCCATCCACCTTCAAGTTACATCATCAGAATGGGGTCCTAGTCCTTAAACAGGGAAATCATGCTCTGCAGATTAGTGCTGTGTGGCTGTAAGAGGTGAGTAAAGATGTTTGATTTTCGTTTTTGGATGGAGTGTCCCTTCAAGTAAAGTTTAAGTCCCTTAAGTTCCTTCCACTTTCTTCTCATGACAGCAACGAAATGCAGAGTAATACATTTGAGACCCCACGTCCTGACAAGTGTATAAAAACAAGTGTGTGTGTGTGTGTGTGTGTGTGCACAGTAGAGGGCTTGGCTCCACTCCTTTTCTCCTGTGCAGTATCTTACTGTCCTTGTATCTGTCTTGTCTGTCTGTCCCTCTGTGCGCTTGTGTTATGGGGTTTGAGCTGTTGTCCTGGTACCAGAACTATGGGGGTGGGGGAAGTGAAGAGGCGGCCCACCCTCGTGCATGGTGGCCCGGACTTTGTCCGGGTGGCTTCCTGCTCTGTTCCTCCTCCTGGCTGCTCCTCCTTCTCCTCATCCTCCTCCTCCTCCTCCTCTCTCCTTGCCTCTCTCCGCTCCGCTCCTCCACTCTGGCCCCGGGCCCACCCCGGCCCCCGGCCCCTGGTGCAGCTGTCTCTTGTGCTTGATCTAACCATGTGCCGCCGCCTACACTCGCCTCACATGGTTCCGTCAAGCACCAGGGACCGCTGGACACACTCGCACGCAGCATGGCATTCTGGGATAGCGCGCGCCAGCCACCCCTCGAAGAGGAACGAGTCGAATTCGGAGCAGCGGAGACGCCGATGAAAATATCTACTGTGCCCATCAGCCACTGCTATGAAAAGAGCTGCACCACTGTTCAGAAGTTTGGAATCACTTGTTTTAACTTGAATATTATTTAGTACTGAGTTATACGGTATACTGTATTTCAGCACGCATATTTAGATTATTTATTCAATGTTTACATATAATACAAACTGTTTTTTTGGAGACAGCAAGAAGTTATAAGTAATAAAAATGGAAAAAAAATAATATACTGTAGTAAATTCTTATTTTGTAGTTTACAGCCTCAAGACTCAAAAAAATACAAGGAGCTCTAGACGTTAATTTTATCATTAAATTCATAATATTATACTTTCTCAATTATTGTGGAATAACCTGTAGCTCTCTTCATCAACATTATTTTGCAGCTACAAATGTTTTAAATCATGTAGGCCAATGACTTACAAATACAAGGTATTTTGGATATTGGCTGGATTATAACTTCATTTGCAATGTTTATATAGTTTTTAAAAATATTTTGGAATCATTTGTAGCTTTGTTTATCATTCCAGACACATATAAAATATAAATTTTTACAACGTCCTGTACATTATTTGAAACCTATTCGTTATCGCTTTGCAAAATAAGGCATTTAGGTTATTAATTAGATTAATTTTTATTGAATTCCCAATGCTATACAGCTATACAATGAAGCACCTCAGTGAAGGACCTGGCTTGCAACTCACTCACAAACCCATTTTTAGCAAACTTATGATTCTCCACCAGTGGGGTGCTGCTTACAGTCCAATGGTTTTTGGTGCTTCACATCAATATAACACTGTGTATCCATGTTTGGAGCGAGTAGTAAAGTGGTCCATGTCAAAATCAGTTTACACATATGAAATCACGTTTCTATTACTGTAAACATCGATTCCAGACTTTTGAACAGTAGTGTGCGTGGGGGGCTCCTGGTCTGTGAGCCTGTCGGGCGGCGAAAGAGTGAAACAGAGGCGTGGAGTAAGATAAACAGTGCCCGTGGAGAGACGTCCATGATGGGAAGCAGATATATCGTGCAGAGCCAGATCCGACTGCTCCCCAGAAACCGCCTGTGTTTTGCTGTCAAAACACACATCTCTGGAGCAGACCTCCAGCAAAAGTGACCTCCTGCTGTTCAGGCCGCTTTATCTGCACATGCAGCCACCCTTCAGAAGATGAATGTTTGTTTAGGAGCAGGCACGAGTGGGCGTCTGTGTTTGTGTGCCGGTTTATGTATGTCTGGGAGAGGAAGCAATTTGTTAGTGTGGTGCAGTGTTTACACATATATTTCCTTAAATATATGTGTAAACAGGCTGTTTTGACCGTCTTTTGCTTTCTCTCTCTCTCTTTCTCTCTCTCTCTCTCTCTCTCTTTCTCTTTCTCTCTCTCTCTCTCTTTCTCTCTCACTCTGTGGTGGTCAGGTGCGGAAGACTACCGCAGCCGTCTGACTGGCGAGTGTTTCCAGGATTTGGTGTGCCCGGAGCGTTGTCGCTGTGAGGGGACAGTGGTGGACTGCTCCAACCTCAAACTGACCAGCATCCCTCCTCACCTGCCTGAACACACCACTGACTTGTAAGTGAATACATAAATGCAACATTAATGCCTTGATAATAATCTTGATAGTAAAAAGTCATCATGTTTGGATGAGTTGGAGTGCTCTTGATTTTAGATGAAGCATTGGATGAGCAGGTGTCTACAAACATTTGGAGATGCAAAATACAGCTGTCCGTATCTACAAAGCCTTACATATACCAAGGCTGTCTCTTTGCTGACCATCCTTTGAATGTGTATGAGTGTATTTATATGTGTATATGTGTATTTATGTGTATTAGTTTTATCAGTACCCATAAATATGCATATACACATTTGAATACACTAACACACATACATAGGATGGTCAACAACGAGATGCAAGAGACTGAGCATTTGTATTTGCTGCCATGCTTGCTTTTCACTGTGTTGTTATTGTTATTAAATGTAAAGCTTTCGGTCTAGTCTACCTGTGGTAATTACACATCGCTAAGCAGGGAAAAACATGTCTCTCCATTTTTGACTAAGTTTTTTGCTGTTTGCATTGTATTAAAAATTGTAAGATGAATAGACCAATAGAAATGCTCCAAAATAATTAGAAAAAAAATTCTGGTTCCATTGACTCACATTAAAAATAAATACTGTGAAGTTACCATTTTGCAGATATTTGTTTTCTTTGTACAGCGAAATATACTTCATCACATAAGAACTGGCCAGTCATCTCTTACAACCTCCTCTGCTTAAACAAATCCAGCGCTGCTCTTACTTCTTATCCTCCATCCGCCTCCTTCCGCCTCCTCCACTCTCCTCCGGCTCTTCCTTCTCTCTGGCTCGCTTCTGAGCTTCCTCCTCTCCCGCCAGCGTCCAGTCTCCTGCTGAGCTGTAGCGAATGAATGCCACAGGCTTTTCCCGGGCTTTTAGCCTCACGCTGCTGTAGGCCTGTTCCCCAGACACCACTCGCCCTTCTGCTCACATGTAGAGGACACGTCACTCTCCTCCTGCAGTACCGTCAGCTCCACTCATCCATCACACTCACAGACTTCACCCTCCCCGTCTGGCTCACTGTTCTCTTCCTCTCCTCTCGTTTTATCTTAATCTGGGCTTTATTTACTACGTTCTTGCACTGAACATGGCACACTGGGCTGTCTTGTGTTTGAATTTAGAACAGCGGTGTCTCACATTGATCACTAGAGTTTTATACTAACGAGCGATTTCTCATTGAACAGCTGTAAATAATGTTAAAGTACTGTATGCTGTCCATCCGTCTACTACACATAGACATATTCTTTATTCTTTATGTTCTTTACCAAAGGTAGTATATGGTTAGTATATGGGTAGAAATCAAGTTATTATATACATTTATTGCATAGTGAGTTATGTAAGGAATTATAATAATTTTAATATTTGAATTGAACTAATTAATAATTTATGAATTAAATTTCAACAGTGAGCATAATTAGGCCCGTTTAGTGCAGTGCAGTTAGTAAAACATTGAAAATAATGGCTGTAGGTGTTAGGGTCGTTTTAATATCTGGCTCTATAGGTTCTATTTTGTCTGTTCCATCATATAAAACTTTAGTAAATATATATGGAGTAATGTACTTTGTCATATCGCCGGCCCCTAAATTTGGCCTGTGCAGAAGTTTAAAAGTGACATTGTGTATGTTATGTTTTATTTTATCCAGCACCTTAAACTCAGATAAATAAACAGAACTGTGCCATCTCCTGGCTTCTACCTTCGGTTCCGCAGCAAGGCCACTGTATGTCTAAACTTCAGTCCCTGTGGCCAAGCTGTGGAGCAGGGGTAGTGGCGGGGAAGGTTTATGGCACTGGTACCAACCTCGTACCACTTGCTGCTGCTTCCTGCTTTTTCTGGTGGCTCCCTTCGCCTCTCGTGCGGCTCTCACTGGTGCCTGGGGGGCGGCCGTCTGCGACAGATATGTTAACTTTCACTTTTCACTTTCACTTAGGAAATCAACAAAACCGGAATTTGACCTAGAGTTTTCAAACTTGTGCATATGACTGACAGTTTAATGAGTAATAACGAACATTATGGTGCTGAAAATGGCTGCTACACCATAGAAGTCTCATTATTTCTCATTCTGCAGCCCGCCAGCTATGGTGGGCATCCCAGTCCAGCTGCTTATGTACAGAAGTAGCGTGTAACAGCAGGCCCTTTTTCTTTTGCGTGTATGCGGATGTTTCCCACTTATGCTTGGTGTCCTCAGCGTTCTCCACATCCCTCCCTTCATGCGGCCTCCCACTGCGCTGTGATTCTGCTTTAATGATGTGAAACCCCCTTTTCCCTTCTTGTCTTTCTGCTCTCTCTCTCTTTCTCTCTCTTCCGTTCCCTCTGCGAGAAGTTTTTGTTCTCTTTTTGTTCTTGTCTTTCATTCTCTGGGCTGCGCTCTATCATGCTGTCCCTCTGTGAGGAGCTCTTAGGGAGTCTTTTCCTCAACAGTGTAAAACTCAGAGCCAAGTGCTGGTGTCATATACATGATATGCACTCTCCCCCAACACACACTCACACGCCATCACTGTTAACATCACGCTGCTGCTGGACGAGCAGGGCCAGAATGCTAATCATGGAATCTATAGAGCCTCGTCTCTCTTTGTCTCCGAGCCCTTACATGCTCCAGTGAGGCTCACTCCATCTTTCTTCCTCTCTCTCTCTCTCTTTTAATGTGACTTGATCTCCATCCCACCCTGTGTTATGAGTCATCTTCTCACTTGTGAACCATTAACCTCCCTCTCTCTCTCTCTCTCTCTCTCTCTCTCTCTCTCTCTTTTTCTCTCCCTCTCTCTCTGTGTTCTCCAGGCGCCTGAACGACAATGAGATCTCATCGCTGGACGCCACGGGGGCCTTTAAGAAGCTCCCAAACCTGCGGAAAATGTACGACCACGTTCATTCCCCCCATTTCCTTTTTAAGAGCGGTGGGTTGCAGGATGGCGTTTGGAGCGTCTGGCTGCGAGCTTTATGTCAACAACTTTATACGCGATGAGCTGCACAGGCGTCAGGCAGAGAGAAAGCGATGGAATATTCCGCCGAAATGGTGCGACGGCGCAGTGGGATTTACTGTCTGGCAATATTTGCCGCCCACTCGGAAGATGGGGAAAGTGGTGGTCGCTCGCAAAAAAGGGACCAGTGATTTATCAGGCATGAAATTGCTTACGATCCAGCACTGTCGGACTAGTTATAAATGGGCAACCTCTAAAAGACCCCCCCCCACCCCAACCTCACGTTTTACTGAAGCACAGATTACAATCAGCTAGTGAATCACTAGAACCCTGCAGAGATAGCACAGGGCCAGAAATCCTAAAAACGTGTTTAAGATGCCATTAAAGCAGACTCTGACTTGTAATTATGAACGAGGAGCATGTTCAACATATTAGTAATAAGCCAGTGAGGTGCTCTTCAATTTTGTCGTTTTGCTGAATAATCCCACGGCTTTGTGGAGCTTAGGAGACGCGGAGTCATGGGACGACTTGGCAAATATAAAACAAATAAAAGTGGCTGACGTCGACTTGCTGATCTCCTTAGAGTCGGAAGGTTGTAGGAGTTGAGGAGGATGATGAATTCTGCTTGTTGTTCTCTTCCAGAAACCTGAGTAACAACAAGCTGCGGGACATCCGGGAGGGTTCGTTCGACGGGGCCGGGGGCGTCCTGGAGCTGCTGCTGACCGGAAACAAACTGCAGGGCGTCCATGGGCGCATGTTCAGAGGGCTGACTGGCCTCAAGACACTGTGAGTGCCACCCCATTTTTTAAAAATTATGTGATAATCACACACTGAAAGCTGGGAAAATTGTTAGTCTCTTAGCTCTCAAACCAAGGGCCCAACCCCAAGTAAAAAAGGGGGCACTTACTTTGGCCGACAGTCATGATCTCGGTCTCATTTGAAAGGTTGAACTCTCAAGTTTTCCTCCAACCATCAGCATAATTATCTAAATTAATGAAGCAGAGTACAGGCGTGTACACAGGTTGGTGAGGGTAGTGTTAGGAGTCTTGCCCAAGGACTCTTATTGGTATAGTGCAAGGTGGTTACCCGGGGGGAATTAAACCCCAGTCTACAATTTGGAGGGCAGCAGTGTAACCCGCTACACTATACCAGCCACTATGGACTATGGATTTTGGATTATCATATCTCTGTGATAGTATTAGCCACAGGGCCTTGAAGGTAAGGACCCATAGATTTGCACTCATTCAATGCTTACGTTGCAAATGAGAAGATTTGATGCATGAAAGTGAAAAAGTGGCAAGACTGGTGGCAATACATCGATTTAGGACAAAAGTTTAAATACATCTGTTTTTTTGTATGTTATAGTTTATTTTATCCAATTACATTAAATGTAATAGAGCATATTAGTCTAAGCCTAAATCTAAACTTGATCTTAGTATTGCTAACTACTGTGGCTAAGAGTCTAAAAACAGAGACACTTAGACACAAAAACAAAGACAAAGACAAAGACAAAAACGCTAAGAAGCAAAGTCAGAGAACAGTAAGAACATGAACAGGACAGGCTGCGTACATAATCTACAATCTCATGTGAACAAATACAATAACAACCCATACAAGCCAGATAGAGTCAACGAGCAACAGGGGTATAAACACACAAGGACGGACAAGGAACACATGGAAAGGGAAGGAACCATAAACTAGAAACAGGTGAGGGGTGTGACAAAGAGGTACAGACGAGGAGGAGCTATGAACCAAAGTAAACAGAAGCATATGGGAACAACAGGAGGGCAAACAAAGGCAAAGAAAAACAGGGAGAGAAAGAGGGCAAGGCGTGACAAACATAAACATAATCTTGTTAATCTTCATAATAAGATTTATGTCCTGCTGTTAAAACATTAACATAATCCAATGCTTATATGCCAACCGGCCACAAGCGCATTGTGTTAATTTAGTAAGAAGCACCAGCCTTTCATACGTTCACCCTGCTGTTTGAATGAATAAGTAATGTTGCCAACAAAGTTGCTATTGTGATGTACTAGCTAAAAGAAACATGTTTTTTTCACAGATTTGCTGAGTACAAAGCATTTTCGGGGTCAGCGTTTCCTCGTTAACACGTCCCCCCTCTCGTTTCCGCCTCTCTATTTAGCCTACGCCAAAAAAGGCATCTAATTTGTTTACCTGGAGCTAAAGAGCTTTAGTTTCAGTATAAAAACACACAAGGGGGTGTAAAACCACATTCGTGGTCACTGTTCCCCACACGCACATACACACTCGTTCTCAGATTGTGCACTTTGCTAATTGTTCACCCGGGCGTTCGGTAAAACACACACGCTGGAAAAATTCTTTCCGTGGGACGATGCTGTCCGTATGGTCAGCAAAGCAAACTTTGCTCATCGGATCCAATTGAGAAGTCAACCGCACGAAGCAAAAGCAGTGCCGCTGTCGTAATGAGAAGCCCAATGCACCATCAAAGATGCTAACACAATGCCTATTCTGGAGTCTGGTCGTTAGAAGGGGTCTTGCTAAGCTCTGCTGTCTGGATAATTAGCCAAATTGGAGAGAGAGGAGTGCGTAGGAGCAAATGAATGGAATCATGGTCCGGCAGTATTGAATTTTGTGGCTTTTAAATCCCGGGAACATGGCGCCCAAATTGAGTTTGCCTGTCTCAGGTCCCTGCTTGTCAGGGTCTAATGCCAAATTTGCTGCTTTCACGTTTTCGTCCCAGCAGCCTCTGGTTTGCATTTAGTCCATTTGTGCAGCTGGGCTCCTTTTAGAGACCCTGATTACTTTGGCCATCCCCCCTTTTCACCGCACTTCACACACATATGCACACGCACACACATACACACACCATGCATGCTTGTTTTACTACAGTGTCAGGACATGAAGTCAAACATATTGTTGCTGTCGTTTCAAAACCTCCTTAAGTTTATTTGTTTATATGGCTGATAATGCCAGCTGGCTTTTACATTGCGTAAACATTTCATGACCAATTCTGCTCGATTTGTCCTGAATAAAATCTTGTTACATTGATTTATTTTAAGTTTAAGTTTTCCCTTCTACTGTAAAAATATCATTTTGCAGAAGGATAAGGTTTGTTATGACAGAGATGATATGTTCCACATGTATTACATATATCTAAGTACATATATATAGGAGTGGGCCAATGGGCATGCTCCATAATTACTTTCATTAAAAAGTTTTTTCCCCGTTTTTCCATCACTTAAAAAAGTTTTAGGAATAAAAGGTTTGGCTCTGGCAGCAGCAATATGTAAGTGCATTCATATATAACTAGAGTGTGTCATCGTAATAATGTTCCATAACGTCATTGTTTAGAGCATTCTTTAAAGCAGCACTATGTAATTAGTTTTTTTACTGAAAGAAATGGTGATACTGAGTATAGAGACAAAAGTACACACTAGAATATGGTGAGCTTTTGCAACTGTCTGAAAGAATCATTGAAAAGTCAGAGGTATAAGACCGGATTGGGCTCTTTCAGACCGTATTATACACCTTTACATAATAACATCACAGGCACAGACTCAGAAAGAAGGCCTGACTTGATCTTTGAATCTCAAATGCAAAGTCGACATCTCTTCGGCATCTCTTTGCACGTGCTCACAAGAGTCTATTTTAGATTCATCTGGTTGGGGGTTCAATGCATAAAAAATATAACAGAATGTTCTACCACATGTTGTGTGCAATTACATATTTCCACCAGAGAGGTCTCCAAATCCCCAGATCTTACATAGTGGTGCTTAAATTTGTAGACCTTTCATGATAAATAGAATAAAAAAACTGCAAATATGTGGAATACAATTTCTTTAACTTCTTTGATCAAAGATAAGAACATTTTTATGTTCACCTGTTAAGTTTCCATTTTGGAGATACCTTTTGTTTTGTTTGTTTTTTTTTTGTGGACAAATTTGCCTTTTTAAATTGATGTCAGTAATAACGGTAATCACTGATGTACACTGATAAAATGGGTTACCCTCGTTTTTGCCATGCAGAAGTATGAAAGCATGGACACACCAGCACACCCAGTGAGCAGACTGCATATCTTCTTCTGTCTGCTCTCAGTGAGGGAGCAGATGTACATAGTTGACATAGGATTGTGCCCAGAAAACCACACACTCACACACACACATCCGTATCTCTGTGCTGCAGTAGGTAGCAGAGCTGCTGGCTGGCTTCTGATGTTCTGAAGCTACTGCCAGAGCAAGAGTGGTCGCTGAGGTTTTTAGCTGCCCTCTCAGCTTCCCACTCCGGCAGGAGGTGGCTCCGGCTCCTACTCTCATACAAACATACACATACTCACACACTTTCTCTCAGTTCAGGTGGGTGCAGCTCTAAATCATCTCAGGCTAACAGAGTGGGTTCTTGGCGTGATGGCTTTAGGATAGACACCAGGGCACCAGATTATCGGACTTCATCTTCTTAGCTACCCTGTTGAACAAGAAACTCCATTAATATGAATATAAGCTACGTCAGCAGTGTTTATCGTTACTCTGGGTAAACTCTGAGTAACAAGGTCTTACTGTTCACTAAACATCCAACAATAAAGAAAGCATTGTGGGTCTTTTATACAGTGATAGACATCGCAGTAGCAACCAGAATGCTACAATTGCATACGCTACTGTTTTCCACTGTGACCCACTCGCACAGACTTGCACTGGAACTCTTCTAGTGACTCATTTAAAACGTTAAAGTTTCAGATGGATCAGCAGAGGGATGCTGAATTCTTTTGAAGGTGTGAGCGAGTGCAACTCTAATCACTAGCAGTTCTACTGAGATAGTTAACCCTATGTCCCCATGACATATAGTCACTGTCCAAAATAGTAACTTTACAGAAGAGGCCAAAATTGTTCTTAACTTTAAATGTACATTAAAGTAAAGAGGTTTTATTCCAAGTGATTTTGGAGCATTTCTATTGGTCCATTCATCATGAAACTGTCACAGGATATAAGGGCAGCCGCTGTGTTCATATGACATAGAAAAAAATCTATACACTGCATGTTTTTCTTTGCACAGTGATGACATGCACAGTGAAACACCAGTTGCTACATTTTATATACTTAGTACTCATGCAGAGCTCTTTAAGACAAGTAAAGCAATTCTGTCGAATGTGCAGAATTTAAAAAATTATGTTTGTGTTTGTAATAGGACCATATGCTGCGTTCACTAGGACATGAAAGGTGTGAGCTTGTAGATCTTATATGCATATATCCTATAGATTTTTAGTGTTGGGCTGTGAGTAGCCTCATTTGTTTAATATTGACGTACCTGACTGAAGCCTTGTCCCAGACTTCCAATCTACTATTGGCTGACACATGGTTATGATACAGCACGCTCTCAACAAACAACAGAGCATAGTGGCCACGAGCCACGAGTTGGTGTCTGTTGAAAGTTATTGTTCTCTACTGTGTAATACAAACTGAATACACAGAAAACAGACAGTAATAACTGTAGACTGAGTGTTAAATGAAGAGTGCAGAGGAAGTGTTACCAACATTTCCTATGTGCTTCCACATCTGTCGAGGGGACTCCTCCATGCTTGCTCCTGTCTGGAGGCTGTCAGAGTGAATGGGGCTTTAATGCTGTGTGTTGTGTTCTACAGGATGCTGAGGAGTAACCAGATCACCTGCGTGGACAATGCCACCTTCACCGGCCTTAGCTCCGTCCGCCTGCTCTCCCTCTACGACAACCGCATCTCCACTATTGCCCCAGGAGCCTTCAACACTCTGCACTCCCTCTCCACCATGTAAGTGCACACGCACATACTTAGAAAAATTATGAAAGGCAACATCTGAAGTGAACCAAAGCTGTTTTCGGGGGCATTTGGGAACATTGTTATATTTGAAAAGCTATTTTTGCCTAACAGAAAGCTTTTTTTTGATGACCAAAACAAAAGCTAAGCACACATGCATATTCAAATCTAATCTACTAGTGTTTGGTAGGTTTATTTAGTTTAGTAAAACTATTAATAAATTAAAACATAATTAAAACATAATAGCTTGACACATACATGCATGAACTAAGATATCATCATCCAGTGCAAGGTAGTATTCTTCCTAGTAAGATCCATGACATCATACCACACTTAGACCAAAGCTAGTAGTAGTTTAAAAGCTCTTGTTTTAATAGTCTGACTTTACATGAATGGGATGTTTGAAGTGCGGTATGATCCTGCTGCTCTGGTCGAGTGAGGGTCAGTTAAACCTGAAGCAGAATAACTGGGGGGAGGCCTGTCTACTTTTCAAACACTCAAGTACATATTGTACATATGGTTGGACTCCCTTGATGATATAGGAGGTAAGATCCTCTCAGGTCAGAGTTGAACTTGACCTAAAAGCTTAAAAGACTCTACATGCTCCACCCCCTGTTCATGCAGTGACAGAGTAGGAGGATCGGGTCTGTTTTGAGGCTTCCTGAGACTTGTGTGCCAGTATCTGCTCGTTCGGTTCATAATCAAAAACCTCCAAACTAAAGATCTCTGTAACGAGTGGTTTGGTCAGTATGGGCTTCAAAGCTGGGTGCTTTAGTGCTCTAACACACAGGGAAGTCAAAGGCAACAGAGCTGGTCACACATGCAGCCCCAATCACTCCGCTATTATAATCCCATAGAAAGCGAGGCCGAGCATGTGGTGTAATCAAACTGCGCTATGCTTTTCTCGTGCATTATTGTTTGCAGATGCTTTTCCAAATTCTGAGCTTGTTTTCTTTGTCCCTCAGCACTTTCTCCCAAACGACTGATGTCAGTATTTTGGTTTGGCCGCCTTCAAGCATGACGAATGACATAAAAAGAACAAAAAGAGGGGCTGCTCTCCCCGCTATAAAACAGATCCAAATATTCCGTGAGGGCGATGTCCAAAACATTTCAATCTTATAGAATGATAAAACGCTACCGCGCTGACGACTTCGGACCCAGTTATTCCTGAAACTGTGCCAACGTAATGTTACTAGCTTTACCACATGAAGCAAATTAGGAGCAATTTCTGAATGACGTTCAGAATTGCAAACATGAGTTTTATGAGTTTTATAGCGTTTTGAACTGAAAACAGCAGAGCGATGCGCCGGGGGGGCTGGAGGAGAGAGATAATGCGGAGTAATCAGGAGAAAAATACCAAACAGACGGAGGCAGAGAAATGCTCTGAATTATTCAGACTGCCTTCAGGTAACATTTCTTTAAATGTGGAGTTGATGTGAATTATGGCACGCAGCTGCTGCAGTGTGTGTGTTCAGTGTTTTGAATGTAAAACAAATGTTTGAACACAAAGATGCTCTTTGACTTCCTGCAGAAGGTGTGTGTTTGTGAGTCAGTGTCATATGGACAAGTCAGCATTAAACTGAATAAAGAGCAGCTATGAATGAATTCTGTGAGCTCTTCCTGTCTCTTCATGATCTCTCTCTCTCTCTCTGTCTCTCTCTCTCTCTCTCTCTCTCTCTCTGTCTCTCTCTCTCACTCACACACACTATTTCACACTTTCCTCTATCATCTATTTTTATCTATTTTCTCTATTTCCTCACTTTTAATTTTTATTTTAATCACTTTCTCTCGTTCTCGATTTTTTTACTTTCTCTTTTTCTCTCCCTCTCTATTTCACACTTTCCTCTTTTTTGATCTTTCTATTTCACTCTCTCTATATATGTTTTACACGTTCCTCGTGTCCCACAATGTCTATTTATGTCCATTTTCTCCATTTTTATCTCTCTATTTTTATGCTCTTTATGTCTGTTCTTTTCTATTTTATCTATCTTTATCTCATTTTCAGTCACTATCTATATTTTTCACACTTTCTCTCTCTTTCTCTTGTCTATTTCACTCTCTTTCTATTTCATGCTCTTTCACTCTCTCACCTCTTTTTTCTCTATTACACAACCTCTCTTTTTACTCTCACATCTCTTTCACTATCTCTCTCTCTCTCTCTCTGTCTGTCTCTCTGTCTCTCTCTCTCTCTTCATTTCCTCTGTCTGTATTTTTAGCTGCTCAGTGTCGGAGTGGGTACGTCTACGTCAGCTGCAGGGTAATTAGAGAGCTGGCGCAAGGAGAGTGAGAGAGAGTGAGAGACAGAGAGAGAGACCCAGAGAAAGAGGGAGAGATGCCCAGCTGTTCTTTCACTATGCTAGTACATAAAGTGTTTTGGCTGGCCGGTCCCTCAGCCCTCAGGCCACTCCTGCACACGAACTTGAGCGCTAGGGCTGCTGTCAGTGCCAGCAGAACGTCAGCTGAAAGGTTATTGGACCAGAGAGAACACGCAGAGGTCACAGGTTCTTCTTCTGTTGCTCAGATTGATGATTAGCGCGACAGCAAGAGCTATTTGCTTTTTTTTTCGTGGCTCATTATTAGCGTTAGCTCATTACTAGTGAATTGTTCCAGGCTGTCCCGAGGCCTTTGTTTATTTTCTCTCTGCTTTCTCCATCTGCCTTTAGCACTGAAGAATGACAAGATGGGCTTCTCTCTCTCTCCCTCTCTCTCTGCTCTCATTCTCCTTCTCCTTGTACTTTCTCTGAAGATAATGAACCCATTTGAAGCTTTGTTGTTTATGGAGCGCCGTGTGAATAATTAAAGGCAAACACATGGCAGGTCGGCGCGGGTATTACCGGGTGCCGCTGCCTGCGATCTCCAGGACGTCTGTTGGCAGTGCATCGGAAGGTCAGCCCACTTAATTAATCTATGCTATGGGCTGCAGCAAAGGAGTGGTTCCTCTTCACTTGCTGCTCCAGACTGAGGCAGCAGCACTGGGCCATCTCCAGCAGAGGCTCTGAAACAGCATCGGTCAGCCACGCCCAGCCACCAGACCCCGTCAGCCGCTTCACTCACCGCCCTGCTGACTCATTGCCGGTGACGCCTTCCGCTCAAGGCTAAACTTTTATGATTTAGGTCCCCGCTCCGCTAGGTGAACTTTCCGAACTCCGAGAGGATACATGAAAAATGGGTCAATAACTTGGTTGCGAAGGCTCCACTCCTGTGGTCCATTTAGCAGACTGGGGGGATGGATTTTAGAGCCTGCCTCAGCCCAGATGTGATAAAATGTGTCTCTGTCTAGTGTTCCTGCCCACGCCTTCTGTTCAGCTCTGTGGCTGAGTAAAAGTCAAAAATACCTTCCTGACAAAGTTATTGGTACCGGTGTGCAAAGTTATGGTCAGCAGTGCCTGTAAAATGTTCGAACAGTCACAAGGTTTCTGATAGAGTCACAACAATTACAGGATAAAGTTTATTAGTCAACATAGTGTTTACTAAAAATAATAGTTTGTAATTCTTCTTATGAAACATACTGTGATTCAAAGAGTTAAAGGGCGGAAATGAGATTTGTAACCATAGTTACCTGCTAACCGACTTGTCTTAGTGGTGCTTATTTCAATATTTATCATTTAACTTTACTAGAATAGATTTAAAAGCTTTCTTATAACACAATAATTTTCTCATACTGTATATCTGTATTCATCGCCCCTCTGTTTGAGCTACTGTGTACTTAAACCCCGCCTCCCAGTGTGCTCTGATTGGTCAGCTCACCCATGCCGTTCCATTTGACAATTGTGACTATTCTTACGTCAGGTGTCAGTTCTGCAGTATCGGTTTGAGTCAGAGTCCGATCCTGAAAGTCAGGTAGAACAAGCTGGTAGAGCTAATCCACCCTCGCAAGCTAGACTGGAGCAGAAGTTTTTCCTTTTTTACCTCTCTGTGTTGTGTGAGCGTGTGCCTAGCTTGCTAGTAGGCAGGCAGTAAGGATTATGTTATGAGATGATGTCATCTTGTAACAGAGAAAACAGCTGGAATTCCGGTGAGGGCCATTTTTTTTTGTCCATTCATCAAAAAAATGGTACACACAATGTAAAGCTCAACTGGCATTTTCAAACTGTGTCAGAAGCTAGAGAAGCTAGAGAGTAAAGAATGAAGATACAAACTCTTGTTCCAACATTTGCAGTATATTCTTTGTTTGTATCCTGAGACTAATGGCCTGAATCCTTTCTCCTGTGTGTTTAGTAACCTGCTGTCCAACCCTTACGTGTGTGACTGTCACCTGGCGTGGTTGGGTCAGTGGCTAAAGAAGACGCGGGTGGTCAGTGGAAATCCTCGGTGCCAGAAACCTGGCTTTCTGAAGGAGATACCCATACAGGACGTGGCTACACCGGACTTTACCTGCGATGGTATGCACATGTTTCTCAATATGTTCTCTAAGCTAATTGTAGCCTAAGTGTTCAAGTGCATGCACATATGGGAATTTATCTTTTTACACTTGCATGCAAACATGTACTTCTACATTCACGCATCTTCCCACAAGGTGTGATTGGTTGAAAGCGGACCCGCGTGAAGACACGGTCATTAGCGCATTGAGACCAAGCAGACTTTACTATGGGTTACCACAAGCCTTGTAGTCTGTGCCATGTGTGCAGTGCCTGTTAAAAGTTTTGGCTTGTGAAAATGGTTTTGATAAGTCTTCTTTGTCGGTTTGCAAAAACTTTGCATATTAAAGACTGTGCAGGTTTACCTTGTGGTAAAAAATAATATAAATACAGAAATATTCATGACAATATCAGTGGCAGCGTCGCCTTAGGAAGAATGCCGGAACCCACACATTTTATCACCTTTTTGTGTCAACACTCATCAGCACTCAAACCCTTCAGCTGTCTTTGAACCAAAAGAGTTTCAATAAGTACTTTAAACAGGAGTTAAAATAGGAGAGGTACGTTTGTTGTTGTTGAATAAATCTACTTTTCATACGCTTCAAGACAACTTTTGATGAAAGCGCAGAGTTTGGCAACGTGTACTGAAGTATTAGTGAAGAGCTGTTTTGTGTTAACAAGAAAGTTTGCATGAGATAAGAGAGGGTTGAAACGTTGGACATGCCTATAAACAGATAATAGGTTAAGATCGCATTCAGTCCGGTTGAAACCCAGTCTAACTCAGTGTAGTGCACTTTGTTTGCATTGTGTTTACAGTTTAACTCTATGAAGCTGCAGAAAACGTGTATTTCCGCTGTTGATTCTGTGATTTCTTTGCTGTCTTTGTTTTGAGAGCCAGTTTCGGCTTTGGGTCAGATACCCAACACTGATTGGCTTTTTAGCATGAACAGCCAGTAGCCGATAGAGGGCAGGGCTTGTCTGTTGAGCTGCATTCGCATGTTTGCGCTAAAAAAGCAATTATGCACCTTTTAGCAGCAGCATGAAGCCACTCGAATGTTGGCATGGTGCCAGCTTTACCAGTAAAAATGGGTGATAAACAAAGCAGAGTGTTAGCAGGTTTTTAAAGATGGAAACATGCAGTGAAAGAAGAAGCTGCTGTTCTACATGCTGATGTATTTTACAGTGGGCGGTGTGGACATACATGTGCTGTAACTCTGGGACAGATTTGTTTAAGGGGTCGTTGGCTGGAATCAGAAGGAGCAGAGAGCGAAGAGCTCAATTCAAAATGCAGGGTTACTAATGTGGACTGTGTGGCGGCTAATCAAGATAAGGCAGTTTGGATAGCAGCTTCTAGGATTGATGCTGCCTGAGTTAGATAATATAGTGACCATCGTAAAGCTGGCCCAACCTGGCAATAGATGCTGCAAGGTCAACCGAAAAGTAACAGTAAGAAAATTTCTATCCTCGTTATTTCCCACTGGCTGTGCTGGAAAAGACTATGGTCACTTCTCAGGGTTCCTCTGATCACTCCACGCTGCATCTCCACACGCTTCCCTCGCCTTCATTCCTTACTGTTTCTTACACTCAGACTCCCAAGTGGGCATCAGGAGGCCAAATCAAATCACAAGTCTTCTGCATTATCGTGCTTCAGCCAGGTTTTGGAGGGAAACAGCAGCTATTTCCCCGCAGTCATGAAGCGAGGGGGTTAGTGAGTCCCGCAGCGCTGCTGTAAATTTAAACTGAGAAAAGGAAATGTGGTTTGGCTTCCGTCTGGCTGAAGTCTCTGCTAGAGCAAGGCCTCGCCATCAAAGCCCGAGTGTTTTGTGGAGAGAGCCCCTCTTTCGCTGCTTAAGAGCTTCTGGGAATAGGCTGAGGAAAGCCCGCTCAGACGCCGAGAGCAGCGCACTTTGAAAGAAAGAGGCTCAAAGTCAGGCGGCTCTGTCTTGGAGCAGAGCCACTGGTTAGTATGGCGTGTAGGTTCAGGACCAGCTATGTGTTCCACTTTCGCCCAGATGCACTGCAAAGTCGACGATGTGCTCCTCCTTCCAGCTGGGGCGATCGGGAGGGTGACGGAGAGGCTTTCACCCTTTTCCTGCCTCTTCAAAGACTCTGTGTGTGTCGCCACAACATCAGGCTATTTTTGGAGCTCCGAAATTACACTCAGGAGTAACAAAATAAAACTAAATTGATTTGCGGGAAGACATTTTCAGCAGCTTGGAGAGTAAAATGACTCTCTTGTTTCAGTGCCTCTCTCTCTCTCTCTCTTTCTTTCTCTCTCCCTATCTCACTGTCTCTCTCTCTCTCTTTCTTCCTCTCTCTCATTCCCTCTCTTTCTTCATCTCTCTCTCTCTCTTTCTTCATGTCTCTCTTTCTCTGTCCCTCTCTCTCTCTCTCTCTCTCTCTCTCTTTCTTTCTCTGTCCCTCTCTCTCATTTTCACTGTCTCTCTCTCTCTCCCTCTCTCTCTCTATCTCATTCATTGTCTCTGTCTCTCTCTCTTTATACCTCTCCCCCTCTCCCCTGTATCCCTTTCTTCGTCCCTTTCCTTTTTTCCTTTCTTTCATTCTCCCTCTAGCTTTCTCTTTCCTATGTAATTCCCTTTCTTTCTTTCTCTGTATCCATCTCTGTCCTTTGTTCTGTATCATTCTCTCTCGTTTTCTCTCTCACACTCCCCTATATCCCCCTTCTCTCCTTTTCTTCTCTCTGTTTCTTTCTTTCCCCCTTTCTTTTCTGTCTACCCCCCACCCCCCTCTCTCTGTCTCGGGCTGTTGTTGTTGGAGCGTCGCTGCGGCTCCATTGCCTCTCATTAATGTCTTAATTCTCTGTTGCTTTTTAATCTGGAGTGTAATTCAGGCTCCTTTGCAGATAGGATCTCGCGGGCGGGGAATGAAAGCAGGCAGAGGGAGGCTGTGAGGGCTGCCTGAGGAAAACGGATGCCGGCACTGGCCAAGAACAATATTTAGTGGACAATCATTAACTCCTGTGTGCTGTTTTACTTATTAGGAGCAAGTGTTTTGGGTAATGATGGTCGTTTCCCTGCAGCAGCTGGTCGCGGGGCTATTTTGGGACAACCGCTGCTCGAATCAGTTTTGGACCAGTTGCCACACACGCACACACACATACGCGCCAGCGCACCTGTGGTTTTCACTGCTGCTCTGTTCTTTTCCTCTCTCCTTCTCTTTTCCCCCTTTCCTCATTCTCTCCTTTTTAAAGAATTCATGAATGTCTATATTAAACCTGTGTCAGAGACCCTCGCTCTCGTTTCTTTCTCTTTGTGTGAGAGATATCTCAGTAAAGAAGCATTAAATATGAAAGTCTTCCTCTCCATCTCTCTCACTCTCTGCACCCTCTCTCTCCTTATGCCTTCCTCTTCATCTCTCCCCTCTGTCCGTCTGTCTCTGTTTGAACGTTCGTCTCTCTCTCTCTCTCTCTCTTTCTCTCTCTCTCTCTTTCTCTCTCTCTCTCTCTGTTCAGTTCACTGTATTTAGTGCTTTATTGGCATTAATATTATACGAATGTTATTAATATCAACACAGACATTTGATTACTTGGAAGTTAAATGGTTCTTTTTTCTTTATTTTAATTAAATTAAAATTGATTGATGGCTTGCCTTACTTGTTGTCCATCAGGTTATGACAGGCTCTGTCCCTCTCTCTCTTTCTGTGTCTCTCTCTCTCTCTCCCTTCATCCAGGTGTAGAGGAAAATGCCTGTTTGCCATCAGTCCCTCGCTGTCCAGAGCCTTGCACATGCTCAGATACAGTGGTGCGCTGCAGCAACCGTGGACTGCGCTCTCTGCCCAAGGGCATCCCCAAGGACACCACAGAGCTGTGAGCCACCCCCCACTCTCTCTCTCTCTCTGGCTCTCTCCTGTTGCTCATGTCATTCTGTCATCTTTTCTTCAGTATTTTCCACCACATTTTTGACACACTGGCTATTGAGTCCCATTAGCCAGCAGAGATTCCAGGAATTAGTTTGCCACGAGCAATACAATTTCCCCCCCTGTCGTCTGTGGCATTACCACAACATCACGTCAAAACAGAGCTGTCCATTTGTGATCTGAGTCGAAGTCATTCTGAGCGCAAAGGAAAGACGATCGCAAAGCCTGAGAAGAGTGTTACCTTCTTCCGTACATTCCGGGATTAAGCCTAGTCCTGGACTACACAGGGCTTTAACTGTCCTCCATGACCTGGCTTAATCCCTGTCCAGGAAAACTGGCCCTTAGAGTCGTGTAACGCTGAAAGATGTAAATGATGTTTTGCTATACATTTGATTCTTATCACATAATTCTTATTGCATTTGCATGAAGTAGAACACGGAGAAGCCCATGATTCTTTCATTTCATGATTCTTTAAGGCACAGGCACACGTCAACCCCCCCCCCCAGCATACCAGTCCTTTTTGAGAAGGCGCGTGCCTACCATAATCCTGTATGCATGGCTGCTCACATGCGATGCTTCCTGAGGCAGCAGTAGCCAGTAGCAGGTCACTACATTATTTAGCTGAAATGACAAGAGTTACATCATTAATTATGTCATGACTTTACGTATTTAGCTGCATTTATATTTAAGTACTTGATTCCCATTTTGTAGCAACAGGTTCAGGTCCACGCATACACCTCCTGATTGTTTTGATGTCAAAAAATAGAAAGAATGTTTGCAAAACAACACAACATAGCATGTTTGGTCAAATTCCAATCTTGAGTAAAATACAGTACATCCTCATCTGCTTACAAACTCTAATGTGGTGTCAGTTTAGACTATGCAGTCATTTTTTGCTGTTGAGTATTATACCTTAGAAGCTTATTTATGTTTATTATTTATGCTTGTGACTGCACTACAGTACATTATCTAGTATTACATTAAGTTATGTCACATGACCTGACGTCTTGTTGTTCTGTGGTATGTTTCATTGTATTGACTTACATTGTGTTGTATTACCTTGTGTTATGTTGCATTGCATTTCTATTTATTAGTGAGTATAATTTGAAGGCCTCTGCAGTGAACTATGTACTGGACAGGTATTCACAGCAGATATCTTATTTTGCTTGGTATTGCATTTAAGTGAATGTGAGGCTTTTCAGATGTTACATTATGTTTGCATACATTATGGTCAATTGCCTCAACTCTGAATGTAAACTCTAAAGCGTGAGCTTTCTATAGATTTTAATAGTTAATTAACATAAAACTTTCCAGTTTCACTCTTCATTAGCACACTCACCTGCAGCCTGACTTTATTAGAATTTAGAAAGTCAAATTAGCCACATGTGATTTTGCACACAGCGGAATTTGACCTCTGCGTTTAACCCATCCGTGCAGTGAAACGCCCACATATACACACACTAGTGAACACACACACCAGGGGGCAGTGAGCACATGTGCCCGGAGCGGTGGGCAGCCCTACTGCAGTTAGGGTTAGGTGCCTTGCTCAAGGGCACCTCAGTCATGGCCTGGGGGATCCCGGGGATCGAACCAGCAACCTTCCGGTCACAAGACCGGATCCCTATCCTTCAGGCCAAATTACTGAGTGAATGGAGTGAATGTGTGCGAATGTAAACCTGCTTGTCTCCATGTCTCAGATATCTGGAAGGCAACCTGCTTACATCAGTGCCCAAGGAGCTGTCCAACCTGAAACAACTCTCACTTGTGTATGTATTTCCAGTGCTTTAATAGCTCAGTCACCTCGACGGCCTTCTTCTCCTCTCGCAGCTATTGCAGATTTGTGGGTCATTTTGTTAAGTAAAGGTTGCCATTGCGGAATACAGTCCACTCTGTTAGTCCAGTATGGATTGCATGTTTTGTGGTTCGCAGTGGATGTTTGTCAGAGATTTATGGGTGCATAAGGTTAATTGTGTGTGTATGTGTTTGTGATGCCCTGCAGAGACCTGAGTAATAACAGTATCAGCTTCCTGACTCCACTCATCTTCAGCAACATGACTCAGCTCTCCACACTGTGAGTCTACCGCAAACCACTACCTCCCACATTACTGACAACAACCGCAACAGGCCAGCTTCTTGTTGTGTATGAATTAGGTCTGATTGTGTTATTGCAGCATATACAGTATTCATCCAAAGTAAATTCATGATTTTTTTTTTAAATAAGGGAAACATCAAGAATATAAACAATGATTGTTCTAGATTGTTCTAAACTAGCTGGTAAATTTCTATTACCTTGAGAGGAAAGTAATCAAATACATTTTCAGAATGTCTGACATATTATACTTCGGGAACATCAATATGTTGTTCAGTGTAATACTGTAAATCTGTCTACAATTCATAAATATATAAAATACATATACATGAAATATGATATACACTTGGTGGTGTTCTTTTTAATATACATGGTATTTCTTAATGTATAATGTTTAATATTAATATTACAGCTTTTTCTGTTCTATTGATATCATCTATAGTCCTGTTCATCACGCCGTACACATCCAACTCGTTTACTTAATTATAAATCTGTGAAGTTATAGGACTAGAATATTACAATAATTATGTAATATAGATATATAGATCTATATAATTCTGTCTTCACTTTCAATGTAAGTCAATGGAACCAGACTTTTTCCCAAGCAATTTTGGAGGATTTCTATTGGTCCATTCATCATAAACTTTTCACACACTGTTAAGAGCAGCAGCTGCATTTAACTGATGTAGAAAAATAGAAATCAACAAAAATAAATCCACATGTGTTTCATTGGACAATATTTATCCGCAACCAAATGACTCTCTCTCACTCTCTCTCTTTTTCATTCTCTCTCCCTCTTTCTGCAGTATCCTGAGTTATAACCAGATCCGCTGTGTGCCAGTGCATGCGTTTGATGGACTGCGCTCTCTGCGTCTGCTGTAAGTCCACTTCCTGATTCCACCTGCTAGCATACACACACACACACTCTGGGCTCGGCCCTTCAGCCAGCATTAATAACTCAGTTTAGGAGGTGGCTGTGAAAGAGAGCAGGTTTGAGAGGGAAAATTGTGTCTGGGCTCAGCAGGTTCTCCTCTTTGTAGATGGAGGAAGGCGGCCATTGTATTTCTCTTTCTTCTCTACTCCCTGAAGCCCTTAGGCCAGCTACACCACCATTCTGGGCAGGCTTGGGCAATTTGACAATATTACTATCACAACGGCGACAGCGATGTTATTTTGGCGTTGCGGTGGTGATTGGCTGCTTTGCCGCTTCATTGCATGTTTAACGATGCAAAAGAAGCCGTCCACAAATCAGACTCAGATACAACCGAGCATTCACAGAGCATTTAGGAAAAGGACAGAGTATACTGGCATAAACAAATCAAATCACATAGCGCGTTGCAAAGTGTGTTATTAGGTCTCACACATTATAGAAGTTTTCTTTCAATGATATTTTGATTTACCAACCTCAGCAAATGCTAATGCTATGAGTACAGATTATAGGATATCTATCTATCTGGAAATAAAAAAAAAACCTTTGAGACTTGTGCTATGACATTAAAAGGCAATTACATAAGTCTGCACTTAACTGCAGAACTGCTCAGTGGATTCCAGTATGGACCGCATCAAATGACTTCTTCTTGTTTTGATGTGAAGACATAGACATGTTCCAAAACTAGACATTCAGCAATAACTTTTTATTAAATTTAGAAGCATATCCATTTTTAAAGATACAAATGTGTTTCTATTATGCGTTTAGTGAGGCATCATGCTTAATTAATATAAAACATGCATTTATTATTGTCAGTATTGGCAATAACTGACTTCCAAGCATCAACCCTAACAATGGTCATTTCCCAGAATGGTGCAGACTCAAGTCTGTGCTCAGTTGTTTTTTTTTCCTTGTGGAAAATAACCCAGTATTGTTTACAGTTCAAATCTAATACCTGCTTTGATTACCCAGTACTTCATTAAGCTAAAGATTAAGATTGCTGCTGAAGGAACTGAATACATTTACACAATGTCTTGGGCATCCAGGAAAGATATCTAGAACTACACATTACTCTTTAAACTATAGCTCTGGATATGATCCACTATCAAAATAAGATATTTATGTTACTTTGTATTGTATTCATTCTTATTTACATCTGTTCTAGTGATATCTGGTTTTTGTACTGGTGAAAATAGACACATTGCTAAGATAAATGCTCTCAAATGGGTTTTTGGTGCCTTAGACATTTGCACAATAGTCCACAGACTGAACATTCAGGACTAGACACAGATTTTTGGTGATGTAGCACCATGTCCTCTTAGTTTGCCAACCTAGTTTGCATAGCCAGAAAACAAATGTCTCAGTGTAGCCAAAGCTAATGTTCATACACTCAGCTTGTTTCACAGAATCAGTTTAATAGCCAGATTGAGTCGTTGCGTTGACTGTTTTGCTCTCTAACTCTTACAACATGCACTCGAAATGTACACTAGCACCTAGCAAGCTAGATCTAACTATAGACTGACATACAGACCCTATTTTACTTACATAGTGAGAACTCTATGTAAAAACACATGAGTGGACCATTTGTTCTTAAGTTGTTGGCACACTAAAATAAAGTTGGTTAAATCCCGGTTTAACCTGGACTCAGGACATGGGCAACATAACTAAAGCTAATTCGTGCCACACTGGTCTCTTGCCGATTCTTCTTTGTAGTGGGCAAAACAATGAGACCACCTTAAAGCGTTGCATGTGCTTGTTTTCAATTTCTCCTCTTTCTTCTCTTCCAGAACCCTCCACGGAAACGACCTTTCAACTATTCCAGAGGGAGCCTTCAACCACTTGACGTCTCTGTCTCATCTGTAAGTGTGTGTCTGTGCGCCTAAGCCTCTCTCTCTCTCTCCCTCTCTCTCTCCCTCTCTCTCTCCCACTCTCTCTCTCTCTCTCCATCCCCTCCCTATTAATGACAGGCTCCCAGCGTCAGACTCGCAGACTCACTCAGCTTTTTATGATCTGTAGAGGTTTGACTTCATTACCGGGTGCAACCTGGGCCCATGGAGAGAGAGAGGACGATTGAGAGAGAAAGAAAGTGAGAGAGAGAGCGAGGGAGAGAGAGAGGGAGAGCAGTTTTCTTAAAGAGCCGCCCTGAGCTTTGAGCTCTGAGACAGGGCCCCACAGGAAATCTTTGTAAATTTTATTACAGCTAAAAGGCATCTATCAATGAGGGCTTATGACTGTTTTGTTTTTTTTCTCTCTCGCTCTCTCTCGCTCTCTCTTGCTCTCTCGCTTTTCCCCGGCTATAGTTCCTGCTGCCGGTTTTAAGTGGAGTTACTGCAGAGCCGCTGTGAAAGGAACTGTCACTGAAAGGTTGCTCTTTAGGGATAAGGGCCCTCTGTTTGATTAGAGAGAGAATAGAAGGAAGTGCTGTTGATTTGGCTGTAGCAGATGAAGAGGTTGCCTTTGTGTCGCTGAGTAGGATGTACAAGTGTGTGTGCGTTTGACTGAAGTTTGTGTGCATGTCTTTATGATTCACTATTCTGTTCCGGTGTGTAGGACTAATCCTCTTTTCTCCACGAGTGTGGCTTTCTTCATGTACATGTACAGCAAAATGGTTGTAACAATACAAAGTGTTGTTCATTTTTAAAAAGAGTAAAAGCTTTTTTGGTAACTAAGGCTGAACTGAAACAAAAAATGTCATCCAGATATTATCTAAAACATATATATATATATATATATATATATATATATACACTGACATAGATAATACATGCATAATACATAATAATACTAATAATACATCCAACTTTAAACCTCAAAAGCATGTGACAAAGCCAAACTTAACCAGTTAGCAGAGCGTGGTGTTTGTATCCGACTTGGGCGCAGCCTAGGCAGCCGTGGCGGAGGTCGTGAGAAATTTCAAGTGCCGTAACTCAAAAATTAGTATTGGACTTTAAACAGGACGGGCTTATAAGGCATTACAACCCCTCTCAAACATCACATGAAGTTTCTGTTGTGTGTGTGTGTGTGTGTGTGTGTGTGTGTGTGTGGGTGTGTGTGTGTACATCTTATTAATACATGCAGGAACTTGTTTCTAATATATGTGGGATGTGTTTCTGTGTGCATGGTAGGGCTCTGGGTGCTAACCCACTGTATTGTGATTGTGAGCTCCGCTGGCTCTCCCAGTGGGTGGCTGGATATAAGGAGCCTGGCATTGCCCGCTGTACTGGACCACCAGACATGGTTGATCGTCTGCTGCTGACCACCCCCCACAACCGATTCCAGTGCAAAGGTGAGCCCATCTCTCTCTCTCTCTCTCTCTCTCTCTCTCTGTCTCTCCAAGAATCCAAGTGCTGCAAGCTTTGAGCCTCAAACCTTAAAAGCCACTTAGCAGTGCTGGGAGATTGATTTGAGCTTAAGGAAGAGATTAGAGGGCTTTTTATTTATTTGTATACAGCGGGACCTAAAATAGAGTTACACTCAGGACCAGCCTCTGTGGCCCAGTGTAGCCTTTTAAACCTATCCTAATGTGTCGCTGGTAACAGTTTAGATTTTTAGAGAATTCTTTGGATCATATGCATCACAACATTGAAACAACTGCTGCAACAGTGCTGAGAAACCACATATTTAAAGGAAGTAAAAACTAAAAACACCTTTCTTTTTTACTTTAACATTAAAGGGCTAATGCCAGCATCTCACTCTCTCAAATCATCACTCACTCACTCTCACTGTTCACTCTCTCCATGCTCCTCACAGGACCTGTGGATGTAAATCTGATGTCCAAGTGCGCCCCCTGCATGGCTGTCCCATGTCAGAACAACGGCACGTGTGTTAGTGATGTCACCGGAGCTTACCACTGCACCTGCCCCTTTGGCTACAAGGTGAAAAGATCACACCCTCTCTACCTTCTGCAGAGATACCCCAGCTATTTAGTGCTACCCGGCATGACTGTGCTCACTGTACAGCCCTTCGAGTTGTGCATATCATTATGAGAGGATTTTCTCATCAATCATCCTGAGCTTACTCAATATATTGGAAGCTCTTCTACTCATGCATACACAATGCTTTCAGTGATCAATGGAGAAACGTTAAGCGTCTGAGGCTGGGAGTGCACATGCAGAGTACTAATCAGGATGTTTTTCCTACTAAATTAAACGTGTCAACCGGCTCTACTTATCATCGCTGCTGTAAGAAAAGGGTATGTCTCCACAGCGGAAACCTTATAGGAGATAGAATAACATCCTGAAATTCAATGTATGTTAATGAGATTTTATTACTAGTCATTTTGGACCATTTCTGCTGGTGACTTCTCTGTGAAATGTTCAATATATATAACAATATATATAAAAACAGATTATAAAAGAATAAAGCGATTTTTGGTATGACAGTGACACATCATAAAAAAGACCTAACATGAGACGGCTGGAAATACTTATGCTCATATCCACCAAGTACTAACTCTGTATAGAGAACAGCTGCTGTGCGGCCTTAGTGACGGCGTCCAGAGAAAACAGACCGGGATGCTGTGGGAAATGTAGTGTCCCTAGTAAACAGACCCCAATAAACAGCAATTTAATCATAATATGATGCCATTGACTTACATTATAAGAATAAACTATGTTTACTCCTGTAAAGTTGGAAATACAGGGTTTTATTTTTCAACAGCTGCATTATGCTATAACCAGTGTTACCAGTGGTGACCATTTAGTGACAAATAATCAAGAGTTATCTTTAATTTCAGAAATCTAATCTTTTTATACTCCAAAATACATCACTTGAAATAATAAACAAAACGGCACCCAATTTTAATTAAAATAATTAATAATAATAATTAATGTATGTCTTCATGCTATTTTTATGATTAACCATGTATTTACTACCTTGCTTCTTTGTGATGCATATACTTTTCCTAAATTATTATTAAGTGGTTAATGTATATTTTTTTAAAACATTCATTGTCATTGTTTATGTGTATGCCCATATATATATTATTAAGGATTATTGTGTTATCAAAGATATATTACTTACTACACTTAAATATAATGCATTAACCCCTTAAGTTAGAAGTAGAAGTTAACACTCTGGGCAAGTCTTTATGTATTAGTATATCACTAAGTAAATGGTTAATGATCTAAATGCACAGATAGTAATTATATTCAGCTTTATGCAAAAGTTGTCCCTGGTCAAACTACATGTTCTTTTTAAAGCTCATATGTTAACGCAGAGTTACTGTTTATTTGCTGTATTTAACATAAATTCATATTATTTGTGGCATGTGCAAAATGTCATATTTTAGTTCTCTAAGGATGTGCAACCCAGTTTTAATCAACAAACCATGTAATTTGAGCAGACGAACCTTTGAATAGCACTGTAATTATTAACTATCATTAATAATCTATTAGATTGTGATTCATTTGCTATTCATAAAGGCCTGTTGGTATAAAGTGGTAGTAGTGGGTCGAGCGATGACCCTGTTGTAAGGCATATCAATCGATATGAAGCACTGGTGCTGCAGTGATGTATTGTGTCCATATCGGGCAGTCCTGGTGTGTGTGTGTGTGTGTGTGTGTCCTGACTGAAGCATAGAATCATTAGGCTTTTGTTTGGTTATGGGCTTCCTGTCAGTGTTCCTCTGCAGTGGAACAGATAAGAGCTTAACCTCACGCCCTCCACAACACAAAACCAATGGCCCCTCTTTTAATTAAAATCTCTGCACCCAAGGTCAGCGCAGGTGTGTGTGTGTGTGCGTGCATCTGTGTGTGTCTATGTGAGTCTCTTCTATTAGGTTTCGACAGCTTTCATTCGGTTAGCCCCTCTCTCCTTCTCTCTTCCTTCCTCTGGGTTTAGATTAATTAAAAGGTGTGAGGAGAATTAAATGCTAATGCTAGAGAGAGAGAGAGAGAGAGAGAGAGAGAGAGAGAACAGAAGAGTGTAATCGCTGTAAGTGGTGGAAGGGAAATAAGCATAGCGCTGGCGGAAGTATTTGTTTGAAATTGAAATCGCTAGATAGAAAGCGAGAGAGCCGCGGAGTGTTAAGCGGATCTGGATCCATTTCTCAGCCTCCATAAACATAGTTCCTCCCCTGTTCTGCGCCAGCATGTGGGACAGGGAAACACAAACTAGGCGTTTGAACTGACGGAGCTACTGTTCCGCTCACTTTTTTAGGACTGCTTAGATATTGTGGAGAATTGATCCAAAAAAAAAATGTAAAGCATTCTTAGCTTTACTCTTAGACATGAAGGTGTCAGAAGGGCTGGACTGGTACTCTGTAAGAACCACTTTTGGTTTCTTAAACGTGCTGTAGAATACATTTCTTCAGCATTTGAGATTGTTCTTCAACATTTACATAAAAACATCTGGTCCCAGATGTGGTTTTACATGCCCATTTACAACCTGTGATATAGCCCTAAAATGAAACAAGCTGTTTCCCCTTGTTTGTGAATAATTTGATGAGCTCTGCTCTGATTGGCTGTTTTACAGCCATGATGGTTGCACAGAAGTAACATTTTACAGACAGTAAAATAACTTAGAACTAGCCACATGTGTTCACACACTGCAGAATTTGACCTTTGCATTTAACCCATCCGTGCAGTGGAACACCCTCTAGTGAACATACACACTAGGAGGCAGTGAGCACACATGCCCAGAGTTTTGGGCAGCCTTTCCACAGCACTCTGGGAGCAGTTGGGGTTAGATGCCTTGCTCAAGGGCACTTTACTCGGGGATTGAACCGGCAACCTTCCAGTCACAAGACCACATCCCTAACCTTCAGGCCACGACCCTGTTAATAAAATGACCCTCCTTGTAACGAGCAAGGTTGTCACATTTCATACCCTTTCCCAGGAACCGAACTCTTAGTAAGCATGATTGATGTGCGTCCTCAGCCTAAAGTTGGCTTCTTATTCACCAGCTTCTTAAGTGAATGTTCTGTTCCACCTTAAGACTGTTATATATCTTTAAATGCGCTCTACCTCACCACACGTCTATACAGCCTTGTGCATGTGTGTAGGTTGCTGTTGGCTGCGTTCAGGTTAACCAAGTTTTTTATAGGTGCTGCAAAACAGAAAGAAAAAGAAACAGAGAAAACGCATTATTCAGTCAAAAACATGATGACGGCTACATAAAACAGAAATTCCTCACCACCGGGGAAGCTAATGTGCCAGATCCATTGTGTGTGGTTTGTGGGGAGAAGCTAGCGAATGAGGCAATGAAGCCATCCAATTACTTCACCATTTAGAGACAAAACATTTTCCTTGACAACAGCAAAATACTAATCACGTGTGTGCCCTCCACGCCGCCCCAAGCACTCCATCAAAACCTTTGCGGGCTGCTGTTCAGTCTGCTTGTTATAACCTTTGGGAAGCTGTAAGGTCCCTTTTTGGGAAAGAAATGTGTGCAGAGCATCTTTCTTTTTTAAAGAATCTTTGTCTTTTTTGCCTCATTAAAGTCTGGCCCCAGAACAGCAGAGCTGTGTACATGTCCACGTTTGTCATATAGAATATAAATTGGAGCTTTCCGTATGCTATAGTGTTTCTATGACTGTAAAAGACGCACAATGCTGACTTTATTTTTGAGATTTCTGAGCTAGCATGTGTACACCATTGGAACATCGTACAGCTTGATGAGAGATTGGTGTGCAGTGAAGAGCTCTTTGCAGTAAAAAGGCACTTGAAATGCATTTGTATAGATTTGTTTGCTTACTTGAAATTATGTTTTTTAGCAAAAAAAAAAAAAAATATTATATTTCTATGTAACCCAATCAGATGGATCCAGTCTTTATGTGTCAACATCAGCAGATACATTAGCCCACACTTCCCATACTGGGACATTCTTAATACTAATGCCTCAAATATTAAAGGGTCTCCATTTTCTCCTCTTTTAGGGCCGGAACTGCGAGATAGCCGCCAATGCCTGCCTCAGCCAGCCCTGCAGCAATGGAGGCACGTGCCACCTTACGCCCGGCCAGGATGGCCACTTCAGGTACATTCTAGCGCTACGTCATCGGTCAGAAATCATCTCCATTCTGGGAATGCGTAAAAAACACAGACTCTGACAATAGCTCTGACTAAATGCATCAGGTTTGGATTCTATTCGCCAGAAGTCAGACAGATCTGTTTTATGTCCCTGTAAATTTCCTGCCTTCAGATGCTCCCTGCCTCCTAAATCACCTTGTAACATTTAAACACATGCGGCTTTGCCCTTTACATTCGATTACTGAAGGGCTGCGGCCTCCGCCGGGCCAGACAAACAACAAATAAGCCTGCATCAGGTTCCACTTGACATTACAAAAAAGCAATGAAACGGCCCTGGAGATGCAATTGGCTGCAGCGGGGTCAGGGTTGGTGTTTGTGGTATAGCCTGGTGTCTGGTTGGGGTGGGTAAGTATGATATATGGGCTCTGATGTAGTCGCTGCCCTTTGAGAAAGAGAGAGAGAGAGACATCTCGGAGGCGGGGTGGGTGTGGGCACTGGCGGGCGCAGGTGGGCGTGGGCACAGCTTAATGGGTGAGATAAGTGTTATTGGTCTCTCCCACTGAGTCGCCATAGAGACCAATCTTTATCAAACACTCAGCTTCCTTTGATGTCTCGGCAGCAAACGGCACCAGCCCACAACAACCACAGCAGCTCAACAGGAGGAACTGTTAGCCAGATAGCTCAAGCCAAACTCAAGCTGTACAATAGAACTCCTACTCTTATTGGTCAAACTGGGCTAATGGCTAACGGCTAGTGTGCCTGATAAGAACCAGCCATGATGGGTGCTATGCTGAAAAAAGCTTGGGACCCTCATACATCAGTTCTTTTACTTACTATATCATGTCTCATAGCTGATTTTAAACAACTGTGTCGCTCTTAAAAGAGTGGAGTCTATCAGTCAGTATCACATTTGTGTTGATCATCAGGAGAGAAGATACTTTTATGTATAAATTAAATAACAATATATAAAACAACATGGCTGTTTGTATTGTATTATCAAATTACAGTAGTAACAGTGGCACTCCCTGTTTCTCTGTCTCTCGCTAGCTGTGTGTGCCCGCCTGGTTTCGAGGGTCAGCGGTGCGAGATGAATCCCAACGACTGCGAAGATAACGACTGTGAGAACAACTCCACCTGCGTCGACGGCATCAACAACTACACCTGCATCTGCCCCCCCAACTACAGAGGTCAGTCGGCACTGTAGCAATAGTTGGATCTTTGATGCCGTGCGGTCATTAAGGCACAATGTACAGCCATAACAGATCAGCTGCAGCCGTTGGCTCAAATCCTATTACCTTAGATTACTTTGTTCCAAAGGTGAACCACATCCCTGCTGTTATTGTCTTGTTAGGCTTTTTTAGTTATACTGCAATGAAGCTGTTAGTCTTGCCTTCCAGTGGCACCTTATACAGTTGAGCAGGCTTTAAACAACAAGAGGAAACACTGGAAGCAAAAATTGCAAGAGGGCAAAGTCATTGAAAACAAAACACTGAGTCTGACATTAGCACTGATTCAGCAATTTCAGAGCACGGGCAATTTCAAGAAGGTTTGCCATTACTTACATATAAATGCCTAAGACGGGAGGAAAGGGGAGAAGAATACAAGAGAATAGGGGAAAAAGAGATGAAAACAGAATGAATAAGAGAGAAGAGAAGAGAAGAGAAGAGAAGAGAAGAGAAGAGAAAAGAAAAGAAGAGAGATGCAGCTGTTTGAGAAAGCCCTGTTATTACTGCAGTCAGTCTAATTGCAGCCTCTCCTGGGAGCGGGTGTGGAGTGTGGGTGTGGGTGTGTGCATATGTGCGTGTGCCCACTTTGGTACCAGTTTTGTCCGAGAAGCCAAAGCCGTAGGTCTGCCCTCCACGCAGCTGCTGGCTGGTTCTTTGTGAAGCTGAGCCGAGACGCAGATGAAGAGGGAAAGCCCCAATGCAAGCCACCAATTAGAACTTCTAAACAAACTAACAAACTGATTTAACCCTTCCTCAGACATCATCCGGTCCACTGCTATGTGTACACATTCCCAGCCCACCGTAACTCCTTAGTAGCTGTTTTTATTTTGCTGTACTATTTAAATATGATTGCATCATTAAATGGTTAATTACACATTTCATTACATAAATAAAATTACTATGGCTATATTCTGGGAAGTATATATACTAACAGTTGTGCTTGTGTCTTATTTTGTTTGTGCAAACGGTAATGCGGTATTGATCTAAAACGTAGACTTTACACCTTTGGCAGAAACGCTACACTTGTTTCGCTGAGCTTTAAGAGAAAATCATGTAGAATTATAATAATCTTAATTATCAGTGGGCATAACTGCAACAGCTGAATGTGGGAATTAAAAGAACTAATGAAAGTGTTGAAAATATTTGCTTGGAGAGTACTAAGAATACTCTTCCTACACATGCTTTCCCTGGGTTTTTCTAGGGGGGAGGGAAAGCAGTCAGTCTGGTGTTTTACTATATCTCCTGATGGTCTGTCATGCAGTACCGTAATAACCTGAGCAGCTCTGCCAGGCTGGCATGACTAAAGCAGACTCAGAATAGGTTCAGCAAGTGTTCAGTATCTGCACTCATGCTCTTTAGAAGAGATCAAAAAGGTCCCAGCAACTACTGAACACAGTGCCAGTCAGAATAACCCAGCGGAGCGCTCTCTTCGTATTCCTGCGTGAAGCCTGCAGATATGACATTGCAGGAAAAGGTCAAGCTCTCCTCCACTTTTCCTCCTCTCTTCCGCTCGTGGTGCTGCTGCTCTCTTCGTTGTGCTGGAGCTCTGCTCCCTTTGAGCTACCAGCATTGTGCGCTTCATTCCACCTCATGCTGGATCCTTAATCCAAAATAATGCATATATATATATATATATATATATATATATATATATATATATATATATATATATATATATATATATATATATATATATAAAATCTTTACAGGAAAGCCCTAAAACGTTCTTTACTTTCAATGTAGGTTAATGTATAGAGTTTAGAATCATGAACCTTTCATTATAAAGGTCAGCTGTCAGGTTTAATTCATATAGCAATGCATGGCTAATCGTAAGCATATGTTGGGTTTTAATGCTGATATGCTGGTTCACCCTGACAAGTTAAACCAGCATGAGACCAGCACTGTACCAGCTTAAACGAACAGAGACCGGCTTAGGCTGGTTTGTACTGTAGTTACAAGGCTAATGTAGCTAATAAGTAATGGAAGCTTCAATTAGCATCACACTGATAATCTAAAATGTTGTATTATGTTGCTTAAATCTGTATGTCATACTGTTATCTATAAAAATAGGTATATGTAGTATGTTAGCACTGTCACCTCACAGCAGGACGATTCGGGTTGGATTCCTGGTCCGGGCCGTTCTGTGTGGAGTTAGCATGTTCTCCCCGTGGTTGAGTGGGTTTCCTCCGGGTACTCTGGTTTACTTCCACATGTCTTAAGACATGCAGTCAGGTTAACCGCTCACTCTAAATTGCCTGTAGGTGTGAGTGCGTGAGTGAGTGTTGGCCATGCGATGGACTGGTGAACTGTCCATGGTGTACCCTGCCTTCGCCCGATGACTCTGGGATCGGCTCCAGCCCCCCCGTGACCCTGACTAGCAGGATTAAGCGGCAGATAATGGATGGATGGTTTGAGTGAAGCGTGTGATGATTTGCATATAATTTGAACATTGCTAATTGGTGTAGCTAAAAGCCTTGTAGCTCCTGTGCTTAACTAAAGAAGCCAACTTGGGACATAGCATATTTTGGCTGACTGACTATGTTTGGGTTAAGGGCGACTTGTGTAAAGGAGAATTTTGGATGAACCACTGCCTTAAATTTCCCTTCGGTTTTCCAAAAGATATATAAATTAGATTAGGAACCCGCAGCCCCAGGCCGCGTACAACCCATAGGCTCCCGGCCAAACACTCACAGCTGCTGAGCTGCTGGGCCGGTATGGGCTCTGGTGGTGGAGGTTTGAGGAAGCAGAATCTGGCAACCTTAACCAGGGCCTTGAGAGACTGCATCTGTTTCTGTGTGTCTGAGTGGCACTGCTGTGCTGTGGATTACTATGCACTCTAACTGTATGGACTGTAAGGCCTTCAGATCGGAAGTGCTAGAATAGAGGGCTTAGTATGCGTGTCTGTGTGCGCATGTGAGGGGGCTGAAATGTCCAGCAGCAGGTGGACAGGGACACAGAGCGTATTGAAGCCTCTAGATGGCAGTGATTTAGTGTTCTCAGATGGATCCTGCAGAGCTGTGTGGGCCATTTCTGCGACTGCCAACACTCAGACATGTGTTTTCGCTTGACACCGGACACCCCCCCACCAAAAAAAATCCAAACACCAGGGTACAGTGTGAGGAGTGAAAACGTCAGTGGATCTCAGAGGAGTCGTCAAACGCAGCCTGTGTTCCATCAAAGCCGATCCATTCGCTACACAACTGCTAGCCCCTTTTACACAGTGCCACACTTGAGCTCTTTACCATGTGCTAAGCCTGGGACGAGGGTGTAAAGCAGAGCTGCACAGTTTGTTAAGTGTTAAATAGACACATGCAAAGATTTGGGTCCTCCTGGTGCAATTTTATGTTTTTATTAATTTTCTAAATAAAAGTAAGTGCACATCCTGTACAGGGAAGATGCTTCATTGCAGCAATTACTGTTTGGTTGCCAGATTTGCATGTTGTAAAACAATGTGCAGAACTTTTGCCACATTTTATATGTTTTATATATTTTTTTCCAGTATGTTGATCTAAAATAAAAAGAAATTGTGTGTGAAAATTTCACTCAATAAGGAATGTTATTTTACCAGCCAGAGGTGTTTAAACGTTTGTGCACAACTGTAGCTGTATTGGCTTTTGCAGTTTTATTGCAGATGGCGGCAATATGCTAATGAGCCCTCTAACCCCCCACTGTGTTATATATGCTGGGAACATCCTTTCCAATCACAGTTCTAAATGAGTGCGTCTATGGATATTTGAATAAATGAAGGTATTCATTAGAGCTGTCCCGAAAAGCATTTTACAGGCTGTGAATACCAGAGCACCTGGATAGTTATTCTCCAGACCACACATGAAAAGAATAATATTTACATTTCATTAATAATAATACCTTTAATATATTCATTATCTCGCTTCAAAATGAATCCAGTAGGCTCCACCAGTGTACTTACAGTGCATATCAGTGTTCAAATAAGACAGGTAGCCTAGTTAATGATCATACCTACATATATATTTGAGATCCAACAAACTCATTGTGCCTCTGTGGTATGCCAACTTAAAGCACGCCCACACATGTGATCTCTTCATTATGCTTTTGACTAAATTCTGTAATTTCTTTTTTTTTTTTTGTTTCTAGCATTTTTCATATATATTAACTACATTTCTATCTAACCGTCTCTGCAGATGGAATGTACTGTAGCTTGGGGCTTATAGAAAAGAAGCTTTCAAATATTAAACGGAGAAATGAAAACCAGCATCACTAATATTCAAATTACTCAGGCCAGCCAGAGCTTTCATGTAGGCCAGCAAAAGTAATTTGTTTGGACTCACATTATCAGACAATATTTATGCACGTATTTCATAATACTTGTATTTTTTGTCCATATCAAGCAAATGGTTTACTGTATATTTGTGTGTGTGTTTTAGGGGACCTGTGTGAGGAGGTGGTGGACCACTGCCTGCCCGGCTTTGACCCCTGTCAGCACGACTCCAAGTGTGTGCCTCTCGGCAAGGGCTACAGGTGAGTGTGTTAGCTCCAGAGAGACCCATCACATGTGTGACCTACTGGTGAAAGATCAGAGTTCAAAGAAGAGGCGAGCACAAGCTTTTTCATATACCTTCTTCATACATACTGTCGTCGGCACAAGATCTCTCTTAACTTATGTCATCTGTGATTCACACTGTGAGATCATTTTATGATTCCTGTTTTTTTTTATACATTAACAGATCTTATGGTAACCCTATAAAACCTAATGTGTTTTCAGTGATACCGCTTTCCGCAGCCTTGACCTTGTCCTGTTTAATTTATGAATATCTGCCCATAGCTGCATGTCTACACTGGTGATTGTAAAACAGTCCAGCATATGGACTCCATCACTATATACAAGAAGCTTCACGCTATCTTTATTGCTCTGTGATGTTTGATTTTATGAGGCAATGTGGATGTTAATGTCACGTTACATTTACTTAGTGTAATGTAAGACAGAGTGATTATGATTATAAATTATGATTCAATGAAATGTTTGGTCATGTTTTCTACCTGATGGGTGATTGGAAATGGAGTAGTCACTCCCGTCTCAATGTAAACGTTACTGATCCCATGATAAAGTGACATTACGCCTTAACATTACACCTCTGTATGAAAAATTTAATTCTGCTTTAATCATTCAGAAACGACTTTGTGGTCATAAATGTAATTCTTTGTTGGAGCATTTAAAAGAGGTTTATGTTTACTGTGTCTGTGTCGTAGGTGTGAGTGTTTACCAGGCTATGTGGGACAGCACTGTGAACAGGACTACAATGACTGTTTGGAGAATAAGTGCCAGCATGGGGCAGAGTGTGTGGATGCAATCAACGGTTACACCTGTGTCTGCAAGGATGGCTTCAGGTAGAACCTGTGCATTGTCACTGTTGTATTAAAACCTCACATTTTGTATGTTTTTACACAATTACAAAATAGTGTACTACATTGTGTGAACATTATTAGGGCTTTTAACTATTAACACGTTAATAACTTGTGATAAGCTGAATTATTTTAGGCCTACTGTTTTTTTAAAAAAGAGTCTCTGAATCGTCTGCAGTAGTGCAAGCTCATGGCTTCACATTAGTGTCAAAACTTAAGAACTCAAAAACACAAGGTGAAAAATAAAAACTTGCATGTTTGCACAGGGGCTGATCGCTATTGGCTGATAGCACCTGGTTTTGTGACTGACTACTCACTTCGAAAAATCTCTCAAACTATAACATTAAAGATTAAGGATAGCTTAAAACTTTGTTATATCTCATAATTATCTTATAATAATGATTAAATTGTCTTATCACCTTATATGAGCATGTGTTCACTCGTTTTAATCTATCTCTCTTGTCGGCTCCTATTCATCCACCAGTAGTTTGCGAGGTTTTTCAAAGTGAGAGGTCAGTCACAAAACCTGTTGCTCTCAGCCAATAGCGTTCAGCCCCCTGTCCAGCCCCCAAACTGTCAAAACCGCCCCCCTCTGTAAACTTGAGCACAAACAAAGTGAAAAATTTACGTGCATGAAATGTTCAAACGTGCAGGTTTATATTTCTCACCTTTGGTTTTTGCACGCTCGAGTTTTGACACTAATGTGACGCCATACAAGCTGAAGCCAAGAGACTGTATATTGCTGTGAGAGAATCTGCACCTGTAGCCCTCTCATTTAAATACAGCTTATAAATTGCCTTAGAGGCAACATCTTCAACACCTTCGGCAGACTTTGTCAGCGTTACGTTTGTGGGAGACCTATGGATATGTCAACGAGCAGCGAACTGACAAAAGCAACAGCAAAGTGCTAAACTACACTTCCTCATTAGAGCCTCCTCTGTAACAAGAACTATATGAACAGCTTTTCCATCAGGAATCTTCATTAACTCTAAAAACATCTTACTGAGGTTAACACAGCTATTCGCACTTTCCTGATCTAAGAAGAGTTCAGCACCTAGCACCTCCCCTTCCCCCTGTCTAGTGCACAAGCCCAAATGCCTCATGTTACTAATTGGCATGAGCTCCATTTCCATAACCAGAGCTGTGGACCAACACTGTTTTTTTCCAGAACAGACAACAAGCAGACTGAGGTCTTTGCTGAAGTGTATCTGATTGGAATCATATACTGCACCTTTAATGGAAAGAGGTTTTTATTCTAAGTGATTTTGGAGCATTTTGATTGGTCCATTCATTAGACAAAAATAGCAGTATGCAAACGACAGCTGCTGAGTTCTAGCTATGTCGATACATTAAACTGTAAATACAGTTTGACCAGAGGAGGATGGGTCTCCCCTTGTGAGTCTGGTTCCTCCCAAGTTTTTTTCCTCCAGTTGAGGGAGTTTATCTTTGCCACTGTTGCCTCTGGCTTGCTCACTGGGGGATATATGTTGTAACTGTCTGTTTCCAAAACTCTGTAAAGCTGCTTTGAGACAACATCGTTGTAAAAAGTGCTATATAAATAAACTTGACTTGACATGCTATATTGTGGTGATAGAGATGAGGCACCAATATATACAATATGTACAGTCATTGATTTGAACATTCAGCCACTGTCGCTGTCTTTGGATGCCAGTACCACTTATAGCTACCTTTTTTGAGATCCCCTGTGATCAGATACACATGCACAGACACCTATACAAAATGTTTGTTCATAGAAAATCAGCATTACTCTGTTCATTGAGTCAGCTCCCTCGCAGATACGCACATGCACAGAGGCAAACATAGGCTCCAGGTTGCTGAGCTACAGATGGTGCTTTATTATACGGAGCTGTGCTGTCTCTGCTGAGGCAAATAGCAGATGAATCTCCATGTGGCTAATTATAATGCTATAAGTGTGGGACTGCCCTGTGGATCCGAGTGAGTGAGTGAGCGAGCGTGTTTACGTGCGTGTGTGTCTGTGTTCACGTGCATATGTGTGTTTGCCGCAACCGGTGCCAGCAAGCCGCAGGACGGCACGACACATCAGCTTCAGAGAGGCTAGATCTCCTGCGCGTGCCGCAGCAGCCAGATGAACAATAGCTCCCTCCGCAGAGCTCAGCTCCTCACCCAGCCGCGGCTGCTAATTAAGTGTTAGTGGCTTGAGCTCTGCATTAATTTGGCGTCCCACCCACCCGGGCACTCTATCAGTGTAACACCATTTTCATCTTCGTAACAGCAGAAAAAACAGAAAAGCTGTGTTAATCTATGAAAGAAATTAGAGCAAAGAGGGAGAGATATGAATCAGAGGCCTGCAACAATGTGGCTTTGATGTTCAGCCGTTGGGGGGGGGGCTCACTTAGCAATCTGATTAACAGCTTCATTTAACCCTTTGAAGTCTAGAGTTATTGCTGTAATTTTGTTATACTATTTAAAAGTCATTAGAAAATTACATAACTAATTACATACTTAGATTTACATTCGATATGCAGGTGTGAGGTGACTCATCCTCCTCTAGTCACAGCAGGAAAGTAAAACACTAACTCAACCAAAGCATTATGAATAGAGAAGAAGATTTTACAATTAATATGCAAATGTTAGACCAGGGCTATTTAATTAGAATTCAGTAGGGTCCAGTCAGAAGAAGTTTCCTCAGGACAAGGTCCGGACGGTCATTTCATCATTTCTAACTTGTGTTATGATTCAGTGGCGTATCCTGTATACTGGTATAGCCTAGTATCAGCATTTCATACCATCAGCAAACGAAAAACAAACACATTACACATACCGTTCAGTATATTTCAGTATATTTACTGTTTAAAGGCTGAACTGAATGAATTATTTATAAAACTTCAAATGAAAAGGGCTACATTAAAAAAACAGAATGCTTTTGAAAAAAGCCTGTATACCTTAAAAACAAGAAAAGTTCCGCCACTTAAAATAAACACTGTCAGCGCTAAGTCGTTCTCAATAGTCTATCGTTTTGGGTCCGCATTGGACAAACTATTAGTGACCTCTGTGTTACACTGACTCTACACACAGCAGCACCTTCGTCTAATTCTATTCATAAAGTGTTTCCTCTCCTTACTTACATTTATGGACGCACACATGTGGGGGTTGTGGACAGTATACCCCCTAACAACACGGCACTACACCACTGTGTAACCTTTATGATGGGACTTGACTGGGACTTCTAAGGGTTAAGAATCAGAATGTTTATCTCTCTTTCTCTTCCTCTCTCTCTCTTTTTCTTTCCTAGTGGCCTGTTCTGCGAGAACCCTCCTCCTATGATCCTGCTGCAGAAGACGAGCCCGTGTGATCAGTCAGACTGTCAGAACGGGGCGCAGTGCGTGATGGTGGAGGGTGAGCCAGTGTGTCGCTGCCTGCCCGGCTTCTTTGGCAACAAGTGCCAGAAAATGCTTACTGTGCACTTCCTGGGCAAAGACTCATTCATAGAGCTCCGCGGGACCAAGATCCTGCCGTCCACTCATATATCCCTCCAGGTACGACATCATCTCCTCACACCCTACAGCATTATCACCAATGCGTCAAAGATCAGCTAGTGATCCAAGGTTATATACACTTAACAGGCCTCAGATCATATTTCAGACCTTCATTGTAACCCTGCGATTAGAGGTTCTTTATGTGAACCTGATGAGGAGAATGTGAGGTCTGCTCTAATTCAGCAAGACAAGTTGAACTAAGTGTTGAACTATGTAGTGCAGAAGCATTGCAGGCCTGGGAATAGGAGACGCTGTTGTAGACCTCATACATCAGCAGATTATGGTCAGTCACCAGCATATGGCTCAAACCTTACTGTCTCAAAGCTTACCGAATCGTTCTGCAGACAGATAGCGTCAAACATCCCTCTGTGAGAACAATCCACAGCATCCTCCTCCCCCCTGTCCCTTATAAACACCGTAATGTGGGCAGTCTCCTCTGTCAGCTCTGCTTTCCAGCGGGCCATGCTGAGCAACCCATTCCCGACCCTGTCCATAAACACTGCTCAGATCTCACCTAGCGTAGCCACAGAAAGTGATCTGCATCCCTAACATCTGTTCCCGGCCTTTCATCGGCCACAGCCCTCAATCCGGCCCCGCTGACATTATTAGAATGTCACCCTTTGTCCACTAGCATGAATAATGCCTCCCCGGAGGACATATATTATGGTAATGGAAGTTGAGCCAGGTCTGTTATCGGCTGCAATCAGGAGCGCCAGCGTCACGGCCTGATCGCCTCTCTTTGCTACAAATGAGCCGCTCTCTGACAGGGCAGCCTAATGTTAATTAAAGGAGGAGGAGCTAAAAATAGCTCGCGTATTCTTTATCTCCCCACAGAGGTGAGAGCAGATGACTTTCAGATTTACAAGTCAGCCAGCAACATCAGCAAGGCAGGTCGCTACAACGTAAAATTATATGTTTAGAAGGCTTTTTAACTGTTTTCTTCTTGGTATGGACATGTTGATGGACAGGCTAGAGGAGAGACAGACATGCATAGAAATATAGAGCGTTATATATATATATATATATATATATATATATATATATATATATATATATATATATATATATATATATATATATATATATATATATATATATATATATAAATGGTGGTCTTGTACTAAGTACTAATATACTACTGGGTGGGGCCCAGTTTCCCAAAAGCATTTACATTTAGGGAAGCATTAAGATCATCAGTATCAATAACTAGTAGAGAGAGTGCTCTGCATCATGCTCGTACTACCTTTATGGTATATAAGGGTATAAAGCTATACATAAAGTCATAAAGCTATGGCTCAAGTTGTGATGACAGCTGACATAAGTTGACAAAGTAATAAATACTACATTTATGTCGAGTTATGTTAGTTGTCATAACAGTCTTATGTAGCTGAATGAACAGAACTCTACAGTACAGTGTTAACGAAGTCTGTGCTAAAATGCCCCGCCCAGCTCCCAGGACAAATTAATAGAAGGTATAGCAGTGTTATAAAGATAAGTAGAAGTATAAAAACAAATATACAAATACTATGTTTTATATAGGATGTTTAACCATTAAAAGTAAAAGAGAAGAAGAAATCACATTTGATTTACATTCTGTACTGAAATATTTGAGTCTTCCCTTCCAGCATTTTTCTGTTTGTTTCAGTGACAAGAAATGACAAACACAGCAAAAACGGAAAAGAATGTTTTTTCCTCACTAAACAAGACTGTATGCACAACAATAACATGTCATCACATTCAAATCATAATAAAAATGTCTCCTCTTCTGCTTACAAACACAAATGTGGTATTGATTGAAAGTTTTGGTTCTGCCCTTTAACTGGGTTCACATTCTCCAAACAGGATTTTAAAGGGGACCAGTATCTCAGGAACCAAATGTTGTTTGCAGACAAATAGGAAATGAGGATATCATGACAGGAGCGTCGCAGTCATGTAGCAAAGTGACCAAATCCTGCTCTTCAAGTGTTTTTTTTCTTATTCTTCTTCTGAAACATCTCATAGTTAAAATTCGGTGCTAGCACTTGTCTGGTGTGTAGTCATGCTAGCTGCTCATATGGCTCCAGGCTACTGGGCGTGAGTGGAAGGGCTCTGCTGGGGCTCATTTGATGCAGAGTGGGGCTTCCACACTTCATAAACCCCGTTTGACTCTGTTCTCTCTTTCGTTCTCTCGCTCCCTCTCTCCCCATGTGTGATTGGAGCAATAGCAGCAGCCCCGGGTTGTTTGCAGGTGTCCTGTTTGATATGATTGACTGAGCTTTAAGAGCTAAGCCCTGCAGCCCTCCTCCAGTTCAGCATGGATGTCAATTGGAGGCTTACTCCTTTCTCTCTTTCTCTCCCTCTCTCCCTCTCTCTCTCTCTCTCTCTCTCTCTCTCTCTATAGGTAGCTACTGATAAGGACAATGGAATGCTGCTGTATAAGGAGGATCATGACCCTCTGGCTCTAGAGCTCTATCAAGGCCACATCCGGCTAATGTACGATATTGCCAAGTACCCTCCAACCACCGTGTACAGGTAAGAATACTCACACACCAGGCTACAACAGTTCGGAAAGAACTTTTTTTAGGAATATACAGCCAGTTTGTTTGGAGATAAGGGCATAAATTGAATCCAAATTTTGTGAAGAATCACAACTTTTAGATAATTACTTGAAAGCTATTATGATACATTTAATATCAGGAACGGCACATATTCCAAAAATGGTGATCAAATGAGGAAGATAACTTGAGAAATATGACTGTAAACCCATGATTATATAAACCCCCAACAGTGATTCTGTTTATTATTATTATTATTATTATTATTATTATTATTATTATTATTAAAACATTTGGAACAGGAGGTTTCTTTGTACACTTGAGTAGTTTACTTTAACTATGCTATTCGTTTGGCTTTTGAAGACACTAATGGATCTAGTTGTGAAAACAAATGTTTTTGCTATTGTTCAGTTACACAAGTTAGCAACTGTGCACTACACTTTGCTGCACTTCACTACATACATTGTTGTATTTTGTGCTTCATAATGCATGTTTTTAGTGGACGTCCAGTTTGGTATATTTCAGTATAGCATTGCATACTTTATGCAGCCATGCTTAAACTTGCACCTGCAGAATTTGCCTTGTTGTTGTCATTCTGAAGTAAGCTTGGACATCACTACAACTATATCCTGTAAATGTATATATATATCATTCAATGTTTGTGCCTACATGAGTTTCATGACAGACCCTGCCTTTATGCAGGATGGTTTTTACCTTCTTTGGCCCAGAAAACACAAGATGCATTATTTATATACAGTGTTACTTAAAAACCTGGATCATTGTTCTGTATTTCTGCACGAATATGACATAAACCATAATGAGATTTATATACGTCCCAAAAGTCCTAAAAGTGGGTAGAAAGAATTAAATTAAATGAGAGGTGGTATGACTGGAGAAAGGAAAACACTCCAACATAAGAATCTTATGCCATCAGTGAAACATGGTGGTGGTAGTATCATGGTTTTGTCTAGTTTTGCTGCATCTGAGCAGATAGACTTGCCCTCATAGATGGAATAATGAATTCTGAATACAAGCAAATTCTAAAGTAAAATGTCAAGGTATCTGTGAACTGAATCTATAGGTCATGCAGCATGAGCACAATTCTATAGATATGTTATGTTATGTTAACGGACCTGAATTGAGCAGTTATTTGAGGGAACCCACCAACATCCCAGATCATCTTGACCAAGTATAACATTTTTGACCCATTTGTTTAACAGCGTTTATATGTGTGGAAAGTGTAAAGGTCTGCGCAACACAACTACACTAAATACTAAATCAAATATTAAATCAAAAGCTTTGTCTTAATAGTCATTAGTGTATATAAAATATCATGACAACAAATAAGTGAGTATTAACTTTTAAAGAGTGGTACATGTACTGCATACAATCCCGCACCATTAATACACATATACACTTAGCAATGATGACATACTTGCACTGAAACTAAACAGTCACGTTCCATTTCAAAGTATTTCGTTACATGAAACACAAACAGACTCATTAATCTGCCCTAAAGATGTTGGCTCATACAGAGCAGACCCTACCACACACATGCAGACTCTTTTAGAGAATAGCTGCAGGCCAAACACATGTGACTGCTACCTTTGCCCTGAGTCCCAGAAAAGCCTAATCCCTAAAGCCAGGGTTTACATGACCTCCTTGTGCCCCTCATCAGGCGTCTTTCTTCCCTCTCTCTCGGTTCTCATGCATGTGCTGCAGTTTGGGCGTCTGTGCCTCATCCACTTTGAGTGCTCTGCTCAATGGAGCCCCACAAATAAGCTCTTAATGTCAGCTAGGCTTTTACAGCTACCTGTGGGCCCGTTGTAAGCGCTTGGAATTGTTCCCAATGATTTAGAGATCTGGTTGAGCTCCACTGAACTTCTAATGCTCATTAGTCTACATTTAAGCAGTCGTTGCAGCAGTTTCATACTGCTGGCATTCATTAATCCTCCAGGGGTCCCCAAGGCTTTTTTCTTATGTTTTGTTTTACCCATATCAGGTTTCTTTTTCTTTTTTCGTGCATTTTATTTTCTCTGAGGTCCACGTATGATGATGCTTGTGGGTTTATGTACAAAGACAATCACTGTTTTTATTTTGTGCACACGCATACACGCTTCCGCCCAATTGAACGGGGCGTGTTTCTGTGCCTTTAAGATGTCCATGTTGGTGAATTTTGTTCTCATTGGCTGCAGTTTATTGTGCTTCATGCAAAAAGCAAAGGCTGAGAGACTTCTTATAAGCTCACCCTTAGTGTGTGGAGCTATTATCAGTATTATCAGTATTGCTCTAGGCTGAACTGATGTAGGCTGAATGTTCTGAATGTAAATGCATTGTTTTTGTGACATCACAAAAACAATGAATTCCCTACAGGCGCCTGCTTAGTTTCCATTGGCTCTATGGACTGGGTTATTGACTAGAAAAGAAAAACAAATAGGGGGGAAAACACATTGTGCAATTATGGATTCACATTCAAATAAGTACTCAAGTGACTGTTCAGTATGATTACATTCATAGCTGTAGAGATAGCTCTAATAGAGATTTACTGGCAGTTCTTAGGCAGTTTACTGATCCAACTTCTGTTTAATGCTCTACTACACTTTCTGCTGCACAGCTTGTTTGTCAACACGGGGTAAGGCTGGTAATTTTGAAAAATGAGTGAGCTACGCTCTGTTTCTCAGATGACTCAGACAAAAAAGCTTAGGCAAGAAGGCACAACTGCGCAATAGAAGTTTTTTAGAACTTGCAAGGGTTCACGCACTTTGCAGCAATTTTCCTTCTTCAAGTTCATCATTCGAAAGATGCCAAAGGTGAATTTAAAGGTAATCGATCATGTTGCATTCTGACAGTAAGAATGCCTTAACCTCGCTCATTTTCCCAGCACCTTTGTGGATTGGCAGTAGTGACTAGTTCCTGTGTAATAGCAGGCAGCAGAGAAGAGCTGCTCAGAGCCAAGCTCTCAGGCCCTGCCCACTAGATAGCTTACTATTGATCCAGACCGTATCTCTCTCTCCCTCTCTTAACTTCTGCCACCGGCTAGGGTCCAATCGATCGCTCTGTCGGGCGTGTCACAGCATGTAAAAATAACATTTCATCCAGGATTCTGGCTTCTGTGCAATATAATAGCCTAACGTGTACTAAGATTCTTCCAAAGGTTGCTGGTAGCAAGCGTGCGCAGTTATATTATTAAAGTGCGTTTCTAATGTGCACTTGTCAGTAATGTCCAACATGCCTACACGGATAAGCACTGGGCAGCACATATAAGGAACTGGTTTTTCTGTTTCTGTACTCGCATTTTGGAATAGTAGTAGAGATATCAAAACTATGAAATAGCCTCCACAGAATTAGGCCGTGAGAAAAACTGATTTAAACAGCACATACCATGGAAGGATGAATTGGTTTTTTTGTAGTAGGTACACATTTATTAAGGTTTTCAAACAAACAGTTCTTTTAGGGAAACTGAACGGCAAAACTCACTAATTCACTAATTTATGATGTCACAAAAAACAGCACATTTACATATCTATGTTCAAAAACAGTTCATAGTGAAGTTATAAGAACTTGGCCAGCCCAGATTTTTTTTTGTTCAATGCCTAATCTGGAAGCAGCATAGAGTTGCTGGTAGAGCAGCACCACCTGGGACAGTGGGAGTTGTAACCAGGTATATCTTTTCAGTTGTGGGATATGAACCCATGACTGTCCTGTTCTAGGCTTACCTTTCCTACCATCAGACTCCCGTCCACCCCGGCAGTCATAGACACATCATAGACCTCTGAATGAAAGAAAATAAAATACAAGTAAAATGTACAATATGGTCCGGTTTATATTCCTGTGGTTCCTCTTTGCACTGATGACAACCCTTCAAGTATTCTCTCAAAAAGCCTCACTAGAAACCCCCTGAGACGCTTCTCCCAGAGGCTTGAAGTTCCAACATATGATGTGAAATAATAATAATAATTGAAAAAAGCTTTTAGATAAATTGTTTCTTAAGATGGTAAAAAACCTACAATGGAATTGGACCTGTTTATGCATTGACAGACTTCCTGCGTCTGTCCTCGCTGAAGCTTCGTAGTCAAACTTGATGCACTCTGCTCTGCTTTTGAGGACAGCTGTGTTCTGGATGCTGATTTGTGCAGCTCCCCTCAGAATGCGTCATGGCTGCCTTGTTTTGCATGCTCAGCCTCTCATTAGGCTGTTTTTCCGCCGATGACATAGCGCTTTCTGTGGCTTTGGCTTGCCTCAAGGCCATTGTCTCAGGGCATAGTGGGAGATAGTGCTGGGGTGAATGAGAGGGGACAAGGAAGGGGGGGCAGATCTCTCTGACTGCGAGGTAGAATTGCCCCTGTCCGCCTTCATTAGGTGGATACGAGCCACAGCGTGCGAGCCCCTGCCAGGCCAGTGCGTTCCTGAGGTCTCCTTGACATGGTTAGTGCCAACGGCATGCAACCAGAGCTGACAAGGCCCATCCAGGGCCTGCTGCTCAATTTGTAACCCCGTCCCACCCCGGAACGCTCGGCTACGGGTGAGTGCCGCGGGCTCTCAGAAGGAGAGCGTGGCTGCGGCAGGAGCATTCCAGAGCTCCGGTTCAGCAGCTCTCCATGGGCGATCGACTTCAAATGCAGGACGAGGTCATAAAGCACCGGTGAAGCGAGGATCGGAGGAGAGTGCAGACTCTGCTCCTGTTTCTGGTTGTCTGCAGGACTAAAGTGACGGGCTAGGGAATTTTCTCCGTACCTCTAGGAGGAACATGGCTAATGTAGCTAACAAGTTAACTTATAGTCACCAGGTTAGGATAATGCAAACTGCATGCATAAGCTATTAATTATTATTAATTTTGTAACACATGCCTCAGGGGGGTGGTGTTCATAAGGCTACATGACATCTACATACAGTTGCTTGCAAAAGTTTAGGAGCCCCTTACATGTTTTGTTGATGTTCTAAGTAAAAATGAGTTCACATAGACTGCTTAGAACACACATCTGCACATTTTTAAGCATAGCTTGTTTACTAATGTTTTTTTTCCCAGTATGTTAAATAAATAAGCGAATAAATACAAATTGTGCCGAAAAACAGGATATTGAGGCTCGTTCACCTATAGAGAATGTGTTGATGTTTGAATTTGACGTTTAAACGCTTTCAAATGGGTGTTCAAACTTTTGCATATCTCCAAAAATGCCAACTTTACAGGAGAGGGCCACAATATTCTTTACTTTAAATGTAAGTCAATGGAACCAGAATTTTGTTTTAAATAAACATATACAAACACTTATTTTAGTCATACTGCCATAGCAGTAACATAGTTTTGTTGTTTTCTCTGGGTGGCATAGGTTTTGCTGTTAGTGTGGATAATGACAGTTTGCCAAGTCAGGCCAAGCTGGATGAACAGAAATGGACATGGCTGTTGGTTAAATATTTAAGATTTAAGCTTGTCAAATCATCAAATCGTGACAGCTGACTGTAACTTCACCCAAAAAACAACCCAATGTCTGGTTGACACAAGCAACTTTTATAACAACTTTTAAAACTGGAATAATGATTTGCTCATTTTGGGTTATATCAGTTGACATGCCAAGCTTATGTAGGTATAGTGTAGTAACACTGCAGAAAAGTGTTGCCATTAATCTCAGTTGGATGTGTTTATATGGTTTATGACATCATATAACATACTGTGGTCCAAAACATCTGTTCTTATAGATAACAGTAAGGCATCCAGTGTTCACACAAGATTTATTAACAAGTTGCAAATAGTTATCAGAATTATGTAAGTGCCTCTAAACTCTTCCTTTAAAGAAAAAAGTCGGGACACTAAGATCTTGGCTGATCAATGACATTTGTGGTAAAGGGAAAATTTGTGTAAATTTGATTTCTGGCTGAAGGCCTGCTTTAACCGAGCTAGAACAGTACAAGGAGAGCTTACTCACTCTGCTCAAGTCAGAGGAGAACAAATGAAAATGATGAAAGCTTGCTTTTGTGTGAATTGAGACTGAGGGAAAGACAGATGAGAAAACTGTGGAGGGGAAAAAAAGAGGAGAGGAGCAAGGGAGGTCCAGAGAGAGAACGTGAGTGAGGAAAGACAGATCAAACCCTGGAGAGAATGACGGAGAGCTGGCGGAGGGTGAAGGACACTTATCTCCGTAGAGTGATCTTGGCCGATGGGGGGAAGGAGAGAACGATGTGTGCACTGTGCAGGAGAGGAGAAGAGGGAGGGTCCAGGCTCTTAACTAGAAGTAAAGGATCATTAGCATTAGATGAATGCCCGGGTCCGCGCTGCCTGCTAATGCTCTGCCCTTTCCCAAATGCCACGCTAATCTCTCTATTAGTTTAAGCGGCCGTGTGGGCAGTCCTTCAGCGGAGAGCGCTGGTTTTGTGGAAACATCACAGGAAATTGAAGGAGAATGCTAGAATTGCAGCTCTGGCTACCCCCTCCGCCCACGCAGCATGGGCTCGGAGTCCTGCGCCACGCCTAAGCCGACAGAAAGCGGCCAATGTTTGTCATGTCAACTGGCTCTGGAGCCGAGCACGGCCGGGGTGATGGGGGGTCAGGGTGCGTTTTTATTGGCTGTTTTCTTTCCTTCGCCCGGGATTAGCGCTCGGTTCCTGCACGACCGAAGCCTCGGGCCCCGAGGAAAAACAGCAGCCTTTCAGAGGTGCAGCCAAAAGAAGCCAAGCAACTCTTGTGCAGCTGAGGTGAGCAGGGATGGGCTGCTGGAGGACGCAGTGGAGCTGGAGCTGAGGATCTTTGTTTGGGAGTGAGACCAAGATTGGGGTCTCAGATTGGAAGGCGTGAGCTGGAAGTAGGTCTTTGGACTCAAAGCCTTGGGCCTGGAACTCTGGCACTAGAGCAGGGGTGCTCAACCCTAGTCCGTAGTCTACTGCCCTGGAGAGTTTAGTTCCAATACACTCTAATGCGCTCTAATGCTCCTGGAAGCCGTCATTAACTGGAGCAGGGTTGTTGGATTAAGTCTGGAGGTAAAAACTCTCCAGAGATGTAGCTCGCCCGGACCAGCCCTGTGCTAGATTAAGGTCTTAGAATCTTAGATCAGAAGAGATTAGAGCTGGTCAGATCTGTAAGGGTGTCACTTCATGACTGAGGCCTGGTGCCAGAACCAAATCATGGGGTCTCCAGAATTTTTTGCAGGGCCACGAGGTGCGGCCTGTTCATCCACGGTAACAAAATAAAAGACTAAGGAAAGTATGGAGCAAAAAAACTGGGTTACTTCTGTTTAGGAGAGTTGTGCCTTCATGAAACCAGCAGTTACTATTGCAGCAGATCCTGGCAACATAGTGTGCATACTTTGCATGCAACCACTACAAAGTGATGCATGCAAACCCACCTATTTTCATGGATGTAGCCTTTTATATCAGATTATGTTGTTTTAAGGCTATTAAACATAATAGTGGGTTTAGCTGAACATGATGGCTGTTTGTGATGCCTCTTATTTAGAGCATGATTCTTTATATGTGCCCAAATGAATTCAAATCAAGCCTAGCATTTCAAAATCACAATCCACCGAGACGTTTTTACTTTCCCTTACCTGACAGATGTCCTTAGACTGACTGCCCAGCTTCTCTGGGCCTTTATGGCTGCTAAACTGAAGTTTAGCCAAAAGGTCACAAGCAAGTTGAATGTTGAGCACATCATACGGAGGACTCTGTGCTAGATTTAGCCATTTCCTTTCTAGTGGAAAGGATGTCTATGGGAATCAGTCTCCCTGTGGCACTGAATAGCTTCCCCCTGTCTCCGTTCACTAAACAACCTTGCAGCAAAGCGCTCCACTGCCATAGAGGCTTAATTGAGCTTACAGCTGCAATCCATAACAGCATCGACTGCCTGTGTAACATCAACTTCAGCCGGTCTGGTGAGACCCTGCTGTAAGCAAATGATAGTGCCGGGTAATTGAATTTGGAAAACGTAAATATGTCTACAGGTTCACTGATTTTAGATAACTTTCTGAGATGAAGGCTCCGGTAATTGTGGCTAACTTTGTGTATGTGTCGTTTATAATGCGGTTTCGTGGAGTCGGTTGGTGGGGGGGGGGCAGAGTATTTTATTTTCAGCTGACAGGAAATTGACCTCCCCCCGCGCGAGAGAAGGACACGAGGCCGCTGAAGTCTTCGACGGCTCTGTGTTTGTTTTTATGGAGCCCCATAATGGAGCGCTTGAAGCTAATACGCAGGCTAGGCACACATCAAAGATACGCCACCCTGAGCCCCCCCCCCCACACCACCCCCACCCCCCCACCCCCCACACCACCCCCACCCCCCCACCCCCCACACCACCCCCACCCCCCCCCCTCCAAAAATATTATGACCTCTGGAAAATTTCTTCCTGTCAAATTGCAGACAAAAGGCCAGCACTGGTCAGCACTTCCAGCCTTGAGAGACTAGCCTGGTCTCTGCTGCCCCCAAGTGGTGCGGTGGTTTAAATCCAAGGCGCTTAAAGCCTATTGTCAGCATTTGTGCGACAGCCCTGAGAGGATTAGGGTTGGATTAAGTGTATTTTCATTCTTTGAGATATGGCAGCGGCCCTTTTATTCTATTCAGTAATATGTAAACCTCCTCGGGCTGCTTTTAATGAAAGGCGCCTGTCAAAAGCAAAGGCATGGGGGGGAAAGAATGTCATTAAACTGTAATAAAGCCAGACATCCATGGTGGTATATATGTATCAAATGGACAGGCCGGATAACTTTTGGGGGGCCTTGTAAACAGACCGTTGTGTTTGTGAGGAACATGTTTTGGAACCCAGAATTGAATTATAATGGTGTAATACGAACCACACTTTGGGCCTACTTTGAGCCAAGACCTCAATAAGGCTTGGCCGAGGGCTGGACCATGTGTCCGAGGACACTAATCTATGTCTCCACCTATAGCCTCAGCATTTGTGCAATGGAAACGACGGGGCCGCGCCAGCTCGAATGTGAGAGCCCTAGCCGCAAGGCACAAGTCAGCTCAATATAATGCTGGCCTGTTTGCTTTACGTATCTGCATGGGTTTTTCTCTGCCTTGTGTTTTTCCTATGCGGGATGTCTGTGGCCAGTTGTTGGGTAAAGAGGATATAGAACAGGACCACCAATGGTCAAAACTGGTGAGGTACGAGGAGCCAAGGCCTTGTTCCAGAATTCGCACCCCATTAGTTTGAGCTGTTAATTCGATGTTCGAGCAACCTGACCTGCGGCGGGTTTAGCGAACGTGTCCGATTCTCACGCTGGAGTGAGACGGCTTTTGACACGTTTTGCCAGCGTGCTGTTTTTGGATGCGCACTCCACTTCTTTGAGTGAGGAGAGATGTTGGCAGAGGAATGCAAAGCAAAAAGAGAGGAAGAGCTTGCTTTGGGTATAGGAGGAGAACAAGCCATAACACTCCATAACCCACAATCTCTTTCTCTCTCTCTCTCTCTCTCTCTCTCTCTCTCTCTCTCTCTCTCTCTCTCTCTCTCTTTTACTCCCTCCCTGCCAAACCACTGTCTCTAGCTGTCTGTAGCAGCCTGTGTTCTCTCCAGGAATAACTGCTCCGCCGGAGTACGTGGGTCTCTCTAGCCAAACTTGACCTGCTTTCTCAGGCTCTGGTGTCAGTTCACACGGGGTTTACGTGGGGTCGCGAACCCGTACGCTACTGTATCACCTCAGACAAAACACCATTTTTCAGCAGGGGCAGGGGAGCTGCTTGTTCTGGATGCAGCAGTGTGGGAAACTGGAGAAGATAAAGGCCTTCAGGAGCTCCAGGGTGCAATCAAAGTATGTGGGCCCAGTCAAAGCCATCCAGCTGAGCTCACAGGAGCTAACTGTCATACTCTGTGGTCTTTGAGGACACTCATCACTCTGTGATGCTTTAACATGAGCGAGCGGAAAGCAATCGCTCTTTCTTCTGGGTTCATCCGAACACCAAGCCAAACACTCCAAGCCTTTCACCTCAACATGCTCTGCCTCCAGGGGCCTCAGTGTGCGGTTCGCGCGTACGACCGAAACCGTTTTAGTTCCACTCACCACGCGAGAGAGCCAGTTCTCAGCCAACATAAGCTCCTCTCGCACTGTTCTTCCTACGGGTGCCAAAGCCAGAGCTCGCACAAACCACACCTGGCTGAGCCTTTACTTTACCAAAGCCTAAGCAGATACTTGTACGTCATCTTGGAGTCGGAGGAGCGGCTCAGTTGACCTATTCATTCTCACCGCAAATGGGTTTGTTTGTAGCATCTGTATTGAAGTTGGACGAGCTTTAGAGAGAGTGGACAAAAATTCTAGTCAGTGTAATCATTTTAGTCAAAATGCTTACATTCGTTTCTAATGCTGTTTATGTTGCCTGCGTGTGATGGGCTACATTATGAGGATAAATCAGTAGTGACTGAACTAACGTAAGCGTGGTGGAATATTTGTTTTTACCGTTTCCAACCTGCCTAGTTTTATTTAGCTGCAGCTACATGGTTCTTCTCAGTCACATAGCATTTTAAACTGGAAACTCAACATTTTGTAGCAGCTCTCAACAAACACTGTAGTGGTCCAGTTTCAGTCTGGATTTGTATTATAGATATAGCTATGTCACTCTTTCTCATCCTCTTAAGACATGTTTTTGTGTTATTTTGTTCTTGTAACTAATTGGGCCACACAGCCCATCACAAGTTTGGGAACCCTTTTTTTGTACAAGTAATATTATACAAATGAGCATGCTGTCCTGGTTATTTTGCATATGTCGTGTATGTACTGAACTGTATGTACTGTATGTGTATGTAGTGTTACTACCCCTACAGAGCTTGGTAGGTAGTCGGCTGTGTGTGTGTGTAGCGTTACTACAGAGGTTAGTGGAGAGTCGGCTGTGTGTATGTAGTGTTAGTGCCGCTACAGAGCTTGGTGAGTAGTCGACTGTATGTGTGTAGCGTTACTACAGAGGTTAGTGGAGAGTCAGCTGTGTGTATGTAGTGTTAGTGCTGCTACAGAGCTTGGTAAGTAGTCGGCTGTATGTGTGTAGCGTTACTACAGAGGTTAGTAGGTATTCGGCGGTATGTGTGTAGCGTTACTACAGAGGTTAGTAGGTATTCGGCGGTATGTGTGTAGCGTTACTACAGAGCTTGGTAGGTATTCGGCGGTATGTGTGTAGCGTTACTACAGAGCTTGGTAGGTAGTCGGCTGTATGTGTGTAGTGTTACTACAGAGGTTAGTAGGTATTCGGCGGTATGTGTGTAGCGTTACTACAGAGCTTGGTAGGTAGTCGGCTGTATGTGTGTAGCGTTACTACAGAGGTTAGTAGGTATTCGGCGGTATGTGTGTAGCGTTACTACAGAGCTTGGTAGGTAGTCGGCTGTATGTGTATAGCGTTACTACAGAGGTTAGTAGGTAGTCGGCTGTGTGTGTGTGTAGCGTTACTACAGAGGTTAGTGGAGAGTCGGCTGTGTGTATGTAGTGTTACTGCTGCTACCAAGGTTAGTGGAGAGTCGGCTGTGTGTATGTAGTGTTACTGCTGCCACAGAGCTTGGTAGGTATTCGGCTGTATGTGTGTAGCGGTACTACAGAGGTTAGTGGAGAGTCGGCTGTGTGTATGTAGTGTTACTGCTGCTACAGAGCTTGGTAGGTAGTCGGCTGTATGTGTGTAGCGTTACTACAGAGGTTAGTAGGTATTCGGCTGTATGTGTGTAGCGTTACTACAGAGGTTAGTGGAGAGTCGACTGTGTGTATGTAGTGTTACTGCTGCTACAGAGGTTAGTGGAGAGTCGGCTGTGTGTATGTAGTGTTACTGCTGCTACAGAGCTTGGTGAGTAGTCGACTGTATGTGTGTAGCGTTACTACAGAGGTTAGTGGAGAGTCGGCTGTGTGTATGTAGTGTTAGTGCCGCTACAGAGCTTGGTAGGTAGTCGGCTGTATGTGTGTAGCGTTACTACAGAGGTTAGTGGAGAGTCGGCTGTGTGTATGTAGTGTTAGTGCCGCTACAGAGCTTGGTAGGTAGTCGGCTGTATGTGTGTAGCGTTATTACAGAGGTTAGTGAAGAGTCAGCTGTGTGTATGTAGTGTTAGTGCCGCTACAGAGCTTGGTAGGTAGTCGGCTGTATGTGTGTAGCGTTACTACAGAGGTTAGTGAAGAGTTGCAACATATGGCACATTTATTAGGTCTTTTAGGCCATTATATCATTTTTAGGTTCTTTATAAATGTAGCTAAAACAACATAGCATTTTGAAATGGAAACTCAATATTTTATTGTAGCTATCAACAAAAACTGGTCCAGTTTTAGTTCTTTCTGTTTTTTGTAGGGTGGTAAAGATTCACAAAATTCACAATTTAATTCTATACAACAACAAGGCCTGTCAATGCTTTGTTTCAAAACAGTAAAAATAAAGAGAGTTATTACAGGTACATGTTTTCAACAGATAATCTTATCTAAAATGAAACAAAATGTAATGTAAATGTAACTTAATGCATATTTGTTTTATAAGTTGCTCATCAGGTTTGAAAGTGATTTTTCCAGTCGTCTGCAAAGCCATTTGCATCTCGTATCAGTTGCTGGGAAAGAGCAAATTTGTGGTGGGATGCTTAATTGTGACGGGATCATTCTACTTGTCAATGTAATGTAATAAACTAAATCATTAAATAATCTATCTTTTTTCTTTGTGTGCATGTCAGTGTGGAGTCAGTGAACGATGGCTTCTTCCACACGGTGGAACTGCTGATCCAAAATCAGACGCTCAGTCTGGTGGTGGATAAAGGAGCCCCCAAGAGCCTGGGCAAGCTTCCCCGGCCGCCCACAGTGGAGTTCAACACCAAGCTTTACCTCGGAGGTCAGAGCCAAGCGCAAACACACTCAAATACATCACCCAGTATTGAATACAGCTAATCTTAAATGTGTGCTTAGAGTTTATGCCTGTACAATTATCCCTGGTGCAATGCACAAACTAGTAATAGAAGCGTATACATGGAGAGAGATAGCCTCACCTACATACCATTCCTAAGTCATTATACTTGTCTTAAATCGTTGGGTTGTTAAGTAATCTCTGGTAGACTTACTTATGAGATTTCTGAGACTGTATGCCTAAAGATTGTCCTGACGTAATTATCTAGATAACTCCAGACTGGTCTGAGTTGATCTCAGACCAATATATGACACACATGGAATGTATTTTTATACCTACGGGTGGTATGGTTTGTTGTTGCAGGTGTGCCTCCAGCACTCAGCTCATCAGGTTTGCGTTCTGGACCTGACCGCCAGTCTCCATTCTTCAATGGCTGTATCCATAACGTGAGGATCAATGGTGAGCTGCAGGAGTTGGGCAGTGGGCTGGCTGGTGCAGTAGGCATCCTTCCCGGTTGCCACTCCTGCAGCGCGTGTGCTCAAGGAGCGTGCAGACAGAGGGGAGAAGCAGGAGTGACCTGCGAGTGCCCAGTCAACAGCAGCGGGCCACTGTGTGACCAGCAAAGCACCACCAACCCTTGCCAGAGCAGCAGGTATGAAGCCCATATAACCCACACATTTTATCCCCTAGGTAGAAAAGAAAACTGTGAGGTCATTAGTACATGACTTCTCTGATTCTCTCTCTCTATGCAGGTGTGTGCACGGCCTGTGTGTGGTTAAGGGCTCGTCCTACAGCTGTACGTGTGCACAGGGTTACTCGGGCCAGTACTGCGAGAGGAGAGAGGAGCCGCTGGCCTGCAGAGGGCAGCACTGTGCACATGGAGAGTGCAGGGTGGATGAGAGTGGAGTGGCTTCATGCCACTGCCAGCCTGGCTACACGGGCCCCAGCTGTGATACAGGTGAGATTATTCACTGCAAGCCATATTTGTCCGGGTTTCACTGCAGGACGGACCACAATCTACACATAAAAAAGAACCAGAAATTCAGTTCTCACGGTTTCTCTAGAACACCAGGCATGGCTAATTACAGACTTCACCCAGTGCTCACAAACAAACCATATATACCACATTAAAACATTTAACATAGTGACATAGTCTTTAAGGGCCGGGCAGTGCTGACTCTCCACCCTCCTTTGATGTAAGAAATGAAAGTAATGATACGATGGTATCAAATTCTACTAGATAAGACAAAAATGGTGAACCCTAAGGTCATAGATTTCACAGATCATAACAGACTTTGTTATTTGGTAGCTGATACTGTGCAACATGCTGTTGCTGTTGTAGTGAAATAAACTGATCAGGTGCCAAGTTTAGGTGTTGTTATTCAAGCTATACTAAAAAACACGTTTTCTTTAAAGATGCCATAGAATAAATTTATTCAGCCAAAAAATGAACCTCTGCGTAGGCAAGAACTAATTAATTAGCTATGTTAACGTTAGTTACCTAAGGCCTGCTAGTATGTCACCTGTAATAGCGGCATGCTTTTAATCTCGACATTAACAGGAAGTCTATTAAAGTTGTTACTCACTATGAAACTTGCAGTTCAGGATGATCTGCTTTAACCAGCAAACAGTGGTAAAATCACACAGCATGGCTGCTACTTGCAGGCTGCTGTTGTTGGAATTGTGATGCTAGTAGAGTTGGAAATGCTCCTCTCTTCAGTCTTTTTAGTGTTGAACATTATCTGTAATAGCCGCATGCTTTTAAACTCGACATCAACATTAAGTCAATTAAAGTTGTTACTCACTATGAAACTTTCAGTTTGAGGATGATCTGCTTTAACCAGCAAACAGTGGTAAAATCACACAGCATGGCTGCTACTTGCAGGCTGCTGTTGGGGTTGTGATGCTAGTAGAGTTGGAAATGCTCCTCTCTTCAGTCTCTTTAGTGTTGAATGCTCAGTGAGGCCTGCCTGCCTGACATTCTCCAAGGTTTGAGAAACTGTATGCAGTGAAATGTGCCACAGAATTTAGAGTGGAACGGAACATTCGATTAACAAGCTCCTTATTCAACAAAGACAATGTAATAGAGTTTTATAGTCTGTGGCAGCTTTAAAATGAATGTATCAGTTCTTGTGCCGTTACTCTTTATGGAGTACTAGTGAGTATTCCAGTTCTGTGCCTGAAGTTTGTTGTCCTGTTGTCCTTCCAGAGCTGACCTGTCAGGGGGAGACGGTCCGGGAGCAGCTGAAGCGTCACATGAGCCACAAGACGTGCACGTCCACCACTAAAGTGCCCAGGGTAGAGTGCCCACGCGTCTGCCACCTGGGCCTCTGCTGCACACCCACCAAAAGCCGCCGACGGAAAGTCAGCTTCAAGTGCTCCGACGGATCCTCCTTCTCTGAAGAGCTGGAGACGACCACGGAGTGCAGCTGCTCGAAATGCCCCACATAATGAAACCCGACATACCCCACCGCCCCCAACCCCCCCACAACCCACAGCCGGGAGGAGCAAAAGGGAGAGAAGAAAATATATTGTAAAATAAATAAAAAAAACAAATAGAACTTATTTTTATTAAGGGATTTTTTTTAAGAGGAAGAGACTGTTTCTATGACGTTTCTTATATGTGCGATATGAAAAGTTTTGTATCCGCGAACAAAAATCACACACACGCAACAGATTAACATTCCTGAAAATATATGAATTTTTATATAAATATATAAATATATATATGTGTGTGTGTGTATGTGCGCGCGTGTGTGTTTGTAAATCTATACAAATGTACAACCTAACATAAAGGATTAATTTGGTTTGTTTATTGCATGTCTGTGTGAGTGCGAGAGGGGAGTTTTCGGGACACTTTAGGAGTTAAAACGTGAATCGAATTGTGCCCATACTGCCAATCAGGAGAGCATTTGAGGAACCTCACACGTGAAGAGGATCGCAAGAATGTGCTCCGCTGGTGAAACAGGAACTTTTTTTTATTTACCAGTGCCTCTAACCCAGCATGCCTTGTAACGGACTCCATAGGCCTCACCTGCAGAGTTAATGGAACTGTGGGCTAACGGGACTGAACCCTCTTTTCTCCAGAGCTCTGAACTGGTCTTTTTTTGTGTGTGTTTCATTTTTTTTTTCGGCTGTTGTTCTATACATTTTTTTTCCCATCAGAGAGATCAGTACAGTTTCCAGGAGGATGGCTCTGGATCACTGGTCAGACATCAGAGTTCAATGTATTTCCTTGTACTCCTCGCATGGCTGCAATGAAGTATATATGACTGAATGTGAACTCATGCTTCGTGGTCAGACAGCGGTCAGCCTTACTTGGTACAGTTGCTCCAAACACTTCTCTACAGTTGCACCAAACACTGTAGCAGGACAGGCCGGCCATACTGACCGCAGCGACAGCTCTGATGGAAAGCTCTCCATATTGACGCAGTATTCCGTCATAACCGTCCCTTACTAATATATTAAACACAAATATGTTACGCCCATTACTACTGTATTTTGTATGATATACCCATTGTGTTTTTATTTTTCCACAACAAGTCCGTCTTACAGATGCCTGCCTCTAATTAGATACGAAATTTCCCACACGGAAAAAAGTTCAAAGGATCAACATTAAATGTATGTTCAGCCCTTTTTTATTGAATCAACCATCAGGTCTAATTATAGCTCCAAATCCACATATCAGTGTTCAACACGAGTGATAAATGAGTTGATGTAAGCTGCATTATATTAACACCTGTAAAGACAAAAGCAGTGGAACTAATAGAAGGTCATTTCTGGTTGAACATGAACTAGAGAGTGATGAATAACGTACTATGAATGTTGAATTAAAACTTTTAATGAAACATGAATTTTTTTTGTTTGTTTTTTTCCTTTTGGTGTTGCTGTTATTAATGTACAAGGGCAGCCAGGAGTTTTTCATCCAGGCTCTTTATTGTTTGGCTATTAATCTTCTTTTTTAGTAACTTATATGCATATTACACAGATAGAGACACATACATACAGTTAACAACAGCAAGAGGCTTCCATCTCCCCAGTTGGTAACTACATGATTTATAATAATATGATTGGGATGAATGAAGGGGGCCTAAATTGGCCCATGGCAGCAGGATTAGGCCAGGGGGTGAAAGAAATGACTGAGGGGTCACAACTTCCCTTAGCCAAAAAATGATGGCATTTTGTGGGCAAAATGTTAACTTTAAAGGAGCAATGTTGTAAGATTGTGTAACTTTAAAGAAGCAATGTGTAATCGCAACCTGTCGAATTAATACTCCAAACAATAGGGGGGCAGAATATTGCCAGGAAATGCACGGTCTCTACACCTCTCCTGACCAGTCTAGAAGCTGTGATAAGCTGTCTGCAATGGCGGAAGGCAACACCTTCTGTTAATATGAATTCTTTTGTTTGTTGTGAACATGGTTTCTAGCCCAGAGCAGGTGTAAGGTCTCGGCAGGCTGCTGAGCCACCTCCGGCCGCTAGAGGGGGGCAAAGGGCAGCTTCTGAGCAATCAGGAGGCAAACGCTAACACCTGCGTGAGACGGCTACCCTATTTAAGGAAAGCGTTTGTTCTGCCTTGTTGCTCAGTCTTGGGTTCATGCTGGCTGCATGCATTTGTGTTTATTTCTGAGCTGGTAAAAGTAAAAGCTTTTCAAGTGCCAGCATCCAGCATAAGAGTATAAAAATAAATAAATAAATAAATAAATAATAAAATAATATTACAAAATAAAATAATTATTAAATAATTAATTACAAATAATTACAAATAAAAATTTAATTTAAAAAAACCTTTGTCCTCCCCTTGTCTTCCCGCCATGTTCCTGTTTTTACAGTGAGCCCTGTTTCCTCTTCGTTCTCCCTTGGTTTGCCGCCATTTAACTTGTTTTTCCTGTTTGTTTTGACGTACGTTCAAGCGGGTCTGCATCCGCAAAGAAAAATAGCAAATGGCAGAAGTTGCTTGTCTAGAGCTCATATGTATTGTTATGTTTATTCATATTTTCATTGGCTATCTGTCAAATAATGATCTAAACAGGAGAGAACCTTCAACATGACAAACAAGAGATTTCAAGAGATTGTCAGTGCAGCGCTACTTCATCCTTTCATGTTGGACTGATTCGACTCAGCACTACAGTGTTACTATCACTTCTTCAGATATAAAATGGTAAAACAAAATACGATGGACTGGAGCTAGCTGGTTAGCATACTGTCTTTAGTAGATATTATCAATTCATAGAAGTATTTGGCATACTATCAAAGTGTTGTTTCTTTATATTCACACAATTTTAGTCGATTTTGTAATGTTTAAAAGTGAAAAATATTACATATTGCTCCTTTAATTAACAGTAGTGTGCCAGCACCAGCCACACCTACATAAAAACAAATAAAACTGTAAACAGCACCTTACCCTTTTTTAAATCCCACTTGAGTCTTATAACTCTCTGCTTAATTACTGCAAAGCACATAGACCCAAAAAAACAAATTCTTGTCCTAAGTCATCAGAACTGCAGCTGTCTTGGTGTAGCTTTGAATCTTTGAAGCAGTTTCTCTGGGAGTTTGTTGTATAATACTGTTCAAATGCTTGGATGAGTTAGCTGAACTAGCTGTGCTGTCTTTATGTGCAGTATGTTCCTTGGTTCAGTGTGCTGGCTCCAAATGTTAATGTGATTCAGTGCTGTATGTACACTAGGCTTTGCTAAGATCAGACATCCTTGTTTTCTGCAGACAGTCCCCATTTTTGATTTTTGGTGGCCTGTCCCCGACTGGAAATGTCCATGTTTTTAACTGTGAATTGAAAACCTAAGGAAGACCTGGCAGTAGAGCAGACGGCCAGACATCCTGTGTTGTGCTGGTAGAGTGATTTGTATCTGATTTGTATCTGATTTGTATGAGCAAATGTATGGTGGCACAGTGGTGTAGTGCTTAGCACTGATGCCTCACAGCAAAACACTCCAGGTTGGATTCCCGGTCTGGGCCGTTCTGCGTGATATTTGCATGTTCTCCCGTGCTTGAGTGGGTTTCCTCTCACAGTCCAAAGACATGCATGTTAGGTCGATCGGTCACTCTAAATTGCCTGTAAGTAAGTGTGTGTTGCAAGGGCATAGAATTAGCATGGACGGAAGTGGCGTGTCCCCACCAACAATTTGATCCCTTCCAAAAAACCCAATTTGTCAACGTCTCGTTAACCTAGAGGTGCAGAAAGGGTTAAATCACATTCTCTACTCGAGTCGGTAAAACATATGTCCAGTGCGATTGGCTGTGCCTGTCCCTGCTGTCATATGAGACTCTGTAGTTGCGTTTGGTTGTTAGCAGCGCCAAGACTGAAAGGAAACTTTCCAATCATGTGAGACTCACTGTGCAAGACAAAAGCAAGTGAGGATGGCAGCAAAAAAGAAGAGGGTGGACATAAGGAGCTATTCTTCAAAGTAAATCACTTAAAGTCTAGTTCGCTAATGAAATAAGTACATCATAATAACGGTAATGACAATGCTAGGCTTTGGCGCACATGCTAACATCGTTTGTTGCAATGAAAAACATGGTTTGTATATGAATTGCACAATTTAATTCATTTAATTTAACATTATATAACTAATGAATTAAATTATGAATAGTTTTTTTTTTCAGAATAGTTTAAAAGCACGAAGACTGCACGTAGAATAGCATAGGTATCTGATGCACTCATGTTTCTTGTTCAGCTGAGTCAATTTGTTAGGTAGGATTTTTCTTTCTGTTGTTCAGAAATTATTCTGCCAAAAAGTTAAATGAATGTTTCCACGTACACCAGATGTACTCAATCATTTGAGACAAGTTTGGTTTCTTTAGACCTGGAGCTCTAAGGCTAATCATTATCATCTCTCAAACCACATCCAGGCCCTCATCAAGGTAGTTCAGACTTGTCAGTGTGGTTTAGGATGCAGTGTTACTTACAATGAAGTGTACAAATGAAGAAAGTTTTGCAGTGTGGCTGATAATTGTGGTAATACTGAGTCCACTACACTACACTGACAGGTCTATGCAACCTTAATGAAGGTGCGGATGAGGGTTAAATGGGCGGAAGAGGTTTGGTATATGTATTCACTGAAAAGATTTAGTTATCTATGGATTTATAGAGTTTGTTTGTAGCATAGTTTCAGCACTATCCTATAAAAGCTACATTTGAACACATTTTTTGCTTGAATATCTTGAAAATATTGTGCATTTTTTATTATTATTTATTTATTTATTTGGCCAAACCAAACTATTCCTTTATGTGGGAAGGCACGCATGCAGAGTGCAAAATACCTCTTGGTATTCAGGGGGTCCCATTTAGACTAGCTACTCCAGCACTGTCTGGCTGCTAACTCACTCACCATAGCTACGTATAATGGCAGCAGAATATTTGGTTTAACAATTCTTCTGGAAATGCTCTTTTCTAGTTTGCACTTTAAGATCTTACTCATCTTCTCTGCTTTTAGTTTACTCTTTCCACCACACTTAAGACAAGTTTTTAGACTTATACATATGATTTGATGTATTGTATATAGAGGTACAGTTACTAGCCTATGAAGCATCGGCTGTGTCCTTGAAGGATCAACTGGCCCTTTAGACAGTCCAGTGCTACATCGTCCTAAAGACAGAAGCTCACTGCTTGTTGGTGAAACTTTGTGTTTGAGAGTCTGTTTTCCCCTAATGGTCAGCGTAATGTCTTAATAGGTGTATTTCCTTGGTCACATTGGTTGACCAGCAACCCAGGATTAAAATAGTAACTTTTATTACTGCTGACCAACAGCTGCGTTTTTTTCTGTTAGGGAAGGTTAAGCTCCAAAAGCTTAATTAGCAGATCTCAGTCCCCAAGCACTCCCTGTATCTTGCACCTTGCATGTGTTTATTGAATTATGGTGAGGTGAAATGCATATGAATTTGGTAATGTATGGCTATTATATTGGTAGGCTACTTAGAGGGTTTTTCAGTTTAGGACATTTTCAGTTTAGATGTAAATAAAAAGTTGAAATACAATTTTTAAAACATGACCCGTTTAACCTTTTTCACATTTACATTTTCACAATTTGAGCACCAAACACAGATTTTACAAGCACACTGCTGATTTTGCATGGCACATGCCTGTAATCTGTATTGTGCTCAGTGTAGTACTTTCTGTCATCCACTAGATGGAGTGGTTCACTTTGTTTGGCTGTGGTTCTTCCTCTGCATGGTGTGGAGAGGGACCACTCTCCAGCAGGGTCTCAGATTTTTTCCACACTTATGGAGGGGTCAGACACAATAAGCAGCACTTGACAAATCACAGGCTCGTATGGCTGATAATAAGGAGCACTAGGGGCAGTTAGTGTGAAGGTCGCCGTGACTTAGTAACTCCATTATCTTGGTTCGTAATCCAGAGGAAGTAGACAAGATGTTAATGACATTTAGATGAAGCAATGAGAGAACCCAGAACAATGCCACTATAATACCCGGCTGTATTGGAGGTTTGCCCCGTGGCGCATCTGCTTGTTAATTAAGAGAGCTAATCTTTGCATGAGTTTGGTCCCACTGAGAACCGGTGTTTACGAAGGGAAGGATCTCTCCCTCTCCCTTTCATGCCTTTCAAATCCTTTCAAGTCCTCTCTCATTATGTTTGGCGGCTTGTCTCCGAACTTTGGCATTCCCTCTGATGCATCTCTTCGCCCTGCAGGGTGGAAAAACGGCCAAGCACTGCCGGAGCATGTTATTAAAGTTATTAAAAACATGTAATACTTATAATTCCTGAGTCATGGATGGTAGCATGGTGTTCTCTGATGTTCTCAAAAATGAGATAAAATGAAGGAGCTCAGGTGTTTAGGATATGACTGGATCTACACTTTCAGAGCAACAAAGCTTAGACGACCAAACTGACTGTTTACAGAATTATCATGATAAACAATATAATCCTGATTCAAATTCATTAACAGAGTACCACATGTGAGCGTTTCTCAGCCTTGGTCCTGAAGACCCACCGCCAGTGCTTAATTTGTAAAACATCAGGTAATGGAACACTAAAGGTGGGGTGATCCAGCAAATGGCAGTAATGGAAAAGGTCCTGGAACGCAGTGTCCATCTAACATAGTAGCATTTTATACAATAAAATAATCCTAACTTTAATGACTGCAGTAAGGAGCTGCAACCATAAAATCTGAGAGATGCCACTGGATGAATAGTTTTTGGTGTCCTACAAAAAAAAAAAGACATCAAAGAGGTGGTGGATCCACATAAATAAGTTCTGGAACGCAGGTGCCTGAAATAAGAGAGGTGGCAGATCTTGTTCCAGCAAGATCCGGCACAAATTAAGCACTGCCCACCGCCCTGTACTTGTTTGTGTTTTTGCTGCTTCCAACATGCCTGATCCATCTAATCAGCTCCATAACAGTCCATCATTGAGTTGTGAACTGAGCAAGCACAAAAATGTACAGGGCAGGCTCCAGGGGGGCTCCAGGGGGCCTCAAGGTTTATGGTTATGTAACACTGCTCTACAGCTTGCGTTGTCTCTAATGATAATATAATTACCAACTAGTGAGCTTCTATTACTTAATTTATAACAAATTTTGGCTGGATGTCAACATCGTAACACACAATCAATGCAGACAACAAACAAACAAAAAAATTCAACCCATTTAAGAAGTAAAAAAAAAAACATTTTAATTAACATTTACAATTTAATTAAAAAATGCACCTTTAGTGCAATACAATTGAACTTGATATTTTATTCTCTAGTTCATAAACTGTTGCTATAGATGATGGTTGCGTGCTAGCAGAGACTTTTCTTTCTGCTCCTGTTGTTTTGCTGTAACGTGTCTGTAATGGAGAAGTTCTTGGGTTTTGTATCCCCTCTTGATACTTTGGATGAACAGAGCTTTTAAACCTCTTTACTAATGTTCCTCCTCATAAAGACATTGTTCCACACTGCCAACTTTTCAACCACGCTGTTTATCTGCTGCTGCTCAAAACTGGAGAGCAACAACCAGCAGTTTCTTATTTTAATGATCATTTTTATGATCCACTAAGTATTAGATTTGACACATTTGCCTATTTAACTGTTTTGATTTTGTTTTAGTTTAGTTTTTTCCTCAGACATTATTTTTTTGTGCCAAACTGGGCCTGGTCCGTAGTGGAGGAGAGGGTTCATCTAATCCAGCACCTGACATAGTGGACAACTGGCACCCTTCTTCTCATCATTTACTCTCCACTGTTGAGTAAATCCAATACCAACAGAGTTTTGGCTACATGTGCCTGTTCCCCTTTGCCATACTGAAAATGATTATCTTTCTAAGAGGACATTGAAAGTGTGTATTTCTGTAGGTAATTAATTGACAACGTTCTGTTTAAACATCCAGAATTAAATGCAATCTTTTCTCTTACACATTTTTAAACTAGCCATAGATTAGAATAATTGTGTAAAGGGAAAATAAATAAAGGCAAAGCGTTAAAGATGTAGAACGTAGAGAACACACGATTGATCATTTGCAAAATATCAACTTTTTTTCTAGATAGTTCTTTGAAAATATCAATTATTTTAAGACTCACTGCAACAGGTAGTGCATAAGAATCAAACTATAAATATAAATATCGCAATAAAGCAGTCCAAGAGAATACGACTACTGTTACAGGTTAATGTGCAAACTCATGTTTTCTGAGTTTATACTGATGTTTATATATAATTCATGCTGATAAAGATTTGATGATAAGGGTAGATCATTCACCAAGATTTAAGAGAATTAACTCTCTTTCATCACTGTCATCACATTTACCCACTCAAGGAAGGAGTTCAAAGCTAATGTGACCTTCGGCACATTGCCTGCAATTAAATACTTCCACCACAGAGGTCTCCAAATCCCCATATCTTACATAGTGTAGTTTTAAACGCTCTGTTCTGTATAGGAATTAGATAATGTTTAGCGTGACATTTAGCACTAGAGTCACAGAGAACTCCAAATAGGTTTGAAAGGAAAGCCTGTTTTTATTCTGTGCTGTGCCTACATCTCATTGTCTCAGCCACTAGGAAGAGCTTGGTAGGGCAGAGGGCCACTTGATGAGATTGGAAGTGATGGTGAATTATGGCGCTGACAGACAGGCTGACGCTGTGTGAAAGCTCAGTTCCCACCACACAGCTGGTTGCAGTCAGACAGAGAAAACGGGCAGATGGCACCCAACTGCCAGCGCAACCACCCGCACAGAGTGGCCCGCAATATGCCAAACAGATCGCATTCGAGACCAATTCGGTTTTGTGCCGTTTTCTCAGCTTTGACATGGGCTTTGATTCTGTCTGACAGAAGTACAGCAGCGGCCAGTCCGTCGCAATAGATCTCAGAACAGCTTGAAGATCAAAGACAGTTTTAAAGGGCCGATATCCTACATTTTTACTGTATATTCATCTCTTCATCCACCAAACCATTTTAAAACCCCTCTTATTACTGTGCCTTTAACACTTATGTATGTAAATGAAATCTGTTCTGATTGGCTACACTGTACTGAACCTGACACTTGGGGACATTATTATATTTAAAAAACTATCAGGAAACTTTTATTTACTCAGTAAAACACTATATTATTTAAATATTTAAATAGTATAGTACAATACATTAAGTAGTGATTTTACATGTGTCAGTGTGTTTATTTATTCTTTCCCAACTTTTACTTGTGGAAACAACTCAGTATTATTATCATACCTGCTTTGACTGCTCAGTACTTCATTAAGCTAAATCAAGATTGCTGCTGAAGGAACTGAATAAACTCATACAATGCCTAGGGCATCCAGGAGAAATCTAGAACTATACTTTCTTCTTCAAACTGGAGCTCAAGATATGATCTACTTCTTCCTAAATAAGATATTTATGTTACTTTGTATTCTATTAATGCTTATTTACATCTGCTCTAATGATATTTATCTTAAGCTGCTATTGCTAAGATAAAGCCTTTTAAACAAGCTTTTGTACAGCAGTGTATGTAAACGTAATGTGACTGTATGGGCTGCAGGGTTAAGGGTATGTTTTACAACTTGTTAACAATGTGTACATCTTAAATCTAGGTGTTGAATCTAATGTTGGAATATGTTCTGTTTAGATTTTGAGATATTTTTTTCAGCAGGGTTTGTGCAAAATAACTAGCGAGTCTGATGAGGTGAGAAAGCCAGGAGCCAGATTTTGTTTAGACACTAATGTCCATCTGCTTCAGTTTCTCATCTACTTTTGGCTCAGGAGAAAAGGACGCTGCAGTCAGTGCTTTGGAAGCCTTCACCCCATTTCTCAGAAAGACGGAATGTTTCTTTGAGGATCTTTAAAAAAGACAAAAACAGACCACCGTTGAGGTTATGTACTTATTGTGTTTGTTATGTTTGTAGAATTAATGACCTATAAAGTGTTCGGCTCCAGACTATTTATTTTTCCATAGCCACTTCTAAGCTGTGTTTACTGCTTTTGGCCTCGTGAAACATGGAGAGACTACATAAGATTTCAATGATAACACAAAGTACTCCAGCATGGGCCAGCCTGCCCTGTTAAACACCACATTTAGACCATGTTGGAGCCAATCGAAAAAAGTGGGGGGAGAAGGCAAAAGCACAGCAGCAGTGACACACTTTTGCGTCCAAGTTCATGGCAGACCGAGCCGCTGAAGTGGATGTGGATGTCCGGCTCTGTGTGTCGAATGTGAAACCTCGGCAGGGGGTGGGGGGGTTGGCACAGGGCTCTTCTCTGGGAGATGTGTGACAGAGGCAGTTTGGTAAGCGTTTGGAGCGACAGGGTCAGTGTCACTGTCCTTTTGACAGCTGTCCACTTTCCAGTTGGTTTATCTCTTCCTGCATGGACAGGAAGCTTGATGTCACTTATAGAGTCACCATCCTCTTCTCTGTCCAGGTCAGGTGTGGGCAGTAACACTTCACATTTTTCTTTAGGCATATCTGGACATACAACTTTGCGACCTCTAACCTCTTTTTACAGGCCTAGTAACTATTTTGCCTGTGGAATGGAATCTGATGACACTATTATTAATTAATATAATACTGTATAATAAATAATATTATAAGATTAAAAAGAAAATTTTCTAGACGCTGTTGACTCTCCGTGCATTCAATATTGTATCTGTATTAAGCTGCTGGTGAGCAATGAGGAGCAAAAGAGGAGGAGTGAGAAGCCCCTGCTGTCTGTAGTGTGTTTCAGTGTTAGTACACCCTACCTTCCTGAGCCAGCAACTATGATGCTGCCTGCTTGAGAGACAGTGTGTCGCAGCTATGAGGCTGCCTTTACCAGCCATCTGTTTGAAGCTACTTTGAAGCTACGTAGCTACCTGGGCCGGCTGGATGGATAGTGTTGCAATGCAGCTGTGGGGTTGCCTGGACCCGTGTTCCTCAGTTGCATGCAGGATCTTTGCTTTGCTGATGCTTCAAGGCCTTTTGAGCTGCCTACTACATTACTAACACGTGGCTAGCTGCCGGGTATAGCAACGTTCAGCTACATGAAAACGATGCCACTCTATGGCTACGAGCATTTGAGGCTTCCCAGTTTGGCTGCCTGTGTGACACCACATAGTGACAAAGTGACATTCTCCCTGCAGTGAGGACTTTTTCCAGACTAGCTAAGTGACTCTACACTGTAACACCCCCACCCCCCCACCCACTAAGTGGGGAGTAGTGGATTGTGTGTGTGTGTGTGTGTGTTCTATTTTATGTATTGTTGAATATTGCCGCTGTCCGATGAAAAACATATATCTACATTTTTGTTGATTTTAAGTTTTCTACATCATTTGAACATGTGTTTGGTTTTATTGGGTCTGTCACTATCTATCTATTATATCAGTAATTGAGTAGTCAAGTAACTAGCTTCAATGAATATTGTTAAAAAAAAATTAAGCAACTGTAGTCAATTCTGAGGAATCAATGCTGTTTTTGAGTATTTTCATAAAATTAAGTTGCATAATTATATATATCGTCGCTGTCCAATGGAATACATGCATCTCAATTTTTGACGATTTTGAGTTTTCTACATTGTTTGAACACACCAATGGTCGTTTACATTGTGTGAAAAGTTCATGATGAATGGACCAATAGAAGTGCTCCAAAATATCTTGGAAAAAATCTGGTTCCATTGACTTACATTGAAAGAAAAGAATGTTTTTGGTCTCTCCTGTAAAGTTTTTTTTTCATCGGACAGCGATGATATGCATTTTCCTGCTTTTGTTGTGTTTTGTAGTGTTTGATTGTAAAGTATCCTTCAAGGTGAGAAAGGTGATATACACCTGTTTACACCTCTGCACAAAGCTCAAATAGACAACTCCAGTTTTCTTGGTACTGACCAATTATGTACAACTGCCACAAGAAAAAAAAAATATTCTAACACAATGTCTTTATACTTTTTGAATGTTGACCGATGCAGAAAATTTCCAGTTCACATGCAGTTTGTAAATCATGCACATTTTAATTGAAATAAAGTTCATTTTTATATTCATTATTACTTAAAAATGCACAGAACCAAAAACATCCTGCAAACCGCACCTTGACCAAGAACTGTTTTAAGGCCAGGAGCCGCTGCTGCAAATAGGAACATTGAGTTATCCAGGGCAGCGCCAGAGCGGGGAATCGAGAGAGTTCGGCGAATTCCCAGGGGGCCAATAGATTTTTAGGCTTTTTACTCAGAGCTAATATATAAACTCGCATATAAAAGCACAAGAACATTTAGAAATTATACAACCAGGTGAATATCTGTAGTTACATAGAGGCTAAACCAGCAGCCCTACCTCGGCCCCAGATTCTTACAGTGGATTCCTCAAAGCTGACCGTCCTGATATTGACTGTGATTATATCACATGTAAGGCAAACACTATCCAGCTTTTTTATCTCAGTAAAGCATTTACATAATAAATAAGAGACAAGAAATAAGAATAAAAAGAAGAAGATTAGTAAAAGCACAGATTAGTAAAAAAAAAAAAAAATATTTTGTTTCCAAAATATAAGTATGTGCTGTAATCTAGCTGGGAAAACCCACTGAAAGGCCAGTTGACCTAATGTCCGAGCCTCACAATTACCTAGAATCGGGTTGGATCATGATCCTGTGGTTGAAACAGCTCAAGCTCACAATAGCATTTAGATTTTTTGGACAGCCAGTCCAAATGTGATTATTGGTATATCCGGATTGTATCCAGATTGACAGCCTGGACAGCAAGAACTCAGAGACAAAAAACACATTTACTTTGAAATGCAATTAATCTGATTTTTACATATGAGTCTGGCTGCTCAGATCAGATTTCAAAGTGTTTTTTGCATCACTTACAGCACAAGAAACAGCAGCAGAGTCAAATCTAGAGTGACGGAGAGTGGATTTGCTACATAGTTACTGCCACCTACATTGTTATGACAGCAACTTGCAGATAGGTTAGTGATGTCTGAACACACAAATCTGATCTGTTAGCTTACTGACAGTAATTCCAAAACAGCTGCCACAGCCACTCCAACAAGAATCAAAATATGTGCAAATCCAATGTCAAAGTTTTGTTCTACGAAGTGAACGGCAGTCTCAGTCACAGACGCTCTGCCCTTCGGATACTTCTGTGTTTCCCGAAGGGACTGTTTATATCGTGACTCTGTTTTCAAGCTTGCCTCTTTCTAAATGCAAAAAGCAGCCTTGTGATTGGGTCCTGCAGTAGTGAGCTGTTCTGGGCAATGTTAAGGGGCAAGAGGTTCTAGATCAACCAGAGTCTGGGATTGTATATGACCAATAAATGGTTATATGTGCTTGAATCTGTTCACTTTACCATTTTCAGCTGTTCTCCAGAAAATCCAGTATTTACAGCTTTCACCAAATACGTAGTATGACTATCAAAACACTATTCAATGAAATCATGTCAATTAATCATATATATACACATCAAAAGTTTAGGATCATTTTAGAATTTCATTTCATGCCATTTTCATGCAATTAATGCAATTTTCATGCATTTCTTAAACAATATTGTCCATTTCTCAATTACTTGAAGTGTATCAGATGGTATTTAAAGAAACAAATGTTTTTATTAAAGACTATTTTTGTATAGAGGCTTATTTTGCATATAGTCCGATTATCAGCAATTCTCAGTTCTCAGTCTAAATCTCCTGGTACGGCCGCCAATCCAAGTTAAGGATGTTATTGGGTTAATTGGTTGTTAGGACACTCTTCCTCAATTGTGATGCACAGCTGAAAAACATTCTACTAATAAGTGAGCATAAAAGGGAGAACAACATTCTAGGTTAGTTTAGTATCTGAAGCATCAGCAGTTGATGGCTTGCTGACCGGCTCAGAATGACCAGAAAGAAACAACTTTCTTTAGAGACCCGTCAGTTCATTGTTGTGTTAAGGAAGGAAGATACTCCACTGAAAATAAGAACATTTCACTGTGATCCCAAACTTTTGAGCAGTAGTGTAGTTTCACTTAATAATGATATCAATGAACATTATGAGCAGATCTCCAATTTCCTGCTATGTGATCTGCTCATGAAGTGGCAAGACGACAGCAGTGCAAAGTATGTACTTTACCTGCTTCATCACCAATGTGATACTACTTTTAAGCTGTAGTGTGTATATATATATATATATATATATATATATATATATATATATATATATATATATATATATATATATATATATATATATATATATATTAGTGTTATATAGAGTTTTCACAAACACACTTGCATAGACACCATAAACTGGAGGTCAGTGGAGTTTAGTGTCTACCTTGCTTTAAATGTAAGTTAAAAGGACAGTGAGAAGTGACCTGGTTGCTTCCTGGCCTTGTCAGCTAGCGTGGGATGGTGATTTCTCTGTTGCATTTATCTAAAGTGCTCTGTTTCCTGCATCATCTTCTTCACTGATGTCGAAACAGGATAAAAGGTTATTTCCAACAAATCAGGCTGTAAAAATGCTATAATTGCTTTAACTGCAATAAAAAATACAAATAACTGAACCCTTCTTCCAAACACAGAGCACAGAAAGTGCCGAGAGAACTTGCAAACTTCAAAAAAGAGTAAAAACTATAAATACTTGAATTTTGGGTCAAAGGGGTTTGCGCAGCGTTTGTGTTAAAATAGTTTTTCGCTATCGTGGTTTAACTATGTAAAGATGAAAGTGCGTCAGTGTAGGTCTTTGGGGTAAAACACCATATTTTCAACAAAACATCATGACTGGAAGTGAACAATAGTCAAAATGTTTACTGCAACAAGAACTAAGTAAAACCATGTTTAAACAGAATGAAGGTCTGTTTTCCACCAAAGGTCTGGTTTTAACTAAAAGAACACAAGGAAGAATTAGTCATTTATTTTGTGTTGCAGGGTACACTGTTCAAGGCTGTGAAAGAGACATTCATTCCTGTTTTAGGTACTAAATCTTTATCTTCCATGTTCTCTCGGTACATACAGACCTTCAATTCAGTTTCTGATATTCTGTTTAGTAATTATTGCTAGTTAACTGATCTGTTGATGTAATTGATTGGCCACCTACTGTCATACCTAACAGTGATTACAGTCCCAGATAAGAAACTAGAATAAAAGTCTGGATTTTCAGTCCTCTATTATATTTAGTGCCTTAGTTACCCGTATCATCATCATCATCCACTGTATTAGGGTTGTTCAAACATTTGTTCAAAAGACTATGGTGTTCAAAATACCAAAGGACAAAAATATTAAAAATATTATATATATTATAAAATATGAACCATTACAAGCAATTAATCTTGCAAATTTGCCACCAGGGCAGTCACGGCTCATGTATGTTCCCGCTGATCAGTGCATAGATTTAAAAGATCATGTTTGTCATGTCAAATAAGTGCAGCAACTGCATTCAGAAACACTTTATTAAATACACTGTAATTTTACAGAACTGCTGCCACCATCAGGTAAAAATAAAAACTGCAACGCACTTGGCTGACATGCCACATGTAACACAAACAGAAACCAAGGGCCAATTAAAATCCATCCACCATTTGGCCCTTGGGCTGAATTTTGGACACCCCTGCACCCCCCTGATCCAATAGCTTTACTTCTTGTATTACCGCTTGAGGTTTTCGCTATCACACATGCAAGATAAGAGGTGAAGACCTCAACAGCCAAAATATGCATTCCAATCCCTCCAATGATTAGGATATGACCCCCTTTCATATCTCCAAAACATCATCACAAATACACCGCAAATAGAAGATGTTCGCGTTCTCTTGAAGCTGTAAGTCTGAATTCGCGAAAGTCCAACGTGGCAGACCAGCCTCAGCAAGGGCCATGCTCACCTGCCTGCGCGTGGTCCAGTGTGAAGGAAGCTAATCACACCTCTGCTAGCCACCATCTGCTCAAATCCTGCTCCTCATCCACTCAGAACCGGCCAATCTCACAGTCTAACACACAACGCTAGGGCATCGCCACGCCGCGTATGCCTCATTAATCCTGAAGACCCTGGCCTGAAAACTGTAATGTCCTTGGCTGTAGAGTAAACACAGTGGCAGAAAAGTACTTTTTTCCGCAGTTGGATTGTTCTGGACGACGGCACTGTTTCTGGGGGTAATTCATCATTCATTCACAGCTCCCACTCATGAGTTGGTGTTCAAAGGCAGCACGAGGTCAGAGGGGGGGAATGCTTTGTTTCGGAAGGAAATCCCACAGTGCTATAATAGACAATATGAACATGAAGGGCCCACAGAGAGCCTTTTGAAGTCATTGTAGAAAAGCCAGCCCTGCTCTCAACCTGAATTGAACCACAAGATAAGAAAGCTCTTCACAAGCAGAGATGGAGCACTTTGGGTACAATCGCTTTTGTCACACAGCTGGTTGGTTTCAGGTTTCTCATAGAGCAAAGCCTGTTAAAAGGTGTGTAGTAGTCATGGTTGTCCATTCCCTGAGGCTTCTGTATCATCATGAGGAGTGTTATTCCTTTAGATATGGTCATCGTAATTAACTTGACCTTGTTATTACTATTATGTTAATGAAGAATGGAATGCTGGAAGAACAAGGTCATTATTGATGGATTCCAGAAACATCTATTATGTTGTGTTTGTGTGGGTGTGTTTGTGTGGGTGTGTGTTGCTTGACCTAGATACTCGACCGTGTTAAATTATAGTCACATACCATAAACCACACCTACATTACCGGGTGGAGCCCCCTGGGAGCAATTGAACTTGATAAGCATCTAAGCAACCTGGTTAGTAAACTCATCAATCATTCATTGCAGAGGCCAGACATCAAGTACTTAAGCCCTGGCATCACTCAGCGTCTCTCGCAACGCCTGCCTGTACCTGCCTGCTTTATTCACTACATCCTGAAAGGGTTGATGACTGGCATTCCTGTCTTTATGTCACCACTATTCTTATTTGTGTTATGATTAAGAGTCATGAGGAAGCGCTAACTCATTGAAGGTCAAAGGCATGACCAACAGAGTAAGGCAGTGTTTGTCCTGCATGTTCTACAGCCAAAGGTCACTAGTTCATGTGGTCTTGATCCATTTTATATCCACCCAAATAAACATTTCAGAATAAAATACATTTTGGCATGTAGGTTTGGAGATGTTGAACAGCTTTATTGCAGAACCTATTTCAAGTTTGATTTCCATAACATTTTAGCTCCATGGTGGGCATTGCCACAGCCCCTCATCTACTGTCAGTTTAGCTGAAGTCAGTCAGTCAATAGATCGAAGTGCTGGAGCAGAGAAATTGACTTCTGCATCCTCCTCCCGACTGCAGAGGTTCTTCTCCCGGCACATAGTGTCACTCTTCATGCTACTGGGGCTGGCAGCCACTTTTCGCTACCCGTCTCGCTGTGCTGCCTCTTCTGTCACAGGGCTTGGTTGGGCTCAGTCCTCTTCCCCACCACCCATCTTTGAGTTCCACGTACCGCTATTCTCCACCAGGCTACTCCGGGGCATTTTCACTCCTGACCCTCTGCTCATTTGAGTCGACCACACACCTCCAACCACACAACTTAAGTTTACTGTACACATCAACCCCACTGACCTTCAGTTCATGCTAGACACTCAACCCCACTGACCTTCAGTTCATGCAAGACACTAAATTCCCCTTAACTCTAGTTCATGGTAGACACTAAACTCCACTAATCTCCAGTTTATGGTAGACACTAAACTCCACTAAACTCCAGTTTATGGTAGACACTAAATTCCCCTTAACTCTAGTTCATGGTAGACACTAAACTCCACTAATCTCCAGTTTATGGTAGACACTAAACTCCACTAAACTCCAGTTTATGGTAGACACTAAACTCCACTAATCTCCAGTTCATGGTAGACACTAAACTCCACTAATCTCCAGTTCATGGTAGACACTAAACTCCACTAAACTCCAGTTTATGGTAGACACTAAACTCCAGTTTATGGTAGACACTAAACTCCACTAATCTCCAGTTCATGGTAGACACTAAACTCCACTAAACTCCAGTTTATGGTAGACACTAAACTCCACTAATCTCCAGTTCATGGTAGACACTAAACTCCACTAAACTCCAGTTAATGGTAGACACTAAACTCCACTAATCTCCAGTTCATGGTAGACACTAAACTCCACTAAACTCCAGTTTATGGTAGACACTAAACTGCAGTTTATGTTAGACACTAAACTCCACTAAACTCCAGTTTATGGTAGACACTAAACTCCACTGACCTCCAGTTTATGGTAGACACTAAACTCCAGTAAACTCCAGTTTATTGTAGACACTAAACTCCAGTAAACTCCATTTTATGGTAGACACTAAACTGCAGTTCATGTTAGACACTAAACTCCACTAAACTTCAGTTCATGGTAGACACTAAACTCCACTGACCTCCAGTTTATGGTAGACACTAAACTCCAATAAACTCCAGTTTATGGAAGACACTAAACTCCACTAAACTGCAATTCATGGTAGACACTAAACCCCACTAAACTCCAGTTTATGGTAGACACTAAACTCCAGTTCATGGTAGACACTATACTCAACTAACCTCCAGTTTATGGTAGACACTAAACTCCAGTTCATGGTAGACACTAAACTCCACTAAACTCCACGTCATGGTAGACACTAAACTCCAGTTCATGGTAGACACTATACTCCACTAACCTCCAGTTTATGGTAGACACTAAACTCCAGTTTATGGTAGACACTAAACTCCAGTTCATGGTAGACACTAAACTCCACTAAACTCCACGTCATGGTAGACACTAAACTCCACTAACCTCCAGTTCATGCTAGACACTCAACCCCACTGACATTCAGTTCATGCAAGACACTAAATTCCCCTTAACCCCAGTTCATGGTAGACACTAAACTCCACTAAACTCCAGTGGTAGACACTAAACCTCACTAACCTCCAGTTTATGGTAGACACTATACTCCACTAAACTCCAGTGGTAGACACTAAACTTCACTAAACTCCAGTTCATGGTAGACACTAAACTCCACTGACCTCCAGTTCATGCTAGACACTAAACTCAACTGACCTCCAGCTCATGCTAGACACTCCACTCCACTAATCTCCAGTTCATGCTGACACTACACTCCACTAACCTCCAGTTCATGGTAGATACTAAGCTCCACTAAACTCCAGTTCATGGTAGAGACTAAACTCCACTAACCTCCAAATCATGCTAGATACTAAACCCCATTGTAGTCTAGCTCCCCAAGAGTTTCTTGGCAGGCTTTGCCTGCCAAATGATGTTAAGTCTGGTTTAATATTTATGGTGCTTCTTTCGTTCGCTGCTGAATATGTTTTCTCGTAGAGAGGAGGCAGCGGGGGTCACTTGCCTAGAGCTTCAGCCATCACTGCATCATTGCATCATTTACTGTTCTTTTCATTGGCTATCTGTCCTTACATTGTTTAACCAGGAACTGAACCTTCAACATGATTAACAGGTTAGCATACGTCAATGGGGCAGCAGTGTTGCTTCTTCATCCTCTCATGTTGGAGCGTTGGCAGACCTGACTCTACAGTGATTCACTATCACCTCTTGAGGTACAAAGTGGCGCTGGGGGATAGGACAGGCTAGAGTTAGCTGGTTAGCATGCTAACTTCAGTAGGTACCTCTGCAACACAATACATGGGTGTCTTTGACATATTAACAGATAACTGTTATTTCTTCACCTTCTGTTAAAAAGTTTAGGTCATTTTAGAACGTTCAAACTAAAAATCACATATTGCTCCTTATTAATACATTCAATAAAGCTGGCTCATTCTTTTCATGCAAATGAAATACCCAGGACTCCTAGGATATCGCCCCCCTGCCCCTGCCCCCCACAAAAAAAGCCTTGGTGTATTGGTTATGTTGTTGTTTCACTACTATAAAGCATTTCTGAATGCACATATTGCTATTTAACATTTAAAGAATAAATAACACGGAATTGCATCAAAATGATTTGATTCATTTTTTTCTGAGATATTTCTTGCATCTCTTTGATTTTTAAAGAACTGTAGTTAAATTGAATCCTTGTGAGGTCGAAGCATTAAAAGCTCCCTCTCATGCTTAACAAGTGCAGTCATATATGAAAATCATAGCATGTGCTCATCTCCCTTAATGACTGCAGCAGTGGGAAGCATCCGCATCATCAACCCTGATATCTCCTCAATACAGAGTGTGCAGACATCAGCTGGCTGTCATGGTGCATTTTATGACTTTTAAAGCAATTAAACGGCCAGTGCAGCTCCTCTAATCACTCTCCATCACGCCTCTTCCATGTTCCCACTCCGTCATGCTAGTTAGTTTACCCTCCTCGTTTTCATCTTCCTTCTCAGTAACATATACCTTTTTATTCAGCTCAGATCAGAGCAGCAGATTGAAGTATTATTAAGTATGAGCCACTATTCTCCACTTGTGTTTTGCACACAGCAGAATTCGACCTCCGCATTTAACCAATCGGTGTAGACACCGATTTTACACACGCTAGTAAATCAACACATTAGGGGGCAGTGAGCACACTTGCCTGGAGTGGTGGGCAGCCATATCTATGGCGGGGTTAGGTGCCTTGCTGAAGGACACTTCAGTTGTGTGCTGTTGGCCCAAGAGATTGAACCGGCAACCTTCCTAGCTGATGTTCCTGAATACTGGACACCAACCTAATGATCAGCAAGCCAGCATGAAACTGAAGTTCTGATTTATTATCATATGGCACTTTGGTCGCCCATAGTGAAGAAAGGGGAAAGCTTTCAGGGGTCCAGCCCCTGGTCAGGGGCATGAGGGGGTGGTCAGAGTGAATAGTTCTTTAAATGTATGTATCACATTTTGGAATGGATCTCTTTAAGTGTCGTGCTCAGAAGCATTGAATAATATTTTGCCAACCTGCTTTAAACAGAACATAAACATTTCCCAAGCTAGCATTGTTTTTTTTAATGAACTACAATGGCAAAAGGGGCATAGCACCAAATTTTGGGCTCCACAGTAGTGTGGCAAGGCCCCCCTCCCCTTTAATGAACTGTGAGAAACCCGTAAACCAGTAAATAACAAATAAGTGTGTTTCTTGCTAGAGTTCAGCATGATGTAAGCCTCTGTTAAAAATAGATTGAATGTAATCGAATGTAATTTAATTACACTGTAATTACACAGAGTGAAAAATAAAGACTATTTAAATACATTTACTGGTGTTTTCACTGAAACGGGTTAAATAATTGGAACACCTATTAGGTACCTACTTTGATGAGCTCACCTTGTGTTATGTGTTCATTTGGATCAGTAAAGAAAGCGGTGCTGCTCTCTCTTCCTCAGTAACTGCAATTTCTTCTGATACCAATAGTGTGGGTTTTACAGGTAAGCTGCTGGGCTGAGGCTGAACTTCACTGGGTTACCACAGAAACACTGTGAATCAAAGCCTGTGCTTCTTTATCAGTTTGCATTTATTAAAAATTGACGCAGCTAATCGTTATTAGGTACTAATTATTAGTTTAAAATAGCTGTGCAATATCTTTTATTAACTGTGCAATATATACTGTACAATTCACCATAAAAAAATTGTATAGTCCAACATCTAAATTATATAGTTGCTTATTGTATTTTTACATAACAATACAGGGTGGGCCATTTATATTGATACACCTTAATAAAATGGGAATGGTTGGTGATATTAACTTCCTGTTTGTGGCACATTAGTATACTAGAGGGGGAAAACTTTTCAAGATGGGTGGTGACCATGGCAGCCATTTTGAATGGGAAAAGGGTCATGTGACACATCAAACTCATTGATAATTTCACAAGAAAAACAATGGTGTGCTTGGTTTTAACGTAACTTTATTATTTCATGAGTTATTTACAAGTTTGTTTACAGCCATTGACATGTCGCAGAGGTTAACACATGAGGAGCGGATAGAAATTGTGTTGATGTCTGGTGAATGCAATAGCCGGGTCATTGCAGCAGATTTCAATGCAAGACACCCTACAAGACCACCCATCTCCCATACTACAGTTAGCAAACTGCTTGCTAAGTTTCATGAAACTGGTTCAGTGTTGGATTTGCCAAAATGTGGACGCATGAAAACTGTCACTAATGAAGAAACATCAGTGGCTGTCCGAGCTTCATTCAGCAAGAGCCCACAGCGTAGCACTCGCCGCATGTCACTGGAGAAAGGCATCAGTCGAACATCCCTTCGGCAGATATTAGCTACTCACAAATGGCACCCTTACAAACTCCAACTGCTGCAGCATCTCAACGAGGATGACCCAGATCGGCGCACTGAATTTGCAGAATGGGCAAAACAGAAATTGGAACAGGACCTTCAGTTTACACAGAAGATTTTGTTCAGTGATGAGGCAAACTTTTATGTGAATGGTAAAGTTAACAAACAAAACCACCGCTATTGGTCTGACACCAACCCACATTGAATAGATCCCTCCAAGACTGTTGGAACAAAAAAATTGCTGGTATGGTGTGGTATATGGGGTACAAAGATAATGGGGCCATTCTTCATCAACAGAAAAACCTCAAGACCACTGGATATGTGTTTCCCTCTTTATGCACTGAAGCTGGCACGTTTCCTGAGTTTTTCAAACAAAATCGTGCACCACCACTTTATGGGTGTCGGGTCCGAGCATTCTTAGATGAACAGTTTCCTGGAAAGTGGATTGGTCATCGTGAGCCAGTTGAATGGCCTCCAAGGTCTCCCGATCTGACCCCCTTAGACTTTTATCTTTGGGGTCATCTGAAGGCAATTGACTATGACGTGAAGATACGAGATGTGCAGCACCTGAAACTACGGACACTGGAAGCCTGTGCTAGCATTTCTCCTGCATTGTTTCTATCAGTGTGTGAAGAGTGAGAGAAGAGGGTTGCATTGACCATCTAACACAATGGGCAGAATTTTGAAGACATTTTATAAGTGGTCAGAAACTTGTAAATATCTCATGAAAGAATAAAGGTACATTAAATTCAATTAAAGCCAACACTAATGTTTTTCTTGTGAAATTACCAATAAGTTTGATGTGTCACATGACCCTTTTCTCGTTGAAAAAACAAAAGTTGGATCCAAAATGGCCACCATGGTCACCACCCATCTTGAAAAGTTTTCCCCCTCTAATATACTAATGTGCCACAAACAGTAAATTTAATATCACCAACCATTCACATTTTATTAAGGTGTATCCATATAAATGGCCCACCCTTGTAGAAATGTATTTAATTCCTGTAATTTCTTATTTCTCTGTTTGTATTCTGAATAATTTAAATCTACCTCTTGTCCTGTATCTGTTCTGCTGCTATTCTTCTGCTGTAACAATGCAAATTTCCCCATGTGGGATAATAAAAGGCTATCTTATCTTATCTTATCTTATCTTATCTTATCTTATCTTATCTTATCTTATCTTATCTTATCTTACGATGTTTCACACAATAGACACAGCCAGCTATGAGTAGCAGAGATATACACCTCTAAAGTTGTGTTGTCATTCTGTAACCGCCTTCATGCCCATATCAGGAATTCTGGACCTAGGCTTGTTTTCTTTATGGGGAAAATCAATCACTTACATTGAATCTGTGATAAACAACAAAGTTCCAGTCCTAATACATTTACCTCATGATCTTTTTTTTGGATCATCTGAGCATCTTATCAAGTAATTATACACACTTTCTTTGCAAACACTGATGCAAACACTCCATTGACATTGTAATAAACCTCACCAAAACACTCCACAAAGAAAATAAGCGTGTTAAATGTGATAGCTGCTTTCTCATTCGACGATTTCAGTATGTAGTTTTGATATAGTCACTGTCCAAAGACAAACATGTATCTTCAAAATTGCAACTTTTCAGGAGAGGCCCAAAACCTTCATCACTAAACATGGAAGTCAATGGAACCAGAAATTTTTCCAAGCTGTTTTGGAGCATTTCTATTGGTCCATTCATCTTGAAATTGTCATACATGTTTTTCTTTGGACAGTGACGATATCTAGCAGTAGAGTTTTTATTTTATGCAGTGTAACTTCAGTGCTATGGTACATTTCGCATCATTCATATTCAACTCCTTAACAACATTCCGTCATTCATCATTCAAAGGTTAGATTTCAGAAATACATTCTTCCAAAGCAAAAATCTGTTCAGCGTTCCTAATGTGGGCATGGCGCCTCCTGAAGCTGATTAGTGCATGGCTTCAGAGGTCTATAGCAGTACAGTGAAGACCCTATTAAGAGTTAGTCTGAGTGTTCGGTTTGACATGGACTGATTCAGCAGAATTTTTTAGGGGCTCGGAGAAGCCTTTGTGGAAGTCTGTCCACTGAAGTGTAAAGAGAAGAGCGCCTCGGTCTCACTGTAGAAGGTGATGTGTGAATATTGCATCTTCTCACAGCAGATGTCTGCAGCAGAAAGTGCTGCGCAGTGCATTTTCATATATATTTAATATTTGCAAATGCCCCACACGTCTGGAGTTCCAAACAGCAAACGGTTTAAAATGCAAGGAGATGTGAAGCCTGTACTTTCTTTGCTTTCCTAATGATCCCACAAGAGGCTAACGATTTATCACACAGCGCCGTGTGTCCTCACTGGGTGTGGACCTGCTGAACTGCCAGTGTAAGAGGTTTTGCACGTGCAGCCCCCAGTCAAGGACAGAGCGCCCTCTGTAAGTGCGACCCCTCAACGTGCCTCTCGATAGATCATCAGTTCCCCCTCGGTGTGTCGTTGATTTATCCCCTAATCTTCTAGAACAGGCACCTGCCTTCCAGCCAGCTGCTCCCAGTGTTCACACTGGAGGCGCAGTGACTTCTCTGTAGTGGGACAATGTTGGAATTTTCGTGGCACGATTACTGAAATGTTACATTTGTCCTAATAAATACTGCAGCACATACAGAACAGTGCAACAGTTTTAGACACTTGGGAATGTTATTATATTTAAAAAGCTATTTTTTTCAGACAAGAAGCTTTTATTTACTCAACAAAACACTTTTTTAAAATATTCAAATAGTATTAATACAGTGGGTAGTGCTTTTACACACGTCAGTGTGTTTATTTAGCCCTTTCCAAGCTTCTCCTTGTGGAAACAAGCCAGTAGTATTTACAGTTCTCATCTAATACCTGCTTTGACTGCTCAGTACTTCATTAAGCTAAATCAAGATTGCTGCTGAAGGAACTGAATACATTTATACAATGTCTGGGGCATCCAGGAGAAATCTGGCACTACACTTTGTTCTTCAAACTGGGGCTGGATTCCCGATCTGGACCATTCTGTTTGAAGTTTGTATGTTCTCCCCATGCTTGAGTGGGTTTCCTCCGGGTACTCCGGTTTCCTCCCAAAGTCTAAAAAACATGCATGTTACATTGATCACTCACTTTAAACTGCCCAGGTGCGTGTGCTGGCCATGGAATGGACTGTTTTCATTTTTTACAGTGACAAAATAACAATAAAGGAAAATATTCTAAAGTAGGGCAGCACAGAGGTGTAGGGGCCCTGGTATTGGTTTCTGTGTGGATTTTGCACAACCCCCCCGTGCTTAAGTCCAAGGATGTGCATGTTAGGTTAATCAGTCACTCTAAATTGCCTGTAGATGTGTGTGTGTGTGTGTGTGTGTGTGTGTGTATATGTTGGCAATGCAATGGACTGGCAACCTGTCCATGGTGTACCCTGCCTGTACACTGGGATTCCAGCCCCTCCATGACCCCAACTAGTGGGATAAAGTGGAAGATAATGGATGGATGGATGGAGTTACTTTGTATTGCATTGATGCTTTTTTATATCTGCTCTAATGATAGCTGGTGTTCTTACTGGTAAAAATACCCTTATTTCTAAAATAAAGGCCTTTACACAATTAGTTTATGTGCCTTAGACATTTACACAGTAGTGTACTTTCATTTTTAACATAAAACACAAGAGATTTTTTGTCATTTTGCTGCCTAGTTATGACCAGTCTTGTGAGAGGAGGGACCACAAAAGGCACAACAAAAAAAGCATCCTTGTATGTTCTTGCATTCTCCTCTTCAGGCTACCATAAGGTCAACTGTAATACTCGAAACTTCAAGTTCTGATGGGTTGAGACTTGAGATACTTTTCTGGGACCCGACTGACGTGTCAGGTTTTATATTTTAATACTCCTAATATGTGTCAGGTTCATGTCGAGCTCACACCAGACCCACGTTTGTGGAGGTCCTTCAGTTTTTGTGCTTTCAGAATGTTGATGGTATATTTTTTGGCAGTTATATACAATACTTTGATATAAAGAAAGCTGTCTTTGTGGAGAGGTGTGAATTGTAACACAGCAAGGGGTCTCCTTTCACCCCTCCTTGTTAATCTGATAATGGAGGTATGATTAGATTATGTTTATTTATTCAAATTACTGAAGTCAATGTCCTGTCCTCCAGCAGTATTTTGTCAGGCTCCAATTCCAAACGCAATTATCTGTGTTGGGTTGGAGCTGCTTGGACAGAAAATTCTTGGGCTATATTTGGGTTCAGACCAGAATTTCAGGCCTAATAAGCTCTAGTTCTTCATCTGCCCCAAATACAGACACAGCATCATTGCAGTTGGTAGAGGAAGCAGCCCAGAAAGACAGCTGTAAGTTTATAACTTCACAATGCAATGTAAGTTCAGAATGCAGTTAAATATATTGTATAAGAAAAAGTATACACATTATTTAGCAGTAGTACCTCATTTTGTTTGTTTGGGGTTTTTAGAGCCAGGGTCTGGCTCTACAAACTGATGCTCAAACTAAGTTTGTTATTTTGCCATTTCTTGTGTTTACTGTATGTAACATAAAGACGTCCAGTGTTGCCCTTTAATAACAATAAGTCCAGACCCAGTGCTCGAGGTAAAAGGTTTCTGTAGTAAAGGCTGTGGGCTGCATTTTTCACCGCTCCATTTCCGTTTTCCATGTCCTCCACTCTACAGTTATACAAATTTACTTAAAACACATCAGTTTTCTGTGCTGCTGTTGTCTAGTGGCCATTCAAACTAAGTTCTTGCTGCCTGATGGCTGTATTAATAAAATAATTGAATGTTATTATATATTTTTATATTATTATTATTCAATATTATAACAATAAATCTAACAGCAAGAAGCCATCTCAAACTGTTATAGGTGAGCTCTCTGTCTTCGTGAGTGTGTTAAGAGTCAGCTCTCTTACCAAAAGTGTTATCATAATATAAAAATTTACTAAAAACCTCTTTTCAAAGGCCTGCAATAAGCAAAAAAGCATAGACCTATATTAGAGAGAATATAACACTAGGACACTAGAGCTAAATTATAACAGTAGCATTTCTACCTAAGCAGATTATTAAAAACTGGTCTTCCAGGTAGAGGATGGTGGTGTTATCCACTGGGCTATCCAGTCACTTTTATAAAATGAGTAAATTAACTGCTGAAAATACATAGAAAAAATGGCTGTTCAGACAGTTATAACTTTACATTGAACACGAATGTGTTTGCAGTTAAACTTTAGATAATTAGCTACTTTATTATTTTTTATTTTGTCCAATATTGAATAGTGTTATTTTATTTTGGGTTTGCTTAAAGATGTGTTTGCAGTGATGTTCTTTTTCAAAGGTGAAGCATCTCATGGACATGGCTTGTAACTCACTTAGATTAAACAGGATGAAGATTGTCCACAAGGGGCGCCACTAGCACTGAAATACTGAAATAGCTTTTGGTACCTTGTATCAACACCACTGTGTGTCCTTGTTAGTCAAGCAACAGCAGGATATATACAGTGTATATATATATATATATATATATATATATATATATATATATATATATACAGTTTATTTTATAACGTCACTATCCAGTGAAAAACAAGTATCACCAAAATGGCAACTTTACAGGAGAGGACAAAAACGGTCTTAACTTTCAATGTAAGTCAATGGAACCAGATTTTTTTCCAAGCTATTTTAGAGCATTTCTATTGGTCCATTCATTATGATTTTTTACACAATATGAAATGTCTGTTGTGTTCAAATGATGTGGAATAATAAAACTTATGTCTTTCTTTGGACAGCGATGATATATGGGATATTGACTTTACTGTTACCCACAAACAAAAAATGATTTTGGTTTGATTGTAAAGGCATGTTTATATCAATAATCCATTTTTATCCATCATGTCATATTTCTCTCCTTTTCCTTTTGCAGTCACCCGCTTTGTTTCACTGGTAGCTGTGGCTAGTGAACTCGCTGGTATTAGTCCTGATGTTTCATATTAATTTGCCAATGCATGTGGAGTCACATGCTTGCACCCGTCTTGATGCGTCTCATGCTGATGATGAGTGACGAGAGTGATGACCTAAAACGCAGTGATAACAGGGTGTGCGAGCGGAAGAACAGAGCATAGCTCAGGTTATTGCAATCAAATAAGCTTTTAAAGGGCTGTCAATCAGCATAGCAACTACTGTGACTAATTTCTTTCATGAGAACCAAGCTGTTTGTCACGGCGCATTACCACTGAACATCTTGGCACTTACAAACTTTCAGTCATGTCAGCACGTAAGTGCTGTGCTGCGTTTGGCTTGAGGGCCTGGAGTCGACAGAGAGGAAGGGAGGGCCTGCCCAATCAAGTCTGGGATTAACACTAAAGCTCCTACATGAAGAAGGAAAAGAATATGAAGTTGCCATTGAAGTACGAATCAGGTTTGAATTCCATTAAAAGACACGTGTTGGACTAAATTGTGACCAATAGTTAAAACCAGGGATCTGCATGTGGTTAATAGCCCAATGTTTGTATTACAAACTGCAGATAGCCAGTAATCTGTCTTCTTATTTCTAAACTTTTCAGGGACTTCCGCAAAACCACACTGTGGACCCACCACCAACCCCCTTCGTCTAGGATAGTGAGGTTCAAATGACTGTAGTAAGAATAATGCAAAATATTTAAATGCCATGATGTACTGGGAGTTCATCCTTTAATTAAAAGTATAATATTAAAACATGTAAGAGGGGCTGAATATATATTCCAACCAAAGACATAGAAGAGCAATGGGAGGAGCTAGTTTTCTATCCACCCTAATGTGTTAGAAGTGTCGTCCTGTAGTACAAGCTTCATTGATATACAGCAGCATTGTGCAGTGACGAGTGTGTTTGCATAAGGAGGCACAATTTAAATACCTGGCCAAAGAAAATATAGCAGAATGGGAGAGCTAGACAATCAGACTACACCATTTAAGCTGCCAATCAGCGTACAAGGTCCAAATAGGCCACTCCAACTCCAGGGTTCAAGTACTACCAAGAACTACTTGAAAAATCGGATTGCAGAAATCAATTAACCAATCAGATTACAGTATTCTAATAGCCAACCCTGTGCATGTACCTTTGATAATAGAATTTTTATTTTAAATATGATGCTGCGATGGACTGGCGGCCTGTTCTGTATGTTGCTTGCCTTCCACCCAATGAGCAACCCAGAAGGATAATTCCCATGAAAAATTGATGAATTCATTTATTTAAAAAACAAGTATTAAAGAACAGGAGAGTTGGTTCTGTTAATATGAGAAATTGAAAGAAATGTTGTTTTATAGATACACAAACTAATCATAAAATCAAATAAAATTAATAACAAATTAATTGATTAAATGAATGAAAATGCTGTAATTTATTCATCTAAATGTAAAATTCTATAACACTTCAACCTGAAAAAAACATGCACATATGGTCACATAGGCACTGAATACATGTTGATAACTTGGTTTAAAACAAAAAATGTAGGCTGTGGGTCTCAGTGTAGAACATGACAACAATAATGGTAATGATGGAATATTGGTTGGCTATATTTTGTATAGGTGTTTGCATCGGCGTCTACCAGGGTGTAGGTGACTGCCACATCAGTGACTGCTTAAGCTCATAAGTATATGATGAGCACCAACACTACCCCAATAAATGATCTATACACAAGACCCTTCCTCATATATAAACACCTATACAAAATGTAATATAGCATACTTATTTTTTTACATGCTTGCACTTGTAGGATTGAGGATACGCAAGTCAAATCCAAGGCCTCATTCAAAAGAACCTATTAACAGAACGGAAACTGTGACGTAAATGAAGTCTTCCTCATTGAATCCTTGGCTTTAAGCTACAACAAAAACAGGAGCCAAACATAATTCTTTATCCAAGCAACCAGTCAGCGTGTAGGATTTTGGTAGACACTCAGAGGACAGAATTTTAGCAATTGCTTGGTTTGCTTGCCCTGAAGTTTGGCCTCTAGTGAAACAGACAGGCTTCAGTGACCCAAGAAAGCTCCCCATTAGCTGACTCAGCTGCCACCTGCACACGTGGCAAATCCTGCCCTCGATAACTTCCCACTGCTGACTTCCCTTGTGTGTAAACTGCTTTATTTATCACTTGGAGATTTCACAGTCTCAGCCACCAGCCAGATGAAAACTGCTCTGCTTGCTTTTTTGTGCATGATTTTCACATAAACAGTACATTTGTACCAGTTTCACCATAATTTGTCCCTGTGCTGCTTTCAGTCTTTGAACTACTTATTATTCATGTACAATTGGCACGTTAACATACAGTTTTACAACAACTTACATACTGAAATGTGCTAGTGTGTTTCACCCACATATTTTTGCCCCGGTTTAATATGGCATGAAGAGATGATTACTGTTTGGAGAGCTGTACCTGCCTTGGAAACAAGAGTGTAAAGTGTGGTTCCTCTGTTATAGTCTGTGGAAACTCTAATGTCAGTGTGTCAAAAGACTTGTGTACTTGCCATAAACAAAACAAAACCTGTTTTTCTGTACTACCATGAAAGCTGCACTTACGACACAGACATAATCACTAACTTCCAGGCACTTTTCAAAGGAAGCTGTTTTACTGGAAAATTCCAGTCGTTCAGATCTCTCGCTGCCAGATTTATCTACCATCTATGAGACGGTCACTGAGAAGCATGTTGCTCTCGAGTTGCTGTTATCTTCCTCAGTTACAGTGATAACAGCACTGCATGCCCACTGTGTAATGCCTGTGACACCCTGCACCTGTCTGAATGTACAATACACTTCATGCCAAAATGCCAACTCCATCTCTCCTCCAGTAACCCCTGATTTATGTGGTATTCTGTCTGTAAGCCTAAGTAGACTTTAAGCCTACAGCAGCAGGAGTTACTCGTGCTGGCCTGGAGTTAACAATGATAACAAAGATACATACTACAATATGAATAAGCATATATACTGGAGTATAAATAAGTATCTGTACTGAAGTATATATAAGCATCTGTAGTGAAGTATGAATTCATTCTTATACTGGAGTATATTACGTATCTACTTGAATACAACTAGATATCTATACTAAGATATGAATATGTATCTGTAAAAGAGCATAAATATGTGTCTGCACTGGAGTATAAATAAGTATCTCTACTGAATTATACATAAGCATCTGTAGTATTAATTAGTGTCTGTATTGGTATATAAATAAGTATCTGTACTTCAATATTAAAATAATATGTACAAGAATATAAATATGCTCCTGTGCTGGAGTATAAATAAGTATCTGTACTGGAGTATACATAAGTATCTGTAGTGAAGTATGAATTAGTTTCTATACCAGAGTATCAGTATGTAACTACTTGAGTATAAATAGTTTTTTATACTAGGGTATAAATATGTATCGGTACTGAGGTATGAATATGTATCTGTAAAAGAGCATAAATATGTATCTACACTGGAGTATAAAAAGTATCTCTGCTGGATTATACATAAGTATCTGTACTAAAGTATGAATTAGCATCTGTACTGTAGTATTAAGACATATCTGTACTGGAGTATGAAAATGTATTTGTACTGGAGTATGAATAAACATTTGTACTGTATATAAATATATATAAATATCTGTACTGGACTATATATAAATATCTGTACTTCAGTATTAAAAAGTATATGTGGGGCAGTAAAACTATGTATCTGTACTGGAATATATTTTTTTACCTGTACTGAGGTATAACTCAGTATCTGCACTTGTAAAAATAAATGCCTAAAGTGAATACATAAATAAAAATATGTATTGAAGTATAAATATGTATATGTACTGGAGTATGAATAAGTGTCTGTACTTAGTTATTAGGTATTAATAAGTATGTGTGTTAGAGTTTAAATAAGAATCGAGTACCTGTACTTTAGTATAAAAAGGTATATGTATGAGAATATCAATATACTCCTGTGCTGGAGTATAAATATTTATCTGTACTGGAGTATAAATATATATATATATCTGTACTGAATTATAAATAAGTATCTCTATGGAGTATAAATAAGTAGAGTACAAAAGTATCTGTACTGGAGTATAAATATATATCTGTACTGAATTATAAATAAGTATCTCTATGGAGTATAAACAAGTATCTGTACTAGAGTATAAAAGTATCTGTACTGGAGTATAAATATATATATCTGTACTAAGTTATAAATAAGTATCTCTATGGAGTATAAATAAGTATCTGTACTAGAGTATAAATGTATCTACACTGCAGTATAAATATCTGTACTTGCCTGTAGATATATACTTTGGCCAGAGGTGTGACCAAGGTTGCACTGCCCAGCTCCCTGGACAGCCCAGAGTCTTCTTTATTTGTCTGTCCACACATGTTACTTCTATCAACCAAAATACTGACGCAGGCAGAGCAAAGCTTTTGTTTTTCATTTATTTGAGCAGGTTTATTTAGCTGTTAGCCTGAGCTAATCTAATGCTTGCACCCCCTTAATGAGTCTTGGCCTCCTCCTGGTGCTCCACTCTGCTCTGACAAGTGCTTGGCTAACAGGCTAATGGGTCTTCACACCACTGGACTAGTTTGCATATTATAATTAGCATTTGCCGCGTTAGCATTTTTTTATTGTACTGTTTAATTCCAAAAGCTTTCTGTGCTTTAATGTTATTTATACTCTCGAATCCTTAAGCTGTCTCTTTTATTCATTATTCACTTCCCAGCACGTGCCGTTGCTCTGCTCGGGGAATGTGCTGATGGGTCTCGTGTTCTTAATGAGGAACGTTTCCAGACAGGTTTCCTACTTCCCAAGGAAAGCTGCCATGTCCACATAAAACCACAGCATTATTTCCAGCAGTCACTCACAAAGGTTAACATGAAATTAGACATGGCAGCGCCTTGCAGGTGGTGAAAGGAGTAGCACGTTCTGTGTGTGAGTATACGTGCGTGCATGCATGCGTGTATGTGTCTGCGCTGGGGAGGCTGCTCGTTTGAAGCAGGGCTGGAGTGCGAGACGCCACACACTCCCACGTCGCCCTCCAGGCTCAGCCATCTGGCCCAGCAACCCAAAAGCAATCCAGCGCATTTATCTACGAAACAACACTAAGCACCTCATAAAGTCCGTACCAGCAGACAATTAGCAAAGCAAGACCTCCAAACGAGAGCAGATTGATGTCAGACAAGAGCCATTAGCCTTACTTACACAACAGGAGCTATCTAGTCGTAAGCACATTGTCCAAGATTCAAAATGAGAACACATTGGATAAAGGGTGGGGGTCTGTCCGTTGTCTTCGCAGGTGAGGTCTTTGAAGGGGCTTACAACAGCATCTTGTTGGACGTTGTGAGCTTATGGCTATATCTTAACCCGCTCATTTCCTCTTATCCTTCCTCCTATAAAGGTTTGCGTTGGCCTTCTGTCTGGGTGGTTTCTGCCATCTATGCCATCTGTCTCATCATTTGGTAAATCTGTCAATCCAACAAAGCACTCAAGGATCTTCTTGAAACTAATGGTGAGCAATATGACAAAAACATAACATCATGAGTTTCACTATATTCCTAGGTAAGCTAATCGAAAAGACCATGTTTAGTTAAAAATAATCATTGTTTACAAAACCAAATGTCGTTTTCATTCCTTTACTTAAAACTCTGAACGACCTCTCTTTGCAATAGAACAGCACTTAACATCTTCGATGGTTGGAGACTTATAGACCATGGCTATTTACAGAATCTCTCCAGGTCCAGGGTCCTAGATGCTCTCTTGTGCTGTTTAGCTCTCTCCACAGTTTTTGATGGGATTTAGATCAGGGCATTGAAACGGCCATGGCAGAAGCTTGGTTTTGTGTTCATATGTTTTAGATCACTGTCCTGCTGATTGAAGATGTCTTATTATTTCACCATGTAGGCCATGATGTCATGTACCCTAAGAAGATTCCCAGAGCCTTTGGAGCAAAAACAGCCCACGACTTCACTGACCGTCTACCACGCTTAACAGTGGGCATCAGGTTCTTTTCAGTGAAGTCATCCTTCCTTTTACGCAAACCCTTAAGTGTTTGTTTGCCAAAACGCTCAAATTTCATCTCATCTGACCAAAGAATACCTTTCCACAAAGTCCTGGTAGCAAACTCCAGACGCTTACATTTGTGGTCAGATGACAGGAAAGGCTTTTTTTCCTGGCATGCCTTCCAAATAATCTTTTGCCATGAAGGTGGTGTCTGATGGCGGGTTTCTCTCCAACAGTGATTCCTGAGTTTTTTTAACTTGATGTCCTCTTCAGTGTGGGGCAATAGAAGTTTGGATCCTTGTCTGGACACATTGTCACAGTTCCAGCTGATTGGATTCTTTTAAATTATTGCCCTTACTGTAAACATAGGTTTTTCAGGCAAGTAGCTATTTTTACAGTCATAAAACACACTGCTCCCTCATATGAATTGTTTGTTCTTTTGTCTTTTCCATGTTTAAGAATGACTATGACTGTGTCCAAAACCCCATGCATACCAAAACGTATGTACCACCAACAGAGGTCCATTTATTAGTGAAGAATGTGTAGAATGTGAATGTAGACAAAGCTTAAGGGAACTTGAGGTCTAAGTCACCTCATATGTATATACGCCAGTGATTTATTTAAAGGTGGGATTTCTCTAATTTCCTAAATTCTAAGTTTACTTAATTCACCAAAAGGTACAAGGTGCTGGTATTAATCGTCATTAACAGGGGTGCCTATAATCGTGGAGGGGACTGTATATGTCTGTAGACATTGTAGTTATTTTTGTAGCAGTCCATAGAAATTTATGATGATAGGCATATGCAATGCAAGAGTCATGCAAAAGTATTTTTATTAGAAGTTGTATAGTCATATGCAAAATTAAGGGCAACCCATATTTTGTTGATTTTCTAGTTTTTTTTATTTCCTCTATTATTTTCCTTCCTTCTTCAACAGATAATGCACATATCAATGCACATTTTTACATGCATTTAAATGCACATGCATTTGAGTTAATATATTATTATACTGAGTTATATATATATATATATATATATACTGTTCATTTATGTTCTTTTAAACTCAGCAAATACAAGAAGTACAAAGTATTTTGCATGTGCCTGTATCAGTGGTGTTGAATGTTGCTCTCCTGCATGTGGAGTGGTAGTGTTATCCACTATGCTGTTAAAGACTACTAATGGGATCTACATATAAATGTTGAATATTTTGTATTTTTTTTCCAAACTGAAATTTGTTTTTTATAATTCTTTGCGTCCTGTTGCGTGGGCATACTTTCAATCACTACAGAAAGCTATAAATAACAAAACAATTATTATTACTTTTTACCTCGTTCTTGTTTTCATGAAACTGATGGTAAGTATGTATGGGATATTTAGCAGGGTGTAAATGCATTATGCGTTTTCTACCTCCTCCGCTGCCAGACCATGGAGAACTGCCACGTCCTACTCGATAGAGGTACCACAGTCGCTCAGACGCTTTACCATGCAGCTTTATGAATCATCAATTATCTAATCTGGGCTGAACTGAAAATAGATGATTTCCATTTTTAGAGGTTGTAGATTGTGTAACTCCGCTGTGTTCCGGCTGTGTGAATGTGAAGAGTTGTGTCTTGTACCATGCTGTGTATAAGGCCAGAGGTTGTGTACACACAGAGATGGAACTGCTGTGCGTGTATGTCTGTAACAGCTGGGTTGGATCTCTTCCATGATTTTATTATTACACCGAGTGATTGCATAACTCTCTGATCTCCTGCTTTGGCTTGCTGCTTGCCCTACATATCTCCTGTCCTGAGACTGCGCTTTAAGACGCTACACATTGTGTCCTCCTCACAAGCAAATGATTTTCTTTTTATAGTCACTGCGCACAGTTCTGTCCCTCTGCATCTGGTTCAGCATCATGTCAAGTTCGTATCTGGTAGCTTAAAGAAATAGTTTAACCATAATCTAACACCTACCCCAACATACAGGTAATTCACCAAGATATGTTTGGCTTAAATTGCTTTCTAATCGAAAATAATTTAGTAAATTGCCCACAAAACCGTTTCCATAAATACACTCTCAAAACTTTATAAAACACGTTATTGCTTCACATATTTCTATGAGAAACTTGTTCAGTAGAATTGCATGGACAGATGTACATATTTCTGTACATATTAAAGGTAAAATTGGTACTTTACCACAAAAGAGGGATGATAATGTTTCCACAAAGTTAGGCTGTGGTGCAATGTTAATAAAAAACTGTGTATTCATCTTAAAATAATTTAAATATTATTTTAGACAACATATCACATATATATATTTTTTTATTTGATTGTTTTCTGAAAAATATATGCCCGTTTGGAATGTGACACCAGCAACATGTTGGTACAGGTTCACGTTTACCACAGTGTTCATCACCTGTTCTTTTAACAACACCCTATAAGTGTCTGGGAACTGAGAAGACGAATGCTGTTGTTTTAAAAGTGAAATGTTTTCCATTCTCGCTTATAGGATTTCAGCTGCTCAGCAGCTCAGGGTATGCTTTGTCATCATTTTCTCTTAATAACGTGCCAAATATTTTTAAAGGGTGACAAGTATGAACTACAGGCTGGTCGGTTTGGCAGCTGGATTCTTTCAATGTGCAGCCTTGCTGTTGTAATACATGCAGAATGTTTTTAGTTGAAAGAGGCATCGTCTGTGTGGCAGCGTATCACTGATGTGCAAGTCATCCATACCATGTGCACCAATGCATCCCCAACACCGTCACAAAGGCTGGCTTTTAAATGCTGTGCTGACAACAGGCTTAGAGGACACAGTGTCCATGCTTTCCAAAAAGAATTCTGATTGGACGACAGGCCATCTTACACAAGCTTGGCCCAGAGAAGGTGGCGGTGTTCCGGGATCTGTTTATATGTGGTTTCTTCTTCGGGTGATAGAGTTTTAACTTGCATTTGTGGATATAGTCACAAACTGTTTACAGAAGATGGTGTTTCCACTACAGAATCATATCTGTTGTAATGCACTGTTGCCCAAAGATCACAGCCATCCAGTATTGCTTTTCAGCCTTTTCAGAATATTTCTGGATTCTCTGAATCTTTCAATTATATTATGTAGCACAAATGATAAAATCCCCACGTTCATTGCTATTTTATATACAGAAATTAGTTGCCCACTCAGGGTTTCACTGAGCGGTTAATCCCTCTACTAATGAACCTAGTTCTTTGTGGTATGTGACACAGACAGGAAAAATAGGTTGTCAGACTAGTTAGCTATGCTAACATTAATTAGTAGCTGAAGTTATTATTTATCGTCCCTGTCCAAAGAAAAACATTTCCATTTTGATTGATTCTTACTTTTCTACATCCTTTAAAAACAGTAGCTGCCGTTTACATTGTGTGAAACTTTCATGATGAATAGACCAATAGAAATGCTCCAAAATAACTTCTGGTTCCATTAAAAGTAAAAACAGTGTTTGTCCTCTTCTGTAAAGTTTCTATTTTGCCGATACTTGTTTTTCTTGACTTTCTACTATCTCATCAAGTAAATTAAAATTGGTTAGCTCACTATGAAACTTGCAGTTTAAGATAATTCAATTTTTTAAAAAGTGGATACAATTACACAGCATGGCTGCTACTTATAGGTTACAAGCCTGATTGATATTGTCCAAAGTGCAGAGCTAATTAGTTAAAGTTAAATTAAAGTTTTCTTGTTTAAGAAGTGGGCGCTAAAGTTTCTATTCACTTGGTTTGATTCACAAATTTTACCAATCCACCTTAAGTGGTGCCACATTGTGCCACGTTACAAGCTTTACAAGCATTTTTAATGTGGCATTTGATTAAAAAGCTGGTAAATACGAAGCCAACTTCAGCCTCATTTAAAGATGAACATGTCCATTGACAGCTTGGCTACTTGAGAACAGCATAAAAGTGCCAACATTCCCTTCACATCCGGCAGTGGCTTCTTCACAAACACTGCCATTTTCATTGCTGTTGCTCCGTTGTTATTGTTTTTCTGAGCTAGAACCTGAGCTGCTGTATGTAAATGTTGTTGATTGAAAACGGTGACTTAACAGTCAAGGAATTTAAAATTGCCCTGTTTTAAAGAAAAGACAACAAGGTTTAAGGTTCACAGTATGTCAGTTCTACATATTGAATGATATTCACTACTTTTCATTTAGAAACAGCGTCTGGTTTGTCTTTTAAAATAAAGTATGAAAGACTACAGTTATGACTTTGTAAGATCTTCTGGCTGTAATATAGAAGTAAATGTTGTATAAAATCAGTTCAATCAAATGATTAAAAATAATTGAGTCATAAAAAATGTTCGAACATTGCCAGTACAGTACCAAACAAATAAAAGACAGAAGCTAATATTACTTTTCCTTTTAAGTCAAAGGTACAAGATATGTAGTGTGATTAAGATCAGTATCTGTGACTGTTCTTGTTTTCATCACATTTCTTGGAACAGGTTTTCCACCACAGCTCTTTTAATTCCACACTACAGTGTGTGTGGTTCATGTTTCTAATACTCCATGAGTAGGCATTGGGTAATCATTGCTTTGGCTTGTGAAGGAAGATATCATATTTTTTCATTTGAGACCGCATTAAAGTTTGTTGTCCCACAGCTCTGCTAACCGCATGGAGGCTTCAGGCCAAACAGTCCTGTTCTGCTTATCTAAGCTCTTATTACAGTTATGACTACAGTTAAGTCATGGAAACTGGTTCTAGATCAGTGCAGAAAGCCCTACCTGTGGAACAGTGCTGGAAAGAATTTGCCAGTTGTGGTTAGCATGTGGTTAGCATGCTACATGTCAGCGCTACCTGAGGGAAGCTCAGTTTTGCCTCTAATGAGTTGAAACTGATCTCAGTTTAAGATTTGACCACAAATACTGACCTTTCACCTCTTACATTCCCTGATGTGCCTTTCAAAGCAGAATGAACTTCTATGAACTTTAGATTAGCGATTAGCAATTATCCAGTAATCCTCAAATGGTGCCACAACCCTGAGCTACTGCCGTAATCTTAAACAGAAGATCCTGTTTTGGATAATTATATGAGCCAATCATCCTTTGTACAGCCTACACGCCATTGCACCCCTCCTGTAGATGGAACGACTCTTTCTAAAAGCTCTACACCCAAACCGGGGTGTGCTGATCAAATACGAGCATGTTGCAATATTAATGGTTTCTCATGTACTTTCTACTGTATATGGAAGCGGATTGGATAGCGGGGACAGGTTGCATGCTCTTTGGAGCTCCAGATGGTATGGAAAGTCTTCAGAGGAGCCAAACCTCATCCTTTCACATACTGCATTTGTTTCAGCCATTGCTTAAAATTAACCTGCAATCTACTAAACACTCATTCATTTCACTGCTGGCCCACGCACCGCATTCTTCAGGAGAATCTTCTGACTCAGCACCTCAACTCGCAGGATAGATTGCATAACATCATCTCTTGCTACATAACAGCACTGTGGAGGCTTCAAATTAAGCCTCACTTAAGTCGAAGTCATATTGGCAGCGCTTGGATCAAGCTGACTAACATTTTCAGTACTTGAACGTACTTGGAAGTACTTTTGGCTCAGCCTTACTGACATGTTCCCCCTCTACTTCCACTCTGCTTTTTAGTTTTAGAAGATGTTAGATGTTAGTGGTTTATTGGAGTTACAGATGGTGCAAATGTTACAATAAAGCAGTTGGTGGTTTGAAGGAGGTATGACCACAAGACATCAAATCACAGCTTGAACACACATATGTGGAAACAAGTCCAGTGGTTTTCAGCTTCTTGAACCACAATACAATACAATGTGCTGTATCCTCAACAGAGCTTACTATATAAATAAAGATTATTTAGTAATTCCTAGCACAGACGTACAGTTCTAGGAAAACTCTACAAAGTGGAACAGAAGCTTTATATTATGTGAAGGTCATTTAAATGTTAGAAAGTTTCCTCAAAGTTTCCACAAGTTTCTAAAAAGGTTCTTTAGGGACTCAAAAGTGTTTCCTGTACGGAGTGCTCAGTTCCAGTCCTGGAGATGTACCAGCCTGGAGCGTTCAGACTAAACACACCTGGCTCTAATTTTCAGACGCCCCTGAAGGCCATCATTACCTGGGTGAGGTGTGACAGATTAAGGGTGGATCTAAACTCTGCAGGGTGGGAGATCTCCAGGACTAGGATTGGACACATATGTTCTGTGGTATCACTTCAAGGCTATGTTGGGTCTGCAGGCAAATCAGATTTGTTTCTTAAATCAGACCTTTTGAGATGACCGTCCAGACTGTTATTTGCAAGGGATCAGATCAAATTTGTGTATCCAGACATCATCAGTAGATAATATCCTGAGATCTTCAGATTTCTCCTATACTCCCTAGATATTGCTGGAATTTAATCAATTCCTTTAGCAGTAATCTTGATTTAGCTTAATGAAGCACTAAATAGTCAAAGCATGTATTAGATGATAACTGTAAACAATACTGGGTTGTTTCCACAAGGAAAAGCTAGGAAATGAAGAAATACATTCACTGACACATATAAAAGAACTACTTATTACTTAAAATTTTTAAAATAATTTTTTTAGTAAAGTTTCCGGTCTGGAAAAAATAGTGCCTAAAACAAAGTCTCCAAGTGCCTAAAACATTTGCACAGTGCTGTATGTGTCATTAACTTCATAGCAATGTCATGATAGTAAACTCATAGCATGTCACTCTGGACTTAACGTTGCCTGTTGCAAAAAGACAAATTGAAATTTAATATAAGCAAACAAGTCATCCAAGCTATCACGCATTTCACACCATCTCCAGATGTGCTATTTTTTGCTGTCCAGATTATCACTATTTGGATATGCCGGAACCCCCTCACACATATTAACAGTGGTGTGGCAACTTACTACAAATGAGTAGCGAACTTTGGCTATTTGAGCCTTCAGTTCAGGCCAAGAACAAAAAAAAGCACCTCTATATTTATCTCGTGCAAGCAGACCTAGCATTGCTAGAGGGCCTGGAGTGGGTTTTTCTGAAAACCCATCTTAACTAAGAAAACATGGCTAGTTGATCCCACTGCCACTTAGGAGCAATTATGAATATGACCAAGACTTCCAAGTACCACCCTGGACCCCTAATTTCCCAGACTTGAAGCCAATTGAGCATCTGTGGAACCCCCTTGATTGTCGTGTTCGCTCTATATATCCGCCCCCACATGCCCTTCAGCAGCTGTGGGATGCACTGCAGTCAGCATGGCTCCAGATACCTCTGACACCCTACCAGGACCTTTCTTGAGTCTCCCAGCCTGTCTAGCTGCTGTCTGTGCTGCACACAGCAGTCTCTCTGGATATTAGCTGGTGGTCATAATAATGTGACTTGACTGTGTATGACCATCCATATTTGAAATAAGAGTGAAGTCTGGTTTGTGTGCTGTTAAATGATGATTAATAAAGCAGATGGAAGAGGCACGTTCCTTAGAGAAACCTTTCGATCTGAGAAAGCGTGATGAGTGTGTGCACGTGAGCCATGCTCCCATACTAACACGAGGAGCCGCTCTGTTGCAGCTGCTCTACTTTTCCACCGTATCTTCAGAACGGAGGACGGGGCTCCTGCACATCCATGCCATGCGTGGAAAGAGTAATTAGCTTCCTACTGCGGACGGTGGCTTTGAGGAAGCCTCCCCTGCTGCGTGCGGGAGGGTATGAACGTACTGTCTCCACCATCACCTCTCCACATTGAGATGGAACTGTGTCTCCAGTGCATCAGGCTCCTGCTGTTTGGCCTACATTGCACGGCCTTTGTTATTGCTAAAGCGTCTTTAGGAGTCGATTAAACTTGTTTGTGTATAGAAGTGTGGTGCTCCCTGCCTTCAGCTACACTTACTTTGTTGGATGGATAGTGTTTATCCCACAGCAAACAGATGATTTCTTACTGCGCTTAAAGTCCTTTTGATGTTTCAGAAAGAAGCTTCATGAGCGCGTTCAAGCAAACAACGCAGCTATGGCCACATGGTGCGTTTCTCTTGTCTCTTGAGTGGACGAGAAACATATCCCCTCTTGCGGTTGAGTTAAACTGTCCGCACCTTCATCTGGGACTCTTCCACCTGTGGCTTTCTGTTCGCCAGTGGAAAATTGCTTGCTCTTTGCCAGAGTAACTGGGAACAATATCCCTTCTGAGCACTGTAAGAAGATATTGGGGAAGTGAGGGATTATCGTGGGCCTCGACTCGCTGTTGGAGGGTGCAGCAGCTTGGCTTGATGAAAGAGCTGCCCCCCTAACCGCTGTGCCAGGTGTGGCCGTTACATGTCATGAGAAAAAACAATTCGCTCCCACAGGCCACACCTATTACATAGAAGATAATGTACACAGACTGAATCAGCTGAGCTCAAATGAAGTGAGACAGCTGTGACGACGAAGCTAAACCATGCCCTAGCTTTTTACCCAATTACCCCTGACCTGACATGCCGGTGATTTAGTGATGGAGCAGACGTAAGATAAATATGTTTTCCATGATTCCAGGCATGTGATTGTGTGTCGTCTACAGCGTTCAGTGTGGACAGCATTCATTTGGTCGGCCTTTGAAGTTTTCTGTTGTCAGGCTTTAGGCAAGCTGTGACGCACAATTTCAAAGAGACAAAGTCACCAGCAGTGACTCACGGCATTCAGCAACTCAGCTCCGTATTGTTCTCAAAGCAGTAACAAGGATTATGCGGCTCTTCAAACCGGAATAAATCTCCATTGTCTTTGTATTGTGTCTTTTCACAGGCTATGAGCTTCAGATCTGTACCTCGGAGTTATCTAATCACACTGGGGCTCTGCTTTTTTTCTTCTTTTTTTTTTGCTTCAATGCTTTCTTGATCCAAAAACCCTGCATATTTCACATAATCTCAGGGAAATTAATCCTGAGTCATTCAATAAGAGGATTACAGCTAGTAAAGGTAATTACTCACTAAACCCCTGCAACTATCCCACAGAACATTGATTTAGTTAAGATGATTTTCTTCTTCTGATTTTCAAAGCGATTCTACAGCAACTGTACTTGATCAGCCGAGACAAGCTTGTCTACTAATGTAGATAACAAGTGATGGAAACTCATAGCCATCATTTAGCATTGTGTAGCTATGTGTAACTTCATTTGGATTTAATTTATCACACACTTCCACCAAACCCATGCCAGGGCAATTGCGAGACTGAGCAGTGTTGATGTTTCAGTCCAGTTACTACACTTATAAACACTAAATGCAAATCTCTATTTGTAGAAATCTAGGATTTAAACTGGAACAGCCCAAGCATGCAGTAAATAGTCAATGAGTCTCGTTGAGTGAATAAAGATTAGCCTATTCAGACTTGACATAGGCAACAAGACATAGCATCACTGTCCAAAGAAAAACGAGCATCTCCAATACAGTATCTTTACAAAATAGGACAACAATGTTCTTTACGTTCAGTCTAAGATATTGTAAAGAGGTTTTATTCCAAATTATTTTTGGGGAAAAAAATTGAGATTTTTTGAATATGCTGACTTTGCGGTACCCAGTCATGCTGGTCTGTACTGTATTTCTAGCATCAGCAGTGAAGTGCTGAAAAAACTTAGCTAACTAGCATAGGTTTACAGTATTAACTGTCATTATTGTCATGTTTAACACAAGCTTTCTCACATTTTCCTTTTATTATTAGTTGTTTACAGTTTGGGTATCATTACATTAAAAAAGTAGGAAGGCAGAAATACGAAGTTGCCCAGCTTTCAGAAAAGAAATCTGGTAGGTGACTTAATTTGAACACAGTTAGGGTGTAGGATGGTCCGCTCCACCTCAAACTATAGTCTGTTGAAGTGATACCAAACAAACTTGCTCATGTAGTTTCTAATACTGTATGACATACTGTCAATGACAAAGTATGTCCAAGGTTCTGGCTTTATGATGATTGCCGGTATTGTTTTTAGCTTAAGTAGTTATACCCAAACTTGTGCAAATTTGATTTGTCACTGTAAACTAAATATACAACCTAGTACAGCAAGATTTGGTACCAGGATTGAACTCTTTCAGATAACCAGACTGACTGTATTCCAATTGTTAAAGTTATGTGACCAAGCATTCTGATGTCTTTGTCATTCTTCTTTCTGTAATCTAAATGTGTCATGCAGCACTGTACATAATGAGGGGAATGTTTTGCATCCTTAAAGACGTCATAACCTCCCTCTCAGCTGGAATAAAAGAGGCCTTTGTCTTGTAGTTATGTTTCCTATCATTTTTCTTTCATAACGTAGCTGTGATTACACAGCGGAAAGCGCTGCGTCTCTGAATGATTGGACCGATGCTTCACGACTGAGTCACAATCAGGGAGGTTAAGGGAAGGTCACTTTTAAACATGTCCTTTTCCCACTGGGGAGAAGTAGTTCCCAAGTTGGTCTTCTTTCAGTAGCTTAAAAATACAGACACTGGAAAGCGCCTGAAGTAAAAGAACAAATAAAAGAGAAAAATCACACGTACACACCTTATGCAATAGTTGTGACTAAGTCTACGAGAGAGGCATGCTGCTGTTGGTGCAATTACGCCCCTGGGCATCTGCTTTCTCCCCCGTGCCGCCCATTCCAAGTAGGCCTGGAGATAATGAGCGCACAAAGCTGCCATTATGGCCCACGAAGAAATGGCCCTCCACCCTGGGCGCAAACTTGTCTTTGGACTTGTGTCTCATTCACAAATAGTTTCCGCAGCAGGTCAATGGCAGTTGCTAAGATCCTGCTCTGGCTGCCCGTTAGCACCACTACGCCTCGGCCAAGGTCGGGCAGTGAGCTAAAAAGAAAAGGTGCATGCTTGTTAGCGCTTCTGCAGAAATCGGCTGGACTTTCTTTTGTTTTGTTTTGTTTTTTTACCTGCACTCCAGATAACTGCGAGCGGTTATTGTAGTCGAGGCATATATTCATCTGTGGGCAGGTGAAGCGGAACAATTCAGGCAGGAAACAGGAGACGCACGTGGACGGAGGACTTCAGAGATGCGTGGCATCACGTCAAACTGGTAATGGTATAGCAGAGTCAAGTGACGAAAGACCATAAAAAGGGCTGCCTTTCAGACTGCAGCGTTGTCAAAAATAGCTCCGGGGCGAGGGAGGTTGGACAAGGAGAAGGACTTTAAAAATTCACCGCTCTCATGAATAGCCAATGAGCAACGAGCTGAATGCACAGCCAAGAGCAATTTATTTGGATGGCAGCACTTTTTCTTTGGGTTGTATACCTTACGCAGGCAATCCCCATGCTGCCCCAGACCTCTTAGGGGTATCCTTTTACATGTCACGTTAACTATTTAAGACTTTAGTCACGTTATACTCGCGGTGTCTCGTGCTGGCTGGAAAAGAAAATATCTTGTTGACCCATATCCTATTCATAGTTACAGTGCTTTCATTTCAGTCATCACGTTTTTGGTAGTTATCTCTCGTTTGCCAAGTTAAAATAGTCTAAACTAGCTTAAGACAAGTATTTCCACTGGAATCCTTAAAGCCTATTGACACAGCCGGTTTGAGCGAAACGCTCAAGAATTTCAGTGTCCTTAGAAGACTATAAACGATTGGCAGCACGACTTGTTATGCATGTTGTCACAAATCAAATATTTTCAGTCGGTCTCCTGTGGGCATGAAAGAGATCGAGAGTAACAGAGACCCTGTACAGGAGGCTGGGTCTAGCAGGATTAATCAGCTTATTTAACTGCTGTTTATTTACACTGTAGTGTGAGGATGTTCTGGGCCGCCTCTCTGACAGCTTAAACCTGCAGGGTTTTCTTTTCCCACGAGCCTCGTTAAGCTCGTGACTCATGCAGGCAGGATTTTTGTGGGCCCCTCTCCAATAAAGCCCAAGGTGCAAGGGGCACTCTCCGTCCAGGCCTCACCCCAGCCAAGATGCTAGCACGCTAGCACGGCACTCCAGAGCTTTTTGACGAGAGCGGAGCGCAGGTTTCGAACACAGATGGCTTTGTCACATCACACCAAGGCATTACATCATCGCCAGTTCGTGCAAATGAGCCTCTTTTGGCTCAAATGTGTTACGACTGTCTTGTTTTTGGCGGAAACACTTCTTCACATGAGTTTCTGTCCTCGCTTGCTGGGCCAAATTTCTGCAAAGCACACAAAGTTTCCCCCCAGCTCATACCTGCCTCCTCTTATAAAAGCCGTCGGTGTGCAGCAAGGTCACATTAGCGCTGTGTGTAATGGCATGAACCTAACATTCCTCTACAGCCATAGCAGAGTGTTATCTGCAGTCCCAGAGCACTGCAGCCTCCTGAGACTTATTATGGCTCTCTGGGTGACTGTTGACAGAATGGCAGGGATATGATATCACAAGTGGGGATATAAGGGGGTAGAATTATCATGGGAGAAATTACCCACTCCAGGTTTCGCATGAAAGCTCCCATTGTTGCCCCCCCCCACCACCACTTCTCTATTACATGATTAATGAAACCTGGTTGTCTTCGGTGATAATGCGAGGCCTGTTGTCAAAGGTACTTTTTTTCCTGGTATCATTTTCTTTCCGTTGCAAACATCAACCAGTACATAAAGGATCTAATGCCTGATTTATCTTCTCATCCCAGATGAGCCTTAAAATTCTCATACTCTCCGGCTCCATTTTTAGACAAGCCCTGTGATGAGCGAACTTACGTAACAACAGCAGTGAACCTGTGCTGAAAACCACGGAAATACCTTCCGAAAATATCCGATTCATGAGCCGAGACATGATGATTAGATCCACGGTGGCTAAAGCTGCGGTTACATAACATTATCAGTGATTAGTGTTTTCTTAATCACACATCAACCCGCTCGGCAGCAAGAAAACTTTCAGTGATATTAGAAAAGCAGAGCAGGCAAGACATACGGAAACTTGGCTGGCGAATCTGCTCTGCTGCTTTCTGGTATGTGCTAACGCTCCTTCTGTTTATGTGTCAAATGAGTTGTAAGAACAGTTTGGTTAGGAGCGAAATCTAAACGGTGATCCCTGAAATAAACTGTCAGAAAGGCAGAAATCTATTGCCGATAGGAATAAAAGTCTGGCAAGTGAAGGTTAGGGTCTCTCTCGGTCTTTGACAAAAGCCAGTCTCTACCTGGCCAGCACACATTCGAGTACATTAAGCAAAAGGGGCCAAAGGGAGCAGAAACGGGTGTCATGGATTAACTGTTCACATGTCACGTAGGATGTCGGTTCCAGTGCGTTCAGTGAAAAATTCCTGACTGGCATGTGTTGGCAAACACAAACAAGAAAACAGAAGGAATCTCACACCCCATGGGCTATTGCCTCACCAGAGCTAAAACCATTATGTGCAATTAACTCAGATCACGTGTTTGACACAGGTGCTCTGTACGGGCATGTTTGATGGAAATGCACTTCTCTACTGCAATGTTGCTTGGACGAGCTATGTAGTTTGACTAAGAGCAGTATATTTATTTTAGCATTGAAGTGGGTGGTATATTGTTAGATTGTATATGTAGTTTGATACCTGGTCAGAAGGAATACAGCTGTAAATGTTGTTAGCATCATTGCCTATGTTCAGACTGCAGGAAAATCAGATTGGTTTGTCAAATCAGACCTTTTGAGACAATGGTACACAGCTGTCATTTGCCAGTCATCGGATCAGATTTCTGTGTCAAATCAGACCTTTTGAAATGACTGTCCACAGCTGTCATTTGCCAGTGATCGGATCACATTACAGTGTCAAATCTGACTTTTTAGACGACAATCCACAGCAGTCATTTGTCAGTGATTGAACTGAATTTGTTTGTCAAATCACACCTATTGAGATGACAGCCCACAGCTGTCATTTTCTAGTGATCGGATCAGATTTCGGTGTCAAATCAGGCCTTTTGAGATGACGGTCCACAGCTGTCATTTGCCAGTGATCAGGCCTTTTGAGATGACTGTCATTTTGTCATTTGCATTTGTGATTTGCAAGTGATCAGACTGGATTTATGTGTCCGGACATCACCACCAGCCTATCTGTACGGGTTGATGTGGTCATGACAGCGACAGTAACTACATACAAAGTCCCAGCACCTTCATCATTCTGGGTTTGCCGTTGTTGTCATTTGAATGACATTTTGGATCTGATTCACAAAAATTGGATTGCATGTGTTTTTTTTTGCTGTCCAGATCATTAAAACTCAATGTGGATATAATCTAGAAATGCCAAATACTAGATTTGGGCTGGCACTCTAAATAAGGCTGTTCTTTCCCTCATCAGACGAGCCTCATGATGAATCAGGTGTGTTGGAACAATGAAACCAAACATCAAATCAGGCAGGACTCGGGCTGTTAAATCAGTGTGAGAAAAGCTGGAATTGTTGATGATTGGAATGTCCTTGGCTGTCCAGCTGGATAGTGTCATTGATCAGACTGTGAGACCATCAGTAGGTTTATTAGACATTATAGCAGCATTTCAACATGGCTGATGAGAACACCACTGTTCCACACGGTGAAAGACCTAATTACAGACAGGATGATCTATGGCTTGCTCTGCTCAGACCAATTAGGAGGCCAAGGGAATGGCTTAACTTTCCCGCCAATATCAACACCGCCGCGGCTCATGGCTGATTTTGCCAATATCTCTGAGTACTGGCTTGTCGACATGTAGCCCAAAACACACTTCAGTAACGTTCCGACAAAGCCCCATTAAATCTACTGCTCTTTGATTGCTTGGGACTTGCGGGTAGGCTACGTCTTACTCACGGACACCAGCTGAGCTGAAATGATTTGCATCTCGTGGGACAGAGTAGGAGTCTCCGGCATTTCCTCAGTCATTTGCCAGCACAGACAAGGGGTCAGATAAAGGCCTCTCAACCAAAGTGAGCAGTGGCAGTGATCAATAGTCAGCAAGCGGCTCTGTGGGCAGCAGGAGCAGGAGTGGACAGAAATTGAGGATTTGATTAATTGATGCCTACCCTGGTCTCTCTGATATCCTCTGTTCAGTATCATTTAGCCAAAGTCTCTTGGACCAGAGATGTGTGCTGTGTGCAGACTAAAGTGCTGGAGTGGCCAATTCCTATATCTCACAGTGATAGTGACCAGACTTTGCGGTCCTGATGTTAAGTGACTTGGGACTCCACTTGGCTTAAGACTAAAGAGTCAAAGCTTCAGCCTAAGAAAAAAACAGGAAAACAGATTCAGTTAGGACTGTCAGCCATAAAAAAACATTTTGCTTTCAGCTTTTACACGTGTCACTTTTGATATGACGTAGTGCTGACGTTTGCAATGGTGTCAGGTTTAATATGGTTTCTAAAAACATGGCTTTCAATATAGAAGAACCTTCAGTCTGATGGACAGAACAAAGCACTTCACACAGTAATCATGGCAGTTAACTGGTGATATAACTTGAAATTGTAGGTGAGGCTGCAGTTTTAACAGAAATAACAATAGAAAATAACAACTTTGCTTAGCTAGTGTAACAGCCTATTGAGCTGCATGTCAGCTTAAGTTTCAGATCACATTCTTTAGCTAGGTATTAAACTAGCTAGCACAGTTGCTCTGCAAACTACAGACCATTTCAAGTGGTCCTGTCTCTCCTTTAAGCACAGCATTTACTGCAGTTCTGTCCTTTAGCCTGAAGGGTTTTTTTTAAAAGAATAAATATTATTTGATGCCATGACAAGTTTTTAGTAGGTTGTACTGATTTACAAGTCTGTGTCGGCAGCAAAAAACAAGACTAAACTAATGTTCTGCACTATTGACTTGGACTTGCAGGCCTTTGCCTCAGACTTGTGTCCCAGTGACCCAAAACCACGAGACCATTTTTAAAAACATTTTCTGTCAATCTTAAGAACCATTTTACATTGCAAAAAGTCATTTAAGCATGGAAATGATGATAGACATACATAGAACCAAAGCCTTTCCCTTACAAAAAAGTTTATTCAAGTGTACCATTAGTTTACTACTTTTAAACTAAAAGGAAGTGAGTATGCTTTCAGTTTACTTTTTATGTACTTTATGTACTAGTATAGAACAGTCTAAGTATATTTGGCCTTTACTTGTACTTAATCTTTTGATTGAGATAGTAGAAGTAAGTATTCTTGCTCTGCACAAAAACACATTACAATATTAATTTTAAATTTGATTTATAAAGATTTCTAAAAATACAAATATGTTTTTAATATAGAAAGAGTGTATCTTGTTTATTTTACGTGTGTCCACTGGTGAGTAAGTAAACGTTGTTAAATTCTATTTTAAGTAGAAAAAAAACTTAAACCTAGTCATATACTTTAAAGTACAACAATAATATAAGCAGTAAATTATAAGTATTATGTTGAGTTCACTTTAAAAAAAACTTACAAGCTAGTAAACTAACAGTAAACCCCTAAGTTTACTTTTAGTGTAGTTGCAGTACAAAAGATGTAAACTAGTTGTATACTTGGTTTACTACTCTTACACTTAAAGTGTACTTAAAAGTATACTTTTAAAAACTAGAAATGGGCCAATTTAGTCCCAAGAAGTATTACAATAGTACATATACAAGTGTACTACTAGTACAATGACATTAGTATAGTAACTGCATAAAGTATACTTAATAAAATGAACTTTAAGTATACTTATTTTCTGTAAGGGTTACTAAAGAACCCTGTTTTGCATAGCAGCACTGAATGAGAAGTTCAAGTAAGAAGTCAATACTACATAGGTTTGATGCAATTGACTAGTATTACATAAATATCTATGAAGATAAGCATTTATGTACCCATCTTTTTGAATGATAAAGATTTGTAGATCTGCTTGATTCTATGTAAAATCATACATTCAAAAAGTTTAAATACCTGTTTACATACCTGTTTTTCACATCCCCTTGCAGCAGTGTGTTTTTCCTCCAACAGTACTAGACTGTTACTTAAACTGTGACCTATTTACTATGTAGCGCTCTACTTTGGGCTTCTGCCTTTTTGTCTTACAAAAACATAGTTTAGAAGATCCACTGCACTTAAACAATCCCACAATTACAATTAATAGTGTTCTATATAGTGATCCAGATTTTGTATATAGTGATTAGAGGGCCATTTGGTACACAAGATTCTTCTGGCATAGGTTGTATGACATTGTATGACAATGCCCAAATTTCTAAATGTGCTTTCTATGCAGAAGGTAACTTCAACTTACTTTTTCCTTCACTGGTAAATACTCAAACCCATCCAACTTCCCCACCGCCCAGCATAGTAGTATATAGTACAGTAGTAATAGCATAGCACATAGAATACCACATAGCATGCTAATAACAACAACATGGTGCTCCATGCATCCACATGGTCACGCCTTCCACACACCCATGGCCGTACAAATAAATTAACCGATGCACCTTTAAAAAAATGTCAGTGAGATGTGCAAAGCTTTTTTAAAGAACCTCTACACGTCATTGCTAATTCCTCAAATGTGCCCCATGATTGTTCTTCGCAGAACTGTATTTCCAAGTTACAAAATATTTTAGGGACCTTTATTTTTAAGACTGCAGGCCATGTTCTGACTCTAAATATGAATATGAATGTTAACTGAATACAAGTCCATGTAACCTTGCTCCACTTCCAAAATCTTAGGATGACCTCACCCCTAAGATAGCAACAGTAAACTGCCTTTGTGCTTTGAACTAACATAGAAATCTGACGACTACTGACAGTTCTAGTTGATTGGGTTTTGCAGGGGTAGCGCTGCTGTCCGTTACCATTACGTCTCCATAATCCTTCTGCCCAAAAGGGCGCCCGTCTTGAGGGTCAGATGGTGAGTGGCAGGGAGCTTCACATCGAATTGTCATGCTTTTGATTTCTCCCTGAGCCAGTGATTGGCCACAGACAGGTGTCTGATGGGCTGTGGCACGGCTGCGGACAGCTGGACCGAGGGCTTGGCCGCAGACCCAGGCAGGGGAATGGTGCGCCCGCATGATTCACTCTGGTGCCTCCAATCATTAAGACAGGGGTAAAGCACTGTTCTTCTCAGGGCTATCTTTTACAGGGTGAAACTCTGCTAAGACACAGGGGGGAAGAAAAATATAACGACTGCATTCAGGGTTAACCTTAGTTGTTCACTTCAGGAAAGTGCCGCCAGGCTAATAATACAGGTTCAGGCGGCAAATTTCTGTCATTGTAAAAATAGATCGCTTAGACATATGGTTCAGTGCCTCAAGACATTGATCCACCATCTGAGCTTATAGAGCTAGTAAACTCCTCTCATTCAGATGAATGTAAACAGATAGTGGCAGGCCACTTGGCTAATCTGCACTACATATACTTGGATCAACTTTCCTCAGTCATTTTCCCATTTAACCCATTCTCATGAACAAACACAATATTCTCACCTGAATCACCTGAAAGGTCTGATCTTTCCTAAGCCATTAATTGGTATGAACTCAACTGAACTCAGCTGCTTTGATCCCAAAATATGCTAGTTTATTTCGAACTAGCACCAGGTGCTCACGCCATCTAAACAAAAGCTAGTTATGAAAGTCATGCACTGGCAGCTAGTGCAGCATCCTAATCATTACAGCAATTCAAACATTCTGTATGACAAATGCCAGTGATGACTCAGTGGAAGGGTGGAAAGATTACTGACAACTCTGCACAATAGTCAGCATGGTGCCAATGTGTAGGCCGACAGTTTTATATTTCCAGCAGTCACATGTACAGCATAACAGATTGGGGGGGGGCAATCAGCTGTGACTACAGGTGCATTTTTTGCAGCTAAAATTGTTGTTTAAACCACACATCTGTTAGTTACATAAGGGACATTCCTAAAGCTATTGCGATTATGCAAGAACACTGCTATCCTAAGTATCTTAATGGCAAAACAATTTCTACACTCATTGTCCATTTTATCAGCTTTACTTACAATACAGGTGCATTTTACAATTCCAGACTGTAGTCCATATGTTTCCCTGTATATTTATTATCCCACCTTTTCCCTCTTCTTCAATAATCAGGACCCCTTACAGAACCACAGGCACACCACTGGTGCGAGTGGATCAGACACAATAGTGCTGCTGCACTTTTTAATACCTCAGTGTCATTGCTGGACTGAGAATAGTCCAACAAGCAAAACTATCCAGCTAACACCATCCTGTGGCCACTGATGAGGAAGTAGAGGAATACAAACTGAGCAGCAGCAGATGAGCTATCATCTCTGACTTTACATCTACATGGTGGACCAACAAGTTAGGAGTTTCTAATAGAGTGGATTCACCAACATACCACCACAACGCCAGTGTCACTGCTGTGCTGAAAATGATCCACAACACAAAAAATACCTGCTCTGTGGTGGTCCTGTGAAGGTGACCCCACTGATGACTGGGGTGGGATAACCTATAAGTAAAGTATATAGAAAAACAGATAGACTACATTCCATATAATATAATATAAATAAAAGAATAAGATGGTTGCAAAAAGTCACTATATACACACACACACACACACATATATATATATATATATATATATATATATATATATATATATATATATATAGCCTTCAGTAGCCCCCCATGAACGTCTTGTGTGCCAAACCACCAGCGTACGTAATCTTATCTGAACTGAGTTGAGTGAAATACGTACAGGGCAACAAAAGGCGTAAAATCCTATCTAATTATCTCCCCTAACAACGAACTAACTCTTTCAATGAACTTTTATAATTCAATTTCGCTGCTTTTCTTCCTCCTCTAAGTCTGGACGTCTGTGTGAGAAATACAGCCGCTGAACTGCTCGGCTAGCTCTGCATATTAATGAGGCGCGAGGGAGCTTTTTAAAAAGGCAGCCGCTCAGCGGCGCTTCCTCACACACACAGCCCAACGGTCCCGCTGACTGACTGACTGGTAGCACAGCGTCTTCAACCTGCCTGACCAACAAGCTGCCTTGTGGGAGCACAAAGAGCGCCGAGGGAAGAGAGAAAGTCGACGTTTTTTTTACTCGGTGAAAGGATATCGACATTATAGCGCGTTTTGAACTGCGTCGTGAAGAGAAACGGGGCGGTTAGCGTTAGTTTTTAGGAGGTCCATCAACATCTAGCCGCTGGGATGAATCGCTGCACAGCCGCGTTACTTTTGTTGGTCATCGCTATATATTCGCTGAACACAGAAGGTAAATGTGTTCTTTTTTCACTCTTTTCAACCTGTTTTTTTTAGCGAAATGTGTTTGAGGTTAAGAGTTCACGAAGCGGAACATAGTTTATGGACTTTCAGGAACAGTTCGCTAACGTTACTACGTGTAGAGGTGCAGAGAAATCCGTTACCGTTAGTTTAAGTGAAGTGGTGCACCGACTGTTTGCGTTCGCAGCTTCTCTGAAAAAATCAATTTTATAGTCGAAAAGTTGGCCGGTAGCTGGTAACTCTTTGTTTCGGATGATTTGGTTTTGGCCCCTGTCCTGAGTGCTGGAGAGAGATGCTGCTGAACGGAACAGGAAAAGATTGATGAAGTCTAAGATGTGGGTCAGCCATGAACTCCTTTCAGTAGGAGCAACACAAACAAACAGCCGCTCACCAACTACACAGAGAAAGTCCTAGAAAGCGTTAAATAGACATTTCAGCTGGAGGTTCTTCGTCGCCATTGGACATACAGATTTGGCTTAATTGCCTCTTTTTGGCCCTCCTTTCGTCGTGTTGATAGTTTGGCGTTCAACAGCTCTGCGTTCCTGAAGAAAGAGAGTGTTAAAATGAGACGTGTTGTTGATGTTAACAGAGGGTTTCTCTGACTTCTTCTTGTATGATTTTATCCTATGTAAATACTCTATAAAGACTTCTGTTTTCTTTTTTGCAGCATACAAGTGCAGATGTACAAGGAAAGGACCAAAGATTCGGTACAAGGATGTACAGAAACTTGAGATTAAGCCTAAACATCCATTCTGCCAAGAGAAAATGATATTGTAAGTTTTTTCACCCTTTTCTGGCTCCTTCATCATTTCCCCATACATACCAACAACACAGGCTACAATATGAAGTCAGCTGATGTGCATTTGCTGAAGCTTGTACACAGGTGCCCAGTAAACACCCTGCCCAGTAACACATTGTGCCCTGTCTTTTGCTGAGAGCTGTGAAACTTTTGCAAATTGCTGGCAACCCCATGTATTAGTGATATGACAATGCAGTGAAGTTACTGAGACTCCAAATGGGATCTCATTAAAACTTCTTGTCACATGTGTTGCTGTCTTAGTATAGAAATTAATTATTAATTTTGATGATCCTTTGTTGTTTGTTGAGAGTGATTCTTTTTAGGCTGTGATCACAGTAAAGTATTATTGAACTTTTAAACTGTAAGTAAATGATTGTTTATTATTAGATTCATTCTAGTAAATTGAGTTCATGCATAATTTAGTGTTAACTTACAAAGACTGTTATGTGGTTTTGCTTTGTTTACATTCAGTTCAAGTAATTCAAGAGCCTGTATGTAAATAGAAGGTTGTCTCTTGTATGCTCTGTAAGGTTGTGCGCACTGCTGCCATCTGCTGTTCTTGGAAGGAGTCATGATGAAAGAGAAATAACATGCATTAGGCTTGTGGTATAATTGTGTATACTTTCTGATTATGTGTATGTATTTCATCCATATTACTTGGTGCTCTTGAATGAAATAATGAGTGAAAAGTAGATCTGCCTGAAAATCCTACTATTTTAAACTGAGACCAAGATTGCTCTGCTGCGTACCACATTGATAAGGTAAACGCAGTACAGATTTTTAAACGCAGTACAGGACTGTTTCAATACAAGCATAGTACAGATTTCTCTGCAGGTTTATTTGGATGTGTGTTAATTCAAATGTGGCTGATGTGAATTAGAGCAGAGATGGCCCAAACGATTAAAAACAGCATATTTGTTAACAGTTATGCTTGACACTCGTACTGAGTCTCACCTTTTAAGGTTTTGACTCAGTATAACGCTGGATGTTTGAATTCATTTGTCTGAAAAACAACCCTGCAGACTGCAGAAAGAGTGCCTTTCTCTCTCTGTGTGTCTGGCAGCAGGCTCTGTCTCAAAGTTTAACATTCTGGAAGCCTCCTCAGCCCTATATTAGCTCTCTTTCTGTTCTCAAAATCTAGGCATGAATTTGGAGCCAACAGAATGTTCTGTTGGCTTTACAGGTGAATAATTTAAGAAGCAGATGCAATAACTGGAGAAGAGTTTAAGCCTCTCGTCCTTCGGATAAGGACAGTGTTTCACAGACTTACGTAACTCTTAATAAGTATGCTCTTTGGATTATTTTGACACTTGAGTAATTGGAAAATGGGAGATTGTGGCCTTGCTGTCACAGATACTAACTGCTAAGCAGCAAATGTTTACTGTACTAGTCGGAGGACATAGTTGAGTACCTTTGCACCACTTGGAAAAAAGCCAGCTTTAACTACATTCTCTGCAGGCCCCATTTGGCCTGTTTAGGATGTCCTTCTGAGTCCCTACACTGCATGTCATAAATCATGTGGCAAACAATCTCCATTAGTTACATACTTTATAAATATACTTAGAACTGATGGTATCATCTCTCTCCTAACAGAAACACGCTAAAAGTAAATCTGGTAATCGGCTTTAGTCCATGTAACGAACAATTTTTTATATAACAGCCATAATATAAGACTAATACCAAAATATGTATTTATCACAGTGTTTTGCTTTATTATTTAGGTTTTTATGAATTGTGACTAAATAGAATTCCCCTTTTGTGCTTCTCTCTTTTTCCCTTTTTTTTCTCTCTGTTACTCAGTGTCACCATGGAGAATGTGTCCCGTTTCAAAGGTCAGGAATATTGCCTGCATCCCAGACTGCAGAGCACTAAAAACCTGGTCAAGTGGTTCAGAATCTGGAAGGACAAACACAGGTAAGCTACACCAAGCAACAGGAGAATGTCAGAGGTACAATGCATTGACTTTTGGTTGGACTGTATTGCCTCTTGTCGCCAGAGAACGAAACCACTGTGTGTGCATAAATGCCTACATTAAGGCCCCTCTTTTCTTTTTTGTCCCAGCTATACAGGTTCAGCGCAATATTAGTTATAGAAATAGCTCTAAATAAACACTATATGCTACAATAGGAAATATTTATATAAAACTTACAAAGCTTACAAAGTTGTTGTGTAAACACAGCACTGGTGGTATATACAGGCAGCCTGTTTTTAGGCTACTACAAATTTTCTCAGTAGTGTAATGATGGAAATAAGTGGCTCATATTGACAAAGTATTGTCCTTATCCTAGTATATGTAGATTTACAAGAAAAACATCTGTCTCACTCAAACAATTGAGAAACAGATGTGCTCTAAAGACCGATACATAGAACATAGAACCTTGTCCCGTTGGTAACTTACCAGAACAAATCCCTAGCACAACACTTAAATTTGCTTTTTATTTTTATGCTTAAGGCTTTTTTATGCTACACTGTCAACTGCCAGTCAACATGCCATCCCTCATTACATCGGTTATTTCCTTTGTTTTACAGGGTGTACGAGGCCTAAAATGCCATAGTGTGAAGAGCTAGAGGCTGAAACTCTGTGGAATGTACAACACCACCCGTGGAACTGTGGATCAGCAGAGGACCAGTTTTCAGAGAATTACGAGGCATTTGCTCAGTCAAGCTTAAGAAGCACAAGAGACCTTTTCTTCAGGAACAATGTCTTGAAAGACATCTGTACAAAATATCATTACTTATATTTCAAACATTATTGTGGTCCAAAACAAGCACCATGTATTTATTCTAAGTGTTAGACTTGTAAACGAAGACAGCTGAAGAAAGTCTGTGTGAATCAGATTGAGATGCAGGCGTTCTCTCTGCATTTTCAGATGGGTGATGTTATTCTTTGACGTGTCTGTCTGTTCTGACTCATTGTATTGTGGTATGTAAAAATTCTACCACACATTTATTTTACTACCAGAGAGAAGCTGTTGTGTAGTAGTGTGCTGTCCACATGGTTCAGACAACCTTAAGAACTTAATCAAAAGGATTTTTTCCCCTTCCCCAGTTTTTTTCCATATATCACTATGGATTAAACCATCTGAGTGAAGCCATTTTCACATATGGCGATAGACAACACGACAGTAATTTAATTACTCTGAGGTAACTTGTGTAACTAATTCTCTTGTTGTAGGGGTTTATCATGTGCTATGCCAACATTCTGCTGGTGAGAGGGGTCAAAAGATGATTTCCGGTACTTTCATTTTGGCTTGCTAAGAGCGTATCCATCAAGATGGATTTATTAACCCTCTCAGTTGTCCAAATGTTGTTATTGCGTTGATCTGTGATCTCCTGATCTTTTGATGAACGTATGTTATTCCATGCATTTATGCACACTTAAGTGCCACTTCATATCCCATATGGTTAAATTATGGTATCTGTGGCTACATGTGTTCAGACTATGGTTTACTTTTGCTGAAATAAGAGCACATCAACTTTGAGGCCTACCTTAAAACTTTGTTTTATACAATAGCCCTTCTGCCACCATATTGTCATTGCTCTTATATAGAGTAATATATTTTTTTTTGTTTTGGCATATTTGTAATGTCATTTTTACACATTATTTCATGTAAATTGTATGCATAAACCTGTGTTTTCCATCTGTGGGCCTGGAGTTTCCGTGCCCTGCACATTTGAATGATTTCAATGCTCCAAACACATCCTATCTGATTGGTAAGTTACAACCCCTTCCTGAGCAAGAACATGTACAGGATGGGGCTTCTTCAGACTAGGGTTGGAAAACCAGCGTGAGTATAAAATTAAATATCTTGTAAATACAGAGCATTTTGCTTAAAGGAGTTCATTTAGTATTTCATAGTAGAGCTATGTGTTGTATTCCAGAGTTGTTGTTTCACTATTTAAATATTCAGTAACCGTAATATTTCAATCTTTGTGTTTGGGATTATCCAGCAAACACTGCTTCAGTTGCATTCCAAGGAGTGTTATTTACAAGCACAGCAATAAAACTATTTAAATGACTCTGTATCAGTGCGCACTGCTTATTGAAGCCATTCCTATTTAAGGCACCTTCTGCAATGGATGTATCTATTTGGAGAGACAGCAGGTGGCAGTATTGTTGAGTCTGGTATGTTGAAGGAGTGCTTGTGAATTTCTAATGCAGAGTGAAGGACAGTGAACGACTAGGATTTAATATTTCCCAGGTTTTTTGGCTTAATATATCTCTCATCATACACAAATAAAGAAGTTTTTCAGGCGGTTTGTTTGCAACATTTGGCGTTCAACGCTGGGTGGCGCCCTCGTTCAACATACACAATAGTCCAAAAAAACAAGCTTCAATTCATGAGGACAGATAGGAGTACTTACAAAAAGCAGAGCTGATATGAAGATAAAGCAGTCTACAGAAGTATAAACAGGTGCACCTACGATATCCCTGCTAGAAAGACTAACATAGAACAGCAAAACTAACATATGTTGGGTTCTGGTATGCTGGTCAATCAGAAGGTCCGAGACGGGTGACGAGCTTAACCAGCACCAGGTTAGCACCTGACCATAAACCGGCGAAACCAGCACATATTGTGTTTTGGATGGTGGTCAACCAGCATGACCACGTTGGGTGATCAGCTAAATCAGCACCAGATCAGTACTAGACCAACATAGGCTTGCATGGAATGCTTCCTGTGACTTGTATTTATGTTTATAAGTATTTAAAATAGAAAAGCTTAAACTTATCGTAAACAACTATACATGACTAGAAAGACCAGTGTAGACCCACATGACCAGTAACATCTAAAACCAGCACAGACCAGTAGAGACCAACAAAGACCAGTAAAAACCAGTACAATACCAATATAAACCAGCACAGACCAGTATAAACCAGCGGAAAAACAGATTACATAAAGACACTAAATATATTATAGCCAGGCAACTTTTAAAATAACCTCTTATGTGATGCTTACGTAAAGTATATTGTATTATTAATCATTTTGAGATATTTAAGTATAAAATCTGGGTGCACTTTTTAATTCTTATATATTAAGTATTTCAATTAAACGAGTTTTCCCCCGCAACGTCACATTCATTAGCAGGAAGTTTTAAAGTTTCATTTTTGCTTCTTTAATGTTTACTTTCTGTGATCAATACGGCTGTGTCTCCAAGTGTTACCGCAACCGAAAATTCTAGAAAGATCAGCGAGCCTATGAAGTTGGGAGAGATGCTGTTGCTGGAGAAGGAGGAGGAGGAGAAAGAGCTGAGAGAGAGAGAGAGAGAGAGAGAGAGAGAGAGAGAGAGAGAGCGAGAGAGAGAGAGAGAGAGAGAGAGAGAGAGAGAGAGAGAGAGAGAGAGAGAGAGAGAGAGAGAGAGAGAGAGAGAGAGAGAGAGAGAGAGGGCGGGGTCTGAGTTTTTGGCATCTCTCTGGCCGTTTGTGGGTGTGTAGCCTCTACTGTACACGATTCCGCGACGAGCTCTGAAGCTTTATCTCCATTTTTGAGCAAACAAGGAACCAGCCAGAGAAGCTCAGCATGCCATCCCAATATCTCAGCTAGTGTTTTTCGCGTTGCTGTTCTGTTAAGGAGTCTACTGGGGACGAAACATTGCAGGAACAATTACTTGTTGTCGATTGTCGTCGGATTTGAGCTGGTGAGTGCTTAGCTAGCTGTTAGCTTGTTCAGTGCTCCGGTGGACTGACTAAGCTAGCTAGCTGCCTGTCGAGCTAACGTTAGCTGTGTTGTGCTGCCTGTAGCTAAGCGGGCTAGCTGGCTTGAATGACCAATTAAAGTAGGACGCCTAGCTTTTCACTTGCATACTTTCTGATAATGTGCCCGTTTAGTACACCGTGCTGTTAATTTTTCCTGCGTGGTTATAAAAAACGTTTCCTGCTAAGGCTGAATTCTGATGCCTTTGTGGCTGGGTATGTGCCAGCAGCGGAGAAACTGACTGACATAGTTCAAGTATTACCGCAAACACCCTAATCCTACTTGAATTCTGCCAGTGTCAGTAAAGTAGATGGCTGAATACAGATGAACGAAGATCGACTAAATCTTGGCTTTAACGTGTTTAATAAGCTGCTTGAGTTTTTTGCAAATCATTATGTAACTAGCTAGCAGGGTGGAAAATGTCTGTGGACGTATTTGAACTGAGGTTGACTTCACAAACTAGCAAAGAAAACGCTGAAGTGTTCTCAGTTTATTGGTAATTAGATGGGTATTCAGTCTGTACTGAAACGCTAGGAGTGTTTTGTTTATATGGCGCGGTCTAATATTTGTAATTATGTAATGACAGCTTGTATGATTCATTAAACTGTCAAATGTAACGTTACTAATGAAGTCTCTAGCCAAGGTCAGGAATGTAGCTAGCCAGTTGACTCTGGTATACAGGTGCTATTGTCCTTGGGTAAAGTAACCTGTCATTATTTGAATGAATAACAAACTAGGCTTCTTTCTGGTTTGGTCAGGATGCGTGAAGTAAGCGATACTCTGCTTCAGACCGAACCGGCCGCGTCATGAATATTTCCTCAAGGTGTAATATATTGTTCTGTGTTTCATTGTGTTCAAGTGGTTTTTTTTTTTAAGCACCTATAGATTGTACCTTCTTGAGAGGGCAGACTAATCGAGATCACACTGTAGTTTCTAAGAAAAAAATCCAGCTTTACCTTAAATGTGCTTTGCAAATATATGTATATATTAGTCAAAAGCATCAGAAGTCATATTTCAGTTTAAACCAGACTTAAAGAAATAGTTTACCTATACACTCGTATCACGGATGCTGTCCTTTGGCCAGGACTTACTAAGTTTTGCCCTGAAGGCTAATATAATAGACGTCTGTCTCACTCAACAAAAAATGGTTGCAATGTGATTTCTGAATCGTATCTGTATCAGAAGATTTTTATTTGATAAAATATTGAAAGCAGAAATATGTCCAATATTTTAGATCAATATCGAATGGATTTTTTGTGCTTTAGAGGGGGTGAATTTTTAATTTAGCCTTTTAATTCTTTTAATACTGCTAAAAAAGCATTTTAATACTGAAAACCTGAAAGAAACAAGCTGGTTTCCCTCAAATTATTTTGATTTGCTGGTTTACAGTGGTCGCGCCGAAGCAACATGTCAAAATGGACACAGACAGGACAATAAATGAACCTGCGTAAATACGATTGGTTGTAACATGTTAGTTACTTAAGGTTTGATCTTAGCTCACATTTTAAACATAAAGTTAGTATTTACGTATGTATAAGTAACACAAAGTTGTTACTCACTATGAAAGGCCCAGCAAACAGTGTTTAAAAGCGGGAGCTGAAGTGGGCTTTGTGTTCGTCAGTTTGTTTTGTAAATTTTCCGTTCCCTTCATAGCCTGCAACACTTAATTTCTTCACATAGTCAGCTGTTTTCATTGATGTTGCTTTGTTGTCGTAAGTAAATTATGGTGATTGAAATATTAGTATTACATTTTTGGAGTCGACCCATTTTACTGCCCTAGTTTACAAATGTTGGACTTGTATTGTATTTGAAGGAGCAACAACAGTGTTCACAGTTCGTCAGTTTTACTTGCCGAACCCTCGTTAACTAGGTCAGTGTAAGTGTAGTTTTCCATTCTGTGGCATATTTGATTGTATTAAATGTATGTACTTTGTTTAGTCATGCATTTTTAAGGCACCTCTGTTGCTTAGTGTTTCTGAGTATCTAAGTATAGCTACAACTCAAAATCCTTTGTCAACAAATGTCTGTGACAAAAATGCTTTTTAAAACATAGATGACTAACACCATAGAGTACTTTCTATTTCAGAGCCCTTCGACACATTAATCATAACAGTTTAGTGAAGGACAAACAACCAAACAAATGGGATATTTTTAATGAATGCCCCCCACACACTCCAGTTCTCTTTTCTTCTGAAAGATGGTTGTTTTCTAATGCAGCAAAGCCAAGCAAAGCCAAAATCCCCCGTCGAGCCAAGGACAGAATGTCTGAAAGACTAGACAAACCCATGCATCCACACCAGCGTGAATCCAACTCTCTTTCCAAAACAGAAAAGCGGATGCTAGAATACCTTCTTCCTAGAGCCCCTGGGTGTGGTGGGGAGAGTGGACACTGTACTGCCTGATGCCTGCAGCAGATGCTGGGCAAAGGTGTCCTGTCCTTTAAAACATGCTGAATGTGTCTCGCACAGATTAGAGATAAAGCCAGCTGTCCTTGAGAAGATTTCGCTGCCGTTACTTGGCTCAGATGCTGGCCTCCTCACCAACTGACAGATTCTCCTCAGAATCATCCTGTTGTCTGCCATGGAAACAGTTGGAGCGCCATATGGGTGTGTGTTAGATAAGGGTTAGCACTTATCTGTGGTAGCACTATTCAAATGGAGGCTCCATACGTTAACTAGTACCATTCGAATATAGTAATGAAACCTGTTTTTATGGCTGCTGACGGCAGCGGGTGTTAACAGTCCCTTGAGCCTTGGCAGATTTTTTTTTTTTCAGATAACGAAAGTGAAATATGACCATACTTCCTGTTGTCTTTGGGAGAGAGCGGTTTGTTGTCTTGAGGCATTAAGCGCAGACCCACTGCCAAGCAAACAGATCAGAACAGAGCGGTGTTCGACTCAGCTTGCTGGCAAACCAGCACAAACAAAACATCGTCAAAAATCAAATATCGCTAATGCTGGAAGTCAAACAAAGGGAATTTGATCTAATGTAGTCACTGGTCTTGCTTTTGCACCAGTTTCTTCTCCTGGAGAACAGGTTTTAAGTTGCTTGTAAAACGTAAACTGTAGTGAGCACTGCACACACAAAATGACATGACTATGGCTATCTCACACATCATCTGTTTTAGCATGACTCAGCCCTCACAGATAGAAAGTATTCAAATGGGACTTCCTAAATAGCCCCTGTCTCGATCACAGGAGCTCTGCTCTGAAAGTGTGCCACACCTCTAAATACAGACGTTTGATTTTTTTTAAACATATAAATCAAAATGATTTGAGATGTTTTCCATAAGGCACCACATCTGGCACCTGCGTCTTAGTCTCAGACTAAGATGTACGTGTCTGTTGCGCCTCTCTACGTTGTCAGTTGCGTTCAAATTGGCTACACGTACATTGAGTATTGAGAAATAGAAGCTGCATTCAAAATGTGTGAAGTTCAAAGAAGGACCTCTTTCAGTTAGTCATCAGTTTTCTTTAACACATTAAATGAGATATTCTGCTGGGTTTACTGCCCATACCACATTTGTTTTTGTCTAAGACTTCAGAGCTCGTCCCAGCACGTCACACACAACAGCAGCCTCTATTTGGTTATTTTGCATGCCGGTTTAACAACCCCTTCCTGTTAAAGGCTTTGAGGTTTCTTAAACTATATTATAACCCCATTATTCAGAGTATTTAACTGGAGTTGAGTCTGGCAGTTGACAGTGCTGTGTATAATACAAGTTTGGGAAGATGTATCGGTTTGTTATCCTCTAAATGATATAACTGTGGGGTTATCTAACTCCAGTAAGATTTGAAATATATGTTGTCTCCAGGCTGTTATGGTGTGAGCATGTCACTTTGAAAATGACATGCAAATGTGAACAGGCTGCTGGCTGTATGTGTGTTATAGCTTCAGCATTTAAACCCAATAGGTGGATACATGTAAATGCATTGGTTGTCATGACATGAAAACAGTGAATTCAAACATGAACTAACTTTGGTGGTGGCGCAGGGTTCTTGAGATCCTCCTTTGAACCTGTAATGTGCTCAGTTCCTGTGTGATTCACACGTGCATTTAAAAAGAAACTAGTAATGATTAATAGCAGTAACTGATATCACCAGAATCTTGAAATCTTGTGGTGTGGTGGTGCTAGTGACACAATAATTAACCATTAAGTTGGCTTAATTCCCTCTTCTGGGGAGATTCACCTACAAGAAAATGTGATTAGAAAGAAAAGCATGAATTTCTTTGAGTCAGGCTATGCGGATACCTCAGCCTGAATGTGACGGGAATGAACAATTTCACATAAAATTTGTACACTCAATATGTCATACATATTTTGTGTGCGAATTCGGTCCGGTTGTATAAGCCGCGTATAAGAAACTCACAAAGAACAGACCAACTGCCACTGGTAGGCCTGCTTTAATGATAGAACTGTGTAGAGCTTTATTGCTTCATGCGGAAACTGATCCTTAGTGGGTGCTTTCACATATAACTCAAATGTCTGTAGCATAGTTTGAGTCATGGTGGAGATAATTTAAGCATGCAAGCACCATCCAAAAAGTTGCTAAAACAGGGCCGAATGATAGTTGCCAAGCCAGCACCAGACACAGCAGTTCGTATTGTTTGTCAAAGTCTGCAAAAAGTGAACAGTAAGCATATGAAATAATGTTGAGTAGTTTATTATCCTAATAAATTGCATGCATAAATCTCAGTTTGTGTTTAAGAAAAAAAAGTTATCTCTTCCACTAAGTGTAAAGTGGAAGTGTGAAATGGCCGGTTCTTTCCCAGATGACCTGCCCAATTTCCTGTTAATCAGTTGCTTTCCCCTTGCTGTTCTCTTTGCAGTCCCTCTTGAATGTTGTCAGCAACTGATCAGCAAAATTTCCTCGCCTCTATTGCTTGCATACTAATGATTAGTGCTTAATTCTGCGTTGCCAGGGACCACCACCAGTGCCGGTTCGGGCTCTTTGCCACATAGTCTAAGCATCCCGGGATTTAGTGCAACAGCGTGGAAATTTCCATTTACCGCAGAGCAGTGGTGGAAGTCTACCAATCAATCATACCATTGTCACTGTGAAGACAAGCTCAGGTGATGCTGTTTTACGGCCAGACTTCACCTGAAGTGTTTTTGGGAAATCTGCGATCGCTCCTTATTCATTTCCGAGATGTGCTGAGATCCATGTAATGAAGACAGATGTGTTATTTTGCTGTTAACATAGTTTTTGTGCATGGTGGGCGAGGAACCTCGATGCACACAGCTTTCTGCTCAGCCAATGCACAGCGAAGGCAGAATGTGTGAAATCCCTCCAAAACTCTATTGTGTAAAATGCAAACGTCTGCATTCTCAGTTTTACAATGCTTGTGAAAACCATATGTCATAGACACGCATCCCAAACCTCTTTATGCTTAGCCTAAATCCAGTTCAGAACACAGTTCAGCCTCTCCATGATCTGCCCCGTGTGAGTAACACGGCCCTTTTACACCTGTCTCCAAAAGAGAACCATCATTACTATTTAATTACTGGCCTCTATAACTGACATGGCCAAATACAACTATTTGAAGTCAGGGTTTAGATAATAGACATTAATTTGTGGCACATCTCCAGGGTTTTGAAGCACGGATTGAAATTGAAAAGTCTAAAACAGTTAGTTTGCATAAACTGCTCTGTAGAACAATGGAAAAAATGATAGAAAGGGCAAAAATAGTTCTGGAAATAGTCCGTAAGAAGCAAGGCACCTCACTCGACTGGCAGTCTGACTGCCTCCTGAACTTCAACAATGGCTAACATTGTGAACTGAAAGGTCACTGCATGCAGTGTGTGGGATTAGTAGCAGAGCTACTCTCCATTGCCCGAAAGCCAAGATGTTCACTCTTATGGGTCAGTTCACACATCTTTCCGTTCAGTTTTGGGAACATTTTGTCCCAGATTTACACGGCTGATACCAGACTGGTTAATGGAGTACAATGAAAACAGAGGATCTATCTGAAAGCGTGTAACTAGAGTGTGTAATTAAGCAGTTTTTAGTTTCTTCGCATATGGACTGGGATGCTTTGACCATGAAAAAGTTGACGGTAATTCAGTAACTATAATGGACTGATACCACTTGTAAAAGGGCATTTGTGAGGGATATTCCAGAAGCTCTGAGAATGTGTAGATAAGAGAAATAAGATTTTTTTTTTCAGCTTGTACTAATAGGAAAGTCCTTCTGCTTAATTGGCTAGTTGAAATGTAAAGAAAGCCACTCAAAGTGGTTTGATGTAAAATGGTTCCGTGCAGAGTAACTTGCAGACTTTTCTTTAGTATTTTGGCTACCTTTTGGTTTGTTGGAAGTTTATTTAAACTAAGAGACAGCGCTGTATTGAAAACGAACCTAAGATTAACCTAAAGGTGACTTTTCCATTGCAGAAATAGTAGAAACTCCCATTTCCACAGATTCTTGTGCATTTGGAATGTTTGCATTGAAAGCAGCTGCAACTTTTTGTCCAGAACTTTCTTTTTCTTTTCAGTTGTTCTAAAAACAGCTGACATGTGTTACTGTGCAAGAAGAACAGTGATGCTATCAAAGTAAATGTTAAATGCAGATGAGTGTTGTTTTTGTGTAGATGGAATGCCTGTTATGCCAGATGGACTGGTTACAGTGCTGCCTTTCAGCCTGAGCTAGTTCGTATGTACAAATTTTTCATCATGTATATGAGGACGTTTTTATAATTGACAGTGTTGGGTTACAGGATTGCGGGAAGTGTGACACTGTGGATGTTTAGTGGGTCATTGTCTTAAAGCGCATTTGAAGAATCAGTTTTTTGTTTTTTTTTTTACCTCTCCTCAGCTTAACTACTGACGTCCTGAACAGGATTTGCGGTCCGTCAATGAGGAACTACAGGCTCATCTTTTGCCATAACCTGAAGCAGCCATAGATCTTTCAATTCACTGCTAGTGAGTGGAGCAGGAGATACGTTGAACTTCTGGGCGTTTGAAGTAAAACAAGGTCAGTAATATTCTGTTTCACATGTCTGTCTAAAAGCAAACGACCACATTACTTGTTGTATTTTATCAATATGCCTTGAGTCTGTTGTTTTTATTTGTATGAAAGCTTAACTGCATTTCTGCAGCTGTCCACCTGTTTCCGTTGGTGCACTCTGCACATTCTATCAGATCCTCGTGCATGGCCGTCACCTTATTTACGTAACACCTCTCAGTCTTGGATTCTGGGCAAGATAAGAACTCCAGCTGTCAAGATGGGAGTGGCCCCAGTCCAGTTTTAGCTTGTTTGATTTTTTTTTTTTCTTGTGTTTGTACTGTTTGACTGTGCCCCGCCTGCCGTGGCGGGTACGTGTTGGTGGGCTCGTCGGTCTGACTCTGTTCTCTGTGTTTTCGCCCATGCAGAGCGACTGAAGCAGCCTGGCTGTGGAAGCGATGAGGAAGAGCCTCTCTCCTTCTCTCAACGACTCCCTCAACACAGCCAGGGTGTTCGGCATCCCCCTGGAGGAGGTGCAGCAGAGCGGCCAGCCAGGGCAGGAGGTCCCCCTACTGGTCAGGACCATCGTAGAGTACATCGAGGAGCACGGTGAGTGCTAACATGGCTTCTAATACTCAGGTGGCGTTATTTTCACAAGGCCGAAATGAATAGAAGTATACCTGGTTAAAACAAAAAACGCGTGACTCGTGTTTAACAATTATTGTATGAAGACATTAACCAACTTGATTTTATTTGGCTAGAGTGATGGGCTTGTATATTAGTCTAAGTATGTTAATATATTAGATTAAGTGTTGAAAAGATGACCAGTTGGTGCTGAGAATCCTTATTCAAGTTGTATAAGTTCCTTGAGAAAGCTATGTACTTCTGATAAAACCACAAATGTTGTTTGCTGTGACTATCAGATAAGCAAGACCTCACACAATGTCCTTTCCCTCCTTCTCAAGATTACACCAGTCTCAGCTCCTTTTTATCATAAAGGCATGACACGGCCAAGAACAGGCCAGATTTATCATATGATGCGATAGTGCCCAGTGTACTTTAGTCTTGAAGTTCACATCAAGGTTTCTATCACTAAGTTAATGCAACTGTAGATGACGGCATGCTAGTGGTTCTTATGCTCCAGGATTGACTCTGTGATTAATCTGGGTTTTTGGCGTTCAGTCCTGGATTAGAATATCATAATAGAGGCCTTTGAGTGGCTTGAGTAGCTTTAATCCCCTCCAGTATGTTGGCTTTAAGAATGGATGGTGGCATGAATGAGAGGAGTTTACACCTGTGCAGTTGACGCTGATTTGTATTCTTTGGAGATGCTCATTTACGGAGATGTGTCACAGTTCAGTGCAGGTGTTTCTGGGTAAGCACAGCTTATAGAGGCTCACAGAAGCCACAACTTGCACACCTTCAAAATATGTTACGACAATCTACGGAGCTGTCCAACAGACGACTGGCTATCCAAGAGCACTGTGGGCGGAACAAGACACAAACAGGGCTTGGTCCTAACCAGACCTGGAACAGAGGTCAGCGATACAGAACAGAGGTCAACAATACAGAACAGAGGCCAACAATACAGACATTTGTACAGTCTGTGTTCAAAACGTCAAGAAACAGAACTAATTTTTATCTCTTAGTTTTCTGCTCCCTAATGCACACGTTTGCATTGCATGCAACTATGTTAACAGACACCTGACATTAAGCCTTTCTGAGGACTCGTCCTATGTACAAGTAAACCACATTTTACCTGTCCAGACAAGTGACGAGCTGGAGTGCTAATACACAGTATCTGTCAATAACCTAAAGACCTTGTAGTTCCTCAAACATTCAATTGAATCCCTCCAAATGGGACTAAATTTTAGTTCCTTCTTAGACTCATGCATAGCAGCTTTAGGCTTTGGATTGACTATTTTCTCTGCTTCATCTAGCACTTTGCCCATAGATAGAAGTTTCAAAAAGCTTCTGTCACTGTAGTTAAGCCCTCTGGTCTGATGAAGATATTTACTTACCTCTATACGCAAGCCTTGGTAGACTGCTTTGCTCTGTAACAATTAAGTCATCACTCTCGAAGTGTTCTCCCATTTCAGAACAATTACATTTTTCTTGTAAAAACAATTTGCTACCCTGTTTGTTATTTTAACCTTGAGGGTTTACTTTTCCAATTTGATATTGATCACCCACTTGTCCGGCGCAAACTTGCAGAAGGAGTACTTTTGTGTACAACAGGTGCAGCAGTAGTTTTCTGTAATGGAAAATCAAGTTCACCTGAATACTCTGATGCCCAGAGTGATTCAGATACCCAGGTGAGTGGGTGGTTATCTCTATGGCATCTGGAATATAAGGAAGGAGCTACTTCACAGGGAAAATGTTTTCTGCAAGCTAATTATATTTCTGCTGAAAACGCTGCAATTCAGACTCAACAGGCGTTCCACTGTGAAAGCAGCTTTTACTATTTTTAATCAAAACGTACAGATATAATTGTAAACTTCTTTAGCCAAAACATAGTAGGCTCTTGTGACGGCCAAGTGTGCATGCCAAGGGCTGTTTATGAAGATATAGGCTGATCTATCGTTGGCCTAAGGACTACAGATGGAACAAGATTAGCACATTGTATGTGCATTTAGATTATTAGGCTTGGTAGTTTAGGTTCTCCAGCATGAACATCAGCTCTACATTTTCCATAGTGCCCCCACAGAGTGTAAGTTTAGTTTGTTCTGAACTCTATATTAATAACAATAACATTAACAATAATTGTTGCTTTTCAGATATCCTATTTGCTAAAATGTTATCAAAAAACATTGGTGTTCATTTCTTTCTAAATACTGTTAGCACACAGAGCTGCAACACAAATGGCAAAGCATTGCTGTCACAACAACTAAATAAATCTTGAATGTCACATGCAGTTTTGAAAAGTATGCAAATCGAGCTGCGTTTCTAACTGTCAGGTTCATCTTCCACCCCAGCACTCAAGCAGGCTTTTTCAGGATAGGCATTTACAATTACAGTAATGCAGAAAAGCTTTGATAAGCTTTGTCCAAAACTTTGTTTTTGCTGCTGGAAATCAAATCAAGAGAAGTATTTAAGATTTAAGATTATTTATGCATGTTGCTTGCCCAGAACTTTGCATAGTGTGCCATGTAAATGAATAACAGATATTGCTCACAGCAGCAAAGAGGTCAAAATCTCTTGGCCTCGTTTTGTTTGTGGTATGGAAATGTGACGTCTGCATGTGTGTTTTTTCTGTATGTGCTGTAGGGGGACTGGACCTGGAAGGTCTGTTCCTAGTGAATGGCAACGCAGAGCGCGTAGAGTGGCTGCGGCAGCGCTATGACAGTGGTGAGGAGGTGAATTTGCAGAAGGAGGCAGACCTGGCCTCAGCCGTCAGCCTGCTGCGTCTCTTCCTACAGGAGCTCCCAGAGCCTGTAATACCCACAGGCCTGCAGACACGCATTCTGCACCTTTACCAAGGTGAAGAGTCCTTGTCACTCATGTGCTCTTATTTTGCTTTGGCCTTGCAGAGTGAAATTTACACCTATTTTCGTATTTCCCTTTATTAGCTCGAAACTTGCATGAAACTAAATTGCACTAAAGTTCCACAATTTTAAGTATCCAGCAACACATTTGAAACTCAGCCGCCACAGTTGATCCCGTCTCAAGACAAGTTTCATTAAACAACTAATCAAAACTCTTAGAAAACATGACATGATGATGTCAGTTGGTGTCATTTTAAAGGGATTGATTGATTCTGCTGGATCTATAGAAAATAAAAGAAAACACACAAAGATATTTTAGATGGTTAAAAAGAGATTTCTGCATAGGTTGTTATAAATGCTGCAAATTTTAAAAGGTAAATATTGTACTTCACTTAGCGATAATGATACAAGAACAAAAAAAATTAAGTGCTTATGTAGGTTACTAGTAAAGTGCTTGAATATGTTGCATGCAACTTTCTTTTTAAATTCCTTTCTGTTGCTGTTAGATTACACAGGAGTATCTCTGTATGCAAGACTAATTCTTATTATTTTGTAATGACTACAAAATAGGAGCTATCATTAAGCTCACTGTTATTTAATTATGAGAGGGGTGTTGAAATATGGGCCTACAAGCAAGCATTTAGACTTTAACCGCTACTCCCAAAGTTCTTTTTTCAATCAGTTCCATTTTTTACCCACTTTCAAAGTCATCCTTTTGTCTTTACTTCAGATATGAATCGTTAGCTAAGTTGGCCTACAGTGTTTAAATATTTTCCGTTCCATGTCTGTTTATCTCGGTGTAGATTTGTTGCTGTTTCTCTTTTGCGTGCTGATCTTACATCATGCTGTAGTCACACCCTTTCTTTCATATCCTTGCATCAGCAGTCTTGTTTGGCCCACTCCCATCTGAAATCATCCCAGATCTCTCTGATGAATTTTCATGCGTGCGTGTTTCATCCTCGGATGCCTGTGTTTTGTCCCTGTTTAGAATATAGCAGCGAGGAGGAGTTGGCTAGAAACATGAAGTACTTCCTGCAGCAGCTGCCCCAGGTCAACTACAGCCTGCTCCGCTTCCTGTGCCGCTTCCTGTCCAGCGTGGCCTCTCTTCAGGAGGAGAGCTGGAGCATCGGTGCCCTCGCTGCTGTCTTCGGCCCTGACATTTTTCAGTATGACACTAAACACTTCCTTGCTTTACCTATCTGTTGTCATGCTCTTTGATGCCAAGTTTGCACTAGAAACCGATGAGGTCCTTTTGCTTTATCATTATACCAGATGGTTATTTCTGTTTGTAGGCTTGTGAGTAGGCTCATATGCCACAAACCGTCGTCCAGTTGTACTTCTGATTGGCACTAGTATTACACTAGGGGGGCTTTTTCTTTGCTTATTTGAAGAAGTGGGCCCCAAATATTGTCTGAGACTTGGCTACAACTGAAGAGCCTCTCGAATTTGCTGCATCTTTTGAGCATGCCAAGTAACGCAGTAATGCCACAGAGAAGCAAGCTTAAACAGGACATGTGTTTTTGTCCAAAACTTTGCTAACTGGCAATCTCTGTTAGGTGTGGTTCGGTAAAATCACACATTTATAACTTAACTGACAACCACAGTGTCAGTTAAAGAGAAATGACAATGGTTTTGAGAAATTTAAGGTGTTAAAAAGTTGTTAGGAGTAGTTTCATATAACATGTGCCATTCTAAAGAAACTTGATGATGATAGTAACCAGATGTTTAATAAGCTGAAGCTGCTGACATGAAACATTAGTGTTGTAGACATCGCATCCCGTTTCTTTTCATCACCAACTAAGTTTCTCTGCAATGTGAAACCCGTTTCACCTCAAACTACTCTGAATGCCTTTGTTTACATTTTAACAATACAAACAATTAAAAAAATGACACTGGGATTCGTCATTTGGCTCGTCTTAGCTTCAATAAAACGTGTGCTCTGAGCTCTGATAGCCTTGTTTCTTGTGCCCTACAGCTTAGATACAGATGTGGAGGACCTCAAGGAGCAGGAGTCAGTGAGCCGCATCCTGGCTGAGCTTTTGGAGAACCAGGAGGAGTTCTTTGACACAGAGGAGGATGATATTTCCACCACCAATGACTACAGCTCCATTAACGAACAGGTACACATGGTCCCCCACCACTGTGTTTACCTGAATTCTCTATGCCATTATGCATTGTGCACTGATACAGGTGTAACAGTAGCTGTATCAGTAGAGCAGTCTTATCTGTAATCACACAAGGGAGTTGTCTGCTGTTGAGCACAATTGTTTGATGTCAAGTATGCTGATTTCATCCAAGTTCTCTAAGTTCATAGAATATCATTTGGAACACTCGTATTGGTCACTGTAAGAGGTTGAGTTTGTAAAATGGGTGCATCCAGCTGGTCTTGGAGAACATTAGTTTGGTGTGTCCAAAGCAGTGCTTTCTTAAACTTTGTTAAAAGCAGCTTAGCTGGGTGATGTTTGCTCAAGTGCTTTAAAAGTGTGTTGCCTTTATCATGAGAGCAGACGGAGGCAGAACTAAAGCCAGGCGGATGTGAAGCAGTAGGCGAAAAGAATGGCAGCGTTAGAAGGTTATTATGTCTGTAGGCTTATGTAATGCTCCTCCCATGCCTTTGAGTGGCATCCAAGGGTGTGTCTTTCTAATGTCTGTTTTGCAAAGTATTACAGCCTGGACATTCTCTCACACTTGTGGAATGACACTTGTTTGACTTACAATTACCTTTCTTTTGCCATTCCAACTGCCATTGCATGTTTTTCCTTTGTGACCATAGCACACTAACCACATCATGTGTAATGTGGACCTTAAAATATGCAGGCTAGACCGAGGCCTAAAGACAGAGGGAAAGATTTTATGAAAAGTCGTAAATGCTCCTTATGAGATTTTTCTTACAGCAGTGCTGAAAGGGCTTGGTCAGTAAAAAGGAATTAGAAGGAAATAAAGGAATGAAAACAATGGGTAACCACAGATCTTACATAACCTAGTGATGTAACATTGAATCTAACTTCTGCAATAGTCTCTGAAGGTGACTTGTTTGTATAAGGAAACTAAATTTAATGAATATGGCCACCTCTGCCTACACTTGCACACAACACGAGCAGCCTGGCCTAGATTAACAGGAATTCAAATCTTCGGTCAAAAGCCTGAATGAGATATGGTCTTTTGGGATTCATCTGAACGCATGCCTCAGGGCAACAAATTTCAAACAGGCCTTATTCACACCTTTCTGGTGTGCTTGGCCTCATACTGCAGTCAAGTCACAGAGCATGTGGGCACTGAGTGAGTCGACCCATCTGAGACATGAGCTTGCATCAGCTTTCAAACGGTGTGCTGTAAGTAATATGGGTGTAAATCTGGAGGTCCTGTCTCTTCCTTGTTGTTAGGGACTTTCCCAGTGTGTCTGCTCCCACTTGGACTCTGTTCTGCCCCTTCTTACCTCCCTAACTGCCAACTTTGAAATAAAAAAAACTCCCCAAAATTCGACACATTTCTGCATATTGACTTATACTGCATATAAGTCAAACAGTTGATGTAAATGGTGCATTATTAGAGAAACGTACTGATTTTGGAAACCAGGGGTCATATCACAAGTATATCCATTTTATTTTATTTTCAAAATGCTCAGTGAAATTAAACATATCTTTATTTTGAATTTATTTATCAAAAAGAGAGGCAATACAGGAATTCCAGTGTTTTTAATGTACATTTCTGCAAAATATAACCTTTATTTCCACTGGGTTACAAATGAGTAGAACATAGGTAGCCAAGCGTTGACAACATTAAAGATTAATTCAAAAAACATCATTCCCATCTTAACATTTGTACATATTTTTATTGAACTGTTATATTATTCTGATTATAAGCATTTGGCCTTATTTAAAATATGTTTCAGGCCCAAAAAACTGTTATAGGGCATCTGGCACTGCAGTTTTGAGGTTTAAATTTTAGTACCACCACTATTGTAAAGAATTTCACAGCGTGAATGAAAGCGTCTTGAGAATTAAGTTTTCAGTGCTCCTTTTTAGTCTTGCTGTGAGAACATCCCTACATAGTGGGTGATGTTGGTGTTATACAAACAGTATTTTGTTGATCATATGTCACATTGTGACCACAACCTGCACTATTTGAAACTATCAGTTCCAAAACCCAGAACCTTTTATTTGAAGTGTTGACATCCATATTATAGCCCAGTCTTTGTGTAACGGAACAGCTGACCACTTCATAAACCCATTTAAGAACCGGCATCTCCAGCTGTGTACCGCTGCTAGACACAGTTTAGACCTGTGCTGCAGAGGGTGGTTGCGGGTGGAGTTTGTTGTGTAAATAAGCCATAGCAGGTGATCGCTCTATTGCTACTTTGGTGGATGTTTCAAACCATGTATTTGTCGGTTTAGAGGCATATAGATAAATGCAAATTCAGACATCCTTCCATTGAAAAGCGCCTTTCAAGTCCTACAAGCTCTTGCCATTATGGCGGTGCCATGTCTCAGCCGAAGCTGGGCCTCTTTGAGGCTTTAATCCCATGTTCAGACTTGACGGATGCAGCATGTCCTTCTAAGGAATTGTGCACACATTGCAGAGTGCCGCCCAGGCTCCAATCTCCCTGGCAACTCCTTGCAGGTCCTTTTCCAAACTCGAGCAACTGCAGAAGGCCATGCCCTTTTGTTCCTTGCATTCTTAGCACTTCCCACTTGTTTGCATGTCGTGGCTCAACTCGCAGAGACACAGAGGGTGAAAAAAAAGGAAATGGGTCATCCACCAGTGCCGCTGGAACTTTCCACACGTGTGTGCAGGCAGCAGCAGAGCCCGCTCATCCATCCCTCAGAGAGTGAGCACACTGCAGCCTCTGTTTGTGTGGGTTGATTCCTGTTTGCTTGACAGCTCTTTCCACATGTGCTGTTAAGAGCCCTTAATTAATCACTGCAACTGCTAATTAGACAACCAAGCTGCTTGCTCTCCATGTCTTTTTTTTTTGTCTTTTAATGCAGATGTTGCATAATTAAGAGGTTTACTACACACTAACAACACTTCTCGGACAACAAAGGTGCTGTCTCTGCAAACTGCAGCTGCTTGCATGAACCTATACATAGCTACGTTTGGTTCTAAGATTAAACCAGCAGTCATGAACCTTAGGTGTTGTTCTGTGCTACTCTAGTCTGCAGTATTTTCACTGAACATGCTGCGTAGAAATAAATACTGCCAGAGCCCAGCTCTGTGCATTAGGATTTATCTCTTACAAGCATCCAGATGTGTTATGGGAAGGGCATAATGGATAATCACATTTGAATAATCACATTGACCCAATTGCACTAATGCAGCAGCACAGAACTTGATAACATTGCAGTACGTGCAAATGGCAGACGCTCCAGCCGTGTTCATTAAGATGAATCTGACAATCTGGCAGGGAATCTGCAGGCCTTCCAGCATTTTAGAACGAGTGGGAAAAGGCTGTGAAGCCTACTGAACCTAGAGAAGATCCAAAGTTATCCCCTCCCCAATTCAGCAGCCCACCCATTGCGCTTACCACATATGACTCATATCTGCATACACGATGAGCAGCAGCCTCGCTCGGCCAATCAGAAGCCGCCGGAGCGGTCGCCATGGCAACGGGCTAGTGACACTGCAGCAGATGCAGAGGACGAAGGAGAAGGCGAGCATCCAGGCTGTGAGGCTTTTGGTTACGTACACACAAAAAGGCTTTATTACTCCCCCCTTTTTTTTCTTTCACTGTCATACAAGAGCTGACCTTTTTGTGCATTTATTACCCATTCTGTGTATTCTTTTACACTTTATTGCAGGTGTTGTATAATTGACGCTGGCTATGCATGTCCAAAAAAAAATCCACGGTTTGTAATAGAAACAAGCTTAAGTGCAAAAAAAAGGAAATGTCAGAATCCAGAATTCATTCATCAAGTTGCAATAATGTTTTTTTTTTTTCAGTTGTAATTTTTATACCGGTTATGTCTAGGTGTAGCATAACTTTAATGCATATCTATTTAATGCAGATTTCCCCGTGTGGGATAATAAAAGGCTATCTTATTTACTATTTATTGTGTATTAATAATGTTTTGTTAGAACTGACATTTAGAATGGAGAGCTATTTGCCCCTTATGTTTGCACACAGAAGAATATGATCTCTGTATTTAACTCATCCATGCAGTGAAATACACACACACACACACACACACTACAGGGTGGTGAGCACATATATGCCCAGAGCTGTGGGCAGCGCTATTTGCAGTCCCAGGGAATAATTGTGGGTTAGGTGACTTGCTCAAGGGCACTTCAGTCATAGCTTGTCGATTCAGGGGATCAAACCAGAGACCTTCCGGCTACAAGTCCAGTTCCCTAACCCCCAGCCCATTATTTCACATTTCTGGCTGCCCCCATTTCATATTTCCACATTCCACATTTCAGCACATCAGCATGATAAAGCACTGGTGTGCTCTCATTGGTCAGGGGAGTATGTAAAGGAGAACCTCATGGTAAGCTTTGCATAATATTTTGGGGAGATTTTATGTTTATTTATATTTTGTGCCTAAAAAGCCTGACTATGTGACTTGAAATCTCTCCCAGATAGAGCTTGGTGCTGAAATGTCTCCCTCTCTATTACAGATCACTGAGCTGCTGGAAGATGAAAAGTTAGAAGCCTGTGAGGAGCTCCCGCAGGATAGCGAGGATGGCCCTTCTTCAGTATCCCCCAAACACCCCCATGTCACCCCCTCTTCCAGGTAAGAGAGCCCATTTAAAATGCCTTGGCTGGGGATAGCTGATGTGTATTCTGACCATGTTGTGATTTTATCACAACAAGCATCTCAATGATACTTTACAAGAGAATAAGAAAAAACACTGACCGACTGTGAAGGTCATTAAAAAGAGGTGGCATGGCTATCTAGAGTGCCTGTTGTCTGAAGATCATTAGGTTGCCAGAAATTTGGAGAATAAGTTGTCCTTTTTACACTTTGCATTAATATTTGATCACCTTGACCTGATCAACGTGATCTGATCATCATCCAGTCAAGACACATCATGTTTACTCTTGCCCTGTTCAAATGTAGCTTCAGCATCTAGATATTGATCAGATCGTCTTTCCCTGCACAATGTTTATATGTTTTATTCAGCACGGTGGTGCCAGTGCACAGTAGGCAGAACTTACACACACTATGACAAATGTGTTTTAGGAACATTGAAGCATGTAAATATTTTATAATAGAAGCCAAAAATAAAAGTATGAATTAAAAAAATGGGTGGAATAAGTCCCCTTTAAAAGTGTTTGTTCAAGGTTATCAAACTTCAGATTAGCAAACTTTTAAAATGTTATAAAAATGTTATCAGGTATCATGATATAATGTTTTTGCCATGTTGCCAGCCCTTTCCCTCCACCCGTTCGGATGCATGTTCTCTCCGGTTACCTCCTGTGTAACCCAGTATGGCCACCTAAATGTTTTATGGGAGTTCATTGACACAGATGTTTCTTTCAGAGACATCTCCTTCATATGTATGTCACATTCCACACCAGCTGATCTGACCTCCTGCTGATGTTTTCTTACTGCTCATTGCTGTGGTTGAGTCATTGTGCGAGCCGTTTCAGTGTTGGCTTTTAACCAGTTCAAAGAACAGTCGAATAATATTTGTATCTCTTCATTATATGATTTGTAATTACACATTTGATTGCTGTACTGCGGAGGATTCAAGGGCTCCTGCATGTATGTGTAGAGGCAGCTTTGCTGCTTGCACCATTGCTGTTTCTGGGCTAGCTTCTTTTCCCCTGTCAAAGCTCTTGTGATCCTTTCTGGGCTAAAAGGATGTGATCGTGTTTGAAGAAGAAGTGGGTTGAGTCTAGAGGTCTAGACCAGAACAAATCTATTGGCTGTCTGAGCCCTGATCTCCCGCACCGTTTGTAGCTCTCCACCTGTTCCCGCTTTGATGCAGGGTAAGCAGTCTGGACCTTTAAAGAGTTGCCCCAGACTGTCTAAATGTCAGGGTGCCATGGCGTGGCAAAACGGTGAAATCATTAAAGGGAGGTATGTGGCAGGAATACACGTGAATAGAAAAATGAACATAGTTTACATTTACAGGTTTTTTAAATGTTTGGCTGTTTTTTATAGACATGCTTCACATTTTGAACATGCTGTTTTGCGATGGACACCAGAGAAAGATTTATGAGTGTCAGTGTCCTGTAACACTTTCCAAGGAAGTCTGCTGGGTAGTCACAAAAAACATATGGCGGAAACAGACTGAGGCTCTGGTTTATTTTTATTGCTGCCTGGCACAGGACATAAACTGATGATGTATTAATGGCTTTTTAAATTCTTGCGTGAAGCTTTGCATTCACAACGTTGTTCCACTACGTGGTATTTTCACTACGCTTCAGACTGTTTTACTTATTATGTTCTTTTACTTATGGTGATGATAATAATAATAATTATTGTTGTTGTTGTTGTTATGCATAATTGATGAAAAATTATAGACCTACTTTGCTGATTTCATTGAAGGTAATGAAAACACATTGCTGGGGAAAAAAAATAATAGTTATAATAATAATTATTATTATTATTATTATTGTTGTCATGCACAATTGTACTTTGCTGATTTCATTAAATGTAATGAAAAAACATTGCTAATAATAATAAGTATAAAAAATTATTATAATATAACAATATAATAATAGTTATTATTGTTGTTGTTATGCATGTTGCTGATTTAATTAAAGGTAATAAAAACATGGCTGATTCATAATAATAATAATAATAATAATAATAATGAATTGTTGTTATGCATAATCAATAAAAATCTATGTGTGTACTTTGCTGATTTCATTAGAGGTAATGAAAAAACATTGCTGATAAATACTTTTTTCAAGTGATTAAAATGCTCACCCAGGAATTCTGCCCAACCCTGTTTGAAAAGCAGTATGGCAAAGAAGAGAAAACTGTGCCTTTTTAGCCATCTTTAAAACGTTAACACATTTTTGATCAGCTCTAGTCAGTGAATGGGGTGAGGTAGTTATTAGGATTTTTAAGATCAGCCATATCTGCCTCAGCACTCAGGGCAGTCTTGTGTCTGATAAATATTTATTTATCACATATTGTTAAATGCTTGTTGCAGCCCAAAAAGAAATCCACAGAACTGCCGCGGCCTTCCCCACAGCTGCTTCATCACAGCTTGGCCCAGTCACTTACTGTTTAAGGTGATTAGGTGCATTAATCTCTAATCTGCACAAACAGGCTGGCATGAGCACTGGCCTGCGTAGAAATAGCCTTTAGAACTTGTTATGCCTCAGAAAGCCATGTGACATTTTGAACTTCCATTGCTGCCCACGTATTGTTAATCTCGGAAAGTCCCTTTCTGCGTCATGGCGCCGTAATGTTGTTTGAGACCCTGGTTATTATTGTAAGACCTACCTAATAATGAAATTATCAAAATGGCTTACATTTGCTTGAAAGAAGTGGCATTTTCCTGTCACAGTAATTTGTTATAGTATGAATTAGTCCTCGTATTTGCACCAGACTCTTTGATCTTTGTATTGAGAAGTCTGAGATAAGTCAAGTGAGAACGCTCTTATGAAGGCATGGAGGGATTTGGGTGGCAGCTGCGGCAGAATTAAAGCCCAGACAGGCTCATACAGTCAGTATTGTGTACCTTAATCAGCAATAGTGGGGCACTGACAGGACCCAGCCAAGCTCTTAATAGGGGATTTAAAACTGAATGCCATTTTGTTTTTAATATCTTTGTGTTGGTATAATGCTTATGCAGATTAGCTGTTAGCTTTTACTTTTCACTAGCAGATCCGGACTTTATGAAAGGAGGTAATATTTACCTAAATGAGCTGTATGTGAAATCTGAACATTCTTGGCTACTTTTTTAAAAAAAGACTCACCGCCACAACTTTTTCAAATCCAGAACAAATTTCAAAACAGGCAGTGTTATGTAGTTTTGAACAAGTGAAGTCTGGATCTTGTAAAATATCACAGCAAGGGATACACAAAGTAGAGATGGACGGATCAATCGGCCATGTATCGGTATCGAGCGATTTTTAATCAAAATATGCAATCGGCCGATATTTCTCCAATTTAGCCGATATCAAGAGCCGATCAATGGCGTTAAACAAATGAGCCTAATTTCTGTATTTCCAGCTAGCGTTTCATACTGGAAGAGGAGCCCTCCGTGAAAACCCCTCCAGCCAGGTCCCTGCAATTCCTATCTGAACCACTAGGTGGGAATACATACCGTTTCATTTTCGTCAGACTTCGTGAGAACAGTTTAAGCGTTAACCGCATGTACGAAAAGAAAACATCGTCCGTCTGGCAGTTTGTTACCATATGTGACTCAGACTCATCCAGGGCAGTTTTGTAACATCTGTAAAATTAGTAAAATTAGCATCTCTCGCGGGGGAACCAACACAAAGACATTTAACACTACTAATCTAATACGGTTTTTAGAACACACCACGTGGCTGAATACAGTGAGTATCAGCAAAGAGCAGAGCTAGCATGTGCAGCTAGCACAAAACAAATAACCCAGAGAACCGTGCAGACTAGATCTGACCGGTACGAACAGTACAGCATCAGCAACAGCCAGAGAGCTAAAGAAACCACAGCCAGAGTGATTGAATTTATAGCTCTAGATAAGCAGCTCTTCTCGGCTGTAGAAGACGTTCTGTGGCATTCTGCCGCTTAATATTCCACCTGGATCCACGCTCTGCCGTTCCTAGTTCCTAGGAAATGCTTTTCAGATGTCGCTCTTCCAGAGCTGTATCAAGCCGTTTACTCCCACATAGACCAACTTCTAATTTTGTTAAAAAAAATAAGATTTTACAATAAAAGACTAAATTCTGAGTTCTCTTTAGACCTTTCTGCGTTACAATCTGTGCTGACTTTCTGACCACAGGATCAAGCTAGTGGGTAATCACTACTGAAGGTCAAATGGCAGAGTTGACAGAGTGCGTGAGACTATGACGAGGCTGTTTACAGTGAGGTGGTCTCAGATATGTTTTATTCCTTTTGATTGAGCATTATCAGGAAAAACTTTGGGCATTTATTTGCACAACAAGAAGTTCTAAAACCTACTACCAAGATAATACACTGAGTGAAAGCTTTCTTACTCCTGTTTGATTGGTGTGCCAGACATTCTGGACTGCTGTCCTGAACAACAGTGCTATGTAAAAATGGCGCTTCACGTCTATGACAGTGTGTGCCATCCTTTTATTTGATTACCTTTTTGTCCCTCCATCCTATCTCGCCAAATGTTTTTTAAGCTGTAACCTGTTTGCTCATTTCCAAAAGACATCTTAAATGGCCACTGAGGCAGTAAATAAAGTTTCAGTGGATGGTTATGTTTTAGTAAAGCTAGACCGCCCCATCTTGTTTTCGTCCCAGTCCAGCAGCTCTCTTCCTTTGTACCCCATCTGATTCTAACAGGCCGACGCACTTCAAAGCTAAATTTAAGCCCCGTCATATATCCCTTTCGCCCGCTATGGAAAGTATTTTTCGTCTGTCCCCAAAATAAATGGAGGGGTTTAGATGAGTGTTCTTGAGACACTTTGTTGGCTGTGACCCGACTGTCGGAATGTGTGAACAGCTGTTTTTGAAGTGGCAGCAGTACGTGAGAGGTAGAGTGGCCACCGATTCACCCTTACTCCACCACCACAACAGCTCCTTACTCTTACATTTTATATGTGGATTACAGTAATTGAGAGTTATCTGCTTTTATAGTTTACCTCCATGGGGCTGTTAAAGTTGTCTTTTAGTACAGCCTAAATGATTTTATGACTTTTATGAAGGGACTGCACGCTGAATTAACTTTTGTCTTATCTGTGCCAATACATCACCCAACCTTCAATCTGTTCACCCATTCCATGGCTGAAGTGTTTCTAACAGCTCGCAGTTTAGCCACCAGATCATGTGTTGGGTCATCAAAACATGTTCTCTGTTGACTCAACATTTGTGCCTCTGGCCTACATGGACATCCATAGATGGAGAGGCTGATAATTCATGTCCACTCATCATTTTTCATGTCATGTACATGCGTCCCTCACACTTCTCATGTAACTTTGAGCCCATGTGACAGTACATGCCACGCTATATGCTCCATGTAACTTACATAACCTTACTTCTTCAATTAGACTTTTTCAATTATGAGTGGTCCCTGTATAGCGTTGTCAGCTCAAATGACTTTGTTATCTGTTTTTCTTACGGTAACAAAAAATTTATGCTTTTAGTATCATTGGCTTTATCACAAGGAAGCTACTGTTTGCTGTGATAAGTGGGTCATGGCAAGTGCCACAAATTTGCGCTGGTCTTGTATTTCTGTGGAGCTAGATGTCCAGTTTTAAGGACTGTTGTGGGAGCACCACGAGGATCTTAGAGTGTGATCTGTCTAGAGTAGCATGTGACCTGTTTAAACATGAATGAATGTATCCAATGGCAATGAAATTTATTCATCTTCACTTATGTCTGTCTGTGTGTGTGTAAAACACGATTGTGTTTTTCTGCACGGGAGGAAGGGATTGGGTGTCCGAACAGTAAGCAAGCTCCAGTAAGGGGTTAAGGTTGAGTGATGTCCAGGTGCCAGGCATATTCTCTGCTGATGAGTTATATAAAAGAGGCAGCCTGACAGGTGCCATGCTGTGTGAGCTCTGCAGTGCGAGGGGTACTCTGTGAGTGGAGCAGACTGCGAGAGAGCCCTCCCCAAGGGCGTGGCCATTGGCCTGGAGGGCTGCTAGCAGGGCTGCGTCATACAGCCCTGTATTTGAGCGAGGGTCCGGCGTGTTTACTGCAGCACTTTTCCAGTAGAAGTGCCGAGCCTTGCACGCAGGCAGACAGCACAGACGGGAGACCGCAGGATGAGCGTCGGCAGCCTGTGTTTACTGTTTGACCTGCTCATACAGACTCTGGCTCCACAGAGCGCCCAGTCCGGATAACCGGACGCCTGGCTGAAACGGCTACAAGCACGGCTCAGACGCGTAAAGCAAACCACCGAAAATGGCGTGCGAAGTCCTCTTGCACAGGTATTGTGTCCGAGGAGCCTGATGGAGGGGGGGAGCAAAGGATTCTCCAGAGAGAATGGCTTACGTAATCATGCCGAATTACTTGTGAGAGGCTATGGATATTGAAGTAGAGCTGTTCATTCGGAGCACTACACTCTGGGACGTGCTGATTTATAGCTCCTCATTTCTCTGGATCTCTAGGGCATAGCTCACTGATATTTCTGTTCTTGGTCAAGGTTTCAGCTGTCATTTGTATCCGATTATATGAGGTTATTCACTAGCCTAGTTTTCAGCATATGCCAGCCCTGTTTCTATGTGTTTGAAACAAGCATGATGGCACAATATAGTTTTGGGAGAACAGAAAACAAAACAATGTGTATGTTCACACATGTATTGCGATAAAAGGTTGTGCATTTCAGCTTTGTTTGTTTAGCTATTGTAAAGGAAGCACTGGCAGGAATGCTAAAACTGCTGAATCATTCCTAGGTTCTGGATCTGCCTATTTAGGCTACATACGAACACAGATCGGTTGGAAGTTTGTGTAAGTGAGTAGGTGTGCTGTTGGTGAGCTAAAGTGCAGAGTCAAAGTATTCTTCCTGACTTCCATTCTGCCTTCTCATGATGAAACAGCAGCTCTCTGTAAGACAAGAAATGTTTGTTTGCCCTGTAGGTCTTTGCATACAAGTGCTCACATGAACACAGATGATAATTCAAACGCAATAAAAAAAGCTCATTATTTTTTATAGCTTATCTTAAGGTGGAGCTCTACCTTTCACTTACCCCTGGGCAGTTATGAGCAAAATGTTTACTGAATTATGTTACACGTCACTATTGAGGACACTTCTCCTTGGCCTGTGTGGAATAGCTTATTAAGTTCTTAACCTTTTAAGGGCAAGATTTCTCTGTAATTTTCCACCTCAGTTGAGTTTTATAGCCGGTGAGAAGAGTGGATTTGCCCTTGTCAAGAAGAGCTTCTGTTTTTCCATAGAACACAGAACTCTATGAATCAATGTCACTACACTTCTGCTGGTTTGACCTCTTAGGTGCATTTGGTCAAATTTATTTGAAAAGAAAAACCTGTTCCTGAATCAGTACTCTTTTTCTGAGACTTTTCACCCAAGTCTAAATCTTGCTGAGTAATCCATGGCCCAAAGCAGAAGCGGTACAGGAACTTATTTTACGGTGTTCCAACTTAACTGTGTTCCAACTCAGTGACAATCATTAGTAAGTTCAATAAAATTGGATGTCGTTGGTTGTCTATAACAAAAGTCATAGACGACTTGTATGCTGGTGCCTACCAAGAATTTCCCCTTAAAAGACTGACAACATGCCCAATCACCTTTCTTGACATTCATTTTTTTGTCAGTAACATTTTTGTCATAGCACAAATATAAACATGCCTCTGAGTCAGATGCTACCTATCTGTTATCATATTTTCTGTACATTGTATGTCACGCCAGCCTATACCACCCACCTCTTGACCCAGAGTAGCATTACGTGGGTTCTTTTCATTCTTTTTCCATTTAAAATAGTCATGTATAAAACATCATGGTTATTATTCTTAACTGAATTGAAATTTTTAACCCTTTTTAAAGAGAAGTTGCCGTTCCTAGTAAAAGGTTCACATAGGTCAATCTCTAAGGAGAATTTTTACCCAAGCGCAGCACGAAATCTAAATAACTTGCTTTGACCTGGACTATACAGTCCTGTTATGTCTGTACACAAGTGGTCCACCGTGTCTTGGCTGGTTTCAGAGCTCCTATCGTGTTCGTGAGAGCCATGTTTTTCCCTCTGGGACCCCGAACCTGATCCAGGCGCTAACGGCAGCGACAGGCGCTCAGCTGCCCAGTTATGTAAGCAGCATTCTTCACATGCCAGGCTGTGTTTATAGGATGGGGAGGACTGCTGATTCACCCGCACACTTCCTGACAGACACCCTCTTTCTGATCTGTCCACTGTGACATTTGCATGTACATGAGACAGGGAAGGACAAAATATCCCGCCTGCTGAACAGCCTGCCCCTTGTGGCCTCAGCGGGTATAGGACAATGATGTGAAGAAATACATGGTTGTTTTTTTAGGGTCTGTTTTTAATAACACTGCCCTTCAACAGTACCCACCTGCCCTCTCCACCCAGCCAGGGTGTTGTGTAATAAGGCTGAGTTAAGAGCTGGAGCCTACATGAGCTCAAGGTCCTGGTTATCATGTACAGATATGCAGAGGCAGTGTGGTGTTGTGTCCTAACATTAACTTCCTTTTCTTCTTTTTCAGCTCTCACATCTCCTCCATCAGCATTCTTCCAGGATCTGCAGAGTAAGTGTCTGCTCATCCTGTGTTTTCTGTATTGCAGTCCTGTAAAAGGGTCATTAAAAAAGCTGTTTGAGAAGTCATTATAGAAAGCCATTATAGAAAACCCTAAACGGATCCAACATGATGTACATTTTTTTTTTACCACAACTAAGCAAAAACATTCATATAATCAGTTCTGACCTTAAACATGAATAATATCAATCATGGGAATGGGAGAAGGTTGGAAGTCGTAGAAAAAATAAACCATTAGTTGATAGGTAAGGTTGATGGAATTAATATTCTGATGTGAACATTAAATTTAGGAGTCTTGCCCAAACACTGTAAGAGTGTAGCAAGGTGTGCTTGCCAGTGCGATAACTCAAACCACAGTCTCCTGCGTAAAGGGCAGCGGTGTTACCTGGTATTGTATAACAACCACTGTAAACCATATGAAAGCCTAAAATGACCCATACAACAGATTATATAGTAGGCATTATCATGTCTCAAATATTTGTCAAATTTAATATTACAATACAATCTTTATAAATATTTTTAAATAATTAATTGGAATTGTTCGCCAGCTATGGCTGATTATGCTTGTTAACTTGTTATCAAGATAAACACATATGACTGGCTTGTATTTGTTTGTTTGTCTCTGCTTAGTTTGTACTAAAATGTGAGCTTGACCAAACGCATTGTATTAGTTATTTGAATATTTCATCAGTAAAACAGTATAGTAACAGATTTGTATTATGTAAGTCATTGTAGAAAGTTTCAGAATTCAAAACAGGATTACGTTAACATGAGACAAACAGCATTTGATACAGCTTGCATTAACCACAATTTCTTAAAGCTATGCATAATTGTGCTTTAATAAATACATTTTAGTGTTGACCTTGAATGGGACTCCCTCTTAAAGTTGTGTAGCAAAACGTAAACATTCTTAATGCAGAAGACATAAAGAAACTGAACAAATGACATTAACCCAGATTAGCTTGGGCTCCTGGCATAAGAAAAGAGACCGTGTGAGTGTGTAAAAACAACGAGGCAACGTTGCGTTCAAGGTCACATCTTAAAAAAGCTTAGTCACAAAACCACAGCAGGGACTACGTGATCTGGGGAGTTGCTATAATATAAAATATGGCATGGAGGTAATGGTTAACAAAAGTACAGTGTGTTTATTTTAAGGGTTGGTTGCTGCTGTATGTGCTGTATGAGGTTTTAGTGGTTAGCTGTCTTTGTGGTGTCGGTGCATAGCAACGAAACAGAATAGCGTTCAACACAGAGCATGTACTGATGGATGGTTTTCCAAAAGAGAATCTGCAGTTATTGCACCATCACAGCAGGGAGTGCATTACTATTTCAGCTGAACTGTGCCATCAGCGTAGGCAGTGCATTAATCTCCTAGCTCGTGCATAGCAGCAGCGCACGGTGTAGCTTAAGGCAAAGCCCATGGATCTGACCCTGAGATGGGACAATGCTGCACAAATGCACAGGAGGCCATTGGCTGTGTTGGCCTGGGCCCAGGTCTTTAGTGATTTCTACAGCAATACACAGAGTAAACAAAGCCTCTTCTGAGAGATGAGTAATGATTTGTGCTGTGGGCCTTTTGGCACGCAAAGTGGCAGCTTGACCCAGCAGCTGCTTATGGCCCAGTTGGACACGTGCGTGTTTGTGAGGCCATGGCTCCGTGCTGGGGTTTGCATGTTCACCGCAAAGCACAGGAGACTGGCAGGACTCGTGATCTTTCCACAGCCAGGTCCACACCTCGTTCCGCAGCTGTGCAGTGCACTGCCCTAAATGGGCAGTTCGAGTTCCAAACACTTGGCTGTGAGCTTTGAGAAAGCATAGTGAGCTCAAAATATCCCCATTGCCAGGCACAGCAGAGCGAGTTGCTTAAGGTGGTGGATTATTATTGAGAACATATAGTCAAGCTTGACTGAACTTGGCTGTAAAGCTCGAGAGAGGTTGCATGAAACCTAGGAACCACATGTTCTAGTTGAGTTGTGAAACTGCGGTCTGTGATGCTACATCATTTCCAATACGGATATCAATGCTGAAGCCTTGGCTCTGTATCGAATGATCTAATCAGAAGTGGACAGAGAGACATACAGCTGTTTACACCTGGCATATCCACTCGTCTCAAATGCCTCTCCAGTGACCACATGTGATCCGTTACGACGTCAGACTTTCAGTGTTTGTTAGACAAATTTCAATCAAATCGGTTGCTAACAAAAAATACACAAAATAACTTATGGTTTCATCTTTCCTGTGATGATGCATCTGATTATGGCTGTCATATGTGGTCCTGCATTTAAACAGTATTTACTTTTTCCATTTTTTTTTTATTAACCCACATTTTTTGTGTGAGTAGATATAAATGTGCTCTGATGATGTTAAACTCCAAAATGCAGTGCTTAAAGTCTTTCCTAGGTACTTATTTTTGTGTGTATCTGTGGTGTCTCTCACAATGGTCCATTAGTGTCAGTTTAAAAATAACAGAAATGCCCCGTACTGATGTCTACATGTGTGCCTGTATATATTTGCTCTTATGATGGGCTGTGTGTCCGTTTTTACAGTATCCTCCAGAGGACCATCCGTGCTGCAGTGGAGCAGCACTTGCTGGACCTGCAGAGCTCCATAGACCAGGGCCTCAGCAGCTATGAGAGCCAGGGCTCATCTTGCCAACCTGACCAGGGGTGAGCGAGCACATACATACACACACACGATAAAACACACTCCAGCAGAACCTGACATGTTTACTCATTTCTCTTGGTACAAGCACTCGAGCGGGTTTGAAACAATATGTGAGGGACACTGTTTTGCTTGGCAGCTGCTTATCGCAGGTCTTTGTAGATTATGTTGGACCATAACATATTTGCCTACTTTTGTGCCTGTACAGAGATGGGGCTGGTGAGAAGATGACAAGGTCAGAAGAGCGTGAGGAAGATCAAGCTGAAGCTGGTTCTTCGACCACTACAGGAGAAGACCAGTCTGCAGAAGGCAATGAGGTTTGTCAGGAGGATGTTTGTTTCATTTTGTTATTAATTTCTATTAAACAGAATCATTGAATCTCTGTAATCTCTTTTTGTCATAATAACAAAGTAGTTACATTTCTGAATTGCTCAACTGTATATTAGGAAGATACCACCCAGTCTAGCTTTCACATTGGATAGACCTTCAGGAATCCAATACACAGTTAGGAATTGACAGGGGAATTAACCGATCATGTTTTGATTTCTAAGGGGTTGGACAACACGCTTTCTGGAAGTTCTTGATAAACCCCAGCTTCAGTACAAGCAGTAGATTGGCTGATGTACTTGAGTTGGCCTATTGGTAGAGTCATTGTGTAACTGCTACATGCAAAGTAAACAAAGTAATGTCTGTTACAACATGGAATGCCTGTTATTGGCTTCAAATGACAATGTTAAAAAAAAAATCAGGTGAATTGCCATCAGCTTACCAGAAATCCTATAGTGGTGCCAGCAGAGGTTAGAATTTGCCCAGGCTTAGGTTTAGGGCTTTCCTACAGAAACACAGAAGTCATGATGTTTGTGCCTGTGAAACAGGAGCACTGTTGCACAGTAGCCACAATGTCTCACCAATACAAATTCTCAAGGCTTAGCCTTGTCTCTGGACACAACAGAGCTGTTGTTCTTCATGCTGGCCTCCACAATGGAGGGAGACAAGAGCCAATTTGTCAGATAAATAGGCCACATACTGTTTTTCAGCAGGCAAATGTAGGCTTGGCTAACCCAAACACTAGTACTGCTTCCTTTCTCTTACCAGCATCAAACCTGTGGCCTGCCTCCAGGTCTACACATCCCTGAAATGGGTCACCCTCTTTTAATAGATCACCCCAAGGAATGACAGCAGCATCTGCACAGAAACACCACACACACATACTCGAACATGCATGGCACCAGAACCTTTTAATTGCTGGTAGACCTTTAACGCTTGCATGGCCTTTGCTAAATTATGTCTTATTCCCCTTATTTAAAGTACTCTCAGAACAGTGTGAAAAGAATTGTGTTCAGTCATCTCTATACTTATTATTTGTATCTACCCCATAAAGTCACCCAAGCATTTAATTCCTGTTGCTACTTAAGCTTTTAGAAAAAAAGACACATATGCGGTTTGTATGTTTACATAAAACACAATCCTCTTTTTCCTTTGTTTCTCTAGGCCTTTCAAGGCTCCCAGTCCAGCAGCCTTGCGGCAGAGGAAAATTCCAGAATGGACCTTGACACAGAGGCTCTTGTAGATGCTGAGAACAATATCAAAACAACTGCAAGGTTCGCTTTAAAGCATTAATGACGTAAAACACTGGCACAGCGCTAGTCCTTAGAGGCTTAGATTTAGATTTGATTTCTTCTGGTAAGGCCATTTAGAGGCAGCTAAGCTCCAAAATCTCCAAGTGGGTAACTTTGGTGAGGTATTTAGATGGACTAAGTAATGGTTTGTTTAGTAAGAAAATATTTAGTAGTTTTATAGCACTGAAATACTTTGCTTAGAGTTATGTGACTATGTAAGTGTTTTTTGTAGTCTAGTTTTGTCATTTTAATCAAATAAATGTAGTTCACAGTCAGGGTCTACAGTTTTATGAGCTGCAAAATTTAATTATTCACTTAGTTTTTTATGCTTCTCTGCATTTCCTCCATGTCTAGCAAGCCCCACTAGTATATCTAAAGACAAGCTCCACCGTGACCACCGCACAGAATATAGGCTAATAAATAAAGTACACTTTTATGACGCCGTTAAAACTGTTTACAAGCGTATGCTTTTTAACTTCACACAGACTAGAGACCTACCCAGAGTGCGAGTGCATGGACCAGACTGATGTTACCGCCTCTGTAAGTATACTGTCAGACTAACGCTTATCCCCCTGTTCTAAGTGGCTTGACCACATGACTAAATCCACTCTCCCCTATGTAGGAGTCTGCTCCACACACGTGTGATCTGAATGCAAACACAGAGACAGCAGAGCAGCCTGGCCAGGAGGCCAGCGCTGGCCACCTTCAGCTCAGCTCTGTCTTCACCGATGGAGATGGAGAGTGGGAAGGTAACTCAGCAGTTCGTTCAGTTAGTGTTGCTTGTGACCTACTTTAGATCAGCTGATGATTTTGCCTTATGGAAATTCCCCTATGGAAAAAAATGCTACGTGAACAGAGCGTTATTGTGCCCACCACAGAGAAAGATGTAACAAGGCACGTTTTAGCATGTACATAAGATCATATAGTGAGATTGGCTTGAGCTGTGTGTTTTTTGCATGTGTGCTTGACCCATAGATAAGGCGATCCTTTGTCCTTGACACCAGAACTGTAAACAGGTGGATAGATTTAATAGGTCAACTATTAATGAAAGGTTCATGGAGCAAATCCATTTTTTAATGGATCAGCTATCAATGACCTTTACATACTGTACCCTTGGTTAATTTTTTTGAATAACATTAGCTTTTCCAAGAGGCAGTACATGCCTGTAGGAACACCTGGCAGAAAGAAATGCTCACAATCATTTTTACTTTCAGCCATGACTCCATATCATTACATACATATCATATGTGTGGATGTTTGCTTGTTTGTGTGGCCTGGTGGTGATAGATGGCAAGGCATAAAGCTCACATCGGTCTTCTCTGCTATCTCTCTCTCTCTTTTTTTCTGTCCCTCTCTCTCTCTCTCTCTCTCTCTCTTTTTCTCTCTCTCTCCTTCTGTTTATCTCTCTCTCTCTGTCCCCTCACTCATGCGTGGTCAGCATCATGCCCCAACACTTTCCCCCTCATAGACTTCACATGTATGCATCTGCAGAGGGAAGGGCACGGTAAGTAGTAGCTCCACAGCCACTCTCCTCTTCCTCTTATTCTCTGTCCTCCTCCTAATGAGCGTTAATCACTCCTCAGAGATCACAACTAACCTGTTTCTGTCCGACACTCATCTCACACCCAATTAGTACTGCTGTTTCCCACTGGTTTCAGTCTGCCCCTTTTCAGACCCATCAGCACTCCCCTAATGAATTGCCTGCCTCAGACATGGAAACTGTTAAGTGGACCAGCGAAGTTTCCATAGTGGTGGGCTGCAGGCCAGTACATTCCCTCTATTCGCAGAAGCTCGGGGGGCCTCTCTGTTTCTGGCAAAGGATCTAGCTCTAGATCTCCCCAACGTGACAGCGTTAGCATGCTTCACTGCACCTCTTGCTGCACGGCAGCAGTGGACCGCTCACTCCATTACTGTGGCTGTTGAAGCCCTCTGCTGGCACTGATTTAGTAGCGCTAAACCATCGCTCCGTGCTCCCGTCACAGATTTGTGTTTGCACAATATTTATTTTACCTGTGATGGTCTGCCCACTTGCTGGATTGAACAAGCTTTAAAGAACACCGGCAATATCTCATTCAACTTTTTGGGAAATTATAGCATTAAATCGTAAAAGTGTAGATGAAATCTATTTTTCGAATATATCTGTTTTTAAAGGACACACTGATCATTTTTGTCATTTTGTGTATTATCAAGGTGTTTATGAATTAGCATTTGAAAAGCTAGACGGGAAGGCATCCTGCAAGTTAACATCCTGTAGCTGTTGGGGCTTATAGCCTTTTGTGTTAGCTGAAGCCCTTGAGTCCCGTTTGAGGCTTTATTAGGATGATGTTAAATGAAGCAGTTTGTAAATACATTTTTAAGCCTCTAGAGCATATTCAACCATAGGTGCTTACCTTTAGCAGTAAGGCCACAATCAAAGAAACATCTGATCTATGCTAAGAATGTGGTCCTATACAAAAAAATGTGTCATAAATTAATAATGTACTTTAAGTGTATGTATTTTGGTGTAAGCTAAAAGTACTGCAGTTTCTCATTAGGTCCATTTTGACAGCAATCTTGAGAACTCGCAGCAAGTTTCTATGACTAAGGACTAAGCATGGATAGATGGATGTAGTTGTCCCTTCCACATATCCAAATAACATGCCCTTCGACTCCCAACCCATAACTCTTTACTGCTGAGTAGCCTGTTTGGGTTGTTTTTCAAGCCCTCTTTCCTCCGCCTGATAGCCCTTGTCCTCACTGTGTTGTCTTGGCCCCTGATTGTCATCTTTCCTTCTCTCTAAACACCCCACACAGGCTCTGAAGCAGTGGATCCCCTCATCCTCCTTTGACCCCCTAACCTGGGGCTTTGTGTGTAATCTGTCTCTTTGTGCGTTAGTGTGTCAGTGTAAACCAGAGAATATTGGAAACAAATTTTTGACTGAGATTGCTAAGAGACTGAACAATTTTGTTTGGTGACCCTCTTTGTGTGTTTCTGTTTGTGTTGTAGACCCTGTGCCAGTGTTCATGTCGTGGCAGGAAGAAAGTGAGTCTGGCGAAGCACAGTTATCTCCACTGGCAGGTCGCATGCTGCCACTGCCCCTGGAGGAGGACGCTCAGCCACTGCTGGCCCGACGCTTCCTGGACTTTGGCCACAGCCAGCGCTTCCTGCAGCAAGACTCTGATGCCACCTCGCCCACCAAAGCACTGTCCTGTGGAAGGTAAAGAGACCATTAAGATATGTACAGTTCATAGACAGTCTTCACTGGTCAGATAAACTCAGTTAATAGGCAGTCTTCTGTTCTCAGATATATACAGTTAATTAATGACCTTCTGTATTCAGATAAACGCGTAGACAGCCTTCGTTTTTTATATATACCTAGACAGCCTTGACTAGTCAGATATCTACAGTTCATACATAACCTTCAGAGTTTAGATAATCACACACTCAGAATTCAACTACATTTTGACATTATGTGATTTTTAAAGTTGCTACAACGCAATCTTTTCCTCTGATGTCTTTCAGGCCTCGCAGGGCCTCCTTCAGTTCCAAAGAGAGTGTAAAGGGAGACTCCGTCTCTCAGCAGCTCACCAAGAAACTCCAGAACCTCAAGAAAAAGATCAAGCAATTCGAGGAGCAGTTTGAGAAAGACAAGAACTACATGGTTGGCACCGTTTTATTGTATATCTGGATTCTCTTATAATGGTACAGGAACTCTTATTAGGCCCAAGAATGTTGAACCTTATTCACACTTCTCGTTTTCAGCCGTCTCATGCTGACAAGGCAGCTAATCCCAAGGTCCTGAAGTGGATGACTGACCTCACCAAAATCCGCAAACAGCTTAAAGGTAAGTCTAGAGTGAGTTAGCGAGTGAGCGTGTGCATTGAGAGCAGGGGGTGCTGGGTCTCGGGTTGGTGCTCGGGTTGGTGATTAGCAGTAGTGTGCTGTCAGTGGGCGGCCTGTCCCCCAGACAGAGCGGAGTCGTCTCCCCATCACTGCTTCATCTCACACGGGACCCACCCGCTCGCACATGTGTTGGTCCATTGTGATTGGCCTTCCCCACCCTTTCCATTATCCATTTCCATTTGACGCCCCGTCAGAGGTGCACTGCCGAATAAGTTTTTCTCTCTCTTTAACTAAATCCCCCCACGGATGACCCACATCGGCAGGACGACAGCACCTCTTACCAAAAGGGTCCTTGAGGCACCAGGCGGTGCTTCAGTCACACAGACGTCACTCCTCTGCCCCGAACACACCCCATTTTACACTGTCACGCCCCCTCACTGCCTCTAGACAGGCACCCCACTTCTGTAAGTACACTCAAGCAGCAGTAAGTAGACATGAGACCTTGCCTTGTTAAGCTTTTTTTTGTGGCCTTTTCTCCTATCTTCTTTTCCTTGGTTGTGTTTCTGAACGTGACCTTGTAGACAAATTCCCTTCAAGGGGACAGTCTCAGACATGTCACGGTTTCTTTTGTCCAGTGTGAAGAAAGCTTTTTTTGTTGTTGTTTTTTTTTTGTTTAGTTTTTTTTTGTTGTTTTTTTTTTTGTTTGTTTTTGGCCTGTTTTTAAGGGGTGGTATTTAGGGCTTTACGCCCCTATCATGCTTTTTTGGCTTTTTTTCTTGTTTTTGTAAGAAGGTTTTCATATTTTTTTTTTGTATACCCAAGTGCCCTCTTATGTTAAGTAAACAGTGGCAGTGCTGACTGAAATAGTATGATGGCTTTAATAGATGAACGTTATACTCTTCTTGGTGTAGCCATTTTATAGAGCTACACTAATACACTCCTGTATCCTGACGGCCTACGCTGTTTTACATGACTTCTAACATCCCTCACCCGTCTCTTTCTCTGTTTGTATTTGTGTGCTGTGGCGCAGATGCCAAACACAAGGCAGACAGCGAGCTGACTCCACAGACACGGCCACGCAGCAACACGTTGCCTAAAAGCTTCGGTTCCACACTGGAGCATTCAGCTTCCCAGGGCTCTGTGGAGAAGGAGGATGAGGCAAGAGGGCTGAGACCCACGCACGAAGAGACGCTTGAGCTCATCCAGCGACGTATCAAAAGCAAGAGAGAGGAAGATGGCTGGCCAGAGGATATCAGAGTGAGTATTAGCACACTGCTCCGTCTTTTTACACTCTATTAACGTTTTCTGCCATTGTGTTAATTTGTATAGTCAAACTTTCAGTCATCTCCTTGAAAAAAAGTATATTTCATCCGGTGCTAACAGTGAGTAGGAGCCAGTAGAGACCATTTAGCAGCATGATCCCATTTGCGTAATGCTAACAATCTCCTGACAGCTGCTGTTAGCAACAGTCATGTTTTTGTATAAAGTGCTCGTATATATATATATATATATATATATATATATATATATATCATCAGTTGGCCACTTATGTCCACCTACCTTGTATTTACACTCTTGCTTCAGTTTGTCAGTTGCAGCTACCATATAGGTGCATACAGACTTTTGTGTATGTCTAAATACAAAAGCTAGTTTTACACTTAGTTTGTACAGAGGCGTGTTTAGGGTTGTAGTAAATTAATTTAAAGTCACTGACGCTCTGAAATCTCATATTAAAGTTGAGACTGGTTGAGAAATTGTACAGTATTTTTATTTCATACTGTGAGTTATTTCCAAGCTAGCTCAGCATTGTCACTCGATGGTAAGGTGGTGGGAATAAAATTTAAAATGTATTAATATCATTGGTTAATGCATAGTATCATTAAAAAAAATAAACTATGTAAAAAAGCCAAGCTATAGGGAAAACATTATATGAATATGAAAGTAACATATATATAACATATATATAACATATATATACAAGTATATGACACATGATGCTGAATATGTGTTCATAGTAATTTGTTCTCTGGACAGAAAATGACCAAGGAAGAGCTTGCCTGCGAGAAGACAGTGCTGCAGAAGAACTTGCTGTATTATGAGGGACTGCATGGCCGTCCTGTAAGTGTCTCTTCTTCTTGTTTTCACATTACATAAACCCAGAGCAGGAAATGACCTCCACTGACCAAACAGCATTATACTCAAACACATACAGGTCATGACATAATCTTATAGTATAAATGCAGAAGACTCTGTAGACCAGTGCTGATTTTTATGAGTGTATATTTCTACAGGTGACACGTGAGGAACGTCTGGTTGTCAAACCTTTGTATGACAGATACCGGCTGGTGAAGCAGATGCTCACCCGTGTCAGCATCACACCAATCATCGTAAGACTTCTTTCTCTCTTTTGATAACACACATACATAAAACATCACAAATACATACATACGTACACAAAGTATGCCTACAGTACATTTAGAAAGAACACAGTGAAAAACTGATTTAGCACAGAGTGGACATAAATTTGCCATCTGCTGTGTTTACTAGGCATTAGAAAAACACCTGCTGTCTCACTATGTAGATGAAATTTCCGATGATTTTCCAGGATAAAAATAGAAGTGCCAGCGATGCATTCTAACCTCATGTGCCTCAAATCTCACGTGAGCTGCCTAGGGGCCTATTAAAACCAGGATAGCCTCACCCCTCCTTCCTTCCCTTCACAGGCCTCCCCCTCTAGCAAGAGACGCAATCAGACCCTGCAGCCCATCATCGAGGGAGAGACGGCCCACTTCTGCGACGAGATTAAGGAGGAAGAGGAGGAAGAGGATGTCGGAGGAGATCTAGAAATCAGAGAAATGGAGACTGAGGGCCCAGATGTCATCATTGCCCTGGACCCAGCAGCTCGCCCCAGCTCCCAGCAGCCTCAGCCTGAGAGCATCCTGAGGGCCAAGATGGAGGAGAGCTCTGGCAAGCTGACCCTTGACCTGCGCCTCTCTAGCTCCAATGCTTCATCTATGTAAGTGCGAAGAACTACACTGACCCACTGTTTAGTTTAAATACCCACAAATAAACAGACAATGAATGTTATTCAATCAGTCAAACTAATTCTAACCGACAGAAGTGCTAATTATTAGTGCAAGATGTGAGTTTTCAAAGCTCCTGAGCTTCAGCTTTGCATGCCTGTATACTTTTAAGTGCATGCTGATATATGCACGTAGCCCCACAGCACCATCCAAGAGTTTACGAGGGGGGAACCGCAATCCTCTCACGCACAAATCATATGACGGCCTATTTAAAGCACCTGCCGCAGGCCATGTTGTCTGTAAGAGTCACTGACCTCAAAGCCTCAAGCTGGATAAGACAGTAATCCATTTAGAAGGAAATGGACTACATGGACAGCTCGGCCTGAGTCCAGCAGACTTGTTCAGGTGCCACACACAGCCTTGTCACCTGCTTATCCTTGCACAGCACTACTTCTGACATTTTAACCTCACCAGCCACCTTGTACTGCTGTAAGGGCAGGAGGTCATTCTGCTTCCTACTCAGCAAGGCTTACAGTCCACACAATTTCCTGTAGCTTTGATGACGCCTAAACAAATCTCTGTGATCGCACCCACTCAAAAGGTCACCCAGCTGTTTAAAGTCTTATGTAATATTCTGTAGTAATACCAAGTACGCATGGAGGTGTGGAGTGAGAGTGGATGTGTGGAGTGAGGACGGTGGAGCGGAGGTGTGGAGTTAGGACGGTGGAGCGGAGGTGTGGAGTGAGAGTGGAGGTGTGGAGTGAGAACAATGGAGTAGAGGTGTGGAGTGGGAGTGGAGGTGTGGAGTGAGGGCAGTGGAGCGAGGTGTGAAGTAAGGACTGTGGAGTGAGAGTGGAGGTGTGGAGTGAGGACGGTGGAGCGGAGGTGTGGAGTGAGGACGGTGGAGCGGAGGTGTGGAGTGAGGACGGTGGAGCGGAGGTGTGGAGTGAGGACGGTGGAGTGGAGTGAGAACAATGGAGTAGAGGTGTGGAGTGAGAGTGGAGGTGTGGAGTGAGGGCAGTGGAGCGAGGTGTGAAGTAAGGACGGTGGAGCGGTGGAGTGGAGGTGTGGAGTGAGAGTGGAGGTGTGGAGTGAGGACGGTGGAGCTGAGGTGTGGAGTCAGGACGGTGGAGTGGAGGTGTGGAGTGAGGACGGTGGAGTGGAGGTGTGGAGTGAGGACGGTGGAGTGGAGGTGTGGAGTGAGAGTGGAGGTGTGGAGTGAGGACGGTGGAGCTGAGGTGTGGAGTCAGGACGGTGGAGTGGAGGTGTGGAGTGAGGACGGTGGAGTGGAGGTGTGGAGTGAGGACGGTGGAGTGGAGGTGTGGAGTGAGAGTGGAGGTGTGGAGTGAGGACGGTGGAGTGGAGGTGTGGAGTGAGAGTGGAGGTGTGGAGTGAGGGCGGTGGAGTGGTCTGAGTGTTTCCAAATAGGCAGACACTGAACTCTAAATAAGGTAACCTCTTCTATGTCCGACAGGCCAGAGCTCCTGGAGCAGCTGTGGAAAGCCAGAGCGGAGAAGAAGAAACTGAGGAGGACCATCCGTGAATTTGAGGATGAGTTCTACCAGCAGAACGGAAGGTGAGTTACAGATCGTGTTTAGAAAGGGTACGACAGCCGTCAGGCTTTCTGGAGTGAGCAGGCTCCTGAATAGTGTCTGAAAATTGAGGGCTTCATTTTACACAAACAGAACCGCACGCACGCACATCAGCTCTGAGCTCCGCTGCAGACAGCGCCAGCCGTAGATTAGAGAGATATTGGCTGATCCCTGATCCAGCTTCTGCACAGCGCACCACTGCAGTGTTTCTTACAGCAAAGCAAACAGTAGCCAGCTGAAGTGATGAAGCCACTTAACATGAACCTGCTGTCTTTACAGGAACGTACAGAAGGAGGACCGCATGCCCATGATGGATGAATACAAGGAGTATAAACGTATCAAAGCCAAGCTACGTCTGCTTGAGGTCCTTATCAGCAAGCAAGACTCCTCCAAGTCCATCTAGAACGCGGGGAGCCAATCATGCCGCATCAGCCAGGCCTTGCAACAACCCCCACCCCACCCCCCTCTGCAGCCTGTTGCCGCTGCCTCACCTTCACAAACCAAACCCCCCCACCCCCTCAGTGCTGCTGAGGAAGAGCAAAATTTCAAAGTTTCAAGCTAACAGTCGTCTAACACTTCATCTTCCTGTCTTCCCTTTGCATAAGAGATTCACCAGAATCACCTCTCTCCGCCTCTGTCTGCATCTGATAATCAGACATTAGTTTCTCTTTCTTTTCTGTCGTCACGTTGACTTTGTTTTCTCATAGTGAGAAATGCTTGGAATGAAGAGGGACACGCTTGGTGTTGGAACCAGCTCGTCAGAATGCGTCTGCACAGCTGGAACAGAACTCGTGACCACCGTAACGGTCAGCATCTTTACTCAGACTCATGCCGTGGATTCAAGCTACCTCCCGGAAATGCTGGGGAGCTTTACCGCCATTGGCGTGCGTTCTTTTGGACAGATCTATATGTATCTCTACACTCATGATGTAAATTCATACTGTATGTATGCATACTATGTTTCTGTCACAGTATGTCCTCTTTCCTTCAATACGAAGTTACTGACAGACACGGTACTGTAAACGAATGTCGGTGTTGTTTTCTTTCTTAGCTTTTCTCTAACACAAGACGAACAGAAGGATAAGCTGGTGCTCTTTTTCTTTCGTTATCTAATAATGTACCTGCGGATTCTCGGTCCCCTGAGGGTTGGATCAGACTGACGGAAAACAAATTCGAGGCAGCCAGATAGTCTATCATTTAGTATTCGTTATTGTCTGGTTGCCGGTCGAGTGCTATGTTAACAATATGTAACTAGATGTGTATTTAATTTGTATCCTTTCTTCTGTTTGTGTTCAAGATTCAGATTTCTAATGGATCTGTGTATGACTTTAAAGAACGAGCGACAACGTGAATATGGCAAAAGTACAGGTGCGGATGACTCTAGGTTAATAATAGGAGAGTGCGTGGAAGTACGTTTGGAGTGAATATTCACTCTTATTTCAGTCTCGAGTTAAAACACGCTGCTGGCTAATCAGCCCTGACGGGACAAGGCCACACACTGCTGCCCTCCAAGTGCAGAACAGTGTTGTGTCTTCAGGGAACGAAGCAGCTTTACTGACCCCCTTCCTGAGGCGCTCGTTCAACCCTACTTAATGTCAGCGAGCGACTTTGATCCGGGAAGGCATGCAGTCATGCTGAAGATTTCAGAGACATAGCCGAAAACGGCCGCACGCCGTGTCAGATCCTCGAGACGGGAGTCGCAGGTGACTCTACTAATGACTGGCTCACCTTAAACCTACATTCCATCAACATTACTTAAACTAAGCAGGAATGTAAACTTGCTGCCATGACTGCATGCCATGCCCTGCTGACTTCACTTGTTTAGCGTAGTGGACTACTGTGCGCTCTCTCGGAGGACACTCTGAAGTTCAAGTCAATTTCAATTCCACTATATCTCCAGCTAAGGGAAGGAAGACCCTCCGCTTTTCACTATATCTTTTTACAGTATGCTGCTGCTTGGAGACCTTCTACGGGCTAAAGGTGGTAATCACAGATCCGCAGCCTTGCCAGGACGGCAGTCATTTACTTATCACGTTTTCAGTTAAACCGTCAACCATTAACGTAGATGTGTTCTTGTGTAAGCTTTCCTTGCTCGAGTTATAGCGACTCTAAAATGAAGGGTACTGTTGAAATACTTACATTAGGTTATCTGGGCATTAAGGGCGGAACAGCAGGCACTTGTAATGGCAGTGAATCGTGGGAAATGTTAGTTCTTTGGTCTGTATCAGTGACCTGTGTCATTGTAGTTGTTGCTTGGGGTAAAAAGGCCGACGGTACAGCGCAGCCTTACTCCAAAGACGCACTAGCAGCTGTTCGGTTACTGCCAGAGTCGACTTCAGAATATAGTTTTGAAGCGAGTCAAAACCGGATCGGTGTGAAATGGCTTTGGGAGCTAACGAATGTTATTTGCACAGCATTCTGGAAATGCAGCCCATTTATTCTTACCTTGTTTTGTTTTTTGTTTCTTGTACAATGAAGCACTACTTGTGAACTGAAGGACGTGTCGGTAATTTCACGCATGTTAAGCCCCCCGTGTATCACTTTGTGATGGTCATATGAGGATGTTCTTCTTTTTGTAATGAGCATTGTTTTGTACTCATTTTTTAACCTTCACTCTCAGTGATACATCTATACAGTGTAGTACCTGTATTTGCTGCGCATTCGCTTATTGTTTTGTAAAAGCTTGTCGGTAGTGTGTTTGCATGGCAAAAACTTGTATTTCTATTTTTTGTGCCATGGAAAAAACGAGCAATAATCTAGCATTGAGGTCTTTATCAACGGAACGAGAGGCCTTCTGTATCCAGTATGTGCATTTTCAATAAATAGCTTGTGACTCAGTACATTTTTTTATTATTAGAACGTTTGATTTTTGTTTTGAGGCTTAAGATTGGTGATTCTCGTCCTGCAACAACAACTGACTCACTGATTAGCCATAACATTAAAACCAACTCCTTGTATTTACACACTGTCCATTTGATCAGCCCCTTTTAGAAAACTTCGTTGTTCTGCACTTATAGACTGTAGTTTATCTGATTCTCTGATTGTTGAACAACTCCTAAATGCGCTCCTGTATGGTGATTGGAGCTGATAGAACAGACAATGTGTGTAGACAGAAGGAGGTGGTTTTCATGTTATGGCTGTTCGGTGATTAAGATTCACACTGAATGTTTTTGTAGGATTTGCAAAAGAACTGAAGAAAAAAAGAAAAATTGAAGATTCATTCAATTCAAGAAGTTCATTCAGAAGAGAAATACAGAATCTTGGCTCATTCATCGGCTGTGCTCGGGCTGATAAAGTGAGGTTTGTATGTGCAACTGTTTGTAACCTGCTGCTGCCACCCACTGACTCACTTTATATCATTAGTGTTGTGGTGACATCAGCTCCAGTGCATCTTAGGAACTTGAGTGTTTCTATTTCTCGTCTTTCAGATGAAGATCAGGATTCTTTCTTATTTAAAAATATTATATATCGTCGCTGAAAAACTGTATATTGCTTACTTTACAAGAGAGGTCTTTACTTTCAGTGTAAGTCAATGGACCCAGAATCTTTTCTTTTGGAGCATTTCTATTGGTCCATTCATCAGGAAATTTTCACCAAGTGTAAACAACCATTGGTGTATTCAAATGTAGAAAACTCAAAATCGACAAAAATGGAGAAACATGTTTTTCATTGGACAGTGACGATAATATATATATACTCTATATAATATATATACTCTGTGTATACAGCTCATTACAATTACTGCTTCTACAGGAATTTTAAAAATGCTGCATATAGAGGACACAGGGACACTAATCCACTCTCATTTGTGCTTTGAAACTTATAATAAGCACACCAACAAAAGCAGCCTGGCTCACTGAATATCCCCTATTACTTCTACTTTTCATACGAGTACTGTTTTAGTTCACTAGTTTCCACAGATGCATGAAGATATCAGAATTAAATCAGTATATGGTCAATAGCTACATTTTAATGCTCAACAGATTTTGAATATTGCACGATCATACTCTGGATAAGTACAATGTTTAGATGACACTGAGTTACTACAATAAAATACCCGCAGTTTGTTTTTTGCCATTAAAACACTCAATGTCTGTGTTTGTAACCTTGTATAAATGTTTATTTAATGGAAGTCAATGGAACCGTTTTTTTTTTTTTTGCGAGCTATTTTGAAACATTTTTATTGGTCCATTCATCATAAAACTTTCCCACAATGTAAACAGCAGCTGCTGCATTTAAATGATGTAGAAAAATAGAAATATCCAACAAAAATGGAGATGCTTGTTTTTTATTGGACAGTGATGATATACTAGTTTAATGTTATATAGGGTTTCCATGCATTTTTATTTCTTGAATGTACTTTCTAATCTAGTGAAAATGAATAATATAGCTAAATAACATTTATATAGTTAAAACACAATAACAATCACACACTGTAGTTCATCTGTTTCTTCAAAGGTCAGGGGTCCCACAGGACCACCACTGATCAGGCTTGTGTGTTGCACTAGCGTGAGTGGATCTGACACGCCACTGCTCCATCACTTTTTTAAACAGCTCAGTGTAAATACTGGACTAATAATAGTCCACCAACCAAAGATAGCCAGACAACTCCATCCTGTGGGCAGAGAATAACCAACACAGACGCAGCAACAGATGAACTACTGTCCCTGACTTTACATCTACAAAGTGGACCAGCGAAGTAGACACGTCTAACAGAGTGGACAGTACATGGACACTCACTACAATGCTGTGTCTGATCCACTTGTGCCAGCATAACACACACTAACACAACACCTCCAACGTTAGTGTCACTGCCGAGCTGAGAATGATCCATCAACTGAATAATACCTGCTCTGTGGTGGTCTTGTGGGGGTCTTGACCACAGAGTACAAAATTATACAGTCTGGCGTATGTACGATCCACATACTATACATCTACATCTATTATACATCTATAGCGAATATGTGGTTCATGCTTTACTGGGCAAATGTCATAGGCAACTAAGTTCATTGTTTAAAAGGCTTTATCTTAGCAATACGTGTGTGTTCAACAGTAAGAACACTACATATCACTAAAGCAGATGTAAATAATCATAAATACAGTGCAGAGTAACATGAATATCTTATTTAGGGTTTAAAAAGGGTTAAATAAACACACTGACGTATGTAAAAGCACTACTTACTGTATTAATACTGTTTAAAAAAAGTTTTTGTTAAACAAATAAAAGTTTCCTGTCTGGAAAAAAATGGCTTTCTAATTATAATTATGTCCCCAAGTGCCTAAAATTTTTCCACAGTACTGTGTATGTAAACATGCCAAGACAGCGTTCAGTCACACGAAATGTGACTAAAATAAGAACAGTACATTTCAGAGGAACCAGTATTATATTCACCTTTACTTTAGATCTTTTAATAAGATACAAGTTTATGGGCCCCCAAAAATAATCCTGCAGAGAGACCCCAGAAGGCTTGAGCCGGGGTGTTGTGCCGAATTTAGCACCGCCGCCAGGAAAAGCACCCCTCTCGGGAGCGCACGTTTTGTCGCTTGAATCGAAAGCTGAGATAATCCGCTGACATTAGTTTGTATATTTTGACCAAATAAACGTGAACACGTCTCATTTCACTAAACAGTGTGCGTAAGCGCTCCCGCGAGGGGTGCTAAATTCGGCACAACTATTGTGCTGAATTCTGCACCCCGCCAGTAAAAGCACGCTCTCTCGGGAGGGGGTGCAGGTGACATGATTATTTTTAATTATTTCTTACGAGTCCGCGTAGTTAAGAACAGTATCTTTGGTATTTCCATTTTCTAAGTGAAGTTAAAGTCAAGACGACGATGTGTGCGCGCTCCCGAGAGGGGGTGCTTTTCCTGGCGGGGGTGCAAAATTCGGCACAACACCGGCCCTGCCGAGATATAAAGCCATTATCTTAGAACTGTGCATCAGACATCGGGCAGTGTACTCATAACCGTTTCATGTAAAAAATTAACGTGTTTTTCTGAACAAATAAAAATGTCCTGTGTGAAAAATACTGTTTTTATATATAATGTCACCGAGTGCCTAAACCTTTAGCACAACCCAGTATATGTACACAGCATATGACCTTATATTGAATAATATCCAATCTGAATAATATCGCTTTATTACTTTTATTTATTACTTATTTTACCATAACATGTCACACTATTCCAGTAATCTTCAAGGTTACAGGAACAAACAATCTGTTCGTGATTAAACAGAGCTGACTGCTGCCCTCCAGTGGCGAACCGATGAAACAACAAGAGTTGCTGCTGTGAGGACAGAAAGTCAATGCTGAACACTTAATGAATATACATTACATTAATAGGGGAACACACGGATTAATTGATTAAGGAGGTCTCCAGACAGAGCACAGTGTTTAATCATTCTTTTAATGATGCACTGGTTTAGAAATACATTAAAATCTATTGTGCACACCACTTTAGAGGAATCCAGAAACCATAGATTATACAGCGTAACGTCATTTACAGAGCTGGGAAGCCTCTGATAATTGCATTTAAGAACATCTATGTCACACTTCATCAGTTCTGACAGGCCCGGCAGCTTTCACTGTAGAGCGATGATAACTGCATAGTCTTGCTGTGCTGAAATGGTGAGGACTGAGTTAATCAATACTGCTTTTCCAATAACTGCTGAGACTGCAGTAAGCCATCCGGCACGGGTTAGTAGGCGTAAGGGAGTGGTAAAAATTCAGATTTAAATAAATATTTTAACAACCACAGCTCCAGTTATGGAATCGCTTTAAAGATAAGGCTCTTCAGTGCACGTGCGCAAGTGTAAAGTCAAAATCTATCATTCAGAAAAACTTAAAACCATCAGGTTAGATAGTGTTACAATCTCAAACTAGCAAAACGGTCTAAAACTCAAACAAGATTTCCAGAACGTTTTAGTGAAATCTGACTTCTGCTTTCTTTAACAGACCCTTCTGTTCCAAATTAAAATACAAATGAAATGGTAATAACTGACAAAAGCATACAGGCCAAAAATAACGACTTAAAATCAATTGTGCTTACAATAACCTACTTCCCTACACTGACATGCCACTGCCATCAAAACATGTACTGGCTCTTCAGATGTAAATGAAATTACAGTGCAATATCGTTAGACAGGTCACTGCTGTTCAGTATATAACTTAAAAGAATGACTCAGCCTAAAAACGAACATCTGGACCCAGCAATGTGCATCATACACATGATGCCTTATGATTACTGACAATCTCGCCTATGAAAGTGCTCATATGCAGTTGAGTTGACATATCCATTTTATAAGTTTGGCACATTTCCCACATTGATGAGGTCCCAGTATAGATATGCTATGCATTAAATACATTATGGCACAAAAAGCAGCTGGTTTAAACCGCTCTCCAGTTAGTGTTCACTTCTTTGCAGTGTTGTTTCTACAGTACTTCTTAGTCCGTGTTAAAACCCTGTTATATCAACGAATCGACAGTCACACAGTTAAAAAAGCAAAAGGAAAAATCCCTTCGTGAGAGCATGAAGTGACAGCAGTGTACTTCAGTCCAGGTCCTGTTCTGGGAATGATATGCAGTGATAACATGCTCCTCTTTAATGGCTGATCAGATGCCAGAAAGAAGTGGCTGCGGGCGAATACTGTAGTTACGCTGAGGACCCCGGTTTTAGGCTCTGCCCTCGGATGCCCTCATCAGTTTTTGTAACGGGATGAGAGGCAGTGACTTCCTTAGTGTCGCTAATCAGTAGTAGAGCAGGGAGGGAGTTGGCATGCTCTGCATCTGCAGTCCAGTTTCCCACACCAATCCAGCCCCAGCCGTCTCAATCCACTTAGACCATGCTTAAGCACCCGCTGGCTCCAACTGCTCAGTCCGCTTTAACTAAGGACTTATTCAGTCTGACTGTGAGCTCATAAAAAACGGGCAGGGGGGGGGGCACGCAGCCTCTCAGACAATCGTGGTGGTGAATGGCACTGTTTGCAAGAGCGAGGGGCCACAGAGCACAGCATGTGTGTGCCTGGTCTTGCATTCTGGCGGTCAGTCTGCGTGATGTTGTGCTTTATGCAGTTTGGGTTTTTTTTATGGTGAGCACAGGGTCAGTGTGACCAGAGCAGAAGGAACCTGTTCTTAGCCCGCCTGCCCCCACAGACCAGCTTCAAATGACTGTATGTTTACCACAGCCATTCTCTTCTGTTAGTGGGGTCCTGCTCACCAAGGCCCTTAGTCATAATGGTTTGTCAATGACTGACACCCCTGAAACAGAAACAAAGTAGGTTAGAACAAACCAATGGCTCAATCTGAGAGTGCAGTTGCAGGACGGTGCCACGCAACTACACAGATGTAGGTCATACGCAAACTTTACCAAGCAAAGCATTTAGCTAGGCAGGAGGGGTGCTTTCAGATGTAGCTCTTTTAACCAAACTCAGTTCTGTTAAAGTGCATCTCAAATGAAACCAGCACTAAATGACCTCAAAGACTCATACTACAGCTCCTTAAGAAGTCTGACCCTCTCACACCACTCCTGATGTACGCAGCAAGTGGACGGTGAGAGGAAATACCAGACACATCTACTGATCTCTTATTATAAAATTACACTCGTCACAGAGCTCCACAAACCAGAATTCCACGTCTGCACCAGGCACCCCAATGAAAATAATGTGTTTGAAAGAGCAGCAGTGAATTTTTATTCATTCATTCTTTCAGTGTTCAATGTTAAAGCAGCCTAAACCTTAACAGTTCTCCATGTTATCCTCTCTTCCCTTTCTTATCTCACAGTCAAGAATACCACAGTTATTACAAATGCTATATTTTGTGCTTTATTAATGTCACTCACTCTGTTTATGTGTAGTTTTTTCTGTTAACAGTAACTGATTTTCAATAAAGGACAGTTTCAGAATGAAGTTCTACGAGACAGTGAGGAATGGGAACCTGCATAGCTGCGTCCGTTGCTCATGTTGGTAGGAATGAGGCTCCATTTATCCGTAGCTGGGTTGTAAAATTCCACAGAGGACAAGTTACATGAGCCATCATCTCCACCAATCACATACAGCAGGCCGTTTATGGCACACACTCCTGTGTACAAACAATGTCAGATCAGAACAAGCACTCTGCCGTTATAACACATGACTTTTTACTGGAGCTCAAAGCGTTGGACCTCTACCTCTGTTCTGAATTACCTGATTATATTAATGCGTTCCTGCCTCTATGAATGTAGCTGATTACTTGGAGCTGCTTACCTGCATTCCTTCGGCACATGTTCATGTCACACACCTGCCTCCAGGTGTTAGTGGCAGGGTCATACACCTCTACACTCTTCCTCACCAGGGGACCATCATGCCCTCCTGCAGCATATAACTGTCCATTGAGCACTCCAACTCCTGCACGTGCACACACACACAACAATTGTATACACATACACATCAAACAAATGGCATGTCAGGCAGCAAAAGTTACTTATTCCTATACATTGGAAGATATCAACACTTAATATTACGAACAAAATCCAGTTATTTGTTGTACATGTACCCCAATTTGGTGTTGGTATATCAAATCAACCAGCCGTACCTGCTCCACTCCGCCTGGTGCTCATGTCGGCCACGTAGCCCCATTTGTTGCTAACTGGATTGTACTCTTCCACGGTGCTCAAACACTGCCGGGATGCCCCATCATAACCTCCCACTGCATACAACTTTCCTGAAAACATGCACATCATTTATCTCTTGATCCACTTCACAGCAGGGCATATTAAAATATTTCCAGTGTTCAAGAACTTTCAAGGTCCTGCTAAAATGACCAAATAAGAATAAAATGTCTTTATGAAAACATAGAGGCCTTAACTATGACTATAGTTGGTCATTCAGAAAAAGAAGCTGAAATAAGCACTTACCATCCACAACTCCTACACCCACGCTGCTACGCCTGGTGTTCATGGGAGCCACAAACACCCATTCGTTAGTTTTGGGGTTGTAAGCCTCCACTGAAGACAAGCCTGAAGAGAGGCCAGAGCAAGTGAGTGTTTGTATGTGTAGCTAGTTATGACTATATACACCAAAAATCACACATAAAAACAGACTCTCTCTCTCTCATATATATATATATATATATATATATATATATATATATATATATATATATATATATATATATATATAGGCAATTCTGGATGAAAACCTATTATTATTAGTTTGTAAAACATAGACTACTGATAAAGTTCGACATTCGACATAGCTGGTTACACTATAAGTATACTTTTGTTTAAAAAACATACCCAAAAAAGATTACAGTAGCTTAAATAAGCTCAGATAAATGAAAAAACGATACTGATAACAGTAACAGCATCAATAAAATCTTGATGATAGCCATGCCTACATGGCTTAAAATGCTTCTGCAGTGCCAGCACTTGTAGCAACATGTTTAAAAGTATATATTGTGCAGGAACTGGCTTAAAAAAAAAACGTCAACATATCAACACTCAAGTTTCAGCATAGAACAGCAGGTTTGCTAAATAGGAATGTAAAAGAAAAGGCGAGCTGTACCTGTACTGCCATCAAACCCTCCAACAGCATAGAGCAGATCCCCAAGCACAGCTGCTCCAAGAGTGCTGCGGCGCTCCTGCATGCTAGGGACTGCACTCCACTGGTCCCTGACACCATCATATACATCCACCGTCCTCACACGCAGAGAACCGTTGAAGCCCCCCACTGCATACACCTTTCCAGCCATAAACACCACACCTATGCGCCATATATACATGGACACAAAGAATCAGGAGGACGACAGTGGAAATGGGTAGGGTAACGATATGGAGCACAAATGAGACATTCACCTGCTCTGCAGCGTCTAGAGGGCAGGTCGGCCACCTGGTACCAGCGATCCTCCTGGAAGTCATAACACTCAACACTGCGGATGGCTTTAGGGGCCTGGCCACCCACCACTATCATAACCTGGTAGAGACATGGTTTTATATTGTCACAACATCAGAAGCACGGGTAGGCAGATATAAAATATTTGCACTGGCTACTAGGGTCCCCAAGCTAATTACAGTATATTACCTTATATAATTTATATTTTTCAAAAAACAAGCACCTTTCAGCACTAAAAACCTGTCTGGTGTAGTTCAATAAATATTCTACATTAATGCGGACATTGCTGTTGCAGTGATCGCGGTGGACCCCATAGCCACTGCCGATACACCTGTCCTTACGTCATCCAATCTAGATGTCATCAGAAGTACTTAGTAGCAGAACTGTGAGTAAAAGGATTGATCTTTACAGTGGAGAATAAAAAAAAATCACCAAGTAAACCAAAATGTCTATTCTTAAGGTGTCTATCCTTCTGACCAAAGAAATGACCACATGATTTTGTACCTTAGGCAGGCTGACCGGTGTCCGTGGTCGTGTCCTATCAGTCTTTATCAGGTGTCGCTGGTCTGCAGGCAATAGGTGGTACTTCATAGCTTCAATGAGAAAGTCCTTACATGTGTTGTTGTTCTTGATCAAAGCTTCCTCCTCTACGATCTGCTTAGACACCAGGGCATTAAGTAAGCACCAGACACCACAATTTCTAGAATTCTGATAAAGTAAGTATGATAAAACTTGTGTCAAAGTAGAATTATATATATAAACGACTCCAAAAACTACCTGAACCAAGTAATCTCTTGACAATAGAGGCAGCCGAACATGCTCCATGAGTTTTGGCATGTGTTCTAATCGTGCTTCTTTATCATGCTTTATCCACGCAATCATGGCTTCAAAAACCTGCAACAGAAAACAAAAAGACACAAGCTCATTCCCTGCTTCATGATGCCACAGTCACTGAGCTGGCTCCAAGAGCAGATGAAAGCTGGCAGGAGCTGAGCACATGAACTTAGGAGGCAAGACACAGAGCAGCTAGTGTTGAGTAAGGCTTCTGACTGATAGATGGCTCAGCTACTTTTGCTTCCCAGCAGCTTGCTGACCCTGTGAGTCAAACTGTTTATGACAGGGCTTTCATTTTACTGAACAAGCTAAGTACACCAACACTAAACAGCTGGCTGGTATAATGGACAAGAAACAAGCTGTATATAATGCTGTGGTCCTGTCTCTATTAATTATGCTAGCAACCCAGTAAGCTACAGATTATTTTTGGCTCCATGTCTTACTGTAAGGCAGCCTGGTAAGACAATTTTAGACATACATTATTATTATACACTTTACTCCACACGTTTTAAAACAATTAGGTTTAACAGAGTGACAAAACTGATAATTGGTGGATAGCCCAATAAATAGACAACCCACTATTTGATAATTCAACGGTTTTATTTAGGTCTATATCAGTTTCAGCTCATTATTGGGGCATCTGCCCCTAGAATTTGATATGATTGGCTGACTCAAAGCTGTTTTAGACCCTTGAAGCGATTCAGAAAGTACTAAGACATGCCACACCCCCAACGACTGCTGTTCATCGCTGTTTGAGAGTTGGCAGCCTACCAAAGGAACACAGTGATAATAAAAAGGTACGGTCCTATCTTAATGACCAACAATTTACTACCCAAATACTGTGCACACAAAGGTGACACTGGAAATTGTGCAGTTGTTTCACAGTTCCAACAAACTCTCCTGTGTGAAAAATCTTCTGATAATGAGTCCCTCCCCCAGGAAGAGCACAGAATTTCCATTGGTGGCACACTAAAACGTACAGGTCAAATGTGAAGATGCCCAAAAACACAAAAAAATACAAGGTACCTTCTCTTCAGTGGACACAGTCAGTTTGTCACTAGAGATAAGACTGCACACTTGCTGCAAGGAAAGACCCATAAACTCCTCTCCCAGCATGACCTCTGAGAAATGCTGCTCTGTTTAGCACAAGAACATACACATACAAACACACGCATTACTCAGCTGCCCTATTCCCCAGCTCTCTTCCCACACACTCCATACTGAACAGCTACACAAACGCTCACCAGCGTAGGCGTGGGCATGGTTCAGCAAGTCTGTGCAGGCGTGCAGGTCGGCAAAGGCACGGATGCCAAGGCAGTTGGTGGGGTGGAGCTGAGCCTGAAGGAACTCGCAGCACACCTGCCTTACGTCCATCAGCTGCAGCAAACTGGCAGCTGGCAGCAGCACCTGGACAGAGATTACACAGTGTGAGACATGGCAACAGATGCAAAACAACATCTTTAAAGTAATATTATAAGCAACGTTTGGAGAAACACCATAAACTGAACCAACCAGTGCAGTAGTCACTGAAGTGCAATTAAGAGTTGATTGCTTTGACAGTTGTGAGGCAGAAACCGTTTCTGAAGTGACACATTTTTACAATATGTATTGTCTGCCAGAAACAGATGAAATAAAGGGGGCATCAGAGGTGATTTTAAAACGCTTTTCTTGCGCCATGTGGTGAACACAGAGATGGCACAGATAAGAAATCCCTTCTGATTGTTTTAGACGCCTTTGAGGATTGTTCTTGCATCACATTTCACCATGTACCAACAGAGCAGGATGATTCATCATTTCCTGACGCTAGCCCAATAACTGTGGCTTCATCAGCATACCTGAACAACTTCCCAGCACCTTTTTTCCTTTTTATTGACAAAAAAGTTCTATTTACCCTGATAACCTGTTTTATATTATTGAACTAGTTTAATATCCAGTATTTCAGTGCCAGTGTCAGGGCTCAAATCACATTATTCACTGTATAAAGAGTAGACCTGATATCCATCAACTATATGCAAACATGCATATTAGGAGACTTCAAATGTTGAATAGTTTGATCGTTGTGCATCACAGTAAATCCATATGTGGTGAGGTGCTTAATCGTTTGCACAGCCAGAGATGCTGTGTAAGGGCAATGGGTCTGAAGTTGTCGCAGTACCATTTCTGCTTTGACTTTTGAACAGAAATGATTAAACAAAGCTGTGGAACTGAGCATTGTCTCCAAGAGGTGTTAAAGACTCCTGTGAAGACAGAGGCTAGCACATCAGTGCAGTTACTGTGCTGAAAGGGAGGGGTGATGAAATCAAGCTGCCTTTCTTCTGTTTAGCTTAATGAAAGCAGTTCCCACCTCTGCTTCTGCAGCGGTGAATGATGAAGGCACAGTCACAGGTGGGGGAGGAGCGTAGCAAAGACACATTCTGCTTTCAAAGTAACAAAACATGGTTTATCTGGTGGACAAGCCAGGTCACATTTAGCGTTATTTAAGCTTTTTATACTAATGTTTATTGTAGCATTTATTTTCAGTTGAGCAGTAGTCTTTAACTCGGCTTTCCTAATAGCACATTAAATTCATATTTAGCGTTATATAGTTTTAAACAGATCCACATATCCATGCCTCTTACTGCATAGAAAAGACTCTGTACTGAAACAAGCTCTTGCACTGCAGATCTGGAGATTGAAGTGAATATATGAGCAGGTCCCATCACAAATTCAAACAGTTATGTTCATGTTTAAAACAAGGGAAAGCAGCAATATGTGACCAGAGTGACCCAGCATAGCCATCCTTGAAATTATTACTAAGTCGAATTTGTCTACAATCTGCAACTCCACATAATGATAACTGAAATGTATATCTAATGCATGTACAATGCCAATCAAAAAATAATCCCTGACTATTTCAAAAATAGACTAACTGTGTGTTATGAGACAGCCGAACAACTGGGGGAAAACATCTAACTGTGCAGCCCATGTATTATTGGGGCTTAAAGTTCGACTGCTAAATGTATTGTACTGCCAATCCACAAGCTCTGTATATAGAATACAAATAACAGAGTGGCTCTGGCCATTTGAAACCTACTCTTTTTCAAACCATGTTTACAAAAATTATTCAACCCTCTGTTATAGTGGTTACAATCATCCTTTTTGTAGGCTATTAAAGATGCACAGAGCCCCAGAGAGATGCTCTATGGCCATTACTGTGCAAAAGCCCACAGCAGAGGCAGTTGTGCTCAATAACAGATACACTTCCCTCTGTTACATTTCCACATACTGGCAGGCAAAAAACTAGGTCATTTATCTTGGATTTATAAAGCTTTTACACCTATTCCATGACACACTGAAATCTCAGGAGAAAACTCCATGTGGCTTTTCAGAGCATCTGTTCTCCACAGCTGCAGTGCCTGTAGCAGACAATTCCCTTTACTCATAAATAATTAGATTAAAGCAAGAAAGTATTATATGGTTTCACAGTACACTCACACTCATGAACAATCACCGTACAACAGCAAATGTGGTAAACACAGGCAGGATTTTCCTCTGCTCTTTACACATTTCCCCTCTTAATAATGACAGGAAATGCCGTGCCTCAAACAGCTCGAAGATAGAGTAGTTACAGAGAAACAGGGCATAATCAAAACCCAAAGGAGTGAGTAGAACATGGGTTAGTGGTCAAGCCAAACCATACAAGCATGGAGTTATAGATTGAGAACAGAATTAATTTGCATTAAAGCTCTCAGAAATCACAGGTTGTATTTTAACCTACCTGAACATTGTCTTCTGATACTTCAATCTGTGCCGTATATATATAATCCACCAGTTTCTTTAGTGTTTGTCCGTCCATATCCCTTATTTCAACACGTGGAGCCTTACTTTCACTCATTTCACCTATCAAACAACACAGAATCAACAGAGTGCTATGGAAAGGGCTCTGGTATAAAACAAAACATATAAGCCACTTGTCTTGGCCGCAGTGGTTAATGCTGTTCACTGATAGTACACAAGCAGATATGGAAACATCCTATGTATGAGCTTCAGCAGCAGGTAGCTCAACATAGTTTTTATGGTTTGGCTCATCACATTCGGACACATGTTGAGCTATTTCAATGCGTTGCACGTTTTTTCGGCATATGTTACATGATATGACCAACAGCTCCTATAAGCAGAGTACCTGTGAACATGGCACAGAAGTAGGGACTACAGGAAGCGAGTATAACTTTATGTGCAGGAATCTCCACCTCTCCAGCTACCAGCAGGACATCACAAAGCATCTTCCTGCTGTGGCCATAAACAAAAAGAAATTAATAATTTTTTTATGTTTTTCTGTGGTTATCTTCAAATTGTGCGTGAGCTTCATAGACAGGTTTAAATCTCAAGCACCAACCTTCTCAGGTCATTCATGAGCTTGAAGGCTTTCCTCATATGTGTATGTGTGAAGGTGTGCATCCCTGGGTCTCTACCATCGTCCTCTGAGACAAATCCTGGCAAGGCTGTAACTCGCCTCCTGGTAATGACATTGAGCACTGATGTGCATGTATACTATACACATTGCTGTCAGCACACAAATTCTATCTCTACAACTTAAACTTTCTTTAAGAACACAAGATCCTGCATCAGTGAGCAACCTGAGAAAAACGCAACATCAATCACGGACATTCTTTACTCAGTGTATGCCATGCAACTTAGTATACACTGCGACTCATTCCCCCAACATGTTTGTTAAGTTTTTGTTTTTTTGTCAAGAAATACGTATAAAGTAACGTTACGTTAAGGTTTAACCTGTTGGTGACATAAACCAGTTTTAAAGCTGTTCTCATTTTAAAACTGGACAAACAGTTTGTGTTCTAGCTACAACACTGAGCTCGGACCAGACTGTTGGCCGCCTCGCGTCTCGATAAACAGACCTGGCAGCGAGCTAACTAGCTAACTTAGCTAATGTTAACGGCAGCTGCAGTCGGTCACATAAAGTTGTTGGAAGAGTGGTTTGTGTTGCATTTCTTACATTATTTAACTCCTAAAATGTAAAAAGCCAAAGAAAAGCAGTATACATGCCCTCAGGACAAGCACTTACCCGACGAAATCCATGTTTCCGGAATATTATACAGCTAGCCGAACGGCTAACATCGGTAAAACTGCTAGCTGGGTAGCTACACGGTTCATCCCGCTGCAGCTCTGAGGCCCAAAAACGTCCTGTTTGTTTCCCGCTCTGCTCCCCTCGAAATGACCGCTCAGTGGTCGGCAAATACTACAGCCTATCGCTGCACGTATGGGGATCTTTTCTGTGTTTAAAGCAGCCCCTGTACATAGTCTGTGGGCTGAATGTTTACATGCAGAGACTCTCAGTCAGTCACTGCCTTCTCTCCTCCCGCTGCCCTCTCCCGCAGCACCGGCCAATCCGCGCGTGTCCACGTTGCCGGGAAACGGTACGCGTAGGATGCTGGGGTGGGTAAATATGGGCTATCACTTACTGAGAGACCACCTAAAACTCCCTTCATCATTCCATAAGAGATCAGTCTTAATATAAAAGGGATGACCAGTTTGAGCCATCACCCTGGAATACACGGACTGAAACTACAGCACGGACTAGACTATGGATGCTGTAACAGTAGGACTGAGTTTTCGAAATCAATTATTTTATTTAGTCCTGCAGTCTCTGCCAACATCTACAAATCAGGGGTTTCCAATCCCAATCAGAGACCCAATAACCCCACCCCACTCACCCAGTTTTAGAATTACTGATTCAAGTTAGTCACTGCAATGCAGGCCAGACCATTGTTCTGGAAGCAGGACTTTAATTCTGCAATGATTTGAGAAATATGGGCCAAGTTGCTGTTTTTAAAAAATATATATATACTCAGTCAGCATCTAGTGATAAACCTCTGTCAACATTCTTGTGCATTTTGTCACAATGAATAAGCAGACAAGCAATTGCATTCATAAATTTTATTCAAGTAAAACAAGTACATATTATGCACTAGACATAATTTCGACTGTTTCAACCAAAGGGTCTGCCACAATTCAGAGTGGTCTTCTCCTGTTCTTCACTTCCACGGTAGGTTGCACAGAACTACGGCACATCAGCCTGTTAAACAAACAAGAATTAGGGACAATTTAGAAATCCACCATAACAGTTTTATTACTTTTTAAACAATGACTATAGTATTAGTATTTTAAATTCAAAAGGGGACTTACCATTGCTGTGGTGCCATGATTTGCTCTCCACTTAGAGCAACTGCTTTCTGAAGACTGCCTTTTCTAGATTAAAAAAAAAGGAAAAAAAGGCTTTAATAACAGTTCAAAGATCAGTATCAATGTTGATGCTTGGTGATACCTGCATGTGCCCATTTCACTTACTGGCAGAGCTTTCCACATCTCTCAGGTCAGTCAAACTTCATCCACCAGCTGGATTTATAACCATGAAATTACCTAATCCCAGCAGTTTTGCCATTTCTGCAGGGAGAAAGATAGAGAGATGTTATTATACATTCAGACTGACTAATTATATAGTTTACTAAACTGCCAAACCCATTCACAGTCATTCCTTCAGGGCAATTTGTATTGCTTAATTCATGGAGAGGGAGGTAAATGCAAGTTGATTTTTTTTTTGTCTGACAATCGCACACATTCACACAATTCAACAAGCCAGACCAGTGCTGATTAAAACTATTTAAAAGCCATGGAAAAAAAAGGAAAGAAAAGGAAAGTTTACTACTACAGTTTAACGCACAGAACATTAACAATATCCACGTCCGTTCAGTGTGCCATTAAATGTAAAGGGACAAAACACAAGCAAAAACACCGAGATGATGAGGGAGGGGGTATTGATAAGATGTAAAGTAAATAACTGAAGCCACAAACCTTGCATATAAATGCTGATCTCCTTGCATTTGGTGTCAATAATATCTGGAACTAATGCATCAAGTAAACAGGAACTCTAAGCCCCCACACTCCGGTAAGACCTTAAACTGAAAATTGTCTAAAATATTGGATTAAGACATAACTAAAAGCGTAGCACCACACATACAAACCAAACAGAATATTCTAATTACCACTTTAGTCATTCACATGATCCTCAAATAAAGTTTATGGTTAAAAAATATATAGAAATATTTAAACTTATGTTGCATGCACGCTTTACTGGATCATCTAGCAAGTACCTGATGTAAGGAGTTCAGTAGTTCCAAGTGGATCCATATGGTGTTTAAGACACACTCAGTGTAATGTCTTGTGTATAAAGTATTTCTACAAACCTGAAACCTGGTGCGAATATCCTATGGACTTTCAGCTGGGTTTCTACAGCTCTGGAGTACCCCTGGAGAATCCAATGACGTAGTAGTGGACACAGCTAAGGTATAGATCCGTCTTATTTGATCACTAAAAGTATTGGAACAGAGCTCTAGACATATTTTAAGGTAAATACAACATCCTTATTTAATGGCTGGGGAAACATTAAACTCCCCATTCATTTGATGAAGAAATGATGAGTACAAAAGACAGTTGGCCTGAGACCAGGCTGGACTACATGTTGGCAACTAAACTAAATAAACAAAATAATGTTAATCTAGTCAAAATCACCCAAAGAGGCTCAGCGTGTCAATAAAACAATGGCTAATGGAACTTTTATTCATAGAAATACATACAGTTTAATTGTAACTGAAAGAAACAATATTTAATAGGTCAATACCTTTCAATAATACAATGAGACAAAAGCAATTTAAGGAGTTTGAATCCTCTTCAGAATTGAACTTAAGTGGAGAGTAGATCAATCCTACACCAGGTTGTTCAACGAATACAGGTTCACTTTAACATATTTGACAATATTTTCCATAATAACGCATCAACTATTTGACATTATATTACTTGGGAAAAATATCACATGTCAGTCACTATAACGGATGAGTGGAAGTATCTGGTGAACGTGACACGAGAACGAACCATGGCATGGTTCTTCTACATGCTGCGCTCTGAGATCGAGGACGAGTCCATCCGAAATAGATGCACCGAGCCCGCTCACCTCTAGTGACCAACAAGCCTAGTTAAAGCAGAACTAAGGGCTAAAATTAAGTTAACTGCACGGGAATTGACATGACTAACTCGGTTCAAACAGAAACAAAAAAAAGAAAATCCCAGATTTAACACTTCATAAACTTAAGTAAAAAAAGGAGGAAATAAAAGACACAAGATACAATACAATATGCTAAAAAGAGGAAACACATGCCTACGCTAACAAGCAAGTGGACTAATCTTAACTTAATTCAGACAAATAAGCTTGGTAAAAACAGTTCTCCGACAGGTAACCTGCCCCTGCCACCCAAGGGATGTCAGATAAAGTAAAGATCCAGAGTAGTAGTCCTATTAACTTGCTGTAAATCCGCCTAGTGTGTTAGGAAAGAGATCGATGGACTGATGTATAGCTGCTGTAAAGAACTTGATCGCTGGATTTTATCGAATAGGCTGCGTAGATACGCCCCTATCTATATTGAAGCTAGGCTGGATTAGTTGAAGATTCTTGTATGAATTGAGTTCGAGTCCTGGGGAAGGAGCAGCTCTTAATCTCGGACCTATAACACGCTCTTAATACGAGCCTCCGTAACCCCCCCTGCCGTAACCACCACCACCACCGCCGCCGCGGGAGTAAGGAGCGCTGCTTCTGCCCGAGTAATTACCTTTCATTGGCCCATAGCCAGAGGACTGCTGGCCATAGCCGCTTCCAAAGTCATTGTAGCCGTTACCACCGCCGCCGTAGCCGCCCATTTGGTCCCCGTAGCCTCCCCCATACCCGCCACCGTAGCCACCGCCGTAGCCGCCGCCATAGCCACCGTCGTTGCCTCCGTAGCCACCGCCATAGCCGCCACCGTAGCCACCGCCTCTTCCGCCGCCATAGCCGTTCTGAGGCCTTCCCATGCCGCGTCCGCCTCGTCCTCCGCGGCCGCCACCGCGACCACCAGCCGTCTGCATCTCTTGCTTGGTCAATGCTTTCTTCACCTCCACCTTGTGCCCGTTGATAGTGTGAAACTTGAGCACGACCGCTTTGTCTGCCGAGTCGTTATCGTCGAAGTACACGAAGCCGAAGCCACGCTTCTTGCCGGTCTCTTTGTCCGTGATCACCTCGGCCTTCTCGACGGAGCCGAACTGCGAGAAGCATTCAATGAGGTGACTATCTTCGATGTCGTCTTTAAGACCGCCAACGAATATTTTCTTGACTTTAGCGAGGGCTTCTGGCTTCCCGGCGTCTTCTCGAGCCACCGCTCGCTTGATCTCCACGTTGTTGCCGTCCAGGACATGTGGCCTAGCCGCCATGGCGGCGTCGGCCTCCTCCGGCGAGGTGTAGGTCACGAAGCCGAAGCAGCGGGAACGTTTCAGCTGCTGGTTCTGGACAACCACACAGTCGGTCAGCTGCCCAAACTGCTCGAAATGCTTGCGCAGTCCTTCATCGGTGGTTTGGACATTAAGTCCGCCGACAAAAAGCTTGCAGAGTTGGTTTTCCATTTTCACGTTAGCTCAAGTGAACACGATCAGCTCTGCGATCCGTCTACCTAAAATGGCGGTCGCGCGCTGTAATAAATGGCGGCGGTGGGCAGGCGGGCGGGGTGAACGGCGGTGACGTCACCAGTATCGTACCCTGCCCCAATTTTCAAAAAATCACAACCCCCCTCCCCCACTTTTAAACCCGATTCATAAAGACAGAGAAACATCTAAAACGATAAAATACCGATTGTAAAATTGTGAAAATAAAATAAAATGTGTTTAAAAACACGTCCCCTCTGTTTACTTGTTACTATAGTAAACGGCTGGTATACGTTACACGAGGCACACGAGGAGCACGAGGTGATCTTAAGAAATATATACACTATATATATCTATATCAACCAAGAAAAACAAAACACCTTGTTTCTTATATTTGCGTCTCATGCAAGAAGTCGTCGAAAAATCTAAAACATTTTATTGTTTTGTGAGGGTTTCTTTTCATGGTGTATGGCTGTGTTTTCTGCTTTAGTGCTTGCGGTTAAACATCGTGCTGTGTTACTGAACCGTTAGTGAAAATCGCCCATAGTTTCGATCGATATTTGTGTTGATATTGGTAAATGAGAACCAACAGAAAAGGTAAATTTTTATTTTAAAATGGGTTTCTGTATAAAATATACAGTTTAAAGAACAAAGAGCTCGACGGAGATCAGACTGCGTTTGAATGAGGGGGGTGGGGGTTACGCTGCTAGTTCCTTTAACTGCACTGCGCATGTGCGGCGTCCACATAACACACCATTACAGCAAAAAATGGCGGCTGCCGTTGAGAATGTTGTTAAAGTGTGAGTTGAATTACCTTTTTTAAAACATTTGTACGACCATTTTTAGATTGTTATCCTCGCAGAATTGAGTACTTTTATTATGCAATATCCAGAACAAATTTCGCTGTAAGGAATTTCGTTTGGTGAAGTTATCGATTTAAAGAGTCGCTTGCTTGCTAACTAGCTAGCAGACCTACTGCAGCTTCTCCATTCATTGTTTTCCAGTAGCAGCGAGTCCTGGTCTTAGTTACTAACTTTCCTTTTTCTTTGTTTGTGTAAGTAATGCTCAGCTGGTATCGATTAGAAGCACTCTTTAATGTATGTTAAGACTTTATGCTAATTGTTGCTGGTAAGAAACGTGTTCGTGTAGGAGACCTGATCATCTCGCTATTGTTTGGTTTGATTGTACAGCTTCTCTTTGTGTTACGTTACAGAAATTATTTAAAGATTAGTTCTTCGAAGATATAATGTGCACAGTTTTCTCCTTGTCGTACGCATGCTTGGTGTTTAAAGTTTGCTTTTTTTAGGTTTGCAGTGGCGCTACTAGTCTCATATAACAAGACAGAAGGAGTTTCCTTACCTGTTAGCTAGCTAACAGACATTAGCTCATAGCTCCAGTGCAGAACTGAAGCAATCCGAACATGTGTTTAGCTGATTGTCTACTTTCTATGGACACGTTCGTGTTTTCAGAGAGTTGCGTATTTAGAAAAATGTCTGAAATAACAAAATGGTGAAGCCCACAATGATTCTGTTTATGTTTCTGAATTGTGCCTTAGGCTGGGAGAACAATACTACAAAGATGCTATGGAACAGTGCCACAGTTATAACGCCCGACTGTGTGCAGAAAGAAGCATCCTTATGCCTTTTCTGGACTCCCAGACTGGAGTGGCTCAGAGCAACTGCTATATCTGGATGGAGAAAAGACACAGGAGTGCAGGTTTGATATGCTTTCTTTTGTCCAGTACTTTCTTGCCATGTTGTTTCACTGGGTCCCACTAGGTTTTCACTATTGCCTTTGTCCTTACTTTGCCTGACTAGGCATAGCACCAGGTCAGCTGTACACATATCCTGCCCGCCGTTGGCGAAAGAAAAGGCGAGCACACCCCCCAGAAGATCCTGCTTTAGTTTTCCCTCCACTCAAAGCAGGTATTTTTATATATGTTTATAAGTATATATACACTTAGTAGTTGATATACAAATGAAAATGTATATGTTCGCTTAACACGTTCTTCTCCCTATGTACCTTCCTGGTTTTTTTTTTTCTAAAGCGGAATTGGAATTGGGCCTAAAGAAAGATGTCTTAGGGACGTTGGATGGTAGCAGTCTGGAGGCCTTGCTAAAAGGAGAACCTATGGATAAGAGAGCACCTCCTGAAATCCGGGGCCCCGAAGAAGACCCCAATCTGACAGAAATTACAGGGACCACAGGGGCCAGTAGCCACAGTAGCTCCACGCGAGTCAGAAAGGTATGAATCTTTAATAAGCGTTTGTGGGTGTATTTTATTTTTATTTTTTTTATTATTTTTTTTTTATTAATGTCAGTTCTTTGCCTCTGAATAGAGAATCTTGGAGCCGGAAGATTATCTGGATGACTTGGATGATGAAGATTTTGAGGAGGAAACTCCAAAAAGGAGAAAAGGAAAATCTAAGGTAGCATATGTTATGGTACACTGCAGCTTTTTTTATACTTGGATGATATAATAAGTTTGTCTCGAACTAACATGCTTTGTCTGTTAGGGTCGTGGAGTCGGAAATGGAAAGAAAAAATTGGAAGCTGCTGCAGCGGCACTGGAAGACCGTGACAAACCTTATGCCTGTGATAGTAAGTTGCCTTTTTTATGGACAAATGCTTTGTGCCTGTTTGTAAATACATGCATGTTGATTTGAACTTTATTTTATCTGCATAGTCTGTGGAAAGCGTTATAAGAATAGACCAGGCTTGAGTTACCACTACACCCACTCTCACTTGGCTGATGAAGAGGGAGAGGACAAAGAGGAGGTTGAGATCCACAATCCTCCACCACAGGAGGAGACCAAGAGTAAGTGCTCTCATATGCATATGCGTTTTTTTTATTCAGTGCCAGGTGCTTGGTAGCTGATTGACAATGATGATCATAGCTGATGGCCGTTCAGTGCATTTCAATGCAAATTAAGCTTTTAAACGTGTGAGACACTACTCTTCTCTAGCTATTCTAAAGCCAGTTATAGAGAATTTACATTAACTGTTTCATTTACAGCTCCTAAGAAAGGACCCAATGGTTTAGCACCACCGAATGATTACTGTGACTTCTGCCTGGGTGATTCTAACATGAACCAGAAAACCGGCCAGTCTGAAGAGCTTGTATCCTGTTCTGACTGTGGGCGTTCAGGTAGGTTTTGTCTAGAAACATTTTAGTTTAGTTTGGTGGTTAATTGGTATGCCGTAGAACGTTTCCATTAGAAATACAGTGCCATAACAGTATTTTCTTTGTGGTGGGGCTTTTTGTACTATTTCCTGCATCACTGAGTGATTTCTAATTCCTCTCTCTTTTTTTCTAGGTCATCCTTCTTGCCTGCAGTTTACAGCAGTAATGATGGCAGCAGTGAAAACATATCGCTGGCAGTGCATTGAATGCAAGTGCTGTAATGTTTGTGGCACATCTGAGAACGATGTGAGTTCACTCACTCACTCCTTTATCCATCCATCCATTCATCCATGCATACATACATGCATACATGCATGCATGCATAAACATTCTTTATTACCTTTATTGTTATGCATGCAAACTAGGGATGCACATATATCATTAACTTTTATGGCCAGTTTACAGCCACGCTGGCCAGTAGCCAACTTTCTGTGGTGTAAATAAACACACAAAATAAACTGAATTTACCAGAATTTTTTTTAATAGTCAGAATTGCATTTCAGTTCTACATCAATTGCATATTAAAATTAAATGAATCAAATTGCATCCATAGAACTTAAGAGGCAACTGACTATTTAGCACAGTGTGTTGTGTATAATTATGCGGTGGCATTTTGGTAAATGTGTAGCAGCAGCATTTAAATACAGTGTGAGTACATTTACCTGACCGATTCTGTTTGTGCTTCGCTAATAATGCTGTGAAAAAAGAATCAGTGACCTTTTGGGTGTATTTACCTTCTCTTTTTTATTTACTTAGGACCAGCTCCTGTTTTGTGACGACTGTGACAGAGGATACCATATGTACTGTCTCACTCCCCCCATGTCAGATCCACCAGAAGGTAACACACACAGTTCCAACACTAAGAACAGACAAATTAATTGTTTTCTATTAAATGAGACATTATGCATAAAATATTTCTGTAAGCTATCAGATTGAGGCAAACATCAGTCTGCCAGGATTACTTGGGGTAATATTGACACTTTATTGATGCTCATATGGCAGTAGTCACTGTATGCATCTGTATACTGTATGCAGAATGTTAAATGTAATTCAGGATATATTCAATGTTTTATTCTCCCCAACTACTTAGATAAATCACCAATTGTAGTGACCTTGCATTTTACAATATTTGAGAGTTTTCTAAACCTTTCCCTGAAGGACCATGCTATAATATGGAACTGATGATTATCAGTACTTTTTATATAACCATGATGTCCATGTATCGTATCTGTCCAAAGAAAAAAACATCTACCCCCACTTTTTTATTTTTATTTATCACTTAATGCAGCAGCTGCCAATAGAAATTCAGCAAAGTAGCTCAGAAAAAAAATTGGTTCCTTTGACTTGCAAAGTTTTTCTTTGGACAGCATTGATATATAACACAGTAATAAAGGAATAAAAGTTCTCGAATTTCCAAACCAATTCAACACTTTTAGCAAGTGCTATATGACTGAATTTATACACCAGGGAAAACTCTTTTTTCAAATTATAAACAGCACCTCTTTCTTTCATGAAGCTATCCATTATTGTTTTCTTTCTTCTTTGCGGTAGAATCTCTGTCGCTACCTTCCCAAAACTATAAATTGCTGTAATCTAGATTATAAACTAGATAGGCTGTTAGGATTACCTGTTTCCACAGTGTTTTGCATGAAAGAAAGCACGTTCAGCACAGATAACATAAACTCCAGATTTACTGAAGACAGTTGAAATTTATTAGAGAGAAATGTTTGATAGCAGTGTTCTTTACAGTGTGAGATCTCAGAGCCATTTTGTCATTTGTCACAGTTTAGCTAGACATAAGCGCTAAATTAAGTGTTCCATCTTCTTTTGCACCAGTTTCATATGTAATATCATTGCGAACAAATTCCAGGTAAAATCAGTTGATGGCGGATCCATTTGTAAAGAGATAATTGCAGGGCACCGTCCAATAGGATTACATATGTAATAAATACATTCTTTCAGTGATCTGTAGAGATTAGTGATCTGTAAAGAATAATCATATTAGATAACAAACAAGTCGATATATAAAAAAGCATGTACAAAAATTCACCTCATGCTGTGACACATGCACACTTATAACTCCAGTTTGGCTTGCGGTGACAGAAACAGTAAAAAACACAATGTTTATCCCTCACAAATGCCCCAGTACTGCTATTCTACTAATTGTATGTCCGTTAATTGAGACACAGTAAGCAAAACTACAGGCTCAGGACATTTGATTTCCTATTCATGCCACAGAAGCTGTTTGTTTTGGAAAGAGGCATCAGAGAGACCATTGCTAGAAAGTTGTTAACACTGTCGTAAGATTAAACAATATTGAGAAACCTTACAGTGAGTTGTGTATCTGGTACATCCCTCTGTTCTGGTGCCTCCCACCACTCCGTTAACCTGTTTTAGCACCTTGTTGGTTGTAGTTGTTATTTGTTTTCCTAATGACTAATTCAGCTTACATGGTTGGGATTTGTGTATATATAGGAAGCTGGAGTTGTCGCTTGTGTCTGGATCTTCTGAAGGACAAGGCTTCCATCTACCAAAGCCAGAATACTACAATGGAGTAATCATCACAACAGGACTGCTTGTGAAACCACGCAAGAACACACATTCCTTTCTTGTTTCATTTTTACACTACGTGATTAACAAATCCCTTTCCTCACAACACCTTCGCCGGCCAGAGGCGAGGCATGGCTGAAGCGCTTGTGCGGTAGCTGAAGGATGTTTGGTACAAGGCTGGAAGGAAAAGGAGACTTCTGTTTAGAAACAAAAGCTCCATGACCTTCACTTCACTGCTGTCTCTGTGTACTTCTGTGACTGTTACACATTTCTACAAATCTCAAGTGGACTGAGCACACTAAGAAAAGGAATGAAATGTTTTATTTTCATAGGTTTTCCTCACTGATGGATATTAGAACTGATTTTATTTGACCTGAGTGTCTGTTTTATACGTTGCTTTTTTTTTTTTTTTTTTTTCATTTTGCTTGTTTACAATGCATGTCATTGAACAAACTACATGGCCTTATTCCATGATATGATGGATTTTATTACCTATATGTATCTGAAGTATACCTCTGTTGTTGTAACCTGTCCTTGCAGGAGTTCATGGTGCCAAGGTCCAAATTCACAAAGCAGCTTTTGTTTTTGTTCCTTGTTTAGTTATTTGAAAGAGTAAATGTCAAATATTGCTTCTGCTGTAGATGTGTATGATGGGCAGTAGGCAGTGATATTAAAAATAAATAAATAAATAAATAAAACAAATTCAGTCATATGGTTATGAGCATATGATGTGTAATCTCATGCACAGACACCCACATGGGGAAATTTCTGAAGGCTTATCTTTTATAGTACAATTTTGTACATTATATACATTATATAGCTGGTATACTAACCATATTTAATGATTGTGTACTGTAACCTTTTTGTATTTGGTTCTGTGTTTCTTTTTTTAATATATATATATATATATATAATGGTGGAACATTTGTTAGTGTTTGGTAATGAATGTAATGCTGTTGTGTCCTTTTGTTTTTGTAATGCTTTTTCTTCAATAAACATACATACAACACATACATGTGGGGAAAGACTCACATTAAAAAAAAAATACAGCACAGAATATCTTAGCACTGTTATAAAGACAGTAAACCAAGACTGGGATGCTGGGATTTAACCTCATAAGACCCTGCATTCACAACAGGAGTGAGAGAAGCTTTAGTACTTCTTGGCAAAGCAATGTAACCTCTGATACTGTTAAAGTGTTAAAGGAAGTCTGTGGCTTTGTTTTCTTTACTTGTACTGATACTGAACCCAAGGGTATGACTGATATAGAACCAATGTTTTGGGTTTTTTTTTAAATCCCTCACATGCATTGCTGGATAGCTAGCTGCTTGTTACCATGAAAGTGTAACTCCACCAACTAACACTTCCACCTAATGATTGTAAAAAGCCATTCAGAGCGGTTTGGTGAGAAATGCTTCGTTCTAGAGAAACTTACAGAGTCAGAATTAATCAGAGGTGGTGATGGGAACCAGACCACTGATGAATATTATGTCTCAAATAGCTATACGATCTCTCTATATATATATATATTAGGGGTGTAAGAAATATCAAATATCAGGATATTATGTTTTGTGATACTGTATCAATCCTCAAAAACACAGTATTGATACTCAGATTCCTGGCAGACAGTGAATAATTGTGTATTGTGTTTAAGCCTCTGACCAGAGGGCAGCATTGTAATCCATTTTCAGTTCCACTCCAACATTAACAAGCAGCACAAGGGCGCAATGCTGTTGTAAGCATTGGCAAACCAGTGCATATAGTAATATTTTTAAAATCGCAGTATATCGTGATATATTTAATCGTGACTGCTGTATCACGATATGTATTGAATCGCCAGGGTCTTGCCAATACACAGCCCTAATATATATATATATATATATATATATATATATATATATATATATAGTATATGTGCTTTCTGACATCTAACATGTTGGAGTATTATAGTGATAAAGTTTTTGCTTCAATTACGTTTAAATCGATTTATATTGATCCAATCATTGTGAATGGGAACATGCAGCACTTTGTAAGGCAAACAGTTCCCAAAGAAAACATTTTCTCAGATTTACCACTACTTTATTTTCAGTTATGAAAGTATACATGGTGACCCCTGGTTCCCCCTGGTTCCCTTCACCACCACTGTAAAGAAATCAGAATCTGTAAGCTTCTCAGCAGTTCACAACAAACCACTCTGAATCACTGTTTACATCCCTAAGAACTGAATTATTAAAAAAATTTGAACCGTTGATGGATTTCCCCTTTTAAATAGTCGTTCTTAGGCATCAAAACTAGCATGTAGTTTGTTACGTGATGTAGTGCAGCACAACGTGGTAACCTTTAGCCCTTATTTATTTAATACAATTCACTGTTTTGTTTCTGTGTTTTCATCCAGCATTGTTCTCTCACCACTCTACCCGGCATCCAGTACAACATTTGGGAATTGCCTCCCAGCAGCTATAAAGAAACGCAGTGGCAAAAATTAGAGGTCGTATTTATGTTCCTAACATGGCTTCCCTTTTGCATTAGCCGGGCTACCAAACGGAACAGGGACGTGTAGGTTTTTATACTTTTCTCCCATACATCATCTCAGTCTTTGAAACTGGAAACTCTCCTGGGACTGTTGTGGCATCAATGGAGGAGGCGGTTAGACCTGTTTATAACAGATGGCTATCGAGAATTCAGTTGTTTCATTTGGGCCAGGGCCACTTAAACATTAGGCTACTGTTGTTATCATGTGATCTACTTTATCTAGCTTTGTACTAAAAGCGATTCAGTGATATTTCAGGCTAGATCGGTTACAAAACTGGACTGGACTTTGTGCTTTGTGTTCTCTGACACCCGGTCCGCCATTTTCTAGCTGATATTGCCCCCCCGTACCGATAACGGGTATCAGACCTGTGCTATCTCGGTTATAAAAAAAAACTCCATGGCTTTGTAGATATTGACTCCATTGCGGCGACTAGCTGCCCCGTGAAAAAGCCCACCTAGTCCCCTTCTTTTGCTCCTTCCACCTACAGAGCAGCAGGGTCTTAAAGGTGACCCGGAATTGCTTGTTGCAGAGTGCGTAGCAGACAGGGTTCACCGTGCTGTTGACGTAGCAGAGCCAGTAGCCCAGCTGCCACAGACCCTCAGGAACACAGTCCTCACAGAAGGTGGACACGAGCACCATGATGTTATATGGTGTCCAGGTCACTATAAAGGCCAGGAGGATGGCGCACAGCGTCCGAGCTGCTTTCTTTTCTCTGATCAGAGACCAGCTACGGGGCTTGCGGCTCCTCTGTATCGTTGCCTGTGAAAGAGAAGGAGTTTCTGTGTCCGTGTCGGGACCAACTGACTGTTGGCTTTCTGACTGACAGTCCGTCATATGGGCATCAGACTCGATATCGGAATCATTTACTGAATCCAACCTCTTACTTATCTGAACTAGAGGAACGTATGGTTTGAGTTTGTCCCCGTCTTTACTGCGGAGGCTGCCGTTGGTGCCGCTCTCTGGGGGGCTGTGTGTGAGGGCAGTGTGTTCGGGAGGTTTAATGTAGTGCTCCCTCTTCTTCTTCCACCATGCAGCCGTGCAGTGGGTGATGGAGGGGCAGAGGCTTCTCGGGTCGCGGTCTGGATTCTGCCGGGCGGCTGTCTGAAGCCTGGACTGGGCCTCCTGCTGGTGTACATCCAAAAAAAGAGGACATTGTTACATGATGCACGTTGCCTGGCCGTTTTGTGGTCACGTTTAATATTTTTTTCTTATTAATTACCTGAATATATCTTACTACTAAACCTGGCTTAAAGTCAGTGTACTAAACTAAACTTTACCAAACTAAAACTTTACCAAATGTTTTGGAGGTAACAATTTTAGAAAAACTTAAAAACACCAAACATCACCAAGTTATGCACTGATTTTCAGACTTTGGGATACATTTACTTAAAAACAATGGGATCTAATTGCTCCCCATGTGGCCATGTGGAATTTCCGGGCTAAAATGAGATTCTACCAACAAACTAAAACTCTGTGTTTCGGGAATCACATGATAAATGTAAACAATTTACTGAATTACTGAAACAAAAGATTTTATTTTCACAAATTGTAATTTTGGGATTGGGGTTTGTGGTGAACATCTCTTAACTAAAAGCAATTTGTCAATGATTTTGCACATATCTAGCTTATTACTATTTTAATCATCAGGGCAAAAAGATCACAACCCTTGTAAATGTCTGAATATTTAATTGTTGTTTGAAAATAGATTTTTGCTGTGGGCTCAAAGCTCAAAAGTTGATGAATAAATGCCTCATATAATAAAAATGCACCAAAAAACAATACACCAAAACGTTTGGAATTATCATTCTCTATAATATTAAAATACAGAGGTTTTAAGTAGTTAGTAGTAAAAAAAAAAAAACTTCAGATGATTCTAAATGGAGAAAGCTGTAAAGTATCAAGGATGCTTTGGGGTGTTATTTGTATCAACAGACAGGCTGGGTTTTGTTACAAAATCTTTTTTTTTCTCCTCCAATATCTGCAGTGTGTGGAGACACTGTAATGAGCGACTATGAGCACTTTTTATAAATGTATCTGATTAATAATATATTAAGCAAGAGTGTAGAACTTCTTCATGCATAAAACAAGTACCAAAATGCATGAAAACTATAATATTGTCACCATCAGGGTTAAAATATATTTCTATTTTGGCCATTTTATATTTTTATTTAGATATTTGAAAAATGGCAGTAATATAAAGTGACATCATAAAACATGGCAGTTATAATAAATATAACAAACTGTATAATATTGTCACTGAAGTCACATTAGTTAATTTGTTCTAACGCTTTTCTTGTTATAATTTTAAAGATGTTTTGTTCTAGCAGTGACAGATAATTTTAAAAAAGACAGTAAAAGCTGTAAAGTGTCATGGCTGCTTTGAGGTGTTATTGGTATCAGCAGACAGGCTAGGTTTGTTACAAAATTGGAGAATGTTTAGGTTTTTTTCTCAATACCTGTAGTTTATGGAAACATTTCCTGACAGCTAAGAGAGAAAATATCACCTTTATCATATATCAAGTTTTCCTTCATTATTACTGGCAGCAGTGTTTTAACATTTTACACAGTATATCAATGTTATGACAAATTACTGTCTCAAAAATACTGTGTTGAGACAATGACTTATGATTAATTCCACATGCATTATTTAAATAAAGTGAGTATATATATATATATATATATATATATATATATATATATTGGGTCAATAAGTCAATTTATCAAATCAACAATTGAGAAACTAAGAAACTTGTTTTGACTTAGGTTTTCATTTCAAGTCAACATTTTAAGATAATAATTTAAGTTGAATACACGAAAATACACAAGAATTAAGTCAAAATTCATTTTCTATACTGACACCAGAAATAAAAAAAAAACATTTCTCACTTCTGGTGGAACAAACATCCTCCACAATGAGGCCAAATACAGTCTGGAAAAGAGACTAAAACAACAAAGAGAAAATACTCAGACAAGCTAAAAGCTATTTTGTTATTAACTATCTAACGTCTGGCTGGAAAGACCCCCAGCAGGGCTGGACTAACCATAAGGTGAGAAGAGCTTCCTTTGTTCTGAATGTCCGCCAGTTTACCAACAATCTGAATGAGTTCTGTTGCAAATGAGAAAATGCTAATGACTGTCTCCCTCGTCTCACTGTCAATAGCCGGACATTAACAGGCCCATTCAGGGTGGGAAAGGTGTGAATGGCTCAAGGCCCAGACCCAGTTTCATCATCTCATCACAAGGCATGACCATGATCAGTTACTACCAGGTTTCATAAACATTTTCAACTGTAGTAAAATTATTTTTTTTAATGAGCTTTATTAACTGGAGAGGTAAACAAATCAAATAAGTGTTATATGTAAATTATGTTTACTGATGGATTTTTTTACTTTAGTGGAAGCTACTGAAGCTGAGTTTTTTTAGTGAGTTTTTATATCACTGTTTTCAAAACTACACCTTATATCTTCCCATGAGTTACTTTTGCAAAATTAAAATAATATGATGTCTCTGTCGTATTTCTTGTTACTGTATAACTTTCTGGTATTCAGAAGAACTATAACAACTCTTTAGAAGTCTGGTTACTATCCACCACTGTGAAAAATTAAATCTTAACCATTTAAATCCCACTTTCAGTTTTAATTGGGTATGAAGAAATCATATATATATATATATATATATATATATATATATATATATATATATATATATATATATATATATATATATATATATATCATATAATTATATTATATGTGTTATTTTTTTCACCACCTCCTTGGCTAGAAGTTTGTCCAGATGTGGCACTGTTGTACACAGTTAAGAGCTTCAGTTTGGTTTACACATGCAGTGTGTTTATTTAACCCTTTCCAGGATTTTCCTTGTGGCAACCAAGTATTATTTGCAGTTATTATCTAACACCTGCTTTGACTACTCAGCACTTCATTAAGCTAAATCAAGATTGCTACTGAAGGAACTAAATACATACAATCATACAATGTCTGGAGTGTTCAGGAGCAATCTGGAACTAAACTTTAAACTGGTCTACAAGATATTATCTACTTCTTTCAAAATCATGCTACTTTGCATTGTATATTACATCTGTTCAAATGATATCTGATGTTCTCACTGGAGAAAATACTGTTATTCCTAAGATAAAGTCTTTTAAACAATGATCTTAGGAATTGGGCTTTACGTTCTTGTGCAGCCCTATATTCAGACACTGGAGGTGAGAGGGGAAGAGTCTGAGGCAGCTGAAGAAATTCGACTTTCTGAAAAGACAATGAAATCCTCGAGCCCATCATCACCTTCTCTCTAACCATCTGGTTTGGATTATCCACCTCAAAGGAACACACAGACACATAATCAATACAAAGGAGAAGGTCAGGGGATGTAGTCTGCTCACACTTTACAACAGCAGACTTATGAAGTGTGCTGACAAGATTATAGCCGACCCCTCAACCTAGACATCATCACTTCCATCCACCTCCATAAGGGTCATCAAAGCTTGGACAACTAAACATGTTGTTCTCAGAGCTGTAGTCCTCACAGTGGACACTTACTCTTTTCACCGAACCCTTCAATCCCTCAACTGTGGCACATATCTGTGTTACTAAACGTTTTTAGACTTTGTAAAGAAAATCTTATACATGCATGTGATATAATGCTGAAAACGCTGGTTTATAAACTCACTGCCCACAGTTAAAGATATTTTTCTTGTATCTACATTCGTTGTCCATTTTATTATGGACATATGGTAGTTCTACAATTACAGACCGTAGTTCATCTGTGTGCTTTGTTTTCCCTGCTTTACCCCATTTATCAATGGTTAGGACACCCACAGGACCACCAGAGCAGGCATTATTTGCAGATGGTGAAAATTGATATGATGGTAGTGTGTGTTGTGGTGGAATGAGTGGATCAGACACAGCAGTGCTGCTGGGGCCTTTAAACAACCCAGTGTTGCTGCTGGACTGAGAATAGTCCACCAACCAAAACTATCCAGACAACAGGGTCCTGTGACCACTAATGTAGGACTAAAGGATGACCAACACAAACAGTGCAACAATAGATGCGCTATTGTCTCTGACTTTACATCTACAAGGTGAACCAACATGGTAGGAGTGTCTAATGGAGTGGACAATAAGTGGACACAGTGTTTGAAAGCTCCAGCAGCACTTTTGTGTGTGATCCACATATACCAATACGACACATAGTCACTAATCAGTGTCACTGCAATGCTGAGAGTGATTGATCGACCCATATAATACCTGCTTTGTGGTAGTTTTGTGAGGGAAATTCTTTAGATGTCTGGCTCCCAGTAACACCTCTGTAAACAATTTTCATATCAAATTTCTCTAGAACGAACATTTTACAGCAAACCACCACAAATGGCCCTTGTGATGCTGCTCTGCTGGTATAGCTGTACTGTTCCTACACTAAACATTGTCAGGCAGCAATGAGAATTTCTTTAAATAATCTATATGCAGTATTACCTATGTTATCTGCCTGAGATCCACTTTTCAAATATGAGATATTCAGGATATTCTCCGTGTGTCACAGCTTTCTCAGTTATTATGGAACCGTAGCCCAACCCGTCCTGTGATGATGTCAAGGCGACAGACACATCGCTTATTGTATCATGTCTACACCACACCTGAGATGCATCACCTAATGCTCTTTTCCTTGTATCCCAAAAGATCATACGTTCCACAAGGAGGGGGACATTTGGGCTATAAGCAGCTACAAGAAGGAGTTTGGGGAGAATGCTGGCGTGGACGTGTGCGGTAACCGTTGCCTGTGGCCAGCTAGTTCGCCCATGTTGGTATGGAAGCAAGTAGTCTTCAGTGGTTTTAATATGCTTTAAAAAGTTGTGTGCACTTATTGCGCGTGTCTCGGGAAATCCTTGTGGCCATTCACTTTATAACGCCTCCAAACGAGCACATTACCACACGCCCCCAATTTTGGATATGCAGAATGTCCTAATACACTAAAAAACATATATAAAAATATTCTCCTCACTAGCTATACGTAATGTTAGGATAGAATCATTGTTCCCATCAGTGGCACTTTACTTCAACAGACTCTTCATAGTGTCTGTAACGTCTCCTCTGACTTGCATGAAAAAGGTGACAACACTGTAATTGTGTAAATCAGTTCTACTGAGCTAAAAAAGTGTCTGAAATTATATGAAGTGAAAACAAATTGTGAGCGTAATCAGTCAACCATCCCTAACATAAGCTATCATAGCTAAGATACCTGGAATGTTAATCAGACACACATTCATGCAGCGACCAACTATAGTCACAGGCTCATTCAACTAATGTTGCTGTCGTTGTGTTGTTTTTATGAGACCCTAAAAGTGAGACAAAAACTTGACTTCCTGTAAAGAACTGTAATGATTTTTCCGATGGACACATGTGTGTTAAAACAACACTACTGCCTATTCTGGGTTATATCAGTGTGATATACAGATATGCATCTTCTATGTCTTAGATCTTTACACTCTGTAGTCACTGCTGTTAGAGGCCTACTCTGGTCATATGACATCATACATCACAAAAACGCTGAATGTAAACGATACAGTTCATCAGACTTGTTCCAATGATTGGATTAATCCTTCAGGTGCCTGGAGATTTTACTGGACTGGGAGAATCTGTTTTAGCTATAGATCACCAACAAACTGAAATTAATTTAAGGAAACTCTAAAGCTCTACTTGCTGGTGTCACATGAACAATTTAAGCTTCTAGTATCTAACCACCTCCACTTCACCCAGTAACATTTAATATGATTTTGGTTATTGTTTTACTATTATATATATATATATAAGGTATTGATTAAATATATATATTTATTTAAAAAAATATTCTAATTTAATCTATTACTGTTACATTTGCTATTATAATTGACATTTAGAAAACGTTACCATGTGACCCTTTATCATAGTCTTAAAAATGAGTATGTGTCCAGATATGGCCAGAATTCATAAGCAGCATCTAATTAACCCCAAAAGGCAGGAACTCTTTTTGTTTAGGTGATCCTGGAATAATAACAGATAAAGCCAGTATATCACAGGCTGCACAGTGACACACACAAAGAGGACATCATGTCTAATTTAAATTGTAACTAACCTAAAACATCAATCACTTTACTTAAAGCAGTCAGTGGTGGCATTTTAAATGTTCAGAATGTTTTTGTAATTGTTATTATAGGCGCTTTATCACTGTGTACAGAGCTTTATCTGTAATGTCATAATAGTCTGATTAAGTGGCATTTGTGTTTCTAAGTTATCAAATAATTATAGTACATTATTACAGCCTTGTGATTATTTGAGCTTACAAGTATACAAACAGTAATGAGCACTATTTCTAAATGCATCTTGCTTGTAACATATGAACCAATAGTGTAAAAGTATTACATAAAATACATAAAATGTACATATATATGTAAAATAAGTACCAAAATGCATGAAAAACTATAAATATGGTTTACAATGTTGTCACTGTCAGGATTAAAGTATATTTTGGCCATTTTGTAGTTTTATTTTTAGATATTTTTGAAAATGCAATGATCTAAAATAACATCATAAAACATGATAATTAGTCATCCATCCATTCATCCATTAGTTTCTGCTTCATCCCGCTAGTAGGGCTCATGTGAGGGTTGGAGCCAATCCAGCATCATCTGGCGAAGGCGGGGTGCACGATGGACAGGTCGCCAGTCCATCGCATGGCCAACATACACTCACGCACACACACACTCACACCAATTTAGAATGAGCGATTAACCTAACGTGCATGCATTTGGACTGTGAGAGGAAACTGGAGAACCCTGAGGAAACCCACTCAAGCACGGGGAGAACATGCAAACTCCATACAGAATGACCAGGACCGGGAATCAAACCTGAGTCATCTTTCTGTGAGGCGACAGTGCTAACCACTACATCACCGTGCCGCCCCATGATAATTATAATACATATAACATAATAAATTGTAATAAAGTCATAAAATCTCTGTGCTAATAAATCAAAAATATAATATTTTCACTGTTTACAGATGAAGGAAAACACATACCTTACTTTTCTAAATTTACATACCATGTAAAGGCCAAGGTCAAAAAACGAAAATCAACATCAAGTTTTATTGTGTAATAGAGATACACAATATGCTGTTTAGCTCACCTGTGACGACTTCTTGGTATCTCTACCTGGAGAAGCCATTAATCCAGCCAGTTGCTTTGAGCGTCTCTCTGTTTCTCGGTACACCTTCCAGTACAGAGCCACCATCACACTGACAGGCAGGTAGAAAGCTGCGATGGCCGTCCCGAACGTGATCACAGGCTCAGACAGGAACTGGATTGAACACTGATCTTCCGGAACCGTCCTCTGGCCCACTATGTACTGCCAGAACAAGATGGCCGGCGCCCAAAGTATGAAGGATACACCCCAGGCCAGGGCGATCAACAGCACCGCTCTTTTGGTGGTCCGACTGACTCGATAGGTCAGAGGTCGGGTGATGGACAAGTACCGGTCAAAGCTGATGGCCAGCAGGTTCATGACAGAGGCGTTGCTGGCCACATAATCCACAGCCAGCCAGACGTCACAGGCTAAATTTCCCAACGTCCAGCGGCCGATCAGGATGTACGTGGTGTAGAGGTTCATTGAGACGGTTCCCAGGATGAGGTCAGCCACAGCCAAGCTCAAGAGAAAATAGTTACTGACCGTCCTGAGGAGCGGGTTGACCCTGAAGGAGACGATGACCAGGATGTTACCTGTGATGGTAACGACTGATAGTGGGACAGTAATCAGTGTAATCATGGCCATCCTCCAGGTGACGGACCCTCCAGCAGACTCTGCCATGTCATTGGAAGAATTGGTCAGAGTAAATGTGGTTGTCGTAACGTTCATTATGACAGAGGACCACAGGATTATCTTGATTCACTGGACTCCAGACACGTGGCCCTCATAACCATCGCCGCAGCTTGTACTGCTTTGCATTTTTATGTTGCGCTTTTCTTGCAGCCTGTGTGGACAAGAGGGTCTTATCAGTTCCAGAAACATACAAAAAACTCTTAGACATCCGAGAAAGCATTAGGCATTGATGTAGCCGAACAAAAACGATGTGCTCCGACAGCAGCAAGGTGAACTGCACACTGAAAGTGCTGCTTGTCACTCGCTTGTTACTGTAAACTCTTATCTAATCAGGTGTACTTTGTGATTAAATGTTTCTAACGACTTTTTGGTGACGCACTACTTAAGGAAGGTGAAGTGTTTTAGTCTTGCACATCGAACTGACCTGACATGTTTCTATATGTGCTTTACGTTCATTGTATTGCAAAAAAAAGAATCTTAAAATAATAGTATTCAGTTTTAAGCTCTATATGCTGTAAATATGTTTCGAGTATCTTTGGATAGATGTACTGAACTGTGAAAATATTAAAGACTGTACTTCGTTTATTTAATTTATAGTCAAAACTGCTCTTTTGTCAGGGTTCAGGAAATATTTCTGAGCAGAACAGATCTAATATATACAACTACAGGAGGAAGGATTTGTTCAGGATTTGTTCACATTCGGTTGAAACTGAAATCGTAACTTACATATCGTTTCTTTAATGAACACTTTTGCACAATACTGTGTTCCTCTAAGGATTTGAGGATCCACACAGCACATGTACTTGTTAATGAACTCCCAGCTTATTGTCTACACATTGCATGACAACTCCTGTAAGAAAAGTCAATACTGTGATCCTGTTTGGGTGGATTTATTTGGCTTTGCTGTTGCAACGGTGGATGTGTTCCTGCGTGCCAAACTGGGAACTAGTAGCAGCAGATACATGTTTTCTTATGTAACATTGATTCAGTTGTAAAACTTCCCTTTAGGACCTCACCTCCCAGCTGCATGATGAACTCCATAATGTGGATCTACACTGAATGTAAGAAATGTCAGATACACAAGCGTAAGGTCTGAAAGGTACAGTAAATAAACAGTCCTGTTGCTCTGCTCACCGTCATATATCACAACCTGAAAGACCTTAACAAACAGCTCTTGCCTTTTGGTCCACGGATGCAGATCCTTCTCCAGAACTCACCAGCTAATCCCTGTAATGCCGGTACCTCGTCATGAACGGTCATCATTCAGAGACCCATGACGCTCGCTCCACCCTCAATGGCAAACTACAGAGAGTTCAAATAAAGCAGACAGAGAGGGGAAGAAAGTGGGTCAGTGTGGACAACGCCAGTCCTACTGTTTCCCTCTGTCCATCAATCCATCTTTCAGGACTGCAAGGCCTAAGGTTTGCAAAACATTTGCAGTTGAAATCCAAATCCAAAAGTCTTAGAGAACCTTTTTCAAGACAATATTGACAAAGAGCTGTTATCAGCAAGGCTTTGAAGAAAAGACACCAAAGCGAAACGGTCACAGTTCGGTTGAGACTGTAAAAAAAGAGCAAATAAACTGTTTGAACTCTGCAGAGTATATATGTGAAGTATACAGTCTCATACAAATGTTGGTCCTGGTCACATGACATAATTTATTGCTTTTCTAAATGAGTTAACACGTCCTTTATGGACAACGTCTGCTCATGTTAGAGCATAATTACTGTTTACTGGCTGAATAAAATGTAACCTGTCTGTTAATGATGGCACATTTTATATCATTTTATATAGCACTAGGTTCCCTGTAGATAATGTATTTAACTATACAGAGCCACTCAAAAGTTTGGAATCACTCATCATATCAGCATGTTTATTTATTTTATATACAACAATAATTTGTATGGTCTGCATTTAAATCTTCAAAACTAAATATTCAGCAAATAAATGTTTAGTTTCATTTAGTATTTCAAGGCTTTTGTGAAAGAAGTGAATAAAATAATGAACAATAGATTGTAATGATCTATATTCAGTCATTTTCTATCAAGTTATCTACCTTGAGATTTGATCTCCATTTTTTATATTCTTAATGATCTACAGCTGTATGAGATATCATTGAGTCTTCTACAGCTCTGTTGCTTATTCTGGACACATCTAACATTTCTTCATTGTTATTTACAGCTTCCTACTGTCCTACTTATTAATCCTGTGAAGCTGCAGCACATATTCAGTATGTGATGAATTTGGTTTTAGATGAGTGCGTACAATAAACAGTTATAAAATGCATGAGTACATAGACATTCTGATATACGTATACAAACATATATATATATATATATATATATATATATACACTAAGTCACTTAAGTTCATTGTTTAAAAGCCTTTATCTTAGCAATATGAGTATTGTCACCAGTAAAAACACCAGATATCATTAGAACAGATGTAAATAAGCATAAATACAATATAAAGTGGCATGGCTGGGTTACTAAAGCTTGTAACACGTTAAATAAACACATAACATTTGAATAGTTAAAAAATAAAGTGTTTTACTGAAAAAATAAAAGCTTTCTGTTTGACAAAATACCTTTTTAAATATAATAATGTCAACAAGTGCATAAACTACTGCACAGTACTGTATAATAAGTATATTGCTGCTCTCATGAAAAACCTTATCTCTAAAATGGTTATTTTATATAAAATCAATCCTAACTTTGAACTTGAATTCAATAGAGTAGTAGTATTTAAGCAATGGTCTATTGTACCACACTGTAAAAGGCAGTTAGCATTTTCTGACAGTTGCAATCTGTAGATATATATGTATAGAGGTGTCACCTTATTCTTCTCACATTACAGTGACAAAAAGGTGTAACGAATGAAAGCACTACACGGAAATGAAAAGGTATCTAAGATAAACATTCAGCTTTTAAACTATGTGGAATGTGTTCGCTGTCCTGGGCTTTGAGCCAGTGTTTAATATTAAAGGCTGCAGGAGAATTTCACTGCTTGTATGACGGACTGTGTACGAGAGTCGTGGATGTTTAAAATACTGCATCTGATCTGAGATCAGACAAAATGCTGGCCATGCATGGACAATACGGTTCCAGTTTGTTCTATTCTATAACTTGAATTGTTGAAAATTGTAGGGCTGTAGAGATCAGCAAAGCGCTCACTTCAGATATTGCTAAGAAGCAGATCAACGCAGTGCCTTCAAACAAACACAGTGTTAGCTGTTATCTAGGACTGATACTGTAGACACTGTGTATTACAGAGAAAAAGCCTTTAAATAGGAATTCTCTGTAAGTTTTTAGCCATGGTTAGACCACTGACATCATTGTGTACAGGTAACGAGGAACTGACTCTGTAAAGTCTACCAGCTGAAACTGCTGAGTAAACTTATTTCTCAAAGGTTACAAAGAATCACTATACATCTCTTCTAGCGACTAAAGCTGTGTAAATGAGTAAAATAAGCCTACCGTAGCGGTTTTAATGGCAGTCAGGGTTCAAATCCAGCTTGTGATGTGTCTTGGTGCTGCAGAGTGAAACACTCAGACGATACTGCCCCACCTGCAGTGCTTCCCGAAGCTTATCATTCTCAAATATGGGGAGTGAGACATGTGCAGGCTGGGCTGTTATGAGTAGCCTAGAAATACAACTTCAAAGACGTCAGTAGTTGCAATATCAATAAAGTATATAATCTTATATCAAAAGAAGTATCTTCAAAATATACAATTTAATTTAATACAATTAAATACAAGTAAAGTCAAGTTTATTTATATAGTGCTTTTTATAACTTTTTTGCTTTTTTGTCACAAAGCAGCTTTACAGGAGTTTGAAGGCATGAAAACATGAAGTCCCAACACTTTATCCACTGTGAGCAAGCCAGAGGCAACAGTGGAGAGGAAAAACTCCCTCAAACTGGAAAAAGAAATCTAGGGAGAAAATCCACTGTATTTACAGTTTATTAAACTAAATCTGATTCTGAAGGTAAAAGCTTTAGAAGCTACACAGGTGCTACATCAGGATGATACAGCATTGCAGTCAAGGATGTAGCAAATGGCATGAATGGAGAGGAGAACTGCCAGGTGACAGGGGGGCCCTGGTGGTCAGTACTTTAACAGTATTCGGCGGGACAGGTGGGCGGTTATTACCTCAGAAAGAGAAAAGAGACAGAGTTCGTTCTGGTTTGGGTTAATACAGAGACAGAGTTAGTTCTGGTTTGGGTTAGTACAGAGACAGAGTTAGTTCTGGTTTAGGAGAGTATAGAGACAGAGTTAGTTCTGGTTTGGGTTAGTACAGAGACAGAGTTAGTTCTGGTTTGGGTTAGTAGAGAGACAGAGTTAGTTCTGGTTTAGGAGAGTATAGAGACAGAGTTAGTTCTGGTTTGGGAGAGTATAGAGACAGAGTTAGTTCTGGTTTGGGTTAGTACAGAGACAGAGTTAGTTCTGGTTTGGGAGAGTATAGAGACAGAGTTAGTTCTGGTTTGGGTTAGTATAGAGACAGAGTTAGTTCTGGTTTGGGAGAGTATAGAGACAGAGTTAGTTCTGGTTTAGGTTAGTAGAGAGACAGTTAGTTCTGGTTTGGGTTAGTACAGAGACAGAGTTAGTTCTGGTTTAGGAGAGTATAGAGACAGAGTTAGTTCTGGTTTGGGTTAGTAGAGAGACAGAGTTAGTTCTGGTTAGGGTTAGTACAGAGACAGAGTTAGTTCTGGTTTGGGTTAGTACAGAGACAGAGTTAGTTCTAGTTTGGGTTAGTATAGAGACAGAGTTAGTTCTGGTTTGGGTTAGTAGAGAGACAGAGTTAGTTCTGGTTAGGGTTAGTACAGAGACAGAGTTAGTTCTGGTTTGGGTTAGTACAGAGACAGAGTTAGTTCTAGTTTGGGTTAGTACAGAGACAGAGTTAGTTCTGGTTTGGGTTAGTACAGAGACAGAGTTAGTTCTGGTTAGGGTTAGTACAGAGACAGAGTTAGTTCTGGTTTGGGTTAGTACAGAGACAGAGTTAGTTCTGGTTTGAGTTAGTACAGAGACAGAGTTAGTTCTGGTTAGGGTTAGTACAGAGACAGAGTTAGTTCTGGTTTGGGTTAGTACAGAGACAGAGTTAGTTCTGGTTTGGGTTAGTACAGAGAAGGGTAGCTGGTGACTCTGGTAGATCTGATTATAAACAGAATGAACTAAGAGGAGAGAAGCTGCACAGGTGCTGCATCTGGAGGATACAGTAATTGTAAAGTAAGTGTAGCAGAAAGAGGAGAGCTGGTTGGTGCCAGGTGATGAGGAGGCCCTGATGGTTAGAAGGGCAGGTGGGTGGTTATTACCCCAGAAAGACAAGAACTAAGATTAGTTCTGGTTTGGATTAATATAGAGGATGAGAACCATTCCAGAGTGTGGTCCAGTCACCAAAGCTAAACTGAACAAGTATGTTTTCAGTCTGGACTTAAAGCTTGAGACTGTGTCAGAGTCCTAAACATTAACTGGGAGATTATTCCACAATTTGGGGGCTTTTTAGAAAAAAGCTCCCCCCTCCCATTGAAGTTTTCTGAATTTTAGGAACCAATAGAAGACCAGCATCCTGTGATCTGAGTAAGTGTGGCGGTTCATAATAGGAAATTAGATCTTGCAGGTACTCCGGTGCAAGACCGTGCAGGGCTTTATACGTCAGTAAGAGAATTTTATAGTGGATACGGACTATATTTAACAGGAAGCCAGTGTAGTGCTGATAAAACTGGACTGATGTGATGGAATTTCCTGGTTTTAGTTAGTACTCTAGCTGCAGCGTTCTGAACTAACTGAAGTTTATTCAGGTTCCTGCTGGAGCATTCTGACAACAATGCATTGCAGTTATCAAGCCTTGAAGTTATTAAGGCATATACCAACTTTTCAGCATCAAACATAGATTTAGGAGCATTTCTATTGGCCCATTTATCATGAAATATTTAATGTATGTATTTAAGCAAGTCTCAGTATATTCCTTATTTAAAACACATTACTCACCTAAAAAGATGGTTCCTCAAGGACCCCTTAGTAAAGAAAATGGTTTTATATAAAAGACTATGAGAACCCTTTCATGATTAAATGGTTATTGGTGCTGTAAAAGGGTTAGACATGGATTCTGTTTGTAACAATAAAATAACTTTTTAAAATACAGAACCATCTACAGCACATTGTCCATCAACCTGGAGAAACTTTTAATCGTGCAGGTTCTCATAGTGTTCGTGGCTCTATACAGAACCATCCTATACTAAGTAACCCTTGATAACCTGTTTGTTTAAGCATTAAAAAGTCTGTATCTCAAAAAACTTTTTCAAATTTTTACTTTTAACTTCCCCCATATAAACACAGCCTCATTGCAGAATGCTTGGCTACTTAGTCTAACTTAGGGGGCTCGTTTCGGTAGGAAAATTATATTAGTGCATACCCTTTACAGGTGTGCATATGTAAATGAGTCAAAACAAGGGATCAAAACAAGGGACAGGTAAATAATGTTGCTCCATGTTTTGGTATTAAAAGCAATGTTTCTATATGTGTTGCTCAGTTTTCAAATACAGTCTATGGACTCTATTTATTTATTTAAACCAGCGATTATCTGCCAGAATTAAAGGCAGTGAAATAGAAATTCTTGTGGTCATCATGACCTTTAATGTTACTCCATTATACAACTTCCAAATCTACAAAGTTATCTGTCTATCTTTCCGTATTTGCTTTATGGAATTCCCCCTTATCAGGAACACCGGGTTTGTCTTGATGAGCTAACAGTGTTTAACCACACGTCCCCCCTTTTGTTTGTACATCATACAACTCATCGTCATGGGTTTTCAATCCTGGCTGAAAGAAATCTTTACAGTTACACCACATATAAACAGAAATGAAAGAGGGTAAATATTTAACTGCTGAGTAGTCAGTAAAGTATCTAACGATGCTATAATTTGCCCCATAAAAACCCAGCAAACCTGACACAATATGCAACTTCAAATCCACATTGTGGTGCCTGAATTTCAGCAACCTATATTAAGCTTCTTATTTGCCAGCTTCTTGTTTAAAGTCTTCCGTTCCACCTTAAATGGTGCAGCATGTTCTGCCACCTTAGGTTATATGCCCAGTTTGTGTTGGTCATCCTCTAGTCCTTCTGCCCTCAGGATGCAGTTGTCTGAATGTTTGAAGTTACTGGACTATTTTCAGTCTGATCCACTCACACCAGCACAACACACACTAATAAACCCCTATCATGTCAGTGTCACCGCAGGGCTGAGAATGATCCACCGCCCAAATAATACCTGATCTGCAGTGGTCCTGTTTGGGTCCAACCATTTAAAAAGACGAAAGGAGACTAAAAAAAATATGCAGAGAAAACTAAACCGGCTAAACCGGGGGGCTTCCATCATGTGCTGGCACTGATTTTAATATTGTGAAAGAGGGAATTTAGGGAAGCTCACATATGCACACCAAAGCTTTCACATTTGACCTTATCTCCTTGAGATTAAAGCATTTGGTTCAACAGTGGCAAAAAAAATCATATTATAATTTAATCCAAATAATTCTCAGCGTGATTCAGCAGGGGGCGCTATAAAACTACACATTTTTGCTGGAGAGACCCCTATATACACCATCAACCACCTCTTCTAGCATTTCATTTCTGCCACAAGTGCTTTCAGTCCAAGCACACCCAGCCTGCACCAGGTAAGTAGTCTCTTTGTTGTTCACACATTGTGCTCTAAGCCAAAAAGCCCCTCTCTCTGATCACCGCTTACAGTGTGTGGTAGTGTGAGTGGTGGTGCAGACATCTTCACTACTCTGCCCTGAAGGTGCCGGTGGTGTCGCTGCAGCACCAACAGCTTAACTCTGAGAGCATTTACACATAAAGTATTGAAATCAAATAAGTACATATTGTATACTACACATCTATAACACTGCATACTATATACTGCACAATATAGTTCTATTATTTTGTATTATATAAACTGCTGAATTGAGAACTGTGGAGTAGAACTACAAACAAACATAAATTAAAATGCATCTAGAAACATAAATATACATACTATATATAATAAATGCCTACTACTGCATTCTAGATATTAAATTTAAATGCATACTATTGTATGGTCCAGCTACTGGCTTGCTCTGTTGTGGAGGCCCTCAATAACATCTGGACTAACATTAACCCAGCCTGTAAATGACTACACAGCAGCACATGAGTGCCTACTGAAACAAGCCTGGCGCAGTTATTCAGATAAGTATTCCCTGCTAACATGGTTTTCCCATGAAACACTGCAGTTACAGATTTTGCCATGAGCATTTTTACTGCTGCTTATGATCGTACATGGCCAAAGTGTTGTTAAGTTCGGTCTACTGGCACACACTAATCTAGCTTTGTGGTGATGGTTACAGGTATCAGTATCCCCAGTGCCAGTGCTGATGCTACGTTTAAGTGCCAGTATTACCACCGATACTGTTGGTGCAACACTAATCAGCACCTATGAAAGAAGGAGGCTTCTTTCACCTCTTAAATTTCAACACAACCCAAATCTACAGGATATATGTAATCATTTATATGATGCTACAGAGACCAAAAAAATGTGCAGCACCATTTTTGGCCAGTAGGTGGTGCTGTTGTGCAGGTTGACTTGGGGTCACACTATGATTTGATTGCAGGTTGCTGCTGTTGTCCATTGTGTGTGAAGGCAGTCAGGTTATGTTTTTTTTAAAAAACAGTTTATTAAATATTAGGATTGAACGTATACCTTGAACGAGTTCTGGACCGTCTAAAAGTTTATATTAAACAAAGAATTCATGTTTGTAACTACAGCAATGCATCATACAGTTGAAAGATTAAATGAAAAGGGATGAAAAAGAGAACAACAAAGAGAGAAAATGTTGCTTACTAGTCATTGCCACCATTTCTGCAGTGACAAGGCTGAAAAAATTAAAAAACAATAACTGCAGCATCATGTTAACAGTGGGTTCCGTTGATTATTAATAATTCAGAATTTATAACTGACTCATAGAAAAAGCATGGAGCAGGTCTGTTTGCGAGAAGGAAGAGCTTTCTCAATTCACTAACATCCTGCTCCAGTGAGTGTGAGCAGTGTAGGCCTCCCTATTCCCAGCTACTTCAAGCTTCCTCATTCAGGGCCTTGTTTGTCCAAAGTTATGCATGGACCATTTCTCTTCTGAGCTCTCAGAGAGGAAAACAAACGGCCTCCCCCACATAATATCAGGCACGCAGCCAAATTAGCCAACCCCTGTTTTCCAATCGCTATGTCATTCATTCTAGTAATTGTAGTAATTGTACTAGGTTTTGCTCCGATTGGTTAGAAATATTTAACAAAACTGGCCAAAGCTACATCTTCTCCAACATCTTAAACAGTACATATGCCAAAAAGACCCCCACAGATTAAACACAAAGTGAAGGACCCTGACATGTGCAAGATTAAAGGCCTGTGCATTGGCTGTGTGATGTATGGCGGTAATCATGGACTGCATCTGTTTGCAAGAAGGAGAAAAGCACTTGAGCTCTTGTTCACTGCATGTTCTCTGAAAAGGCTGCTGGATTCATACTTTCTCTTATCACCTGTGTCGGAAGTGTGCTACCTCAGTAATCTGCTCTAGCCTTTATTCTAGCCCACTCAACATGGAGCCTGCTCTTCATGCATAAGAGCTCATCTGAGTGTAAAGCCGCAGCTCTAATATCCTCACTAGGTCTCGTCTACTTATTAAAGTCCCGGCTGTTTTTAGAAATCACTGCGTGCGGCAGGACTGTGTTCCGTGCTCTTTATAACAGCTCTGAGTGACTGTCAGAGGTACCCAGGGACAGAAATAGTTCTGGGCGTGGAGACAGTGATTGAGTAAGAAGTCCTTATCATGCTTTAAATCTCAGGTGGAGAGCACAGAGAGGTTTTTAGCTCAAGAGAACTGCGGGTCTGTCTCTGCCTTTCAAGGTTAAGGAAGTACTCCAGTGTTTTTCAGTCTAATCTCTTTTCGCTGCATCTGGAGGGCAAAATCGATTCGTTTTAAGTGTTTCCTTGCACTGAGAAAAGAACCTCACTGATTGAAAATACAATCATCGTTGGACAGCTGTCTGAAATTCCTCACTTAATAATAAAAGTCAAACTGTAACTGTGTAGAGTTCACATTCCCAGTGATAATATGTTACCAGTGTAGTTCTCACAGCTTCTCACTTGTATCGTATTTGTGTATCAGCACAAACTAAACCTCCAGTATGAACAGGTATACTTTCCCAGTGACTCTGCAGTTCGACTGTGCTGTGACGCTGGAGCTGCAGTGCTCCTCCTCAGCCAGGCAGCTGTGATGCTGTAGTCATTTGAGTTCAATGTGATGGAGGTGGTTTACAGGGGTCTCTTAGAGGCCTCCACGCCCCCTCCCCCACTGTGGTCACCGTGCCAACCTGACAGCCTGCAGACCCCAGAGGGGCTAGATCCGGATACATAGCAGAGTGTATGTGTGTGTGTCTGTGTGTGTTTGTTTGTTTGTTTTTGTAGCTTCTTCACCCACCAACTGGCAAGGTCAACATTCACCAGTTAAGCTCTCCCTCTGTGTGTCTATCTGTCTCTGTCTGTCTCCCTCTTCTCTATGTTTCTCTCCCCCCTCCACTCTTTCTCTCTCTTCCTTTTGTTCTCTTTTTCCCTCGGTCAGGCTTCTCCCTTCTCTCTCTCTCTCTCTCTTTCTTTTTCTCTTTCTATCATGCTCTCTCTGTCTCTCATTGTCTCTCTCTCCCTCACTTATCTTTTACTTATCTTTTCTCCTCCTCACCCTCTTACCCTCACTCTCTCTGTCTGTTTCTCCCTCACTTTCTTCTTCTTTCTCCTTCTACTCCCTTCCTCACACTTTCTCTCTGTCCTTCATTTTACTAGTTCACCCTTTTCATTTCCTTTCATTTTTTCTAAATTCACCATATATGACTGTTATCTATTAATATGCCAGTTTATGAACACATATTGGCACATTATGCCATAATAACTCGTCATTCTGTTCCAAAACAGTGTGGATCAGTCAGTTACATCACCCCGTATATCCACTGCTCTGAATTACGGGGTGTTACTGTCTCACGCTGGGTCCAGCTCGCCCCAACGATGGTAAAGCAGAAATCCCAGCATGTCTGTCCAGCTCTCATTGTCTCAAAGAGCAAAAGTGATCCAGCTTCTGTCAAGTCCACCAGCTGACTTCAAGAGCTCACACTGAGCTGACCGAAGAGTCTAAATAATATGTTGCAGCTAGCCGGGACAGGAACTAGTACAGGCAGCCCTCCTTTCTGCTGAAGGTAAGATGGTGAAACTCTTTATAGCTCCCAGTAAATCGTTTTGTGCAGGCAATTTACTGATGTCACAACAAAATCTCTGAGATATGTATATCCATAGTATCCATAATAATGCCCATGAGGTGTCACAGGAGTCTAATGTGTTAGGTGTCCAGATACTTTTGACGGTGTAGTGTATTTTTACGCAGCTGGTGTTTTCAAATCATGTAAAAAGGTTAAATATAATCGTATAATGCAGATACTCTTCTCATATCTGTATCATACCACTGATGGGCTACGTTCATTAAGCGCAGTAGAGGTAGTGCCTGCAAGACAGGGAACCCCACGGGCAGCTACTTTTAACTGGGTGTGACTGGGCGTTACCCCCACACTTACCTGCTTGTTACAGTGTAATAACTCCTCTAGCTAAACAGTAAGTCGGCAGCGGTCTATGAGGAGGCGGGGTGATAATAGGTGTGTTAATACTTATAAAGACTCTCTCTCTCTCTCTCCCTTTCTCTCTCTCCCTCTCTCTCTCTCTATCTCTCTCTCTCTCTCTCTCTCTCTCTCTCTCCAGGCTGGTGGTTTTAATTACATAGATAAGTCTACGTGTCAGACATGCTTATTCTTGTGCTTGATAATAACTATTGCTGACTGCTTAATTATTGGACATGCAAAGTGCCTGTGCTGTCTGGCCCCGTACAGGGGGGCACGGCTAGGTTTTTTTCCCTTTCCGCTCAGCTCTGTATTTCTGTTTTTCTTTTCAATTCCAGCACGTCAGGCTGCATGTGACATCTTCATCATTACGTATACAATATTAGGAAGGAGGATGGCAGTTTACTGACTGCAATCACGTGTAAATGTCACAGACTGGAAGCTGAACACACTAGCAGGAGCTCTCGGCTGTCTAGCTGTCTTTCCTTTTCTCTCTCTCTCTTTCTCTGCATCTCTTCTTTTCACAGCCTCCCTCTTGCTCTCTGCTACTCTCTCTTTAGCTCGCAGCAATTGCTCCAGTTGTACACTAAGCATTTCTCAACAATCCAACA